>JAJOZX010000859.1:77500-765000 GCA_023014485.1 Bathynomus jamesi | reverse complement strand
TTAGATATTAATAGCTCTACTAAAATTTCCTAACACAAAAACATGTACAAATGTCTAAATTTTAGGTTACAATGATTAAAAATGGTTGTAGAATATTCGAAAAAAATAGATAAAATATAAAAAATAGTGCTAATTTTATAAAACTTTTATGTTTGCATGTTGTAAAAGACTGTGAGATAAGATCATGTATTATTTCTGATGATGAAGTTGACTGAAAATCTTGCAAAAGTGGCAAAGAGTTTGGCAAAAATGACAAAAACTGTCAAGGCCACTTATGTGATTGAGAATGATTTGTGGAGATCAGGAAAATGTACCTCAAGGTTTAAACAATCCCCAAAGAAGATTGGTGCCCATCTGGCATAGTTGGTTCTATTGTAGGCGAAGAAAAGTGGGATTGATCTCTATATGGAAGAAAGAAATAGTGACCAATCACCTGCCCGCATTGAGTAGGTTAAATCTTTGATGATTGGATACAATCTATTGGTAAAACGATACCAGTAATGAAAGTTTTCATATACAGTATATTCATTATATAATATTGAAAGGATTGAGACAGAGTATATATCGAAGACTTAAAGTTGTCCCATTGCTCTTGTTCTGCAACCATAATTGAAATTTTAGTTGCAGCATCTTGATATATGTTATGGTGTTCATCAACACTAAAAAACCCATCGAACATAATGCTTGTTATTGCTTCGTGCACGAAAGATAATCCTTGCTTGGCTCTCACATAATGATTGCCATTCATAACGGATTTTACTGTATCTGGACCGAAACATTCGCTTTCAACCAAAACAGATTCAATTCCCAATATATGAAGATAAGATCCAATACAAGCAAGTACAATCTTCTCAAAATGGAATCCTCCCAATCCGATAAAGAAATTACTGAACAGATCTTTCTTCAGGAGCTGAATTTCCTTCGCAATAGCATAAACTCCTTCAGCACACCACAGTGCACTGTATGGCTTATTCTGCTGCTTAAGCACGTCCTGAAAGTTAATCATTGTTGTAAAAATGGTATCAAATTCAGTTGCTTTGTATGGCAGTATGGGAGTGAACACACTACAGTAGTTGTAGGCTTCAAGCTATCTCCTACAAAAGGGCTTTTGACAGCAACAAAGCTTGGAACAAAGTCATCATTATCAGTATTTGAGTTAGTTGAAGAGCCCTGTATTGTGGTGGTTCTATGTTTGTATCACATCACAAACCACAGGAAATGGTCGAGATTAACAGTCTCTAGTAAATGATCGTTTGCCTTGTATTCAGAGACTTAGAAATCTTGACTTATTGTACCTCGTTCATGTCTTGGTCCAATTGAGATAATTTCTTGGCAAGGAAGAGCATTTTGGAATAAAACTAGCACCGTATCGTGTGTCAAACCAATTCCAGACAAGGTATTTTCCAAGGTGTCAAAATTATCCATTGCTGCTTGAATTGGATGGTTTTGATCAAATACTAGAGGAACTGGAACTCTATGTGAACCACATAAAGATATTGTACATTTTGCTAGTGCAAAATTTATTTTGCGAACTTCTTGATATCCTACACAAATGCACTGTTTGTTTGCAATTTCAATAAGATCTTTAGACTGTGACAGGTTATGTATAGTTTGAGCAAATCCGACATGCAATGGGGTGGGCTCTAAACTATTATGAAGGATGTAAAACAACATCTGGAAGATAGTGTCACACTTCAGCATCAACTGGTTGTTGCTATCTGATACATTCTGGGTGGAAAACAAATGCTGAAGAAATTCCATCCATATTGGAGAATGTTCATTTTGGAAGCATTTTAAGGCTAGATCAAGATCGTTTGGATCACAGTAGCTAGAGCGTAAACCAAAACTGTACATTTTTAACTCTTTCCTTAGGTCCTTAGCAACGTTTTCAACAGATGATTTCCGCAAAGTTTCAACAATTCTTGCAATCTCAATCTGGACAGAATAAACCATCTGGGATTTTCGTTTGTTCCTAGGATATGTAAAATAAATGGTGTCCTTAAATTTGTCTATAAGCAGGCTCTTAACCAAATAGTTACTGATAGATTCATCCTGGTTCAGCTTTTTATTGATCTCTTGTCTCAAGTAGGTGACACTGTATCCACAGCTTGTGAAGTCTATTTTTGAGACTACATCATTAAATGCTTCTTGAACCATGTCAGTAGAACCCATAACTTCATTTTCTTACTGTCTGTTTTCCAAAATTGTCTCTATTCTGTGATCATAGGCTGCAAAATGCTTCTTTATACAATTATTATGATAGAATACATCTGCAGTGAATACATCTTTGTATTCGTTCAACATCGCTACTCTGGTAAAAACATCATCTTGGAACAAGTGAGCATAACTCAATAACTTTTGGGCATGACCTGGAGTACATATCTGAAACAAATCATGGTCAATGTTTCCACCTTTTAATTTGACTCGAGCTGAACCACAGAAAATACACACTTTCATATCCTTGATATGCTGTGTTTTAATCCTTTTGCTTGAACTATTTTCTGGAGGAGTTAATGCATCCCCTAAGGAGGAATCGGAGGGTTCAGATTCAGCATTGTTAGACTTCTGGCTACATTCAACGAACTTTTTATATGTTGCATAGCATGAAGTGCTGTGATACTGGATATAAGGAGTCTGACTCTCGGTAAGAGCTTTCAAACGCTTGCTTCTGTCATCATTTGGGTACGCAGGAGCCAACTGAAACAAATTTTTTATTCTGTGTTCTCTGCTGCTCAAATATTTCTCTCCACTTGGGCTTTTGTTCTTCTGGCACAAGATACATTTACCAAGGTTTGAGCTATGCTTCTTTTCTGGCACAAGTTGACATACATCCTGAAAAAATAAAATATACTAAGACTTATTGCAATTTTAATGAACTGGTTCTATTCTATACATATAAAAATTAATTTGTAACACATTGGTCTTTATATTTATGTTTTAAATATTCAATTTGATTATTACTTACCATGATCTATCATCTGTTGAATCACATAATGAATACAGGGATCCTCAATTTGTAACTACTATCAATACTAAACCTGGAACACAATAAATATGACTTAGTTACTCTAAAGAAATCAAATAGATCGATTCTATAAGAAGTTCAAGCATTTTACAACAAGCAAGCCTAAGAATAACTTAAAATTAGTACTATTTTTTAAAGTATTTTACGACCATTTTTATCGATTTATACCCGAAATTTAGACATTTTGCGTACTTTGTTTTAATAAATTCTTGCAGAGCTATTAATATCTAATTTCTTGACTATTTAGTTTGATATGATTGGTTAGAGCTAGTTTATGCACCAAAATAGCCAAAATTTCATTTTTGCAATTTTTTGACAATATTTACTTAATTTTTTACTATTTTTGCTGTTATTTTTTGACATTCTATAAGAAGTTCAAGCATTTTACAACAAGCAAGCCTAAGAATAACTTAAAATTAGTACTATTTTTTAAGTATTTTACGACCATTTTTATCGATTTATACCCGAAATTTAGACATTTTGCGTACTTTGTTTTAATAAATTCTTGCAGAGCTATTAATATCTAATTTCTTGACTATTTAGTTTGATATGATTGGTTAGAGCTAGTTTATGCACCAAAATAGCCAAAAATTTCATTTTTGCAATTTTTTGACTATTTACTTAATTTTTTACTATTTTTGCTGTTATTTTTTGACATTTTTGTCAGTTTTCTTGGTTCAGGCAGCAGTATGTTACAAAAACAGATTCTCAAACAAAAAAATTTTCTAATCAAGAATGACAAAAATACAAAAAACTGCTAATTTTTTGCCATTTTGACCATTTTTGCACCAATTTGGTGCGATGGCATAGAAAAATTCGGATTCTCCGTCCCAAAATTAGTCTAGATCAGTCGTCAAAACCTCTGCACCCGGAAATTTATACAAACTCTGAGCCAGATCCTAGACTAAATGGCCTATACACAAACTTTTTAAAGCTGATAATGATAGATAAATGACAGGGGAACATTTTTCTCATCAATGAATTTTTCTGAAATTCAGTATCTGAGAAGTCAAATGATGACCTCAAATGTTCATTTATAAATAAAAATTTTATTTTTCATCCTACATCAAAAACGATGTCATATTTGGAATCTACAGATCATTCTGATTCCAAAAATGTATACTTTTATAGGGCTATGACCAACAGGAGGAAGGTTATGGCAGTTTGAAAAATGAGAGGTCAATGCTTGACCTCAAAATGATGTCACTCATAACTTTTGAACCATTGGTCAGATCAAGCTAAAAACTTGGGAATCATTTTTTTTGGCCAAAATCTACCCCTGTACCAAGTTTCAGCAAAATTGGAGAGGTGGTGGTGTTATTTTCCAGTTTTATTGGTTGATCTGTCCTGGAATTACCCTGATACAGAATGACCCCTAGTTGGTTTGTCTTCTCTTGCTTTTATATTTGTCTTAATTCATCCCAAAGGTGTTTAGTTGGGTTTAAATCAGGACTTTGAGAGGGTCACTCAAGCATTGAAAATCCCTTGCTTTATACGTCATAAATTGCTTGATGGATTTAGCCCTGTGCTGAAAGATAAAATTAGTGAAGTTTCCATGAAGTGTTTTAGCAGCTGGCATTGCTATTTTGACAACTAATTGCTTAGAAACTTGTTGATCCATGCGTCCATTTTCATTTCCCTTGATTTGATGGCACTTTCCAACACCATTAGAAGAGAAGCAGCCCTAAACATTTATCCCCCTTCCACCTTTTTTCATAGCTGGAGTTAAGCATTCTAATTTATATTCCTCTCTTATGCATCTATTAACATTTTTTTTCATTTTATCATTTCCAAATATGCTTTCATCAGTTCACAAAACTTTGCCCATTGATCTTCACCCCAATTTGCATGTTGGCTTTTGAAAGCAAGTCTTGCTTTAATGTTCTGTTTTGATAACAGACTTTCTTGTACTCACTTTAGCATGCATTTTATTCTAAAATTAATGTCCTTCTAATAGTATCACAACTAACCTGCTTCTCTTCAGCCTTTACAAGCTCTGTACTTAGGTCACTACCAGACATGAATATATTCTCCAGGGCAAGCATTTTCAAATGATGAACACCTCATTCTGATAAAATGCATTTCCAGCCATTTCTGTTTTACCTTCTCAATTAATTTTGTGATAGTGTATGGTCGATTTGGCTATGTTTAATAATGGTTAAGTTTCATCATAGCAGTCAACTCTCCAAGTGTTCATAGCGTCAAAGTTCACACTTTTTGGCCATCTTGATTAACCCTTTAACACCAGGTATGAATGCGATCAATAACCCCACTGTGATAAAAAAACTGGAAAAAAAAAAAAAAAAAATTGAGAATTTTGTAGTGATTTTTAGTTATTTTGAACCTCAAACAAAGGTGGGAAAGGTAAAGCCATCCATAGATGTTGACTGTCATTTGTGGAAAAACCTAAAACATCAGTTGATGCTGACTGGCACTTTGTAAGAGAACAATAGAGGTCAACTGGCATTTAAGGGTTAATAATTAATCCAGGTCAAAATGAGATGAAAAATGGCAGAATCTGAGATGCAGTAGTTTCGAAGTTGAGGAAGCTTTAATTTTGCAATATGAATATTGTACAATACTGAAGAAAGTCTTTGGAGAGCAATAACCAGTTCCTTTTATTTATATATAAAATTATAAATTTTCTTAACAATTGTAAACAGGTACAACTTTTTTATGAAAACACATTTTGAAGACATTAACATATTCAAAAACACTAAAATTAGATCATATCAAAGTGATACCAAAAAACTTGCATTTCACAAATGTTTTTGTGGGCCAATGTATATATAATAATACAATAATATAATATATATAAATAAGAGCTCTGGCCATATTATTAAACTCAGCTCTGAATGCATGAAATGTTTCTATATTGTATCCATAAATTTGATAAAACTTATTAAAGTGTTTCTCAAAGTGAGTCTAATAATTTGTCCTCAGTCTGGGTGCCTAAAATCAAACTTTTCATGTTTTAAAATGAAAATTTGCAGTTCAGTTTGGGTTCAGCAATAAAATGGTGTAGTTTTAGCCTAACTTGCTATATAAACTATAATTCAATAGCAATATAATGTAACATAACTAAAACTTTGAAAAATTTGAGTGGTAAACTAGTTTGTAATAAATAATACTTTACATCAGTGGAGAAAATGTAATATTCTTTTACAGAGTGAAACTATGACCAAACCCCGCAAAGACTCCCCAGACATAGATGAGGATGTTGGGCAGGAAGAGGAAGAATATTCTGTAGAAAAAATTCTTGACAAAAGAATTCGGAATGGAAAAGTGGAGTATTATCTAAAATGGAAAGGATATGGAGAGTAAGTTTTATATGGGAGGATTTTACAGTGCACATTTTTATTTATTTTATTTATTTATTTATTAAAAAAAAAAAAAAAAACTATATATATATATATATATATATATATATATATATATATATATATATATATATATGTAGTGGTTAGCGTCGCTGACTACGAATCCATCGGCCCCGGGTTCGAGACCCGACGGCAGCCGGCGCGCAGCAAAACCCAGCTGTTCATCCTTCCACACAATAAAGAAAGTGGTTGGTAGATAAATGGGTACCCTAGGTGGCCCAGTGGTTAAGGCGCTGGGCTGCTGATGGGGCGTGGTTCGGATTCCACGTTAAACTGTAGGTCTAAGGTGGAGTGAAAAGCTTGACCTTCGTCAGAATGAACAATTCGGGCGGAAGCTAACAAAAGTTAAAATATATATATATATATATATATATATATATATATATATATATATATATATATATATATCCCCAAGTCCAAGTGTATGCTCTTCAGCAGAAGAAGACCCGCAACCCTTCCTGTTCCCTCTGTCACATTATACAGCAATCCTCTTGAGGTGGTACCCTCCATGCAATTTCTCGGCATGACTCTAGATCGATGGCTCAACTGGGTTCCCCATCTCATGCACCTGAAGCAATTCCTCCGATGTCCCCTCACTTTCCTAGATCACCTCTCCCACACCACATGGGGCACAGACTGACTCTCTCCCCTTCGCCTTTACACTTCCATGGTGCAGTCGAAGCTGGACTATGGCAGTGTAGTATACAGTTCAGCCTCCAACACCTGCCTCTGTATCTTGGACCCGGTCCTTAATAGAGGCCTCTGCCTCGCCACTGGTGCTTTCCACTCTTCCCCAGCCTCCAGCCTCAGAGTGGGTTGCAATTACCTCCCTCTCGCCTCTGATGGGGTCTGCTCCTCATGAGGACATAGCTCCGTGCACAGAGGCTACCTTCTTCGCTTCTCTGCCTGGTGGTTTCTGAACTCTCACCCCAGGGATGGAGCGGCACTTCAGTGAAGCAGTCCACTCTTTCCTTGACCTTTCCAACATGCCCACTAGGGTGGATCGATTTTACATTTCTTTCGATTTTCATATTCTAATAGAGACAAAAACTTGCGCATGCATGAGAAAATAGCCTCTGCAAAATCTTAGCGTAATAGGTAATCATCTTCTGCCCCTGGCAGAGTGATGAAAATCATATTTTAGTAGTCAAAAACGTATTTTTAAACCCTAGCCTAGAGTCATAAAATTTTGCGTGTGTGTTATTTCATGCCTAAGCAACGATATAAATGCTATGGGAAATATATAAATGCATTATTTAAGACAAAGAGCCGATCTGAAAATATGTATAATATACATATTTTCAGATCGGCTCTTTGTCTTAAATAATGCATTTATATATATTTCCCATAGCATTTATATCGTTGCTTAGGCATGAAATAACACACACGCAAAATTTTATGACTCTAGGCTAGAGTTTAAAAATAAGTTTTTGACTACTAAAATATGATTTTCATCACTCTGCCAGGGGCAGAAGATGATTACCTATTACGCTAAGATTTTGCAGAGGCTATTTTCTCATGCATGCGCAAGTTTTTGTCTCTATTAGAATATGGAAATCGAACAAAATGTAAAATCGATCCACCCTAATGCCCTCCCCCTCAGTTATCCCCATTTCATACAACATCTACCTGCCCCTGGCTCCTCACCCTATCAAGTCTTGCAGGGACCTGTGTGCCCTACCTAAGACTACCACGAGTGCTACAGTATACAGGTCACTCTTCCAAAAACATGCAACCCAACACCTGGATGCAGTCCCCATTTATACAGATGGTTCCTGCTTGGAGGCTGGTACAGCCTCCTCAGCAGTGATACTGTCCCAGCCACTTTCTCAAGGGTTTAGCCTGCCCCACGAGGCCTCCGTTTTCTCGGCGGAACTCTTCGTGATTATGGAGGCCCTCGACATTGTGCGCACCCACTCTACCAGCTCCTTCATCATTTATTCAGATTCCCAAAGCGCACTTCTCTCCCTAGAGAGATTTAACCCCCCTCCCCCGCTTGTCTGTACTATCCACCAAACATTCCACTTTTTAACAGCCTTCCGACACAAGACAATCGCCTTCTGCTGGGTCCTGGCACATGTTGGCATTGAGGGTAATGAGGAGGCGGACCGCATGGCAAAGATGGCCTGCTTACTGCCAGCCTCCTCCTGACCCCTCCCTTTCTCTGACTTCTTCCTGACTCTCTGCTCCCACTTCCGCTCCATATGGCGATGGGAATGGGACCAGGTCACACAAAACAAACTCCAAGATCAAACCACAATTAGGATACTGGGCCTCCTCATTCCACTGGTCCTGCCATAAAGAAGTGATTCTAACCTGTCTCCACCTAGGAAACACCTGCATTACTCATGGACACCTAATGGTTAAATTGCCAGCCCCGCTCTGCCCTACCTGTCATGCCCCTATCACTGTCATATATCTGGTAAAATGCCCAAACCTGTTAGCTCTTCGTTGCAGGTGTTTCCCTCTCTTGTCCGAAAATCCCATTCCTGACTATCTACGCTCCATACTTGCCAAAGGCCCCTACTTTTCAGCAGAAGTGATTTTCCTTTTCCTCACTCACTCCCATCTGCTTCATCATGTCTGAGACCATACTACTACTACCCACTATCCAGCAACTGACCCTCTCTCACCCTCCTTGTCTACCATCCCCAACTCAGTAATGCCACCCACCCACTGTCTCGCTGAGATATGTACCACTTTCTTTAGGTATGAATCAGTGGTAAATTAAAGAAAGGAATATATATATATATAATATATATATATATTAAATAAACTAGGCTCACCTGTTAAAGTTAATTATTACCATACCTAAATTAGGACTTTCAGGAAATAGGCTTAGGCCTATGTCGTGTGTTGCATCCATTTATATTTTGAACATAATGGATTGCAGTACATTTCATTCAAAAGAGTCTTTATAACTGACAGCCTTTGTGAAGCTGATCATTTGATTTACATGAACAGTCTATCCTTCCACATTTAATTCAACACAATTAGCAATGACTTTTGTCACATGGAAAGAAGTGAAATTTGATGATGATCTTGTGGTTGATAATGTGAATGGACTTTCACTCCAAAGGTGGATGTTGCATATATGTATGCAATGACCTAACTTGTTCTCGTATTCCTGAACATCAATCCTCCAAATTCTATACCCTCTGGCTATGGCTTACATGCCAATCTCAAACTAAATACCTCTGTACTGTCTACCTTTCTCCTAATTCTACTAACTATCCCAAATTCTCTGACCACCTCACTTCCAAAGTGGAATACATTCATTCTTGTTCTCCCTTTGCTGAAATTTCCATTTTAGATGATTTCAATATTCACCACCACCTTTGGCTTTCTAACCATTTCACTAACATTCCAGGTGAACTAGCTTACAACTTTTCTATCCTAAATAACCAAGAGCAGATTGTACAGCACTGTACTCATATCCCTGATTACCTTGAAGATAGGCCTAACATTCTGGATTTCTTGTTTCTCATCATTCCTCTTGCTCTGTCAACCTTTTTTCTCCATTGGGTTCCTCCAAACATTCTTATCTGTTTCTTGTCATACGCTCCCAACTGGCCTTTGGATCTTCCCAAGAGAGACACCTTTAGCAGTTTGGTGCTGCTGATTGGGAGGCCCTTTGGCAGTACTCTTATTTCCCATGGAATGATTACTGCTTCTGAGTGTGCTGAGTGCAGGTGATTCTCTTGGGCATGGAGGTGTACATCCTGTATTCTATTCCTACTACTAATGGTTTAACTATATTGGAGGTGCTCTGGACCACAAGTTGCCAAATGCCAAAATTTAAAAAATGGAGGAAAATGCCATTAAAGTTTGTCAACTTGCAAAATGTCATAACTTTTGAACCAATAATGATATTTGGTTGATTTTGACCATACATACAGGTCCAGAATCTGCTCCCAGACTCACCCATGGGATAGAGGATGGGTGGGGGAATATAGTGGTATAAATAATTTGATTCTGGCCCCACTGGTGCTTAGCAGGTTGTGGTCTGGAGTGCTTCATTTGTTCTAGTGCTCTCTTTAACAGAGAGGAGTCTTTCAGAAGGTACTGTCACCATCCAACTGCCGACTCTCATACAGCTTATAATACAGCTTATAATTGTGCCTGGAATAATTCAAAATCTGTTTTAACTCACCAAAAATTTCTTCATCTGAGAAAATGTGAAAACCTATCTAGTTATAATTCTCCTCTTTTTTTACATTTAGCTAAGAACCTCCTTTTTTCCCTCCTCTTTTCCATTCCAATGGCTCAGTTGCCATCTTTTCTCCTGAAAAAGCTGAACTCTTTGCTCAAACTTTTACCTCCAACTCAAATTTGGATGATTCCAGTACTGTTGCTCCATCTCCTCCTCCCTCTGTCTATTATGTCTGAAATTAGAATCTCTTCCAAAGATGTTCTTTTTGCCCTATCTGGGCTCAACTCTAGGAAGGTGTAAGGTCCTGATGGTGTTCCTCCTGTTCTTCTCAAGAACTCTGCTGCTGTGCTGACACACTGCCAGGGCAAACTCTTATATCTGTCTTTCATCTGATACTTTTCCTCCCTGCTGCAAGTTTGCTTACCCTCCAACTGTCATCCAATTCCTTTGATTTCTTGCCATTCTAAAGTTTTTTAATCTATCATTAACAGGAAGATTATTAACCCTTTATCAGGCAGTGTGACACTACTGATTTTGTTCTGGATAATGCCAGATGATTTTATTCACTCAGAAAGACCTCTGTGCAGCGAAGGATTAAGCAAATGTCTCTAAACCCTTTACTGCACAGAGGTCTTTCCAAGACTGAATAAAATCATTTGGCATTAGCCAGAACAAAATCAGTAAAGTAACACTGCATGATAAAGGGTTAAACACCTCTTTTCACAATCTTCTTTCATATTGTTAGTATGGATTCCACAAGGGATGCTTGACTGGTGATGATCTTGCATATCTCTCTGACTCTTGGTCATCCTCCATTTGGCATTTTGGTGATACCTTTGCTATGGTGCTAGACATATCAAAAGCTTATGATAGAGTTTGGCACAAATCTTTAATTTTCAAACTGTCCTCCTTCAGTTTTTATCTTTCTCTCTGTGCCTTCCTCTCAATTTTCTTTCTGGCCAATCTATACCCGTGATTGGAGATGGCCACTGTTCTTCTAAGTTATTAACAGTGGTGTTCCATAGGGATCTGTTGTCACCCACTCTCTTCTTTTTATTAATTAATCAATGATCTATTAAGTTGTACTTCCTGTCCTATCCACTCCTATGCTGATAATTCCACTCTTCACTTCTCCACCTACTTCACAAAGCATCCCTCTCAACAGTTACTCCATGGTTCTTGTTGGATGGCTATGGAGCACCTGACCTCTGATCTTTCTGCTACCTCTGATTGGGGCAGAGAAAAACTTGTTGCTTTCAGTGTATCAAAAACTCAGTTCCTCCATCTGTCTACTCATCACAATCTTCCACACGACTATCCCCTTTTTTCAACAGTACACAAATCACTCCTCCTCCTATTAACATTCTTGGTGTTTCCTTTTCTCGTGATCTTTCCTGGAAAGATCACATGTACGCCCTTTCCAGAACAGTTTCTAAGAGGTTAGGTGTGCTCTACTGCCTCTGCAGTTTCTTCACCTCCACTCAGTTGCTGTTTCTGTATAGGGGTCTTGTCTGCCCTGTATGGAGTGCACTTCTCATGTGTGGGGTGGCTCAACCCACACACCCCTACCTGACAGGTGGAATGAAAGGTTTTTTGGCTCATCAATTCCCTGCTGTTTATTGACTGTCTTCAATCTCTCTCTCTTTATTATTGCTAGTATAACCCACACTGCTCTTCTGAACTCTCTAATTGCATGCATGTTTCCTCCATTATGGAGAGCATGCAGTACCAGGCTTTTTACACATCCTCATTCCTTTTCTGTCCAACTCTCCAATGCAAGGGTTAATTGGTACTTTCAATCTTTCATCTACTGAACTGGTCAACTCTGAAACAATCTCCATCAATTCTCCCCCCCATGTCTTTGACCTCCAATCTTTCAAAGGCAGTGTGTTCAGGCATCTCAAAAACTTTGTACCAAGATTTGGGCTCTCTTCTTCTACTATGGGGGTGTGCACTTTTGGGGACATTTGCCCTTGGCCCTTCCTTCCTCCATGAAAAAAAAAAGCGTCTAACCCAGCATCTAACCATTTGTAATTGCAAACATACCTTATTTTAGTGTGCAGTGATAAATTATGTTCTATATTGGATATAGAACCTAATTTATCACTGCACATTAAAATTAGGTATGATTCCAAACCTAGGTTTAATGTTAGTTTTGGTATTTTCAGTCATTGGAAATTTATATGAAATATAGTATTTCTATATTATGTTAGTATATATTTTTAAATATGGAAATATTGTACTATATTTCAGGTAAATTTTCAACAATTAAAAATTCCAAAACTAAAATTAAACTTTTTTAAACATTGTTTTCAACCAGTTGTCATTTGGTGATTCCTATTCCAGCCATGTGGTAGATTGGCAATTAGACTGTATTAGAATGTATTCCTTTTATTTAATGATTTTTTAATTTGCACTTCTTGTCCTATTCACTCCTATGCTGATAATTCCACTCTTCATTTCTCCACCTTCCTCACAAAACATCTCTCTCAACAGTCACTCCATGATTTATGTTGGATGGCTATGGAGCACTTGACCTCTGAACTTTCTGCTATCTCTGACTGGGGCAGAGAAAACCTTGTTGCTTTCAATGCATCAAAAACTCAGTTCCTCCATCTGTCTACTCATCACAATCTTCCACATGACTGACTATCCCCTTTTTTTCAACAATACACAAATCAATCCTTCTTCTTGTATTAGCATTCTTGGTGTTTTCTTTTCTTGTGATCTTTTCTGGAAAGATCACATATACTCTTTCTAAAACAGCTTCTAAGAGGTTAGGTGTGCTGTACTGCCTCTGCAGTTTCTTTACCCCAACTCAGTTGCTGTCTGTACAGGGGTCTTGTTTGCCCCTGTGTGGAGTATGCTTCTCGTGTGTGCGATGGCTCACCCCATTCAGCTATATTTGACTGTGTGGAATGAAAGACTTTTTGTCCCATCAGTTTCCCATCTCTCACTCTCCATCTTCAAGCTCTCTCGCTTTACTGTCGCTATTATAATGGACACTGCTCTTCTGAACTCTCTAACTCCTTTAAGGAGAGCACACAACACCAGACTTTCTACACTTTTTTCACTCCTTTTCTGTCCAACTCTCTAACGCAAGGGTATTTTCAATCTTTCTCATCCAGTCAACTGGAAGAATCTTCCTTAATCCATTTTTCAAATGTAGTGTGTCTAGGCATCTTGAAAACCCACAACCTTGATTTTGGCTCTCTTCTTTAGTGGGGGTTGTGCTTTTGCAGGCATTCACCCTTGGCCCCCTCCTTCCTGCATAAAAAAAATAACCTATGTATGAAGTTCTTTTCACTGTATCAAAATAATGCAGATAAGGAAATAAAGAATTAATATACCCACCTCCCTTTTGTCTGAACCACTTTCACTAATCTCTAATACAAGCACTTTGAAAACGTTAATTCTAAATAGTTCATTCTATGCAGGCTTGTCAGATAATGCTTTCCTTGTGCTTTTCTTAATTCACTGTTGTTAAGTGTACATAGGCAGTTTAAATTGCCAAAATATTACCAGCATTAAGGTTTGATATTTTTTTTGTACTCATTCCTCTCAACCTGTTTGAAGAGGAAGGAGTGAAATGTGTCATCATCATAGTCGTTGTCAGTCACCACTACTTCCCGTCAATCAGCGAAGTTAAGCGGAATTGGGATACTGTCCTCTGCGTTTGTATTATATAGTGACCCGTGGTTTGGATCCAGTGTAAAGCTGTAGGTCCCTTCTTTTAATGACGTTAGATGTTGCAAAGGAGGTTCAACAACCCTATCATTTATTTATTTATTTATTTTTTTATCAAGTTTGGGTTGTAGATAGTTTTCCATTTTGTAGAGAGGACAACACATGGGAGCCAGATGCTAACTTGGATTGCCCAGAACTGATTTCAGAATTTGAAGAGAACAGAAAAAAAGAAGAAGCAAAGAAGAAAGAGGAGAAAAAAAGAAAATCAACAGCATCCACTGATGAAAGTGCAAAGAAAAAATCAAAAAAAGCAGTTGAGGAAGGTATATGGCGTGTTTCTTTTTGTTTTTGTTTTTTATACAGGAAGAAAAATGGATTGAGGAAGATTTTTCCAGAGTTGACTGGTTGAGTAGATGAAAGACTGAGAATACCACTTAACCCTTGTATTAGAGAGTTGAGCAGAAAAGGAATGACAGTGTCAGAATTCTGGTACTGCATGCTCTCCTTAAGGGAGGCACGCAGTTAGTGTGTCCGTTATAATAGCGATAGTAGAGTGAGGCAACATTGTAGCAAAGAGAGAGGGATTGAAGACAGTCGGTAAGAGGCGGGGAATTGATGAGACGAAAAACGTTCATTCCAGCTGGTCAAGTAGAGCTGTGTGGGTTCAGCCACCCCACACATGAGAAGTGCACTCCATACAGGGATGGACAAGACTCCTATACAAAGACAGGAACTGCGGAGGCAGTAGAGCACACCTAACCTCTTGGAAGCTGTTCTGGAAAGAGAAAGTATGTGTGATCTTTCCAGGAAAGATCATGAGAAAAGGAAACACTAAGAATGTTAAGAGGAAGGATTGAGTTGTGTATTGTTGAAAATAAGGGGATAATCGTGTGGAAGATTGTGACCAGTAGACAGATGAAGGAACCGAGTTTTTTGACCATCAAAAGCCAGAAGGTTTTCTTTGCCCCAGTCAGAGATAGAAGAAAGATCGTAGGTCAGGTGCACCATAGCCGTCTTACGCGAATTATGGAGTGTCTGTTCAGAGGGAGGGACGCTTTATGAAGCGGGTGGAGAAGTGAAGAATGAAATCATCGGCAAAGGAGTGGGTAGGACAGGAAGTGCGACTTAATGGATCATTGATAAATAAAAGGAAAAGAATGGGTTTCAGAAGAGATCCCTGAGGAACACTATTCATAATTTTAGAAGAACAGTGGTCATCTCTAACCGCAGCAATAGATCGGGCAGAAAGGAAATTAGAGATGAAGGCACAGATAAAGGGGTAGAACCGAAGGAAGGCAGTTTGGAAATTAAGGATTTATGCCAGACTACCAAAAGTTTTTGAAATGTCTCGCATAGTAGCAAAGGTTTCACCGAAATCCTGAAAGGAGGATGACCAAGAGTTGGAGATGTATGCATGAAGATCGCCAGTAGAGCGTCCTTTACGGAGCTCATACTGACGATCTGAAATAAGATTGTGAGAAGAGAAGTGTTTAAGAATCTTCCTATTAAGGATAGATTCAAAAACTTTAGAAAGGCAAGAAGTCAAAGCAATTGAACGATAGTTGAAAGGTTGAGAGCAGTCACCCTCCTTTGGGACCTGAATGAAAGCAAACTTCCAGCAGGAGGGAAAAGTACAAGATGAAAGTGTTTGCCCAGGTAGGACAGAATAAACATCTTTGGAGGATATTCTAATTTCTGACATAAGGAAGTCAGGAGGAGATAGAGGAACAGCACTGGAATCGTCCAGGGCTGAGTTGTAGGCTAAAGTCTGAGAAAATAGTTCAGCTTTATTAGGAGAAGAGACGGCAACTGAGCCGTCGGAATGGAAAGGTGGAGGGAAAGAAGTAACAAAGTTGTTGGGGAGTTTCTTCACTAGGTGCCAGAAAGAGGGGAAAGAATTAGAATTGGGTAGTTTTTCACATTTTTGTCTGCTGAAGGAATTTTTGCGGAATCAGAACAGATTTTGCATGATTGTGGACAGAAATATAAGCTGAGTGAGGTCAGGAGTTGGATGGCGGCGGTACCTTCTGAAAACCTCCTCTCTTGCGGATAACATTAAAGCAAGCAAAATTAAACCAAGGTTTTATTACATTAGTAGTAGGAATAAAATATGGAATGTATGCTTCTGTGATGCGCTCAGCGCACTGGGAGGGGCCTCGGTCACGGAAGCAGTAATTATTCTATGTGAAATCAGAGAAGTACTGCATAAGGGCCTCCCAAGAAGGACGGGTGGTGACAAATAAATCCAGAATCCATTATCCCAGGTCTTCAGGGCGATCGGAGATACGAGTAGAATGCTGTACAACCTGCTCTTGGACATTCAGGATAGAGAAGTTGTAAGCTAGTTCACCAAGGATGTTACTGAAATGGGAAGAAAGTCAAAAGGTGGTGGTGAACAGTGAAATCTCCTAAAATGAGGATTTCAGCGAAAGGAGAATGGGATAGAATATATTCCACTTTGGAAGTGAGGTACTCAGAGTTTAGGATGCAGCCAACTCGCGAATCGTTGTTCTAATGTGGCGGTCGAGGTGTACGACGAAGCGAAAAGTGCGATGATGCGGAGGTCCCTTTTATATAAAATACTGTACAATGTACTTACCTTAAGGCTTGACATGAACATTAATTAAGGTGTACAAGATTGTATGTAACGCAATCCTGGTAAAACAGTTTGGCTCATCTTTATGACTGAAGGGATTTTGCCTGAAAAGTTACGTTACCCCAAACATATGGTGTTTTCCGGCTGGATTTAATCATTGAATGCCATAACCAGGAACGGAGATTATGATCAAATGCTTACCACCTAAATGTAACGCTAAATGAATTTAGTTCCTTGCAAGCTTTAAGTCTAAAGTAAACCTACTGAAACTGTAGAAAGGCACGTGATACCAAAGCTTACTCCATCATCTTGAAGGAACCAGTGATCTTTGGATCACAATTTTGGTAGTAAACCCTGGAGTATTTTGCATGAAGCTTATACGAACATTCCACAGTGCAAGTGCGAGTACAATGATGCAATGATCTGGTGGTGATGTACAGTGATTCGGAGGTTATTTGTAGATGGGGTTAATGCGAAGAAGCGGATGTGCGACTATTTGCGATTTGTCTGAAATCAGTATTATTTGGAGAAGGGTAGACAGCGTAGATGTATTTAGTTTGAGATTGGCAAGTAAGCCATAGCCATAGGGTGTAGAATTCGGGGGATTCAAATTCGGGAATACGAGAGCAAGTTAAGTCGTTGCATACTTATACGCAACATCTACCTTTGGAATGGAATTGAGTATAGTGAAAGTAGGAAGGTACAGAATAGGGTTGCTTCCCAGTTGTCCCAGGTACCTGAGTTTCATTGAGGAAGAGGAGGAGAGGTGGTGGTCAACAGATTGGAAATTTACGGAAAGGACACGAATGTTGCAGAAGTTCATGAAAAGTAAATCGGGCAGAGGCCGACGACATTTGGAATAGGCTGTAGCAGCGCTACTCGGGCGTACCTTCCCGGTATCGGCAGATGGGGAGACAGAAATGGGGACATTTATGGTCCCCTCCCCAGGAGACTCCAATGCTCTTGAAGTTGGTGTCCTTTTTTTTTTTAAATTTTGTAAAGTTTGTGTAGCGTGTAAGATGCATATATGTAATGAGGAAAAGGAAGAGAAACGTGTGTTTGAGAGCATGCTGGACTGCTCACAGAGTAGGTGAGACACGAAAAAAGATCGGCTAAGGAGGACAGTGACAGGAGAAACGAGAGTTTCACTACTCCGTCTTCGGCCTAACATTACCCCCGGAGTACTCCCCTGGTCGATTGGTGCCTACAACCCCACCTCCTATTCATCCCTTTGGAATGGAAATGTCCAAAGTAATTTATGTATATGTTAGTCTAACATATACATAAATATAAATTACTTATACATAAATTAATTTACATAAAAGTAATATACATAAATTACTTTGGAGTACTCCGGGGGTAATGTTAGGCCGAAGACGGAGTGATGAAACTCGTTTCTCCTGTCACTGACCTCCTTAGCTGATATATGAAATTGCAAATAATCTCTAACAGTTAGAGATTATTTGCAATTTCATACATTAATACATACAATATAAAAAAATCTCGTTTTCGTAATGAATTTGGGTGAGAAGGTAGACATGCTCGGATGTAAAATGGAGATGATGATGAGAAAAGATAGAGACTAAAGCATCCAAATTCATTTGCTCCGGCATGCTGGTGGACCAGCATCTCCCTACATATGTGAATTCCATACCTGATGCGCTTCGTGCGCCATTTATGGTGGTGCTACCAGGCTTTGTCAAAATTAAGAGAGTGTCTCGAACTTGCATGTCTCTAACAAACCTCCTTCACTCCAACGTACTTGCAGCCACTTCTCATGCATCACCCAGATCAAGTCCGCGCTTCCTCACGCAGTCATTCACAATATCCATCCATCTACATCCCAGACTTCCTCTCCTCCTACCTTCGCATGCACTCGTATACATTCTTCACAATTTTTAATCTTCCATTCTTTCAACATGTCCAAATCACCTTAACCTCTTGAGCGTCAGCGACGAGTTATATCATCTGTCGGTGGGTATGAAAGTGTATCATTTTCGCATGCCACACATACTTCTTGGGTTATTCATCTCAATTGCTCTTACTCTTGGTTTCTCCCTTTGATACTATGTCAATGTTTCGCACACATACAAAAGTGTCGGTAATAACACCATATACAGTCTAGGCCGGGTTGAATTTCATGTTCTAATTATCATATATTTTTACAGGAATTATAAGAATTTATGCTCTTTAGATTTACTTATGATCCATGCATGATTCTATAAAAGCTGGATTTTTAATTTTTTAAAAAGGTTGAAAAAATGTCAACCAGGAACAAATCTTCGAATGCAGCTTTTGGTTTTGCCACTGAATTCCGCTGATCAATGATTCCTACAAAAGCAGACGTTGTCAGACACTATTTCTTCATTCAAAGGAGAGAAAAAAAATCAAGTCAAGGGGATCAGCAACTGCGAACGATTGCTACAATATAGTTACCAAAGATCTTCAAGATATTTGGGCCATGTTCTCTTTCCCTGTCATTCAAGAAAGATCTATTTCTTCTGCAGTGGAAAGATTAATCAGATCAGCTCTTTCCTTGAACAAGGTTCCTCTACGTTAAAGGAATGAAAATTTTACTAAAAAACTTGCTTCATATGATGAAATGTTTGAGATTTTTACTTGCAAATGTTATGATAAAGGAATAGAAAGGCCGTTTTGTCGATGCGAGGTAAAAATCCCAATGGTAGAGTGGGAGTCATCTGTAGGCCAAAAGCAAAGAATAAATCAATTAGGGCCATTTGATCGTGAAGCTGCCGCTGTCCAGAGACGATCCCTCTCAAGAGCAAGAGAAGAACAAGAGAGGCAACCAAGGTCACAAGTGGAAATGGCAGAGGCTATGGAAGTTGTACCATCTTCTTCAGTAGATGACTTTAGCGAAGATATAGAAGACAGTGACAATGAGCTAGAATTCGTGCCCGATGTGGAATTAATTGAAAATGATCAAAATAGGTATTCATACAATGAATTACCATTGGTGGCAGACCGTTACCGTGTGAGTTCGAGAGCTACAGCAGCTATTGTTAATGCTGCATTGAAAGATATGGGAATAATCGATCAATCTAACATGCTTGATAGGAAGAAAATAGAAAGAGAGAGAATTCGTGTAGGCAAGAAAAATAGTTAGATCTAGATGTGAATATTGAATGTATAGGGTTTGATGGAAGAAAGGATGATAGTTAACCAAGCATGGAAAAGAGAAAGAAGAACATTATGTGCTGATCAAAGACCCTGGAGGTATCTATGTAGACCATCTCTGCCCTGACGCAGGAAATGCTCGGTGTATAGCTGATGAAATTATAACGTTCTTAATTGATTCAGTGAGTATCGACACTCGATGCTCTGCTATGCGACGGTAATGCTGTCAATACTGGTAGAATTGCTGGTACCATAAAATTGATTGAAATTTTTTTGCATAGATCAGTTCAATGGTTCGTCTCTCTTTTACACATGAATGAACTCCCCTTCAGACATATTTGAAACCATAGACGGAAAAACATCAGGGCCAAATACCTTTAAAGGTTCAATTGGAGCCAAATTGAAATGTGATTTAACCATTTTAGACTTAGTGGCATTTTCACCAGTTCAGGGCAACGTCCAAGATATACCACCGAATGTCGTGAAAGAGTTGAGCAGTGATCAAAAGTATCTCTATGATATGTGCCTAGCAGTGCAATCTGGATGGGTATCTGAAAGTCTAGCCCGCAGGTCTCCAGGTGCCATTCATCATGCTCGCTGGATTACCCGAGCAAACCGGATTTTTCGTTTATATGTATCGACTTTGCATCCCGAACAAAATCTGAAAGAACTGGTAACCATCGTCATGAAATCATATGCTCCTGGATGGTTTCATATCAAATCCCATCCTAAAGCTACTGACGGAGCACTGGAATTTTTTTCATTTGATTGTCTTGATGGGAGGATTGGAAGAAAAACATCGCATTATTATGGAACCGGTGTTCCGTAATAATGCCTATTTTGCCAATCCCGAAGCTATCCTACTGTCAATGCTTACTGATAGCAGACAACATGTCGGAGAAGATGCTCTTCAGAAGATACTTCTCAGTCGGACACGTTTCAGTGGCACGAAATTTTGAGCTTCCTAAATCTCTAAATTTCGATTCCAAAGACTACTATGAGATGATTGACTGGAGAAAGGAAGCTATCAATCCTCCACCTTTGATAAGGAATTTCAGCAATGAAGAGCTACTGCATACAAGAACAGAACCCTTGAAAAATGCTGCCTTTTCATGCCACAGTCAAAGCGTGGAAAGTGCAGTGAACTTAGTGACAAAAGCATCAGAACAAAGGATTGGCTACGGCAATCGGCACAAATTTATCCTCAATCAATTGGAATCCAGAAAAAGACTGCCACAGTTTGAATGGAAAAGCCAATGGGGCCAAGGCACATCCACAAGTAATTAGTGAATTGTGAAGGTAATTTTTAAATTAAATTTTGTTTTTACTTCAAAGCTGTTTTGTGTAATAAATGGTACAATAGACTAATTGTCTTCTTTTCAGACAAATATACTAGGCCTATATGAGGTTTATGAATTGGTCTCCTAGGCAATCAGGACTCCAAACTAAAGTTTATGCCACCCTTTTCTATATACTGATAACACTTTTTGGGGATGCGGCAATTTTTCAAGGATTTGAAATTTCTTGGATAATTGCCTGAAAATTGCACATGAGGTATATTATGCAATTTTAAGGGGGGTCATCTCTATAAAAAAAATGCTCTAAATGATTTCCATTTTGATTTAGGATACTATTTTTAATTTGGGGGCGGAGCCAAAAATAAGAGGGAGTATGCTAGTGGTACGGAGGGGAGCATAAACTTTCTTTTGGAGTATGTTGGTCAGGATATCATTTCATAAACCCCACATAGTGGCCATCTAAAAAAAAAAATCATTTTGACTAGATTTCGACCCGGCCTTATATATACACACCTCAGCATCTCGATCCAATCTTTGCTCACAACCGCTTTCAGCGTACCCACCACCTTTCTTCCTTGATTTCACTTTACTGTTAACTTCATCCTCACCCGTACCTCTTTTGTTCAATTCACATCCCAGATACTTAAGTCTCTACCACCACTAATGTTTCACCATCACATGACAGTCCATATTTCCTTCTTTCTTCACAATCAATAACTTGCTCTCATCCACATTCACTTTAAACAATCTTCTCTTGCATACCGCCACAAAACTCTTAACAACCGCTTGCATATCGCATTCATTCTGGTCAAATAACATAGCATCATTCGCATACAACAGATTTAACAGACCCCATCAATTCCCATCACACATCCAATTCATTCTTCTTTCTAGCACTCGCTCGCACTTTCAACTCATGACTCCATCCATAAACAGATTCAACAGCCACGAAGACATCACACATCACTACTTGCATCAAACCATTCACCATTATATCAAACCATTGTGTAAGCAGGTCACTTAACGACTTAGTCACTTAACGACTTAGTCACTTAAATTTTTAGGTGAAAGCAATGAACGAACGTGAACAACTTTTGCTTTCCCGCAAAATAAAACATACATACAAAATGTGAAACTTGATTAATTTGTGTAATTGAGAGCTGTAAGAATTTTGAGAAGTCTAGCGAAAAACTGTTGTAGTTTTGTGTATATGGTGTGGGAAATGATTATTAGAGATATTGATAAAAAACGGACTGCATAAAAAAAATAAAAAGTTTCCTTTCTCGCTTCAGTGACATTCGGGAAACCCTTCGTAATTTTTTCCCCACCCTTAATTACATATATAATGATTTCTTCAATCGAAACGCTCTTCTGTTATAATAGGAAGACAACCGACCCAGGGGGTTCGATCGAGGTCTCGAAGCTGAAAGGATCATTGGAGCCACAGACTCGAGTGGAGAGCTAATGTTCCTGATGAAATGGTAAGGCACTACTCAGTTGGTTCATCTCATTAACATTTATGTACTGCAAACAATTAGAAGACTTTAGTACTGTTGATTATCATTCTAATCACTATGTTATCATTTATGAAGAATTTTATATTGTCTTGCAGAATTACTTAGTTTAAAGAATTAATCATTTTCTTTCGAGACCAAATATACAATAGTATTCCCTTTTGCAGGAGAGGCACTGATGAGGCGGATCTCGTACCAGCAAGACAGGCGAACGTACGATGTCCTCAGGTGGTGATCAAATTCTATGAAGAAAGATTGACGTGGCACTCTTCCACAAATGACGAAGAGGAGGGCAACCACGAAGCCGATTAAGCACCCGTTCAATACATTAATGTTCGCCCTTCCTTTAGAAAAAATTGGCAGAAATTAAAGAAAGTCTCGCAACTTTTCTCTTTAGTTTAAGTAATTATTATTATTATTATCATTATCATTATTATCATTATCATCATTATTATTATTATTATTATTATTATTATTATTATTATCATCATCATCGTATTCTACCTAATGGAGGGCAATTATTAATGGTACAACATTCAAATCTTAAAGATGATTATATTGTATCGCCGTTATGGATTGAGCAAGTAATTATTTTTATATGGAAATCATAGATCCTCAGCCATTGAGATGAATTTAAACCCAGCCGAATCACTTATTATTTTAACAGTACAAGTCCTTATTGTTGTGTTCGGATGTGGAGATTTTAATTCCCATTTTCTACCTGCAAAAATTTTTTTTTAAATGACATGGATTCATTTTTCTTTTTCAGACATTGTTTCATATTAGGTCAGTGTGATGTTCCACTGTAGATTTTAGTATTTTTAATAAATAGTGAATAAGAATTTAAATGTAAATTACCCTTAATTTTTTTAGTGCAGAAACGGAAAATTACGATTCAGTTGTTGATGGAATGGTTGAGATGAAGGCATTAATTCTGAAATAAAAAAAATGGGTTAACGCCATTTTGTCAAAAAGATAGTTACGTTTGGATAAATTCAATTAGTGTCAATCAAGTAAGTAATTACGTTTCTTAACCGACTTAAATAATTTCGTCCAATCAATGGATTACTGGAAAGTGATTAATAAGTGACAACTTAAAAATGATACGCGGAAGTTCTGTGAAAATTTCTAATTATTTCAGACTTTGTTAGTTGGGTGATCAACTTCTTTATTTCGGAAAGTAATGAAAAATGTTATTTATTATTCTTATTCTTGTTATAATGATTACCTCCCAATCAATGTCATTTTTATACCCACCCGTGGTCCGCAAATGCAAATTCACAAAAGTGAAAAGTCCACATTTGAGAAATAATGTCACTACATTCCCACTCGCAGAAAAGATTGCGAATAGGAATGGCTGGAACTAAACTTAATTTAGCTTAAGTTAACGTTAACCTAACGTTAACTTATCTTAATCCGGACCGAAGTGGGAAAGGCGTGAATGAGAATGGCATGAATTGGGAATAAGCCGATTTGAAAATGCTTCGTTTGAAATTCTCACTCTTGGTCGCGGAATGAAATGGGAATGACGTTGAGTGGGAGTAAACCGTTATAACAACCGTAAGATGCACAATTATCAATTTTGGAACAGACTCCAGTTAGTAAAAAAATAAATTAATAGGAAAGTGTATTATTTTGTTCAGTGATTGTCAACCGTTGGTTGGTCCGAGAAATTCCAGGACAACAATTATAATACAAAAAGATTTTTGTATATTGATAAGAGCAGTGAGTTTGGATGCTGGAAAGGTTGAACTTACGATCGAGGGAGGCTTTACTTCAGCAAAATTCAAATCCCCTCTTCGACTACTCATTATTGTAATACTGTTTTCTACTGAAATGCTGATGCTGCCAAAGAATTAGGCAACGCGTATCATAATGTTTACCCCGACGTGGAAATGTGCTGCTTGATTGATAAAAAATGTAATGATGGGATTGTTTAACATCCTTCGCAATATCCAGGGTCATATGACGGAGGGGACCTACAGTTTTACGTGGGATCCGAACCACGGGTCGCTAATAGTCTGAACGCAGCGAACGGTCTCCCATCCAACTATTTTCCGATCCAGTGTCGCTTAACTTCGCTGATTAACGGGAAGCGGTATTTACGACATTGGCTACGACGTATCCCTGCTTGATCGATACTTCGGTGATCCGCAAAATCGGCATCGACTTTTTTTAACTGATTTAGTGTTCTTTATTGTAGAAAGGAGTCTTGTAAAACTGAATTATTTTTCAGCTTCAATTTTCTGCCGCTTCCCTTAGGTGGGTGGGGGTCATTAACCCCGGACTTTGCTTTCAACATGGGCTTCATGATGAGGCATTTTAATGTTCATTTAAATGATAGCGGACAAATTGACAACTCTTAACTAAACATATTACAAAATGTTACGCAACATTTCCAAGAATTGTTCAAAGTATTTCAAATAAAAGTTCAATGTAAAAAAGGAATTGCAAATCGAGATAAAGTAGTCTGCCAGAGGTACGACTATAGTCAAATATAATTACCAAGTTTTCTCATGAAATGTCTTACTTAAATGAATAAACTATAAACTCCAAATTACGCTCACTATTTACAGTTACCATATTCTACACAACTTTTTATTTCGGAAGGTAATGAAAAGTTATATTATTTTCCTCTAACCTGTTTGTTATAATGACCGTAAGAACCGCAATATGTAACAAATTTGGCACTCATCCAAAATTACCAGCCATTCCAAACGCGTATCCATCCATCTTGATCTCAAAATCAACACTGTTGAATGAAATTTTTGGATCAATGAAAGAAAGCCACCCCCAAACTGGTTCAGGGGTGGTTTTCTTTCATTGATTTTGGGGGGTGGCATTGTTTACTAGAAACTTTTGGGGGTGGCTTGCTTTCATTGATCCAAATTTTTAATTTGTAAAGCGCATGGAGGAGGGCACTGCGAGTCAATTTTGTTGTGAACGTTTAAGACTTAAATTACTTTATGAGAACATATGATATATTAGACAATGATGTGACAGTCCTCATTATTCTATGCAGAACTGTTTTAACCAGCTCTTTCTGTTCATGGCGTTCACATCATGCAGACGTAGGTTGCAGAAGAAAGTTCGTCGGCGTCGTCCTTTCACTATGTATGTATATGTCGAAAGCTTATTGGTGAAGTTTCAGATGTTAACTGTTGGAAAATTTCGGGCCATATGATTGTGTGAAAATAATGCCTTTTTTTCCCTGAGCCCAACCCTTCATTTTCACTGATTTGGCTATATGCGAAATAGTAAATTTGAAAGTGGTAGTGTTTTCGGAGTAATTCTTTTACTCGTAGAAAGACAAGGAGAGCCGAAATCAAGACTGAGGCTCTTATATGCGATGCCTTTTTATAATTTTGAAAAGATTGTACAGTGTGCAAGATGCATGTATGTGTCCCAGAGCATGCAGGACTGCTCACAGGGTAGATGAGATATGGAAAAAGGTCGGCTAAGAAAGATAGTGAGAGGAGAAACGGGAGTAACACCCTCCCCCGGAGTACTTTCCTGGTCGACTGGTGTGTAGACTAGTGTATAGTCTCCTCCTCCAATATATAATATATATACTGTACCTTGCGCAGCAAAGGCCCCCAGAAACAACCTAAGGGGGAACTAGGAGAGGCGGGTGTGTTATTGGAACCTTCCCTGGTTCTCCCTTAATGTATACATTAAATTTGGTGCAGAGTTCCCTAGCCGTTTACATTACTCTTATTTTTTCTCTTTCATTGGGCTCGGAATCCCAGAGGTTCGGCTAGGTTAGGTTCCCTTTTTGGAACATTTGCACAACATATGAAGCTTAGATTTGAATAAAGCAAATCAAATTACGCTAGAAAAATATATTTATTGCTAGAAATGTAGGTCATGGCACTTACTGCATAATTACCTATAATAATAATGTTTGCAATGTGTAATCTCTGTACAAGATCTTAAATATGGGAGCAAGATCATAAAGGGTGAAAAGATTTGTTTTCATAAACGAAAGGAAGGACGTTAAAACTCTTTTCCAAGTTAAATGTGTTTACTAGAGATCAGATTTAAGCCTGTGAAATGATTTCTCATAGTCTAGGCTAGTTTCAGGATACTTTGTACATACTATAGAATAGGATCCTATAGTGATGGTAGCTAGGTTTATGTGAAAATAAAGAAAGAAGCTTGTCGAGAGAGGAAAAGAGTTGGTATGTACTGTAGAGAAAGGTGAAAATTGGGAGAATGTGAAAGAAATCGAGTGTTTGATCAAGAAGAAGTACATTTAAAGTCGAAAGTAGGGTGAAGAAGGGCAAACAAGCCATAGATGTGATAAGAAAGCTTAGGGGTACTGGAACCTCTGATATAGAACATATCTATTCAATTGTTGGTTGCCAATATAAAGTAAAAAAGAGAAAAAAAAATACACTGAAAGCTCAAATGAACTAGTAATTGATTGGCATAAAATTCTTGCAGAACAATTTTTTGTTTAATTTATTTCAGTAATTGGCAAGATACTGGAAGGAAACCTTTGTTTTGGTACAAAGAAATAGCTAATATGGAAAAAAAGACTGATGGAGTGCAAAAATAGTAATAGTCCAACCGATTTATCTGAATATACAGACAGTTAAGAAACAAGTCAAATGGCTTGATTAGGATGAACAAAAGGTATAATGAAATAAGTCTGCGTAGAAATAGCTATAAGGTTCCAAAGATTTTTTATTTTTTATTAGCTGAGACACTAGCTATTCTACTTATTTGATCTATTAATTGTCCACACTCCCACTAAACTGAAAAATAAAGTTAAAAGCTATTGGTATCAGTTATGAATTAGTTAGAAATGGTTACAAGACAGAAAACAGAGTAATTTTAAATTCCCATAAGTCTGGGTGGTAAAATATGAAAAGTTGGGTGCTACAGGGAACAGTGTCAGCTTCAATACTTTTTATTGTATGTAGACTTTGTCATTATAGTCAAAGAAGTTATAAAATTTTCTGAACAGTGTTTAGAGGTAAGAAATAAGACAACTAAAGTGGTAGGCTCCAAACTGGGTAAATCTTAAGATGTCATCACCTGAATTTCGAAAAAATAACTGTATGCTCGTAATCTACATAACAATATAAAACTTTTTTCAATAGTAGTTTTTCGTGCAAATACGTTGTAGCAAGTGTTATGAAATATAATACAGTATCTCGTTGCTATTAATTCATATGCTCAACCAGTGATGTGATACCATGTAAAATTAATCGAAACCTACGGGAAAATTATTGAATGCCCAGTTAGGTTAATTGAATGGCTGGTTCGGTCAACTGTACGCTCTTGACGGTAGGTTAAGTCATGATATTTTTGTTAAAACTAACAAAAATATCACGAATAACTGCCACGAGTAAATCCTAAAGAAATGTCACCACCTGCAAAATCATACCAAAATGCAATGAATGAATAGCAACGAGATATTATATTTCATAATAACTTGCCCTATAATGTATTTGCACAAAAAACAGTACTCTTGAAAAAAATGTGGTGTTCTTCCACTTTTCCGCGTTAAATTAATTTACGGTTAATTGAATGCCTGGTTAGGTTAACTGTACGCTCTTGACAATTGGTTAGGTTAAGTTGTGATATTTTTGTTAGTTTGAACAAAAATATCACAACTTAACCTAACCAATTGTTAACCTAACCAGGCATTCAATTAATCGTAAATTAATTTAACACGGGAAAGTGGAAGAACACCAAAAATGTTATATTGTTATGTAGATTACAACCATATACTAGTTATTTTTTCGAAATTCAGGTGATGACATCTTAAGATTTACCTCAAATTGTGTTTTTGATCAGTAAATGGTGCAATGAGAGTTTTACAAAAAGATGTATTGGTAACCAACATTGTAAAATAAGCCTGAATGTGGGCTCTGACAAATTGTTTATTGAGGTGACGTGTGTATATATATGTATATAGTCTAAAGTCACTAGAGGGAAAAATCATTAAAAGAAAGCTGAATGGCAACACGAAGGGATAAACAGAGCAACGCGGGCTGTTCGTTTGTTTTTGGCTGGACTAGAGCATGGTTATTCATATCTGACTAAATCGTTGGTGCTAAGTTTAATTTGGTGATGTTTCTAAGGTGACAAATGGGGTAAAAAGTTGTCAGTAAATGATAATAGTTAGGGGTAATGTCTATAGCTTCTAAATTAGTAAAGTTAGAGAGTTTAGGTAGACTGCTTTGTGGGACGCAGGAAATCTATGCTAGGCCCTAAAGAATATCTAATTCAACGCACGTAAGTGCCTTTGTTTGTTGTTTAGAAACCTAGTAACTTAGCGGGGTCACTAACCCTGAGGTGACGTGTGTGTATATATATGTATATAGTCGAAAAGTCACTAAAGGGGAAACATCACTAAATCTAAGCTGAATGGCAAGAGCAAGGCATAAACGAACCAACGCGGCTGTTCGTATTGTTTTGGGCTAGCCTAGAGATGTTTTTTCCTATCTGACCTAATCGTTGGTGCTGAGTGTAATTAGGTGGTGTTTCTAAGGTGACAATGGGGTAGGAAGTTGTCCGTACTTAAGTATAGTTAGGGGTAATGTCTATAGCTTCTAAATTGGTAATGTAAGAGAGTTAGGTAGGCTGTTTGTGGGACACAGGAATCTAATGGTAGGCTCCCAAAGGAATATCTAATTCAACGCACCGGTAAGTGCTTTTGATTGTTTGCTAGAACCTAAGTAACCTAACTGGGGTGTCTACCCCACGCTATCACATTTGGCGACGAGGATGGGATTCAATTAAGCTCATGCAATTCGATTAAGCTCATTGGATTTAATTTAGCTCATTGGATTAAATTTGGCTCATTTGATTAAATTTTGTTCATTGGGTTAAATTTGGCTCATTGGTTTAATTTGGCTTATTGGGTTCAAGTGGTTGTTTGGAAAATTGGATGTAGCCTAGTGGGTCGTCCGATTTGGTTTGTTTGTGTGGGTAAGCTACCGTACTATAGCGTAGGTCCCGCCGGCCTAACTCTAAAACTAATTCCTACTCAGCCCTAACTCTAAAACTAATTCCTACTCAGCCCTAACTCTAATACAATTCACTATTTAGCCCTAACTGGGGAGTAACTAGATCAAATTTAAACCAAATCTAACCTACTTCACGTGATTTGGCCTAATTCGGTTTTGCTCTAGCATGTCGGTGATTGGCCATATAAGCCCCTACGAAGACTCTGGGGAGGACTTCGAAGCTTATGCCACTAGGGTGAGGTTGTTTTTCGAGGCAAATTCCATTCCTGATGCTAAGAAAGTACCTACCTTTTTAACTATAATAGGCCCTAAAACGTTTGGTTTAGTTATGGACCTAGTTTCTCCTAAAGCGCCGGAAACCTGCACCTATAATGAATTGGTACAGGCCCTAACCGATCACTACAAACCCCGAGTAGTTCTCATCTATGAACGTTTCAAATTTTATTCAAGGCATCAGACAGGAAATGAAAGCATTGCAGAGTTTGTTGCAGGAATAAAAAGCCATAGCCGTACGTGTAAATTTGGGGACAAATTAGATGAAATGCTAAGAGATAGGTTTGTAATGGGTCTCAAAGAGGAGTCTACCCAGAGAGCCCTATTAGCCATACAGGACCTAACTTTTAGTCAGGCTGTAGAAATAGCTACGGCTAGAGAAGCAGCTGCTAAAGATGTTAGAGCTTTTGGAAATCACAGTAGTAAAGCCCAACACGTAAATAGCTTTAAATCTTCTAGGCCTGGCAGACCTAATGAGCCTACTAGACAGGCAAATAAAAGGTATGAGGTGATTACGACTAAGCCTACTAATTCTACTAAGCCTTCCAAGCCATGTACGGGGTGTGGAAAACACCATTGGAAGAAGGATTGCCCTTTTAAAGAAGCAGTTTGCCGAAACTGTAGTAAAATAGGCCACATAGCTAAAGTGTGTTTTTCAAAGAAAACGAAGGGTGAAAATTCTAATTTTAACATTTCTAGTGTAAATCCTCAAAGGGGAAATACTTCGAACATTGGAGTGGAGTATCTATTTTATGAGCAGCAAAGTGGGAAAAATACAGGCCCATATATTGTAGAGGTAGGCCTAAATGGAATTACAGTTCCTCTAGAACTAGATACAGGTGCTGCCCGAACTGTCATGTCCAAAACAGTTTTTGATAAAATTTTCAAAAACACACCTAAACTACATGCATCTAAAACTATTTTGAAGAAGTATGGGGACATAAAAATACCTATTTGTGGAGAAGCATCCATCACAGTTACACTCAACAAGAAAACTTTGTCTCATCCCTTAACCCTTTTAGTGGTGGATGAGCAAGGGCCTACTCTACTAGGCCGTGATTGGATTGATGCTTTGAAAATGCCGATTGACAAAATCTTGCCAAGGGGTCAGGCAGATGTGCATACACTCTCATATCCATCTGACATAGACTCATTGTTAAGGGAGTTTTCTTCTGTTTTTGGGCCTGAAGTAGGCAACCTAAAAGGCCATCAGGTTTGCATAGAAGTAGATCCCAATGTAACTCCGAAATTTTGTAAGGCTCGTTGAATTGCGCATGCACTGCGGGAGAAGGTAGATTTAGAAATTGACAGGCTGCTAAAAGATAAAATTATTGAACCAGTCACACACGCTAAGTGGGCTGCCCCAGTAGTTCCTGTACTAAAACCGGACAAGTCCGTGCGGTTATGTGGGGATTACCGTTTAACAGCAAATAGAGCCGTCCTTCTAGATTGCTATCCTATACCCAAGCCTGATGAATTATTTAGCTCTCTTGCTGGGGGTAAATATTTCACAAAACTCAATATGTCCCAAGCCTATGCTCAACTAAGTTTAGATGAAAACTCTAAAGAATTAACTATCATAAATACGCACCGAGGCCTATATAAGTACAATAGGCTATGCTATGGAATAGCATCGGCTCCGGGTATTTTTCAGAGGACAATGGACCAAGTTCTAGGTCACATTCCAGGGGTACTTTGCTTTCTAGATGATGTCCTCATTTCAGGTTCGTCTAAAAAAGAACACCTAACTAGATTAACCACGGTTCTAAAAAGACTCCGGGATGCCGGACTTAAGCTAAAGAGAGAAAGGTGTTCATGGGTCACTAACGAGGTTTCATATTTAGGGTTCCGCATAGATGCCTCAGGCATTCATCCAACGGTGGATAAACTAGAAGCAATAAAAAATGCACCACCTTCACAAAACATCACACAGTTACAAGCTTATTTAGGTCTCCTAAACTTTTATAGGAAATTTTTGCCTAATGCATCGACTTTCCTTGAACCCCTAAATAAGCTATTACGATCTGGGGAACAGTGGAGATGGGAGAAAACTCAAAAGAAAGCATTTGAGGCTTCCAAGGACGTAACACTAAAGTCCACGCTCCTAGTGCATTATGATCCTAAACTTCCTCTCGTAGTTTCAGCAGACAGCAGTTCTTATGGAATTGGGGCAGTGTTATCTCACCACATTGATGGTGTAGATAGGCCTATCTGTTTTGCTTCTAGAACACTAACTGAGACTGAAAGACGATATGCACAAGTGGAACGTGAAGCCTTAGCCTTAGTATTTGCAGTAAAAAAATTTCATTTCTATCTATGGGGTCATGAATTTAAACTAATTACTGACCATAATCCCCTTTTAGGTTTATTTTCACCAAATAAAAATATTCCAGTTATGGCCTCAGGTAGGATTCAACGATGGGCACTGATTCTACAAGCCTATAAATTTGACTTAGTACATCGGTCAGGTAAACTTCTTGGTACGGCTGATGCGCTAAGTAGGCCCTTAGAAAATCCAAATGATTGTGTACCTATACCTACAGAATGGGTTCACTTGGTGGAGTTTTTGGAATCCACTCCAGTATCTGCGGTACAAATAGAGCAGTGGACAAAATCAGACCCTATTCTGTCTAGGGTCATCCATTTCTGCTCAGTTGGTTGGCCTACTAAGGTTGAGAGTGAATTACAGCCTTTTTATCAACGTCAGTCTGGCCTCTCCATTCAAAATGGCTGTCTCTTATGGGGCCACAGAGTGATAATTCCAGTGGCGGCTCGTCGGTAGGCACTGCGGAACTGCAGTACCCCTAAATTTTTTATTTACAATTGAAATAATCAAGAACAATATAAGGATGAGCTCACTGAATAACTTTTTCAATAACTTTTGAAACTTTTATTCATTGCTCAATGCTCATCCTTTTATTTCAGTAATTATTTCAACCCATTCTTAGAGACAGCACCCCTAGAATTTTTAGTCACGAGCCGCCACTGGATAATTCCAAATGAAGGCAGGTCGAATTTAGTGAAGGAACTTCACGCTAAACACATGGGTGCAACAAAAATGAAAGAGCTGGCGAGAGCTTATTTCTGGTGGCCTGGTTTAGATGGAGAACTCGAATCATTGGTTCGTTCCTGTCAAAGCTGCCTAGAGAACAGAGATCTCCCAAGGAAAAGTCCACTTCATCCTTGGGAATGGCCTACTATACCGTGGCATAGGATCCATGTTGACTATGCAGGTCCTATAAATAATACTTATTTCCTAGTCATTGTGGACGCCTACTCTAAGTGGGTGGAAATTTTTCCAACCACTTCCACGACTTCGGGTGTTACTATTCGCTTACTCCGTTCGGTTTTCGCTCGATGGGGTTTACCCGTAGTCCTGGTTTCGGACAATGGTACTTGTTTTACCAGTGAGGAATTTCGTTCCTTCGTCCACCTAAATGGCATTAGACATGTCCTGTGTAGTGTTTTCCACCCATCTACTAACGGTCTCGCGGAAAACATGGTCCGTACTTTCAAGTCGGCCTTGCGTCATTCTCGTGGGGAGGAAATGCAAGTGGTGTTGGATAAATTTTTGTTTAAATATCGAATAACACCTCACACCACGACGGGGGTGTCTCCCTCTAAACTTATGATTGGCGGGGAATTCGTTCAGTTTTCGATTTGTTACGTCCAAACGAAACGTTACAACAACGAATTTTACGCCATCCGGAAAAACAGAAGTTGTACCACGACACTAAAAGAGGGAGAGTTATAGAAGCGCAACCTAATGATCCAGTTATGATTCGCAACTATGGGGCTGGACCAAAATGGGTTCCTGCAACTGTGCAGGAGAGAACGGGCCCTGTTTCCTTCAAGTGCCAACTAGAAGATGGTCGTTCTATTAAACGCTATCAGGACCAGATATGGGAACGTGAATTGCAGAAGGACCAGAGTCTTCCGGAAGAGAGAACTGATCCTCCGGAAAATGGTTCAACTCGCCCGCCTATGCAGGTTGCACCTAATCCTACTACATCAACCTCGCTCCGCAGGTCGTCTAGGGTCCCTCATCCCCCTGACAGACTAAACTTGTAGGGGAGGAGTGAGGTGACGTGTGTGTGTATATATATATGTATATAGTCGAAAAGTCACTAAAGGGGAAATATCACTAAATCTAAGCTGAATGGCAAGAGCAAGGCATAAACGAACCAACGCGGCTGTTCGTATTGTTTTAGGCTAGCCGAGAGATGTTTTTTCCTATCTGACCTAATCGTTGGTGCTGAGTGTAATTAGGTGGTGTTTCTAAGGTGACAATGGGGTAGGACGTTGTCCGTACTTAAGTATAGTTAGGGGTAATGTCTATAGCTTCGAAATTGGTAATGTAAGAGAGAGTTAGGTAGGCTGTTTGTGGGACACAGGAATCTAATGGTAGGCTCCCAAAGGAATATCTAATTCAACGCACCGGTAAGTTCTTTTGATTGTTTGCTAGAACCTAAGTAACCTAACTGGGGTGTCTACCCCACGCTATCACAAACCCCAAGGTATTACATTTGGCGACGAGGACGGGATTCAATTTGGCTCATGGGATTCAATTTGGCTCATTGGATTAAATTTGGTTCATTGGATTAAATTTGGTTCATTGGATTTAATTTGGCTCATTGGATTTAATTTGGCTTATTGGGTTCAAGTGGTTGTTTGGAAAATTGGATGTAGCCTAGTGGGTCGTCCGATTTGGTTGGTTTGTGTACGGTAAGCTACCGTACTATAGCTTAGGTCTCGCCGGCATAACTCTAATACTAATTCCTACTCAGCCCTAACTCTAATACTAATTCCTTCTCAGCCATAACTCTAATACAATTTAATATTCAGCCCTACCTGGGGAGTAACTAGATCAAATTTAAACCAAATCTAACCTACTTCACGTTATTTGGCCTAAATCGGTCTTGTTCTAGCATGTCGGTGATTGGCCATATAAGCCCCTGCGAAGACTCTGGGGAGGACTTCGAAGCTTATGCCACTAGGGTGAGGTTGTTTTTCGAGGCAAATTCCATTCCTGATGCTAAGAAAGTACCTACCTTTTTAACTATAATAGGCCCTAAAACGTTTGGCTTAATTATGGACCTAGTTGCTCCTAAAGCACCGGAAACTTGCACCTATAGTGAATTGGTACAGGCCCTAACCGATCACTACAAACCCCGAGTAGGTCTCATCTATGAACGTTTCAAATTTTATTCGAGGCATCAGACGGTGAATGAAAGCATTGCATAGTTTGTTGCAGGAATAAAAGCCCTTAACCGTATTTGTAAATTTGGGGACAAATTAGACGAAATGCTAAGAGATAGGTTTGTAATGGGTCTCAAAGAAGAGTCTACCCAGAGAGCCCTATTAGCCATACAGGACCTAACTTTTAGTCAGGCTGTAGAAATAGCTGCGGCTAGAGAAGCAGCTGCTAAAGATGTTAGAGCTTTTGGCAGTCGCAGTAGTAAAGCCCAACACGTAAATAGCTTTAAATCTTCTAGGCCTGGCAGACCTAATGAGCCTACTAGACAGACAAATAAAAGATATGCGGCAAATACGACTAAATCTACTAATTCAAACGCTAAACAGGAGGAAAAGCCTTCCAAGCCATGTACGGGGTGTGGAAAACACCATTGGAAGAAGGACTGCCCTTTTAAGAAGCAGTTTGCTGAAACTGTAGTAAAATAGGCAACATAGCTGAAGTTTGTTTTTCAAAGAAAACAAGGGGTGAAAATTCTAATTATAACATTTCTAGTGTAAATCCTCAAAAGGGAAATACTTTGAACATTGGAGTGGGGTACCTATTTTATGAGCAGCAAAGTGGTGATAATACAGGCCCATATAGTATATATTGTAGAGGTAGGCCTAAATGGAATTACAGTTCCTCTAGAACTAGATACAGGTGCTGCCCGAACTGTCATGTCCAAAACAGTTTTTGACAAAACTTTCAAAAATGCACCTAAACTACATGCATGTAAAACAATACTAAAAAAATATGGGGACATACAAATACCCATTTGTGGAGAAGCATCCATCACAGTTACACTCAACAAGAAAATTTTGTTTCATCCCTTAACTCTTTTAGTGATGAATGGGCAAGGGCCTACTCTACTTGGCCGTGCTTGGATTGATGCTTTGAAAATGCCTATTGACAAAATGTTGCCAAGGGTCAGGCAGATGTGCATACATTCTCATATCCGTCTGACATAGACTCATTGTTAAGGGAGTTTTCTTCTGTTTTTGGGCCTGAAGTAGGCAACCTAAAAGGCCATCAGGTCTGTATAGATGTAGATCCTAATGTAACTCCAAAATTTTGTAAGGCTCGTTCAATTGCGCATGCACTGCGGAAGGTAGATTTAGAAATTGACAGGCTGCTCAAAGATAAAATTATCGAACCAGTCACACACGCTAAGTGAGCTGCCCCAGTAGTTCCTGTACTAAAACCTGACAAGTCTGTGCGGTTATGTGGGGATTACCATTTAACAGCAAATAGAGCAGTCCTTCTAGATTGCTACCCTATACCCAAGCCTGATGAATTATTTAGCTCTCTTGCTGGGGGTAAATATTTCACAAAACTACATATGTCCCAAGCCTATGCTTGTTAGAAAATCTAGAAGAGGAAGAACCATTGTTGTCCCAAGGCGATACGATGACTAAGCTGATTGATGCAGCATTGCTTGTATATATATTAAGTTAAGGTGTGTATATATATCCATCTCATAATTGTAAGGTTAGGAAAAATTAACTTAATTTAGAGCTAGCATTTTTGAGCTCTTGTGGCATCATGTTGGTCACACTGTTTGGCATCATTTTGAGACGCTGCGCGTCTTTTCTACTCGTTTGTGGAAGTCGTACGTAAAGGTGTGGTTTGATAGAGAGCTCTCTTGCAATTCAGTTTGGTTGTTAGATACATGATTGTTGCATCGTGCAATAGTCCAGGTTGCGTGGTGTTGCAAGGTTTCAGAAAGAAGACCACAAATAGTACCTTTGTTTACTTTAAGTTCATGTAATTTAAGGTCTAAGGTAGGCCCGCATCGAGTCAGCAACCCTGAGGTTACCCTGAGGTAGGACCTAATAGGATCTCAAATCCGTAAGTTTTAATTTAGCTTAACTTGGGCTTTAGGTAGAACTTGCCCTTTAGAATTTGGCCGTTCACGGCTCAGCTGGGATTTCGAACCCGACAAATAAATAAAATAACATGGTCCTTCGAATCGGATTTCTACCCCAAGACTGAGTCAGTGACTATTTTTCGGCAAAGTTCTGATTGTGCAAATTGTATCCCAAGTTAGGCCTAGACGGGTTGAGTATTATTGAATTAAGGTCCCAGGGTAAAGTTTGGTCGCCCAATTGCGAAAACTTGTCAGTCGTCTGTCGTTTTTGGCCTACTTTTTTTCCGGTTTGGTTAATTTTGGGTTATTATTGAATTAAGGTCCCAGGGTAAAGTTTGGTCGCCCAATTGCGAAACTTGGTCAGTCGTCTGTCGTTTTTGGCCTACATTTTTTCTGGTTTGGTTAATTTTGGGTCATTATTGAATTAAGGTCCTGGGGTGGAAAATTTGGTATTCGATACTGGTGTTTGGTTAGTACCCCACCCAGCAATTCAGTTTATTTGAAAGTAAAATTTGCGTTTGATCAGTTTGGTTAAGTATTTCTGCCAATTCAGCTCATTTGGTATTGAGCCCAAGGGTTGTTTACATTGAAGATGAGTGCATCTGAATTGAACAAATTTATAAAAAGGAGAAGTGCCTACAAAGGTCTAATTACAAAGGTCATTGCCACTATAGATTCTGCCATAGAGCAAGAGGATTTACGCTTAGTGACTGCGCAGCTTGCCATATTAGAAACTAAAAAGGTTGCTCTAAGTGAGGTAAATGTTAAAATTGAGGCTCTTATAGAAGAGGATGAAATAGAAAATAACATAATTTACTTTGAAGAGATTATTGATGATATGATTAACGTAGGCCTCCGAGCAAAAGAGTTTAGCAGCTCAGTACAGTTAGAGACCAGGTCTAATAATGAAACACAACACTCAACAAATGATGCTTGTGAAGTTAAGGTTAACAGATCTGTAGTTCAATTACCGAGGCTTGTACTCAAAACATTTTCTGGGAGTATTCAGGAATGGCAAGGATGGGCAGACAGTTTTCAATCAGCAGTTCATTCTAGTCAAGTGTTAAGTGCCGTGGAGAAGTTTAATTATTTGCGGTCCCTCCGTGCACTTTTAGCTATACCTCCTGTTAATAATCCTAATAGTGTCAAGGAGTTACGGCAGTTATATGATGAATTTGAAATTAGAACTAGGTCCCTGGACAACTTGGGTGTAGGAATGGAAAAGTATGGTATAATGTTGGTTCCTACACTGGAGTCTAAATTGCCTAGCTCAATTTTGCTTGAATTAAGTAGGGGACACTCTGCAGAACATGTGTACATCCCCCTTCAGCAGATGTTAAGTCTTTTAGGCACAGAATTAGCAAGACGAGAGGGAGTTGAGTTTGCACAGTGGGATGGTAAAACAAGGGGACAAAGGCAGGCACAGCACCAAAGTTTCCACAAAAAGGAATAGCCCAGGTACAGTGTCAGCTCTACATGCCTCCTCTGAGAATAAATTAAAGGGAATCAAGGAATGCATATTTTGCGAAGGCAACCACAAGTCATATAATGTGAGGTGGCTGAGGCCTTACCCTTTGAGGAGAGAAAGGACAGGGTAACTAAGTCCACAGCATGTTTTAAATGTTTTTTGAAAGGTCATAGAGCAAGGTTTTGTAAGTTTAAAATTTTGTGCAAAAAATGTCATGGTAGGCATCAGCCATTATTGTGTGAAAACACTCTTAGTAGGCCTACCCCAGAAGTAGAGACATCAGTGGCACATGCCACTGCTATGCAAGGGAGTAAAAGTAAAGGGGGATTATTGCAAACAACTGCAGCCTTATTAATTGGGAATGATGAGGGAGAAGCTACTGTAAGAGTGTTGTTTGATAGTGGTAGCAGTAGTTAGTTTTATTAAGACCAGAATTTCCAGAAAAATTGAAAGATTTTAAAGGAACTTAAGAGGGGAAAATGGGAAAATTAAGAATTTCTGGGTTTGGGGGTTCCGTTCGTTCAAAACCGAACCAAATTTAAGAAGGTAGAAGTTCTGGTTAAAGGGTTGTTACCGCAAAGTCCCACTATCAAGGTCCAAGCTGTAGAGATTGAGGAACTTTGTGCTCCAGTCACTACTTGTTTAGATATGGCATGTGTGTCCAAGAATTGCAAGTTAAAGGAATTAATTTGGGCAATAATAAGTTTGAGGGAACAGAAGATATTAGTCTTTTGATTGGAGCTGACTATTATTGGGACTTCATCACTGGTAATATTGTCCGTACATCTCAAGGCCCGGTAGCTATTGAAAGTAAGCTAGGCTGGATGCTACATGGTAGTTATTGCAATGAAATGGAAGTTAAGGCTCTTTTTGTTAAGATTGAGGAGAACAGCCATGGTCTGGAAAGGCATTTGAAAGCGTTTTGGGAACTTGAATCTATTGGCATAAAGGACAACCAGGCAAGTACAGTGAACAATGATGTTTTAGAGCAATTTGAAAAAGGGATTGGGTTTAGAGATGGTTGCTATGAAGTTGGCCTACCATGGAAGGATTCTTGCAAACCCGGTTCAAACCTTCAGCTAGCTAATCAGGGGAGTGGAGACTTCATTGTACAGGCTAAGAAAAAATGAGGAGTTGTTAATTGAATACGATGAGGCCATCCTAAGTTATGTAAGGGAGGGCTATGCTGAAAGGGTGCAAGGTGAGCTGGTGAGCCAGGAGGCACATTATCTGCCACACCATGCAGTGGTACGGCGAGACAAAACTACCACCAAACTGAGGGTAGTTTTTGATGGCTCAGCCAAGGACAAAGGTGGTGTGTCCTTGAATGACTGTTTGGATGCTGGGCCAAATTTAAATGCAGATTTATTTTCCTTGTTACTGAGATTCAGGTTTGGTAGAGTAGCATTGACTGCAGATGTGAAGCAAGCCTTTTTGCGGATAAAGTTAAAACCAGAGGACAGAGATGCAGTAAGGTATCTGTGGGTGGATACGAAAGACTTGTTGGAAAATGAACCTAAGGTTCAAGCATATAGAATGAAGTCAGTGTTGTTTGGCCTCAGCTCTAGTCCATTTCTGTTGGCAGCTACTATGCAGTACCATTTTAAGAAATATTCTGAAGTCTATCCTAACACTATTGAACACATAAGGAAAAATTTTTATGTTGATGATTTGCTGTGTTCCGTGGATAATACAGAAATGGCTAAACAGATATTCATGGAGGCTAGAGCTATAATGAGGGAGGCTGGCATGGAGCTTAGAAAATGGCAGACCAATCATTCGCAATTACAAGAGTTTATGAGTCATTCCTGTGTAGTACCTGATGCAGCAGAAAGTATTGAGGATTCTGGTATTAAGGAGTTGTGGGCAATAGACGCAAAGGTGCTAGGCATTGTTTGGCAGCAAGATGATGATTTGTTTACCTTCAATGGGAAATCTTTAGTAGAGCTGGCTGAGAATGAGACAAGGTGGACAAAACGTACAGCTCTTAGTTTGGCTTCAAAGGTCTTTGATCCTCTTGGATTCCTGGCTCCATTTGTGATAAAGTCAAAAATTTGGTTTCAGAGCCTCTGGGAAATTGGACTTGGTTGGGACCAAGAGTTACCTGATCATATGGTGGTAAGGTGGAAATATTGGTTCAAAGAATTGGCACATCTTGGAGACATTGAAATCCCAAGATGGTACTTTGGAGAGTTGAACAATAGTCCAGACAATTTGGAGCTGCACATCTTTTGTGATGCAAGTGAGGAAGCCTATGCAACTTGTATTTATATAAGAGGCGCATTGCAAGAGGAAGTAAGTTGCAGGTTGGTTGCTGCAAAGAGTAGAGTAGCACCTTTGAAAAGGCTTTCTGTTCCAAGGTTGGAATTGATGGGTGCCGTTATTGCTAGTCGGCTTGCAATTACAGTGCGAAAGTCTTTGGCCCTCTATGAAATTCCAAGCTATTATTGGACAGACTCCACTATAGTTTGGCACTGGTTAAGAAGTCAGGCAAGGAAATGGAAACCATTTGTTGCCAATAGGGTGGAGGAAATTCAAGCGCACACAGATCCCAAGCAATGGAAGCATTGTCCAGGCATCCAAAACCCCGCTGATTTACCAACACGAGGAATTTCAGTGAAAGATCTTTCACAGTCAAGTTTGTGGTGGAATGGGCCAGAGTGGCTAAAACTTGGAAGTGAAAACTGGCCTTCTAATCAGCCTATTGTAGGAGAATGCCAGGCTGGAAGAAGCATGGGTGGTGAGGGGAAGGGGGGGAGTGAGGTGAGAAAATGCGCTGTGAACAGTTGTCAAGTTATGCAGCAGGACCCCATATTGAGGCTTGAGGACATTAGCAGTCTGAAAAGATTGTTAAGAGTGACAGCATGGGTATATAGATTTACCAACAACATTAAGGGAGAAACAAGAAGGGAAGGAATTCTGAACAGTAATGAGATTCAGCAAGCCAGGAAATACTGGGTGGTATATATGCAGAAGGAAAAATTTGGTGAAGAGGGGAATTGCTCACCAGCCATCCATTACAGGTTCTACCAACACATTCTGCGCTCAAGGGTTTGGATGTGTTTTTGGATCAGGATTTATTGAGAGTAGGAGGTAGACTACAGTTTTCTGGGCTTCCAGAGGAGAAAAGACATCCAATTTTGCTACCTTCTGGGGGGCACTTTGTGGACCTTTTGATCCTGGATACTCATCATAAGCTGTTACATGCTGGAGTTAGAGAAGTGATAATAGAGATCAGACAACAGTTTTGGATTCCCAAAATTAGACAAGTAGTAAAAAAGGTCTTGCATAAATGTGTGGTTTGCAAGCGTTGGAGTGCAAAGCCTTATTATGAAAAGGTGGCTCCACTTCCAAGAGAACGGTGTGTCTATACTGCCCCATTTGATGTAGTGGGAGTAGACTTTGCAGGGCCAGTCTATGTGTATGAGCAAGGGGAGTCTAACAAAGGTTATATATGTCTTTTCACATGTGCTACCACCAGAGCAATCCATTTGGAGTTGGTAAGCAACTTAAGTAGTGATGTATTTCTTTTGGCCTTTAAAAGGTTTGTGAACAGAAGGGGTTTCCCAAATAAAATCATATCGGATAATGCAAAAACCTTCAAAAAGGCTGCAAAGGAACTCCAAGAAGTTTGGTCCTTGCTAAAAGAGGAAGGATTCCAATCCTACTTTTCACACCAAGGGGTACAGTGGGAGTTTATTGTTGAGAGAGCACCATGGTGGGGTGGATTTTGGGAAAGGCTAGTGAGAAGTGTAAAGTGTCCATTAAAGAAACTTTTAGCTAATGCTCATTTGAGCAAAGAAGAATTCTCTACTGTTTTATGTGAAGTAGAAGCAATGGTGAACAGTAGGCCTATCACTTTTGTTTACAACAGTATGCAGGATGCAGAGCCATTGACACCAAATCATTTTCTTTGTGGTAAACGATTAACATCAAAACCCAGTGTGCCAGAAGACTTGCAGCCTATCCAGAGCACTCAAGGAGAGTTAACCAGACGGTTCAGGTACCTTGAAGAGCTACAAGATCAGTTATGGAAGAGGTGGCAGATGGAATACTTGCCAGAACTCAATTATTACCCATCAGGCAAGGTAAAGGGCTCCAATGCAAATTGTATCAAGGTGGGAGAAGTGGTAATGATTGGGGATGAAAGACCAAGACAATACTGGAAGCTTGGCATAATTGAAGAGTTGTTTGTTGGCAAAGACAATTTAGTTAGGTCTGCACTGGTAAAGACTTCAGGAGGAAAGTTAAAGAGACCTATACAAAAACTCTATGCTTTAGAAATCAGCAAAAACACAAATAGTCAAGATGAAACATTTGAGTTACAGCCTCATGTAGAAGGCTTGGCTAACCTTGCAGAAGGTAATGACAACAATGCCTCTTCGGTGGGGAGTGTTAGAAAATCTAGAAGAGGAAGAACCATTGTTGTCCCAAGGCGATATGATGACTAAACTGATTGATGCAGCATTGCTTGTATATATTAAGTTAAGGTGTATATATATCCATCTCATAATTGTAAGGTTAGTGAAAAATTTACTTAATAAGAGCTAGCATTTTTGGGCTCTTGTGGCATCAGTGTTTGGGACGCTGGTGGCATCATTTTGGGGCGCTGCGCGTCTTTTCTACTCGTTTGTGGGATGTCGTACGTACAGGGTGTGGTCTTGTAGAGAGCTCTCTTGCAATTCAGTTTGGTTGTTTAGATACAAGATTGTTGCACCGTGCAATAGTCCAGGTTGCGTTGTTGTTGCAAGGTTGAGAAAGAAGACCATAAATAGTACCCTTTTTGTTTACATTAAAATTCATGTAACAAAGGTCTAAAGTTGGCCCGCATCGAGTCAGCAACCCTGAGGTTACCCTGAGGTAGGACCTAATAGGATCTCAAATCCGTAAGTTTTAATTTAGCTTAACTTGGGCTTCAGGTAGAAATGGCCCTTTAGAATTTGGCCGTTCACGGCTCAGCTGGGATTTTGAACCCGACAAATAAATAAAATAACAGTTACATGCTGGAGTTAGAGAAGTGATAATAGAGATCAGACAACAGTTTTGGATTCCCAAAATTAGACAAGTAGTAAAAAAGGTCTTGCATAAATGTGTGGTTTGCAAGCGTTGGAGTGCAAAGCCTTATTATGAAAAGGTGGCTCCACTTCCAAGAGAACGGTGTGTCTATACTGCGCCATTTGATGTAGTGGGAGTAGACTTCGCAGGTCCAGTCTATGTGTACGAGCAAGGGGAGTCTAACAAAGGTTATATATGTCTTTTCACATGTGCTACCACCAGAGCAATCCATTTGGAGTTGGTAAGCAACTTAAGTAGTGATGTATTTCTTTTGGCCTTTAAAAGGTTTGTGAACAGAAGGGGTTTCACAAATAAAATCATATCGGATAATGCAAAAACCTTCAAAAAGGCTGCAAAGGAACTCCAAGAAGTTTGGTCCTTGATAAAAGAGGAGGGATTCCAATCCTACTTTTCACACCAAGGGGTACAGTGGGAGTTTATTGTTGAGAGAGCACCATGGTGGGGAGGATTTTGGGAAAGGCTAGTGAGAAGTGTAAAGTGTTCATTAAAGAAACTTTTAGCTAATGCTCATTTGAGCAAAGAAGAATTCTGCACTGTTTTATGTGAAGTAGAAGCAATGGTGAACTGTAGGCCTATCACTTTTGTTTATAACAGTATGCAGGATGCAGAGCCATTGATACCAAATAATTTTCTTTGTGGTAAACGATTAACATCAAGCACCAGTGTGCCAGAAGACTTTCAGCCTATCCAGAGCACTCAAGGAGAGTTAACCAGACGGTTCAGGTACCTTGAAGAGCTACAACATCAGTTATGGAAGAGGTGGCAGATGGAATACTTGCCAGAACTCAATTATTACCCATCAGGCAATGTAAAGGGCTCCAATGCAAATTGTATCAAGGTGGGAGAAGTGGTAATGATTGGGGATGAAAGACCAAGGCAATGCTGGAAGCTTGGCATAATTGAAGAGTTGTTTGTTGGCAAAGACAATTTAGTTAGGTCTGCACTGGTAAAGACTTCAGGATGAAAATTAAAGAGACCTATACAAAAACTCTATGCTTTAGAAATCAGCAAAAACACGGATAGTCAAGATGAAACATTTGAGTTACAGCCTCATGGAGAAGGCTTGGCTAACGTTGCAGAAGGTAATGACAACAATGCCTCTTCGGTGGGGTGTTAGAAAATCTAGAAGAGGAAGAACCATTGTTGTCCCAAGGCGATATGATGACTAAGCTGATTGATGCAGCATTGCTTGTATATATTAAGTTAAGGTGTGTATATATATCCATCTCATAATTGTAAGGTTAGTGAAAAATTCACTTAATTTAGAGCTAGCATTTTTGGGCTCTTGTGGCATCATTGTTTGGGCACTCTTGTGGCATCATTTTTTGGGGCGCTGCGCGTCTTTTCTACTCGTTTGTGGAATGCCGTACTTACAGGGTGTGGTCTTATAGAGAGCTCTCTTGCAATTCAGTTTGGTTGTTTAGATACAAGATTGTTGCATCGTGCAATAGTGCAGGTTGTGTTGTTGTTGTTGCAAGGTTTAGAAAGAAGACCATAAATAGTGCCCCTTTTGTTTTATATCTTAAATTCATGCAACTGAGGACTAAGGTAGGCCCACATCGAGTCAGCAACCCTGAGGTAGGACCTAATAGGACCTCCAAGTCCGTAAGTTTTTAATTCTAGCTTAACTTGGGCTGTAGGTTGAACTGGCCCTTCAGAGCTTGGGCGTTCACGGCTCAGCTGGGATTTTTAACCCAATAAAAAAATAATAATAACAGGAATAGCATCGGCTCCGGGTATTTTTCAGAGGACAATGGACCAAGTTCTAGGTCATATTCCGAGGGTACTTTGTTTTCTAGATGATGTCTTCATTTCAGGTTCGTCTAAAAAAGAACACCTAACTAGATTAACCACAGTTCTAAAAAGACTCCAGGATGCCGGACTTAAGCTAAAGAAAGAAAAGTGTTCGTGGGTCACTAACGAGGTTTCATATTTAGGGTTCCGCATAGATGCCTCAGGCATTCATCCAACGGTGGATAAACTAGAAGCAATGAAAAATGCACCGCCTCCACAAAACATCACACAGTTACAAGCTTATTTAGGTCTCCTAAACTTTTATAGGAAATTTTTGCCTAATGCATCGACGACTTTCCTTGAACCCCTAAATAAGCTATTACGATCTGGGGAACAGTGGAGATGGGAGAAAACCCAAAAGGAAGCATTTGAGGCTTCCAAGGACGTACTACTAAAGTCCACTCTCGTAGTGCATTATGATCCTAAACTTCCTCTCATAGTTTCAGCAGATAGCAGTTCTTATGGAATTGGGGCAGTGTTATCTCACCACATTGATGGTGTAGATAGCCTAATAGGCCTATCTGTTTTGCTTCTAGAACACTAACTGAGACTGAAAGACGATATGCACAACTTGAACGTGAAGCCTTAGCCTTAGTATTTGCAGTAAAAAAATTTAATTTCTATCTATGGGGGTCATGAATTTAAACTAATTACTGACCATAATCCTCTTTTAGGTTTATTTTCACCTAAAAAATATTCCAGTTATGACCTCAGGTAGGATTCAACGATGGGCACTGATTCTACAAGCTTATAAATTTGACTTAGTACATCGGTCAGGCAAACTTCTAGGTACGGCTGATGCGCTAAGTAGGTTGCCTTTAGAAAATCCAAATGAATGTGTAGTGTGTACCTATACCTACAGAATGGGTTCACTTGGTGGAGTTTTTGGAATCCACTCCAGTATCTGCGGTACAAATACAGCAGTGGACAAAATCAGACACTATTCTGTCTAGGGTCATCCATAGACATACTGCTCAGTTGGTTGGCCTACTAAGGTTGAGAGTGAATTACAGCCTTTTTATCAACGTCAGTCTGGATTCTCGATCCAAAATGGCCGTTTCTTATGGGGCCACAGAGTGATAATTCCGAATGAAGGTAGGTCGAATTTAGTGAAGGAACTTCACGCTGAACACATGGGTGCAACAAAAATGAAAATGCTGGCGAGAGCTTATTTCTGGTGGCCCGGTTTAGATGGAGAACTCGAGTCATTGTTTCGTTCCTGTCAAAGCTGCCTAGAGAACAGAGATCTCCCAAGGAAAAGTCCACTTCATCCTTGGGAATGGCCTACTATACCTTGGCATAGGATTCATGTTGACTATGCAGGGCCTATAAATAATATCTATTTCCTAGTCATTGTGGACGCCTACTCTAAGTGGGTGGAAATTTTTCCAACAACTTCCACGACCTCGGGTGTTACTATTCGCTTACTCCGTTCGTGTTTCGCTCGATGGGGTTTACCCATAGTCCTGGTTTCCGACAATGGTACTTGTTTTACCAGTGAGGAATTTCGTTCTTTTGTCGACCTAAATGGCATTAGACATGTCCGGTCTAGTGTTTTTCACCCGTCTACTAACGGTCTCGCGGAAAACATGGTCCGTACTTTCAAGTCGGCCTTGCGTCATTCTCGTGGGGAGGAAATGCAAGTGGTGTTGGATAAATTTTTGTTTAAATATCGACTAACACCTCACACAACGACGGGGGTGTCTCCTTCTAAACTTATGATTGGCCGGGGAATTCGTTCAGTTTTCGATTTGTTACGTCCAAACGAAACGTTACAACGACGAGTTTTACGCCATCCGGAAAAACAGAAGTTGTACCACGACACTAAAAAAGGGAGAGTTATAGAAGTGCAACCTAATGATCCAGTTATGATTCGCAACTATGGGGCTGGACCAAAATGGGTTCCTGCAACTGTGCAGGAGAGAACGGGCCCTGTTTCCTTCAAGTGCCAACTAGAAGATGGTCGTTCTATTAAACGCTATCAGGACCAGATATGGGAACGTGAATTGCAGAATGACCGGAGTCTTTCGGAAGAGAGAACCGATCCTCTGGAAAATGGTTCAATTCGCCCGCCTATGCATGTTGCACCTATTCCTACTACATCAACCCCGCTCCGCAGGTCGTCATATGTATATAGTCTAAAGTCACTAAAGGGAAAAATCACTAAAAGAAAGCTGAATGGCAACACGAAGGGATAAACAGAGCAACGCAGGCTGTTCTTTTTTTCTTGGCTGGACTAGAGCATGGTTATTCATATCTGACTAAATCGTTGGTGTTAAGTTTAATTTGGTGATGTTTCTAAGGTGACAAATGGGGTAGAAAGTTGTCAGTAAATAATAATAGTTACGGGTAATGTCTATAGCTTCTAAATTTGTAAAGTTAGAGAGTTTAGGTAGACTGCTTTGTGGGACGCAGGAAATCTATGGTAGGCCCTAAAAAATATCTAATTCAACGCACCTGTAAGTGCCTTTGTTTGTTGTTTAGAAACCTAGTAACTTAGCGGGGTCACTAACCCCAAGCTATTACATTTATGTACCTCATACTAGTGATGCACCGGAGCTCCGGCTCCGGCAGAGCAGGAGTTCCGGCCATTTTAGAAAACCTCCTGCTCCGGCCAGAGGCCGGAGGTGTCAAGTACACCAAACTCAATTCTGACAACTTTTAGTTTTAATTCTATAAGACTATAAAACCTCATTTCTGCACCTATCCAAATATTTCAGTTCTCAGATGACTGTAATAATAATTTATTTTATGAGTGATCAGTGATTGTATTAATATTTCAGTTCTTAGTGACTGTAATAATAATTTATTTTATGAGTGATCAGTGATTGTATTAATATTTCAATTCTTAGTGGCTGTAATAATAATTTATTTTATGAGTAATCAGTGATTGTATTAATAATTGATTTGATATAGGCTACTTTACTCATCATTCAGCAAGACATCATAAGTTTCATAACCTGAGGATATTCTGTTCAATGGGAATTTTTAGAGAAATTAGCACACACAAAGCATAGAAAGTCGACTTTTATAAAGTTTAAGTTATTAAGACTTAATAATTTAAAATAGCAGGACTATAATATATAAATCCTAAATAGATGAGGCGATGGGCCACACACACACACACAGACACACACACATATAAATACTGAAATAAATCAATTGGCCGGGGAAAAAACACTAAGCCGGAGGTTCCGGCCCTCCGGCCAAAATCTGCCTCCGGTGCATCACTACCTCATACAGGGGCGAATCCAGACCGATCTGAGTGCATGCTCCGTTTGCATCGGTCAAATAATTAATTGACCTGTCGGTAATCTTACCTCACTGTCTTAGAGACACTGAGGTAAAGTTACCGACAGGTCAATTATTTGACCGATGCAAACGGAGCACATATTTTCCTGACCGATGCATGTGCATCGGTCAGATCGGTCTGGATCCGCCCCTGTACATAAATAAATTGTCTCAATTTTAGCCAGCGTTTGGGAAATAAGTTTGTGTGCGGTAGGTATTAAAAGCTCTCACTCATCCGATCTGTATACCTATGTAATGAAGGAAATTCTACTAAAATATGAGTACACTGTAATAATTCAAGTGTTTATAGCTGTTTCCTGGATATACCGCATGCTTCTCACGTCCTAAATGTGTAAAATAGAAGATTCTTCTGGATGATCGAAAATACTGCAAATATTTTGGTTAAATTAGCAACAACTCTTTGTTTAATGATTAAACATTGTTTAATGATCTGTTAGTAGCTCCAGCTAGGATGGGTGTAGAGTACATGAGAGTCCCAATAATTGATGTAGTTTATTTTCTTTAGTCAGTTAATATGCGCCTCGGTGGTGTAGTGGTTAGCGTCGCTGACTACAAATCTATCGGCCCCGGGATCAAGACCTGGTGAGGGCAGGCAGCGCGCAGCAAAACACAGCTGTTTATTCTTCCACACAATAAAAATAATAGTTGGTAGATAAATGGGTACCCTGGGTAGCCTAGTGGTTAAGGCGCTGGGCTGCTGGTGGGGCGTGGTTCGGATTCCACGTTAAACTGTAAGTCTAAGGTGGAATGACAAGCTTGACCTTTGTCAGAGTGAACAATTCGGATGGAAGCAAAACCAAGGTTAACCAAGTTAAATATGGATGAAGTAAGTGTGATACAGCTAAACCCAAACCAGTAAGCAGCAACTTTTACATTCTGGTGTGCTGTACCTTCTCCTATGATCCTAATTCGGGGAAATCTTATATTGTTTGTATTCTGATCTTTAAATAAATGATAGACTGATGAAGGTGTGCAAAGAACAATTTGTTTTTGTCGTATACATCTTGTTATTTAAGTAAATGTTTTAAATTTATTTACCATTGAACTTAATTTATCAATGAAGAGGAATTTGAGAGAGTCATACATTTTAGTTGAACTTAATTTGTCTTATTATGGTCTCCGTCCCCTATGAAAAGGAAAGCATTACAATCAGGTCCGGCGCCAGCCTATTTGGCGCCCTTAGCAGGACTGCAGCTGGCGCCCCCACCCGCCTCCCACTTCACGATTGGGTTTGCCCACAAAGTAATCAAGGTACCATATTGAAGAAACTATTTGCCTTACACTGATCTATTTTAATTTGCTAATACATACATTTATTATAAAATTATAAAATCATTTCACAGTTCAAGAAAGTGTCATGACCAATCAAAACAGCGAGTAAAGCGAGGCATATGTAGTAACAAATCAGAACGCTCAAAAGTGCTAAAATATGCGTGCAAAAAGGACATATCTACTGTTTTTTCCAAGCAAGAAGGGCATATGTCACATAAAAACAGTTATTCGCTTATTGACGACTCCCGGAACTCATATTAAGCCGTAATAGCCGAGTCGCTTATTGACGACTCCCGTCTGTGCGCGCAACATTTTTAAATCGCTTATTTACGACTCCCGTCCCTAAAGGGTTAAAGGTCGTGATAGTGAAAGTTCTATAATGACCCAATAAGATGAATAAGTTAATTATGTAAATATCAGTTAAGCTAAACTGGTGTACATACGTCGTACAACCTTTCATCATTTGTCTATGCTTCTCATTCCTTCATTATTTTTTTCATGTTGTTCTTACATAATACTATCAGACGTGCACAGGGCGGGAGGCGCTGGCGCCCCCCAGATCTTTGGCGCCCTTAGCATTTACTAACCTCGCCTAATGGAAGCGGCGGCCCTGATTACAATTGTTATGATGTATTAAACTTTTTATGTTCATTACAAAACGGTTCTTCTAATTAGGTTAAGATGAAAAGATCTGAGGGTGACTGGTATCCCGGTGGTTATTGTGACAGAGTTAATGGTGAGCTTCTGGTTCATTCCTGCTTGGTAGCTCGTGGGTTGGGAAGAATTGGTCACTTTTCCTGTTAATCCTCAGACATAAGATACTCCTCGGATGCATTCACACTGATCTCTGGTTTTTAAGATATTCAGTCAAGAAATAAGTTAGTTACTTTCGAGAAATCTTGTTAATTGATGGTATTTTTGTTGAACATCTGAAAATTAATAAAATGTAGGGGGCCATTAAAAAATTATGTAACGCTTTTTTCCACCAAAATTTATACCCCCCACCCCCTAACACTCTGTTACACCTAGCTAACCACCCCCTAAAAAATTATGTAACATCAGCACTACCCCCAGTCCCCCACCCCCTCATATTGCCCTATAAAATGTTATTTTCAATAAATTGTTACTTCTCTTTCACCAAAAACTTGCTGCTCATGAGTCATCACTTACTCAAAACACCTTTTTATGCATAATAATAATTTGTTACTCTCAGCTATATTATATAGAAGACACGTGCTGAAATTACATATCTTGTCATTTCCCAGTTTTATGTATTTGTGGTGATGAAATGTTATGTAACACTTGAGGTGACACCCCTCACCCCCATGTAACACATTGTAACACCTGGCCTCCCTCCACTTCTAGTTACATACAGTAATTTTTGAATGGCCCCTAGGCTAGTATGTTACATTGGTGTGATCATAAAGACTGTCTGGCATAGGAATGACTAAATTTTGGGATAGGATTATGAGATGATTTGGTTCTAACTAGTCTGGCATAGGAATGACTAAATTTTGGGATAGGATTATGAGATGATTTGGTTCTAACTAGTCTGGCTGTTGAAGTTCATTCCATGGCATAATTGTTAGAAAATCTAGAAGAGGAAAAGCCATTGTTGTCTTCGTAGTCTCGTCGCTGTCGAGCGAGAGTAGTTTTAAGCTCTGGCAGTATGAAGTCACAGACCTTGACACATTCTTTCATGTACTGTAGTGTGGTCTCAGTGACAGATGATACTTGCTGGCTGTAAGTTACTTTTACACCTTCGAATAGCCCCCCACTTACACAGTCGAACCATGGATTCTGGAATTCAAAGAACTCTGCATTAATTTTGTCACACATGTGCGGTCATGCAATCTCTGGTAGAATATCTTCAAACGAGAGTGTGTGGCTGGCTATTGTTGCACTGTAGAAAGGTTCTACAAGTTGAATTCCAAGAGCAGCAAACACCACAAATGCTGGCTTGAAGTACTCTACCTTTAAGACTCCAAGTACTATGCATGCTAGGCGATTTGATATTCCAGGGTTCTGATCTAGGAAACTTTCCAACTATGGGAAGAGGAATACCATCACTGCGGCTGCACGAGAGAGACAGCTAAACCTGTTGTCTTTGTAGGCAAAGAGTACTTGATCAACACTGTGAGACTGCAAATGCAGAACAAACTGTCTGAAGTAGTTCTAGGGTTTGTGCTGATATTCTGGGGCAACAAGTTGCAACATACAATCGAATGCTTGTCCAGCAACCGAGCCATGTTTGGAGTCGAAGTCTAAGTCTACCATGAAATTTTGAAATACAAGCATACCTCGCATAACACGGATTCGTTCAACGCTGATTCGCCATAACGCTGATAAAACCTTGACACCATTCTCCGAACAACAATGCTTCAGATTCGCTCTTGCACGTTTTTGTAGCAAACGTTTTTGACAAAAATGCATTTTTTAACGTTGAATGGAAAAAAGTTAATTTTGAAAATAAGCGCGATTTTAAAAAATGTAGAAAATACCAACATATTTTCTCAAAATTAAAGGGGTTAATTTTTAACTAAAAATTAAACATACAGTATACAATGGTAAATAGGGAACAGCTTTTATCTGTTTGGCTTGAAGATTGTAATAAAAAAAGAATTCTACGTAGCGAGATGACAATTCATTTGAAAGCGCTAACGTATTGTAGTGAATACTCTTATTTTAGTTTCAAAATAAATGTTAATTTTACAGTCTTGAATTTCGGAATAGTTATAAATTCATTTTAAATTAGTTACCCATCATAATTCAATTGTGAACCACATAAATACTAATTTTATGTATACTATATTATTTTATTGTATGTAAACATAATTAATTATATCACAATTGTCAGTTAATTATTTATATTCAAATAATTATTTTAATCTAATACCATGTCCATTTTACAAATAAACAATAGAAATCCAAGGGTTATATTTTCCACCTTTGGTACTGTCGCAGTTTCGCCTAACGGACTCAATACGGCTAGTGAGATAATCACTGGTTGGCACTTAACTAGCGGCAGTGCTTATGGCTACATCATCCAGGTTAACCTATACCGGATAGATGCGCTACGGTCCCAAGCCGTAGCTTGCCTAGGCCCAACGACGACGACGTAAACCAACAATTGGTGACTCCGGAGCTGGATTACCCCTTTTACCCGAACGACTAGGACTAGACTGTAACGTCGTTCGTGCCCATCACCCCCTTCACCCGAGCGACTAGGACCAGACTGTAATGTCGCTCGTGCCCTCTGCCCCTCACCCCTGCCCGTGCGCTCTGTGCCTGCGCTCGTCTCAACCTCCACTCCTTCGTTGGTAACTTGTCGTCTTGCTTGTACGTCAGCAAGCCTAGGAGAAGATGCCTGACGACGCTGGTGCCATCTCCCACTTGAGCGTAAAGCTCCCCGTCTTCTGGCCGGGTGATCCATTTATTTGGTTCCACCAAGTGGAATCACAATTCAACTTGGGAAGGATCACCGCTAGCAGGACGAAATACGATCATGTTTTGTCCTCTCTACCAGCGAGCATCATCTCTGAAGTCCGTGACGTCATCGTGTCTACTTCCACGAGTGAGGACCCATACAACGATCTGAAGTCTGCCATCCTGTGCCGCACCACTGTCTCCGAGCGTGAGAAACTACATCAGTTAATCTCAAAAGAAGAACTTGGAGACCGTAAGCCCACTCAAATGCTGAGGGCTATGCAGTGCGCTCTAGGCGAACGCGCACAAACCTTCGATAAGGACATCTTTAGACAGTTGTTCTTGCAGAAACTTCCTCCATCAGCTCAGCGTGTCTTGGCCACTATGGATCCTGCTACTCCAGTTGATAAACTAGCAGAAACTGCCGACAAAGTAGTGGAGATTGACACAGCTCCGGTCAACAACGTGAACACACAATCGGAACTGGAGTTGAAAGTGAAAGAGTTAAGTCAACAACTCAACCACGTTTGTTCTCTGCTACAAAATCAACGGCAAAGAAGCCATTCTCGGTCAAGATTTACGAAGAGGCATCGTTCGAGTTCCGGGAAGATCTGCTTCTACCACGCTAAATTTGGAAAGAAGGCTAGGAAGTGCATCTCCCCTTGCAATTTTTCGTCGGAAAACCCCAGCAGCGAGTCCTAATGGCGTCTAGTACTCGCACTGCCAACCTGTTATTCATAAAGGACAGGAACTCTGGTATCAATTTCTTGGTCGATACCGGAGCGTCAGTCAGTGTATTCCCTCAAAAATCTGGTCATAAGCACTCGGAATCTCCGCCTCTATACGCTGCTAACGGTTCACGCATACCCACGTACGGTACTCAGTCGCGTGAACTAAACTTGGGCCTTCACCGATCCTTCAAGTGGATTTTCATCTGTGCTCAAGTGCAGCATCCCATAATCGGCGCTGACTTCCTCCAGCATTTCAAACTCCTGGTGGATCTTGACAAGCGACGCTTATGCGACCAGGCCACACTGCTTTCTGTTCTTGCCAAACAGGTTGCCCTTCCGGACGCCTCGAACTCTGCACTTTCCCTCGTTCCCCCTAATTCCATGTACCAGTGCCTTTTCCAACGATATCGAGGAATTCTTCAACCGATGCAGATGGGTGATACCATTAAGCACACCATTACCATCACATTACAACAAAAGGTCCCCCTGTGTTTGCAAAACCCAGACGTCTTGCCCCGGACAAACTGAAAGCTGCCAAATCGGAATTCCAGCTTATGCTGGATCTTGGGATAATAAGACCTTCCAAAAGCAGTTGGTCCTCTCCCCTACACCTGGTCCAGAAGAAGTCAGGAGACTGGAGACCATGTGGGGATTACCGGTTTTTGAATTCGACAACCATCCCGGACCGATATCCGGTACCAAATGTCCAAGACTTTACTTCTCTTCTCCACGGCAAATCTATCTTCAGTAAAATAGATCTCGTTAAGGCTTTCCACCACATTCCCGTAGAGCCTTCGGATATTCCCAAGACTGCAGTTTGTACACCATTTGGGTTATTCGAATTTGTGAAGATGCCGTTCGGGCTACGGAATGCTGCGCAAACCTTTCAGAGGTTTATAGATGAGGTCACCAGAGGCTTAGACTTTGTTTATGCCTACATCGATGATTTGCTTGTGGCCAGCTCAACGGAAGAGGAACATAAGGAACATCTTTCACTCCTCTTTCAACGCTTAGAACAATACGGTGTTACTATTAATGCATCTAAGTGTGTGTTTGCACAGCCAACCTTGGAATTTCTTGGTCACACGATTTCGCAGCACGGAATTACCCCCCTTCAGGACAAGTGTGGAGTGATAAAAAATTACCCTATGCCAAATAATCAGCGTGAGTTACGTCGGTTTCTAGGTTTGGTAAATTATTACCACAAGTTCATTAAAAACTGTGCCAGTGTTCTTGCTCCTCTACACGCTATGATCACACACAAACGCAAGGTAACGAAATTGGTATGGTGTAGCGATAGTTTACAGGCGTTCGACAATGCCAAAAATGCTATCAATAGTGCATTGTCTCTGTCATTTCCTATCAGTAATGCCCCCCTAACTCTGACGGTCGATGCATCAGATGTTGCGATCGGTGGGGTGTTGGAACAAACCATTAACGGTCAACAAGCACCCATCGCGTTTTACTCGAAAAAGCTGCAGCCAGCCCAAACGCGTTATAGTGCTTTCGGACGTGAACTTCTTGCTATTTACTTAAACGTGAAGCATTTTCAACATTTCCTTGAAGGCCGAGAGTTTTGTGTTTTTACCGACCACAAACCTTTGGTCACTGTCTTCAATAAAAACAGCTGTAACCACTCTCCCAGAGTCATCAGGCAACTCGATTATATCTCGCAATTTACCACAGATATCCGCCACATCAAAGGTGTCTTGAACACTCCAGCGGATGCACTTTCAAGAATAGAGATTACTTCTGTTACCCTCAGCTCTACACTGTGGAATGCTATTGCACAGGATCAAGATAAGGATACGGAACTACAAGAACTGCTCAGAGAAGACTCCACTCACTCACTTTCCCTCAAGAAATGAGTATGCCAGGATTGTCTGTGCCCCTCTATTGCGACGTATCAACAGCTGCTATTCGCCCTTATGTCCCTCCATGTCACAGACAAGCAGTCTTCACGGATCTTCATAAGCCCTCCCATCCTGGTATCCGTGCTTCGCAACACCTGGTTACCTCTCGCTTTGTTTGGCCCTCGATGCGGAAGGATGTCAAACATTGGACCAAAACGTGCCTTGCCTGCCAGCGTGCCAAAGTCCAAAGGCACACCAGGTCCCCCTTTGACGCATTTCCGCCCCCATCCCAGCGATTGAGGTAATTCATGTAGACATTGTTGGCCCTCTTCCAGTGATTCAAGGCCAACGTTATCTGCTCACCTGTCTCGACCGCTTTTCCAGATGGCCTGAAGCCATCCCACTTCCTGATATCCAAGCGGACACTGTTGCAAGAGCCTTTCTTCATGGATGGGTATCAAGATTTGGATTGCCGACAAAAGTCATCACTGACCAAGGTCGCCAATTTGAGTCTTCGCTTTGGAAGAAGTTTACCAGCTTGTTGGGTACAGTACATGCGCATACCTGTGCGTATCATCCGCAAGCTAACGGCCTCGTCGAACGCTTCCATCGCCAGCTGAAGTCATCCCTTATGTGTCACGAAGACTCCCATTGGATGGATAAGCTTCCACTCGTGTTGCTTGGTATTCGCTCTGCATTTAAGAGTGATCTGAAGACTACAGCGGCTGAACTAGTCTATGGAACAACACTGCGGCTACCAGGTGGCTACTTCACTGCAGGGGATAAGTCATGCGATCCTACGGAATTCGCTCAAACACTTTCCTCTCACATGCAGTCCCTTCAGCCTGTTCCCCCTCGATTGACTAGCCAACAGAACATCTTTGTTTCCCCAGCCCTCCAATCTTGCACCCACGTTTTCGTTCGTGTACCTGTCCCAAAACGGCCTCTCCAATGTCCATATGACGGACCCTATGAAGTTCTCCGACGTACGCGCAAATCATTTCTCATCCAGCGCGGTTCCAAGGTCGACAAGGTTTCTATCGATCGCCTTAAGCCTGCGTTTTTGGAATCAACCTTAAGCGAGGTACATGTAGCTACCAAAAAGGTCCAGCGGAAATCTGTGTCGTTCGGAACTCTTTGAACTTCCTCTCTGGTGGGGGAGTGTGTAGTGAATACTCTTATTTTAGTTTCAAAATAAATGTTAATTTTACAGTCTTGAATTTCGGAATAGTTATAAATTCATTTTAAATTAGTTACCCATCATAATTCAATTGTGAACCACATTAATACTAATTTTATGTATACTATATTATTTTATTGTATGTAAACATAATTAATTATATCACAATTGTCAGTTAATTATTTATATTCAAATAATTATTTTAATCTAATACCATGTCCATTTTACAAATAAACAATAGAAATCCAAGGGTTATATTTTCCACCTTTGGTACTGTCGCAGTTTCGCCTAACGGACTCAATACGGCTAGTGAGATAATCACTGGTTGGCACTTAACTAGCGGCAGTGCTTATGGCTACATCATCCAGGTTAACCTATACCGGATAGATGCGCTACGGTCCCAAGCCGTAGCTTGCCTAGGCCCAACGACGACGACGTAAACCAACAGTATGAAGGAACTTTTACTGTTGCTAGTCGCGGTCTCGCTGATGGTTTGACAGATTAAAAAAGAACGTAATAATGAGCGCACTTTTAGCTAAAAATTAAACATATTCATAACTAAATTGTTTGCAGTTGTTTCACAATTAAAACTAATTCATTTTCACGCAAAGAAGACATTTTTTTTTCAGATTTTTTTTTGTCATTGACATCTGAGAACGAAACATTTTATTTCACATTGATTACATTCCCCGATCAACGCTGATTCACATAACGTGGTACTTTCCGCGGACGAATTAATTGCGTTAATTCGGGGTATTGCTATATTGCTTCCAGTGTCATGTCACGTTCAATAAATGTCAGCTGTTTGTTCATTGTTGAGAATCCGAGTGTAGTGTGAGTTCACACAAGATAACTGACAGTCAGTTTAGTAACGATACTCGTTTGTAATATTAAAATATACAATTATACATTATATTTATACTGAAATATATTATGACATGATATACAAACATATAGTAATCTGTGGTTGATTTGTATGAAATATAGCAATAGTTAAATGGTTTAAACAGTTTATACTAATATAATTAAACAGTATTTACATTGACAGTCATTTTATATATTCCTATTTTTCATAAAACTATTCTTTCTGAGATTTTTATCATGAAAATCTTTCAGAAACAACTTTATACTGGAAATACTTCTATATTACAATGTACTTGCTATTGACGGTATTGTCAATTATTGGTGTGGAGCTTGGTAGGGGTATAAAATCAAACAGTACCCAATAAATAATTATACATCACTGAACTTCTTTTTCATAGCATAACACTCTCTGGGTGGTTTCGTATTCAAATTAAAAAGTTGCAAATTATCACCCCACCCTAACAAAAAGATAGACTTTAATCGCTTTTCAGGAGCTTTGTAATATACGTCCGATCTCGGCAAATGCCAAAATAATAATATATATGGACTATATTGTTACTGAGGATTTAAAGTTCTCAAAACAATGTTCAGTCGTGAGCAGTAAATCTGAATAGAAATCCAAAGACACTGTTTTGCTATTATATACAGCAAGTTATTTGTTAGGCCTCATTTAGAATATGTTATACAGTTTTGGTTGCCGTACATGAGTAAAGATATAAAAATGATCCTGTACATAGGGTTCAGCGCCGCGCAACAAAGCTTATCCTACCATTACGTAAGAAGCCATATGAAGAAAGGCCCAAAGTGCTCAATTTGTGTGCAATCAAAAGTAGGCATTTAAGAGATGAAATAAGTTAGGTGTTTAAAATTTAAAATCGCATTGACTGTGTAAATTATGTTGTTGTTTTTTATCTTGACAAAAAACAGCGGCTTTAAAATTAAGGGCTTTAAAATTGAGGGTTAAAAGTTTGAAATGAAGAATGTGATGTGAAAAACTCTTTCACTGATAATAATTAATAAAAAAGTGAAATAGCCTCTCTCGGGGAATCGTAACGAGCACTTCAGTAAATATGATAAAGTGTCACATGGAAGATTATTAGCTAAACTTCATTCTCACGGAATCCATGTTAATGTTCTCAAATGGATCGGAAATTGTCTTAGTGGACGTAAACAAAGCGTGGTCATTAATGGCAAAGCGTCTAACTGGAAAAATATTACTAGTTCTTTTTATTATTTATATCAATAACATTGACATAGGAATTAAGAGTATAATTTCAAAATTTGCGGATGATACTAAACTAGGGGAACGAAAAAAATCAGTGGCAGAACGTTTGCAGATTGAAGAAGATATTAATAAATAAATTACTCGAGTTGGCAGAAATTTGGCAAATGAACTTTAATATAGATAAATGTAAAACGCTGCATATCGGTAGAAACAATGTTAAAGAAAAGTATTTTATGTGCGACAAGACACTAACAGTGTTACATAAAAGAAAGATTTAAGTTGCCAACACTCTTTTCGAAGCGGTCAGAAAAGCAAATAGAATCTTAGGGTTTATTGGTAGATCATTTGAATTTCAGTCGGAGAAAACAATACTACATTATATATAGGGTGTCCATAAATGATTACCCTGATTAAAGCATGCTATAAGTTTTAAATAAACACTCGTATTCAAACACAGTTTTAATCATAAGTAGATAAACATACAAAGTTTTGATACATAGTTAATGAACTTAATAAGCTTCCACATGTGCACCCTTAGTGGCACGTAAAATGTCTAAACGGTATTCAGTTCTTGAACAATTTGTACCTTGTAGGCGTGTAACTTCAAACGTTTGTGTAACACCTTGTGCACCGTAGACTTCGGTATCTTTAGTTGGCATAAAGCTTGTCTCACCAATTTCCTTGGTGACCGTGTGAAAGCAGTTTGAATGTTTTCCACCGTCCCATCGGTCCCAAGAATTTTTTCATCCACGACTTAATTAACTTTACATCAGGTGGATTCTTTCCATACTTTGTTCTGAACCTTCGCTGAACACTGACAGGAGATTTTGTTTCTGCAAGCCACGCAACACATTGTGCCTTCTCTGTCACAGACGCCATCTTAACTGAACAGCTACTACAGCGCTCCTAGCGGCGAATACGGTAGACGAAACACACCAGCACAGAAACTCTATGCGTGTACGAGATCACCTGTAAAAAGAAAACGGATGTAAGATTCGTCATTAAAACATGAGAGCATACTGTTTTCAGGGTAAACATTTATGGACACCCTGTATAATTACTTAGTACGCCCACACCTGGAATATTGCGGTCAGTTCTGGTCCCATATTTATGACAGGACATAGACAAAATAGAGAGAGTGCAGCGACGAGCTACTAATATAATAATAATAATAATAATAATAATAATAATGGTCTTTATTCAGAAATAACACATTACATAAGATATACATTACATCCATACTGGTTTACACAATGTTGGGATTAACATTTAATTTTTGTAGTTTAATTACAGTATTCTTATCTGAATATGCCGTTGGGAAAAGATGACAGCTTTTCAGGCAAAGATGATTCCTCGACTTAGAAACAAATCCTACACTGACCGTTTAGAAACGTTAAATTTATTCTCACTCGTTAAAAGGCGAATTCGAGAAGATTTAATCCAGGTATTTAATTAAAATGATTAAAGGTTTTGATAATGTCGACACCGAAAAATATTTCACCTTCAGAAATGCAGTTAGAACTCGCGGGGTAATGGTCTTACATTAGTGAGTAAACATTTTAATTCTAATGAAGCTAAACGTTTTTCTCAATCGTATAGTTAATTTGTGGAATGGATTGCCAGCCAGCGTAGTTCAAAGGAATTCAGTCGGATCCTATGAAAAGAAACTAGATGTTTATCTCGCCTTAAATCCCGAGTTAGAAGCATTTGTTAGCTCGGAGAGGTATTGTAGAATTTTCGCTCGGATTCCTTCCTCTGTCCTTTAAAGTTTTCACTTTATCTTTAAATTTCTTTCCTTCCTTTCAACCTCTCTTCTTTGCTTTGCTTTAAAGCTTTTACTGTCTTTAAATATTCTTATATAACATTCCTTTTTAAAGAGACAGCCTCGTAGGGACCAGACGGTTTGTCGCTTGTTGCTGTTTGGTGTCTTTTGTGTTCCTTTGTAATGCGCATACATAGGTCACATTAATTAAATTTATATGATAATTAAAGTAATAATGCATTATACAAACATTAAGTTCATGTTTTATTTCTAGTGCAACCCTTTAAACAAACACAGATTTCGGAAGGTAAAGGTGTTAAGTCCGGGAGATCGGGAGGATATTTTAGGCGAAAATAGATATATCATAAAAACGTACGTGAATTGGATGGAGCCAGAATTAACTCGAATTCGATATTATTTCAGTTAACCGGTTCAAGATTAGATTTAATTACGGTTAGTACGAATCGATTAATTCCGGTTCAATTTAATTACTTTCTGTCTACCTCTGCGCCCCTTATGTAATATAATCTATAACCTAAACAAAAGTTTCATTTCTATGATTTCTATAGTTATGAAAACACATTTCAAGCTCGAACGTATCTCAAATGTCAAATGATTATAACATAATAGTTACGCACAAATTCCACGATTGCTATGACGCAATATACATATGTAACGTTTCCATGGCAACTAATTTAGATGTCAATGTCGTCATGCTTTATATTCCGTATTTACTTATTTCTGACGTGGACACGAATTTTGTGTATATATATATATATATATATATATATATAATATAACTCCTATTCTTAATAGTCTTAACAGTAACTTAAAATTAACATTAAATATATTCCAGAGGAGGAGAGTGCAGACACCAATCGACCAGGGAAGTACAACGGGGAGAATGTTAGGTACGAGACAGGAAGTGGCGGAACTTCCGTTTCTCTTGTCACTGTTCTCTTTAGCTGATCTTTTTCCGTGTCTTCTCTACCCTGTGAGTAGTTCAGCATGATCTCAAACACACACTTCTCCCTCTATTTCTTGCTACACATATATGCATCTTACACCACAAAATGTTTAAAAAAAAAAGACAAAATGGCATCGTTTTTTGTTCTTGTTCTTCTCATTTTGAGGTGGGAGCAGGGGCGTACACAGCATTTCTTAAAGCCCCCCCCCCCACCACACACAATATATATATATATATATATATATTATATTGTGTGTTTGTGTCAGCTCAAAATTGATGATGATTGATTTGGAATCTTCGAAAGCTTCAGTTGTATTTTATTTCCAATTTATGGGCAAAGAATTAAATTTGCACAAATTAATCGTACGTATAAAGACATATATAAACGTTCCTAAGCCAGTCAAAATTGCTTTTGAGTTTTGAGTTAATAACATGTCCTAGTAACCATGAAATAACTGAAATTCCATATGACATCAAGATTTTTTTGTGGTGAATGTTGCAAAGTTATCGATTTTTGAAACTTTTTTTTCAAATATCTTTAATAAGAGTAGTAATAATTTTTACAATGGGGGGCCTATGCCCCCTATGTCCCCTCCCCTTATGTACGCCACTGGGTGGGAGGAACATTTTTGTGGGGGTTTGCCCTTGTCCTGTTGAAGTTCATTGCAACCTTGCGACAGCTTCCCGATCCAGCAATGAGAATGATTGCACTACGTTCTTCTTTTGACAAAGGCATTCTTAAAGAGTATCTGAAAAAAAAACCAAAATATTAGCTATCTATTGAGACTTTTGGGAGCCATTTTGCAACAAAGTGCTAATTTTCCCTATGTATGGAGACTTTTGGGACACCCTGTACGTTCAAATTCTAAAAAAGCTGAATGTATGAAATCTGGTGTAAGTGATGCAATTACTTCGCGAATACGATCCTTCATTTCTTCTACATTTTTTGGTTTATTGTAATAAACTTTACATTTAACGTATCCCCAAAGAAAAATATCTAATGGTGTCAAATCGGGAGACCGAGGTGGCCATGTCATGGGCCCCCCTCTACCGATCCAACGGTTTGGAAAGGTGGCATTTAGGAATGCTTTGACGTCGCGAGAAAAGTAAGGAGGGGCGCCATCCTGTTGAAAGATTGCGCTCTGAAGCAATCCTGGTGTTTCTTGCAATTGTGGCACCAAAAACGTTCGTAACATTTCTAAATATGAACTACCTGTGACAGACTTATCTTCAAAGAAATATGGACCGTATATTCGTGAACGTGACATACCACACCAAACATTCACTTTAGGGGAACCTCGTTCATGCTCTTAGAACTCATGTGGATTTTTTCTCCCCAGATTCTGCAGTTATGCCGGTTGATTTTTCCTGATGTATGAAATGTAGTTTCGTCACTAAATATCACTTTATTTAGAAAATTTTCATCTTCATCTATTAGTCGAACGAGTTCATTGCATGAATCAACTCTGGTTGCATAATCTTCTTCGAGAAGTTGGTGTACAACTTGGAGTTTGTAACATTTAAAGCTTAAATTTTTACGAAGAATTCTGTGTAATGAGAAACGTGGGATGTTTAGTTCGAGAGATACACGTCTCATTGACTGCTTTGGATTTTTCGAAAATGTTTCACGAACGCAGTGTAATCTATCCTGTGTTTTACTTGGCCTTCCGATATGATGACATTTAGTAACAGATCCTGTAGTCTGAAAATTTCTTATCCATCTTCTTATGCTACGACTATCAGGTGCGAGTTTGTTAAATTCATGTCGAAATCGTCTTAGTGCTTTGATGATAGAGCTACTCTGATAAAAAAAATTTAATATGGCTTTTTCTTCGGGACTTAACATTTTTTTGAGGACTCCAATTTATAAAAATTAAGAAATCTTAAATTTCAGACAGGAAAATTACTCACTGATTTCAAAATTCATCATTTAAACAGTTTACGGCACTTAACTTCCGGCATCAACTACAGTAAGAGGCTATTTGATGTGTTAGGCTAAGGAGCTAGGCTAAGTTAAGCTAAGCACCTTGTTGCAAAGCGCCTTTTTATGACATACGGTATGCGCATCACTTACACCAGATTTCATACGTTCAGCTTTTTTAGGATTTGAACGTAGAATTAGACTAGTTGTTGTGAACGGTGGATATCATGTGGAGGTTTACTAACTATATTAAATAAAACTTAAAGCATTCATGCCTGTTTATATTATTGTTCTTTAACTCTATCATTTATAATAAAAAAATTGTAAAAGTTTATTTTTAGGCCATACCTTTTGGGACACCCTGTATATATATATATATATATATATATATATATATATATATATATATATATATATATTAGACTGGCCCAAAAAACTTATTTTTGAAAAGTGAAAGTCTCACCCCCTAAAATTGTTACCACCATCATTCATAATATACTCACACACTAAATTTCAACAATATCTATGCACTTTCGGTGGTGCCGACAGCCTCTTGTATTTTTCATTTATTGCGAAAATATCAATTGCTGGTAAAATTACTGTAAGAAATCCCGTAATTCGTAGTACAAATATTGTGTGCAAACCATGCCTATTCACAATCTTGTGGATTGTGCTCCACATATTACACTGTTACACATGTTACACTGTTGAGTAGAAACACGTCTTCACGTCAGTATTGCTTAAGACGCAGTGAGAGATTGATGTGCAAATGTTTTCTCTTAATATTTGCAGATTTTATCCTTCACCATGTCCGATTCAATTGTAACAAGAAGAAAAACTGAAATATGGCTGATTGGACAGCCAATCGACACAATTGGCAGTAAGAAGCTTCCATCCAATGGAGATGTACTACGTCGGCTTTTCTGTCTCACAAACAGTAAAAAAACATTGAAAGAAGCATCCAACATAGTTTATGCTGAAATTTTTAAGATTTGGACCAAGGCGAAAATGCCCACCAGAGCCAAACAGCATGTACTAACGAAAATTCAGAAAATGTAGAGAACTTCAGATTACTTCAAAAATCAAAATCAAACCGTAATCAAAATCATATTAAAAAAGAAATTGAATGCCAAGATAGTTTAGATAACCTTTTTTATATAGCTCACGCAAATGCTTTAAAAATGATGTCAAATGAGGAAGATAGATCATTCCTACATGCTCAAAGAGAAAAAGGGAGGCGAGGGTTACATGACTGATATTGATAACAAACTGGTCGCTAAGCAAATGCGAAAACGGAAAAGAGATGAAAGAAATGCTGCACTAAAGGAAGCCGAGGCATTGCGAAAGAAACTGTGTTCAGCTGCAGTTCAGTTCAGTGATAGCAGTTCAAGCAGTAGTAGTGATGAGTAACCAGAGCCAGGCACATCCTACACTCCTGAAATGACATCCAAACCTTCAAGCAGCACAATATCAAATAAGTGTAAGCGCATCGTAACACCTGATCTGGCAATGGCATTAGATCGAGCAAAACAAGTGATCGTATTGCTGTTATGGTGCTTTCAGCTGCTGCAACTTCTCTTGGACATGACATTTACAATGTTGTTTTGAGCAGAAGTATTCTACAGAGGGCGAGGAGTGCCGTACGCCAAAAAGTTGCAGATGACATTAAGCAAACCTTTACCTCTGACGTTCCGCTTACCATTCATTGGGATGGTAAAGTAATGCAAGATATAACAGGTGATGAAAAAATAGATAGGCTAGCTATTCTTGTATCCGGTGGAAGAAAGTCTAAACTTCCAGCAGTACCCAAACTTGTTTCTGGAGAAGGCGGAAAAATTGCAGAAACAGTTCTAGAATGCTGAGACGATTGGAATTTGCGAGAATGTATTCAAGCAATGTGTTTTGATACTACCGCTAGCAATACTGGCAAAAAAAAGGTGGTGTTCTATCAGGAGGAGTACATTTTCGTCAACCTGGGGCTCTACATCGCGCTAGGTGGATGTCGCGAGTGATTTATGCCATCAAAATTGTATTGTTTTGCTCGCAGTTCAACCTGACAAAACAGGAACTGAGTGCAATGGAACGCTTCTCTCGCTATGCTGTCCGCTTTTATGTGCCAAAATGGTTTGCGGCTCCTATCGCATCTTTTGCACCAAGAACCGATTTGGAGTATCTAAAAGAGCTTCAGCAATATGATGATAAGGAACTTTCAGCAATAGCTAGGAAAGCACTATGCCGTCACCTCTGGTATCTAAATGAAGAACTTGTGTCGCTTGCTTTTTTTGATGATGGCATAACTTTGCAAGTGAAACGGCAGATGGTTCAAGCATTGGAAAGACCTGGTTCAGAAATACCAGAAAAACGAATTGCTTTTGACCGCACTCATGATGACCCACTAGAGAAAAGTCTGGCGAACTTTGTCACAAGCTGAAGTCGCTCCTTCTTTGAGAAATTGTCCCTTCAATCGACATTTCTCGAAGTAGATCCTGCAGAATGGGATAACAGTGACGACTATAAATTAGCTAAGGAATATGTTAAAACAATGAATGTTGTAAACGATAATGCAGAGAGAGCGGTCTCATTAATTCAGAGTTTCAGTAGTCATCTCACAAAAAAACGAAGAACAACTGCAGTACCTTCTTCAAGTCGTGGAAAAACACCGAGAGCGGTTTCCAGAGGCAAAGAAATCAATGATAAAGACAGGAAGCACAACAACCTCATGAGTTAACATTAAAAAAGTGGATTAGGCCTATTGGGGATACCACTTAAAAAAAAACGCGCCTGTTGTAGTTACCTCCTGGGTGGTACGGAAAAACTACACATTTCAGAGTCTGTCGGCAGCACTAAATATTAAGGAATCCGGCTGAAGCTTCACTCAAAACTTTCTATCGATACGCATAGCAAATTCCAGGGGTGAGACTTAAGAAAAGAAAATATTTATTTTTCACCCCTCTGAGCCTGGGCCGGTCTAAATTATATATATATAAAATCATCGATGCATTCATAGTTAAAGTGGACGTATGAAAAGTTAAACATCTTTTTACATAGAGCACCATTTCGCCCAAACACCCATTACAGGGTATGAGCAGCTCTCAGCGGCAGTACCAAGCAAATAGGAGGTCAAAATACTGATGAGGCTTTCGTACGTGGTTCATCACCACTGAAAGCAACAATGCTCTTTGTTAGTCTGGTCAAAAGAAAATCCATACCCGAATTCAATTTATTGCAATTTTCGTTAGTTTGTACTGCAGGCACCCCCAGTTATTATCAGTCCTGGTGCATGAATCTTCAGGAGCAAGATGCACCGCAAGTTTGTGTTTCCTCCCCAAGGCAGCACAAATTTACCCGTATCAATCACAGTCACAACCGTATTACCTTAGGCTTGCTCTACACAAATTGGGCCAAAAACCACAAGTATCCGCAATCGCAAACCGTATTTTGCCTGTATTTTGCTAAGAATAATTATATATATATATATATATATATATATATATATATATATATATATATATTAGTGATGTAGCGGATGTCATTTTTTTCACATCCGCGGATGAGGATGCGGATGAGGATGTTTGATTTCAACATCCGCGGATGCGGATGTCTACATTTTCGTTATTTTTTATATATTCGAGATTTGATGTGTTTAACGTATATAATAAGTTATTATATAGAGAGAGCTGTAGCTATAATGTAGTATAATTGATTAATTGTACAATAATTGCTGTACTTTTCTCTGAACATATAAAATAATATCAAGCATCTAACTAATATAGAAATCAATTAGTGAATTCGTCTGCAAATAAATTCGTTATATTTTGTTGAGTTTCAGCCACAATTAGAAACCATAATTGTGTTACCAGGATGCGGGACGTGAACCCAACTCAAATGCACCCCACCGACCTCTTTCCCCAACCTCCACCCTTATAGAAAGAGATCTTTAATTAGCTTGATAACTATTTATATTAAGTTTAAAGTTTTATTAGACATATTTATAAATGAGTAATTAAAATAAAGTAAACTAAGATGTTCATCGTTTAATGTTCAAACTTAATTATAGGAAGGTTATGCTTAAGGAACATTAATTTTTCTGCCTTTTCTGCTGCCAGTCTGTTTCTCTTTTCATCATATATTAATCCAGCACTGCTAAATAATCTCTCGCTTGGTACGTTTGTTGGAGGACAGGCTAACTGTTTCCTTGCAAGTTTACTCAAGTATGGATAGATATTCTGCGTATTTTTCCACCAACTAATAGGATTGTCACATGCAGCCAGGCGTTTTTCTTGGTGATAGCTCTCGATCATTTTTACTACATCTTTTGACATCGCGTAGGTCTCGTCATTGCTGCTTGACTCAAGAAACTGAGAGACAGATTCTGTGATAGATTTGCTTGTTGAAGGTGTTGGTTCTGTCACTGAAACTTTTATTCTTTTGGTGGGTGGCGAAGCGACAGATTCAAGAGATTGAAGCTCTTCAACTGCTTTGCCAAGTGATGATTTAACTCGTTCTAATGTACTAGGTGAAAATAACTTAGCTTGGTAACGTGGATCTAAGTAGGTTGCAAGAGAGTAACTTCATACAAGAACAGCCTCTCGTCTTGTCGCTTGCATCACTTTTGCGCACAATGAACTAGTTCTATTAATATAGTATAATTTGATAATTTCCGCTTATTAATGACATTTTATCTCAACGGTCCACATCCGCACGACATCCGCAGTCCAAAGTGCGGATGCGGGTGCGGATGCGGATGTGACCTACATCACTAATATATATACACAAACTCAGAATGGTCCCCTGAGAAACTTATATGTTAAACACAGACCGTGCATGGAACAAGGAACTCTTCTGGGAAAATTAAATCCACTATAGTCCGAATAAGTAATGGTAAATGACAAATACCATAGTTTTTCTTTTTCATGATGCTAGCCCGATGTGGGCAACGGGTCTCTCGCAAAGAGGTCCCATAAATATAGCTTCCCTCACCAGCTATCTGCAAAGCAGACAGGATCCAGCTTTGGGACATGGATCTAGGGTTTAAAGCAAGCCTAGTCCCACTACATTCAGAACCTCTATATAAGTAAAAGACTCGTTGCATTCACGTCGGATTGAATAAATCAAAGAAAAAGGGGTAACTATTGTATTTTTAGCCAAAAAAAAACAAAACTTAAACCTCAACCGGGACATTGAGCGTCCACTTTTCAAGGCACGTAACACGTCCGTTTAATATACACAAACTCAGAATGGTCCCCTGTGTCTTTGCGAGAGACCCGTTGCCCACGTCGGGCTAGCATCATGAAAAAGAAAAACTATGGTATTTGTCATTAGTAGTATAGCCGCAAAAGGGGAGAGTGCAAGAATGTTGCAAGTGATTACGTAATGTTGCAAAGGGGGGTGGGGGGTGTTGCAAAAAATAAAAATAAAACAAAATTACAAAAAATAAAAAAAAAGAATAAAAAAATAAAAAAAAGAGTACGGGCCTTTGTTGCCAACCTAGGTTGCAAGGGGCATGCAACTTGGAGGCGGAGTTCTCCCCCAAGCTATTCCCCCCAAAGGGCCAGAAAGGAGAGAAAAGAGGAGAGAAAGGAGGAGAGGTGTTCACCTGGCAGGAGCCAAGTGCATATTAAGACTTCAGCCGAGTAGGCGTTGTTTTATAGGCTCCTAATCAGCCAGTTGGCTGAGCCAAGGGGGAGGGGTACACCTGAAGGAGAGAGAGACACCTGAAGGAGAGAGAGAGACACCTGAAGGAGAGATAGAGAGAGAGAGTAGTGGCCTTTGATTGCAAGGCATGCAACTTGGAGGCGGAGTTCTCCCCCAAGTTATTTTCGTTTACCTAACCTAAGAGGCCTCTAAGGGGTTTTCCCAAAGGGCCAGAAAGAGAAGGACCAGAGGTCCTTGCTCGGCTGGGAGCCGAGCTGGAATGACTCCGTCAGTCGTCTCTCGATCTTTTATAAACCTCTATTCTGGCTGAGTTACCAGATAGCGCAATGTATTCAGTTGCAAGATAGCGCCATGTGTCCCAGAAAACAATATATCAATCATCCATTTAAATAGTGTACCACAATATATATGATGGTAGTTAATCCAATTAAATTCTGTTTATTAAATAAATAATTTTTACACACTCATCTTATTATAAATATTTAAGTCACGAATAACGAAAATTTATGAACAATTCATTTAAAAGTTGAAATTAACCAAAACACAATCCGACGAAACAAATAACGTAGTTAGCCTATTCAGCCAACCATAGAAAACAGATTATAGAAAACCAATTAGGTTTTTATGGATAACTAGTTTATCTTGACCTAAGTTTACTATAATTATATATATACAGTCTTTTAAACATCTTGTGATATATATATATATATATATATATATATATATATATATATATATATATATATATATATATAAATAAATTTTTTCTTTATTTAAAACAAGTTTTGAATGTTTTAAACTTTCCAACAACATGAGCAAAATTAAACGATAAATATTTTATAATTTTTTAAGATAGATAAATAGTATATATAGTGTTTCACTATAGATGTATAGATGTATATAGTGTTTTACAATAGTTATATAGTGTTTAACGATTAGAAGCAAATATAGCATTAACTTGAACTTCATTAAACTTGAAATTAGCCAAAACACAATCCGACGAAACAAATAACGTAGTTAGCCTATTCAGCCAACCATAGAAAACAGAATTATAGAAAACCAATTAGGTTTTTATGGATAACTAGTTTATCTTGACCTAAGTTTACTATAATTAGATATATAGTCTTTTAACATCTTGTGATATGTATATGTGTATATATATATATATATATATATATATATATATATATATATATATTTTACTCATCCGGTCCCGTTATAGCGGATTGGTACACGTCATAGCTCCACCCAGCTACATCGGCAGCCAATCACTACGAACATCTGGTCTTTTGGGGCGGAGCTTGGCGATTGTGCATATAAAAGGGGCTATTTTTCAGTTGGGAGTAACAGTAGCTATTTTTGCGTCAGTGAATAATCATTCCCTCCACCATGGACCTGTACGTCTCCCCAGACTTGTATGAAGAAAGTGACGCTGCAGCATTAACGACAATTAGTCTTTTTAATGCGATTGACCGTGATGAATTATTCCCAACGCAAACCGTAGAAGATATTTGCAGTGACGCTCCTTACAATCCGACGCAAGGGACTACCATAGAAATGTAAGTGTCTATAATTCGATTTATATATGGAGAGTTGTAGTATCTCGTCAAATAGATACTAGCCAAAATTTTTTATGTCAATCAATGTTATTTGGTTTTACCTCTTATCCCCATTATGCTAAAATCGAATTTTTTTTTTATGGCAATCAATGTTATTCCTCGAACCAAAGATATCTTCACATAATGGGGATCTGTCTGTATACTCTGTATATGTTTTAAAAGAATGAACATTATTCCTTTAAGGTCCGATGAGGATTTGACAAGTGTTATACAATCTTTTGAAGAATCTCGGAATACGGGGGATATACTGAACAGTCAGCAATGTCACACATCCTCCACCATGGACCTGTACGTCTCCCCGGAATTGTATGAAGAAAGTGATACTGCAGCATTAACCGCAATTAGTCTTTTCAATGCGATTGACCGTGGCGAATTATTTCCAACGCAAACCGTTGAAGATATTTGCAGTGACGCTCCTTACAACCCGACGCAGGGGACTACCATAGAAATGTAAGTGTCTATAATTCGTTTTTATATATATATATATATGGAGAGTTGTAGTATCTCGTCAAATAGATACTCGCCAAAATTTTTTTATGGCAATCAATGTTATTTGGTTTTACCTCTTATGCTAAAATCGAAATTTTTTATGGCAATCAATGTTATTCCTCGAACCAAAGATATCTTCACATAATGGGGATCTGTCTGTATACTCTGTATATGTTTTAAAAGAATGAACATTATTCCTTTAAGGTCCGATGAGGATTTGACACGTGTTATACAATCTTTTGAAGAATCTCGGAATAGGAAGGATATACTGATCAGTCAAATGTCCACACCGAAATAATGTAAGTGTTTTTCGATCTTTTTGGGATAAGAAGACACAATATATTTTCATAAATTTATTAAATGAAAGAAATCAGTACAATAAACAACTACAGAATATATCGTTACAAATATACGAACAAAACATATAATATACAACGAGTACGTACAATTGGAAAACGGTTTTTTATCTGTCTGCATACCATTTCATCGTTTCGGCGAGTGTGACACGGGTCAATAAATTTAAAAAATTTATAAATTCTTTATCACTTGACATATGCATGAGAAATGAGACGCAGTACATTCCGCAAACTTAGTAAAATATCCTTGCATGCGAATGGGTTCCATACAACTTCGGGAATATGTAACTGAGCGAGAAATTTTACAATAATAGGTCACTCCAGGGTTGAGTACCGAGTGAATCAAAATAGTACAGGCGCTGTCTATTTTTAAAATAGACAGCGATCCAGTGAATCCCTTCATTACCGATGATGTCTGTGTTCACAATAAGACTACCGCATTCTCGCGTACTTGGCAAACTCAATGTTTCATTCTTCGCAAACACGCCGATAAATTTGGAACGTGTGACTCACTCCATTACTTTCTGAAGTGCATTAGCATCCATTTTAAAAGTCAGTGATAACGCTCCTAAATCTATCTACTTCTATTAGGGCTTGCGATTCGAGATATACTAGTACACTAATAGGAGCGTCTATAGGCTTGGCGATTCCACCGCCGCACTGAGATGTTTCCGCTCTGCTGTGGGGTTAAATGGGTATTTACGCTAGCAGATAAGTCAGGTGTAATGTCAAACGGATAAAGGTTAAATTGATCAATGAATTCTTCCTGCGTTACCCCATTACCAAGCTCATCACAATCACCTGCAATATGGGTCAGATTACTATAGGCTCTGGCACAAAGAGGTAACACAGCGTCTGATGAATAGTCCGTACCCATTGTTCCACCCAAAGCAGTGCCATTAACGTATAGAGTTATATTTTTAAGTCCGAATTCTCGAATTTAAAGGCACTCTTTTTATATTTTCCATTCACCGAAGCATGGTCCTGCATGCCGATTAATATCCTTTTAGGAAGATTTCCCAGGGCAATGTTTTCTATCTGCTTCGATGCCAACCCTGCAGGAACCGTATATAGTTTGATTTGCACTCTGTTAATAGGATATTTCACTGTAGCGTTTAGTAAATTTTTCTCAATTTCTAGTTGTTTTGGTGAACTTAATTTCACTCGCCGTACGCGGAGGTATGTGTCCATAATGTGAACCACAACGGGCTTTGCACCCTCCTCTTGATCCGCAGCCAGATTTAAGCAGATCTCAGGACTCGTGCGGGTGAGCTTTATTTTCATATCCACCCCGTTGACAAGCAACTTCTCCTGGAAAGTGAAATCTGTGTGCAACCGTCCAAAACACTCGTATATTTTCTTTTTAGAATTTTTAAATTTGTCCTTTATACTATTTTCAGCTTTAGTTTGATAATATCCCTCGCACTTAAAAAGGTAGCCTTCGCTTCTTTGGAAAAGTTGAGGACATTTTCCAGATAGGCTCGTAGATGATAGTACCCGTGCCTGCCGATATGTTGGTCTGATTTAAATATACGTCACACTGGTTGAATATGGAGTGCAGAAAGTTTGTTTCAGGGTATACAGCATATTTGTCATCGCAGACCGTTCCATCAGAATGGGCTATACGTAGCTTAGCGTACATGTGCACACAGCTTGGATCAAAAAGTAAGGACCTGAGCTGGGTATCACGAATTCTATAGGTGCACTCGGGGAACTAATTGTGTTTAAAGGGTTAATTGTAATAAAGTCACTGTGCTCAATAGAAACTTGGGTTGGCGGGAGCTCAAAAAGGGACAGCTCCGATTTACAGCATTGTGACTACATGGGTGGATGAAGCGTGCCATGGCGAAATAGTGACTCCTCTCTCGACAAGTGGTAAACAAACTATGATTCATGAGATCAATGTCCTTAGCTTATATCAGTCAAAAAAGTGGTCAACCATAGGTTTCATTCGCTTACAGCACTTCTTTTTTGATAGCCTTTTACGTTTAATACCACGTGACCCCTTCTTCTTCCGGGGAGCCCTCTTCTTCTTCCCGCCACCACGCATTTTTCTCTTTGCATCTTTGATGATTTCGTCCCGTGTACGCTTTAAATGTTTTTTTAGAGCTTCTTTAGGTTTAGCCCCGGCCAATATGTCTTCTGCAGTGTTAAGGCCTGATTGTAGCGCTTTCCTTTCAAGGTATCTGGCACCCCTCTTCAGCAAAGGAACAGCCGTACGTAGTATGGATGAAAAAATGGATCCAAGTCCACTACCGCGCTGGTATCTCACCCCTCGATAGACGGTGAAAGGCTTTCTATCCATTATAACTCCGTGCGTCGAAAGTGTAGCTTCACTGTTAAGCTCCCGTTACCGAATGGGAAGTTTTCACCCTCAATCGTTCTTATATATATATTGAGATATTGGTTATTAAATTAGTTGCGACATTCACATAATGGGGTCTGTCATATGTAATACTCAAACTCCTTCCTCTATGGTTGGGGATGTGAGCAATGCGCAGCAGGCGTGCCTGGGTATCCCCAACAAACTGGTGCTCCACTATATTACTGTAAATATAGCACATGTCTGGGGACCTTTCAGCCAATTTCTCCATCTTCAATTGATACATTAATCTGGACAAGTTATACTGTGTCTCGTGAAATGTGTCTCTTTGGAAGGCTGCGCTATATCGGACGTTGGTTAGAATTTTGAACTTTCTATGTTCTTTAAGACGTCTGTTAGTCTTTGATTTTAGGATTAGTGTATGTGCAGAGTTGTTTACGATTTCATATACTAAATCATTCGTAAGGTTTGAGTTTCTTAAACTTACGTTTAAGCCTCTCACAACATCCTCGACCGAACCATATTGACCCGGTCCTAGTCTTACTTCTGTACTGTAATACCGTGCAGCCTTAGTCCGAGCGATACGCATAGTCTCATCCATAGCTACCCCAGCTTTTTCACACTCGTCAATGTATCTAAGAATCGTAAAAACGGTTTCTTTATGTTCAATATTTAAAAAGACGGTGTCCAGCTGAATTTCACATATCCCCACCTCATACGAATCACGACCCAATTCAATGTGCCCGTGGAGCTCTGTTCTGTTACAAAGTTGGCTAGTGTGTTGTTAGGGTGTACAGACAGGGACGAGGAGGACGGGAGTGTGACGTAGAAATGGTTAGGAGCCATGTTGCATACTATTTAAGCTTCATTATTGCATCAGCTTTTATATAGGTGTTGAAGCTTTCTGGGTACCCTATCCATTTCACCAGGTACATTTTTCTCTTTCCTGAACCTTTGCTTCCTAAAATTTTCTCAATTTTAAACACATTTTTTTCTAAATTAACGCAACTTTCTGCAACTCCTCGCGGTAAAAACCTCCTGAGATTTCTTCCCCATTCAAATCTTCATGTAATACATCATTATCTCACCTTTAGGTCTCACAGCCCTAACTTTAAAAATCTCGCGTGTCCATCCTTGCTCAAAACCCTTTGCGAATTTATTCCCCGAACGCGACAGCCTTACATAATCATTGATTTTGAAGCGCGCAGAGTGTGGTGGTGGTGGTGGTGATCCATCTCTTCTCGGGAGCGTACCTCTTTCTAAAACTTCGTTAGGTGTTGTCCCAATCGTGCGATGGTGCGAGCGGTTGTAGGATGATGCCAATGATTCCAGAATGTCTAGAAATCTGTATGTGTTTTTATGTGTAAAATAACGGTGCATGCGTTCCTTTATGGTGCGCTGAACTCTTTCAGCTAAAGAAGCCTTATGTATAGAATTGGTTGTGTAATAGCTGATATTAAACTCTGTCAACATGCTCTGAAAAGCACGGCCTATAAATTCCTTCCCCATATCCGTACAAAAATAGCCAGGAACCCTGTTTTCTTTTAACATTAGCGTTTTGGTGGCTTTAGCAACTGTTTCAGGTGATTTATTTTTCAGAGGAACTAGCCACAGATATCTAGAGAATACGTCTATTATGAATAGAATGTAGCGGTAACCATCGTTATACACAGAATACCTTTGCATGTCTGTTAAATCTGCTTGCCAAATAGAATCAATCGAGGAAGCCGTTGTCTTGGCTGTTTTAAACCTTTTTCTCACAGGCTTATGAAGCGTATAAGCGTCCTGCTCCCTCAAAAATCTTTCAACATCTTTTTTTCCTACTCCGTAAACACTTCTGTGCAGTCTATCTACGCCGCCGTAAGAGGATGGGTTAGAAACGTCATAATAGCGTTTAGTTAATACGTTAGCCATTTGCGTATTTTAGAGGCACGTGGGTAGGGTTGGTTTAACCTCTTCTTGCTCCTCTTCAAAGGTGTTACCGCCGGGGGAGACGGCGTCTTCAATTGTGTCACATGCGTTGCATGTTCCAAGTCTTTTAACCTGTTCAGATTTCCTATCAACGTTTTAGGGACATTTATTTGTTGTAGTCTTGCTTTAATATGCTTCCAGCCTGATGGTGATGGCCTATCCCACTTTCTCACCAGATCATGGACAATGTCTACGATATTCGATCCTTGTACCTTTGATCCTTCCACAACGATCTCGCCTGTATCGGTCCATTGTATGGCGGAATCCTCATTCAATAGATTATAAAGACTTAAGCCTTTACTCCTCAATGTATGTGGGAGGGTGCTTTTTAATACATGTTCGATATGTCGTGTGGCTAATCTTTTTGGTTGGTCAGCTGTATCGTCGGGCTCAGATCCTATGTCGCCATGTCCATCGTCCCCCGTGCTGTGCCTAATAACCACAGGAATCTCTGTAGGGCTCTTATAATTTTCGTACTCGTGAAGAAATTTCTGCAGAGCTTCTTGGTATAAGATTCTTTTCTCATCAGGTGTTTTTTCACTGTTTAATAGAGCTAGCAATTCGCTTTCCATTCTTTTAAGTCTGCTTTTACGGGGATCTAGATCCGTGTCTGGATTCCTTTGCAGTGAAGCGTACACCTCGTGAGGAATCACTGCCACTTTCTTCATTATATTAATCTAGTCAGTAAAGGACCCAAAACTGAAAATAAGATGGGGAGAAATGACCCTCCTGTTTGTAAAATAATTCGTTTTTTCTTCGCTACAGTTTGACTTTTACTAGCGAGTGCACGTATTATGTTCTTGTAGCGGCGTAGGCGAGCCTTCTGATGGGTTTTCATTGATACATTGCAATTCATAACGTTGAGACAGATTTCACAGATGCATTTTAAAAAGTCGGCATCGATATTTTTAATAAACATCTGCTGCATTGCCCGGGGCAGTCGATGATAGATTTTTATTAATTCACGGTATTTCTTTAGTCTCTTTGTCATTCTGGAATATACACCGTTTCAGGCTCGTTTGGAAATATATTCGTTCGCAGAAGCACTCTAACGTGTTTCGCGGATGAAGGTCGCAAAGCAAATATCCGTAACGCGTGCTTGTAGCTTCTTTATAACTTCCAAAAACTCCTTACGCTGATTCGGGAACATTTGATTGGCTAATACCCCAATTTGTGATACATCTCTACGTTGCGCGAATAAGACTAGATATTGCGTATTTAACGACACATCACGCATGTATCTATTTTTGAAAAATAGATTCTGATTGCTGAAAAACACGCTTATGTTAAGATGGTGGGAGAATACTGTAAATGTCTCGGCAAACGTTTTATCCATCTCCAACATGAGATCGTCAATTACAATGATTGTATGTTCATTTCCCTTTAACGAATTAACGTCATTACGCCTTTGTGGAACAAAATATCATCTTGGTACTCGTTGAACACTGATTGATACGTCGAATAGCACCATATAACTTTATGCACAAATTTCGAGAACATCTCTCCCTTTTCTTTAATGATTTTAAGCATAAACACAGTTTTACCACATCCTGTAGGTCCAGATATAATACATGTGGATGGGCTCATGAATCTGAATTTTTCTACAGAGTCCATTTCTAACACGTCACACTCCTAAGTGGGTCATTTACAAAATATTACAAATTTTGAGTGCTGTTCCTTATATTTTGCTTTCTTCTCCCACAGAACCGTGAATGACGATGAGGTAGAGCACCCCATCATTGACATTACGGATGACGACCTCGACGACAGTGTAGTTGTGATCTCCTCCCCTGCCAACGAACCCTCACCAGCGATACCGGTAGCACGTCCAAAGCGGAGGTATGAGAACCCCACGTCAGGTATAAAGCGCCCGAAATACGCGCCTGTTGACCAGTAATAGGTCCCCAACCCTCAACCTCTTACGCAACAAGCCCCCCCAGCAGCACCTCCCGCTAATATACCCCCTTATTCATCCGCCGCCCCCCGTTCTGTTAAGTCTACAATAATAGATCCCCAACCCTCGACCTCCTACGCAACAGGCCCCCCAGCACCTTCCGCTAATATATCCCCTAATTCATCCGCCGCCCCCGTTCTGTTGAGGATGAAATAACGTTCGAGTTGGTGCGCTCCGCAGCTCCCACCCCAGCCTTGACTAGAAATCGGTATAGAGTCAGGGTCGACCCTAGAGCCATGTATAGCAATGGAATTGAGCGCGGGCTACGCCGGTTGTACAGCTTATTATAGAGTTTGCTCTTCAGAATCGCGACGAGCGTGAAGTCAGGACGAGTCTGTCCTTTGGATTTGGGTCAGATGACGGTGATGTAGACGATTATTGGGTGATAGTGCCATTTAGACGTTTGGCGGCTGAAGATGTAGAATATATATTAGGACGTATAATGCAAGCCGCCCAAAATAGTTAGCCTTCAATATGGACAACTTCACGGTAAATATTGACCGTGTATTCCGTGTTGCGGGTCATAGTGCCATACCGTACACTCTTAACCTCAATTCTCCGACTATTTACCGAAAGCATATAAACGTCGATCGTGGTTGCGGCTTTATAGCAGTACTCTTAGCACGTATGTTTACTGTACAAAATACACGGACTCAAAAAATTGGTTGCCTACGGTCGTGGACGTGCCCGTAAACTAGCTGTAGACTGTGAACTTGAATTTGACTGTAATATGGGTCCTGAAGAGCTGAGAAGGGTAGAACAGGAAATGAATGTCCGCATAGTTGTGTTTGGGTTGGATGATCGTCGTAGGACTGTGTATGTTTTTAAAGCTGTGTGAGAGATCGTACAAGACCCCTACTTATTTTAGGATTGTCAGGGACGACGTATCTCCCCATCCGTAATATAAGGTGGCTTTATGCGAGTTATGACAAAAGTCGAAAATATGGGAGACATCATGATTTGTGTAAGGGGTGCCTCGAGTTTGCGGATGATATAGTGAGACATTGTAAAGAATGTCACATGGTATGTGAGCAGTGTAAAATCACCAAATGTGAAAGCCGTGTAGTTGAAGCTGAGAAGAGAGACTGTGACGTGTGTAGACGCACATTTTTCAATAATAGCTGTTTTGATTTCCATAAATCAATTGGTATGTGCAGGAAAATGAGAATCTGTGAATGTGGTATGTTTCACACAATGGATAATTGGGGGAAATTTAAGCACAAGTGTGACGTAATTCACTGTCCTACATACCAGGAGGAATATAAGGCGGATGGAGTAAAGCATGTGTGTTATATGAAAGATGCTAAGCCTAAAAATAACCCTTGTATAACTGTATACTACGATATAGAAACATATACGAACGCTGAAACCAAAGAGGTAATTCCACATTTACTTGTGAGCCAGACCATCTGTGATGAGTGTATGGGTATCGAATGTGACGAGTGCCCCAAATGCGGTAAACGGACAAACGTTTTTAAAACGAATGTCCGCGATAGTCCTGTGAAACTATTTGTGTCCTATATTGTCAAGTTAGCCGACAAGTTAAAAAAATGACTGTATATTCTCGCCCATAACGGGGCAAAGTTTGACACGCAGTTCCTTTATAAGGAGTTGCTTGAACACGAATCTTCTGAGATATTTACAGGTGATCCATTGAAAAGAGGCAACAAATTAATACAGATGCAGATAAGAGGCAATGTACAATTTAAAGATACTTTATTATTCACACCTTGTAAATTAGCAAAGCTACCCAAGGTGATGGGAGTAGCAGCTGAAGTTTCAAAAGGATACTTCCCTTACAGTTTCCTCACCAGCGAGACTTTAAACTACGTAGGCCCACCACCCCCAAACATTATTTTGACTGTATGGATGAACGTGAAGACTTTGATCGATACTACGACAGTTTTAATGAAAGTAACCCTTATAATATAGCTGATGAATGTGAGCGTTATTGCGTGAATGATGTGCGCGTGCTTAGAGTATGTTTCCAGGCCTTTAGAAGGATGTACAGTGCTTACAATAAGTCTCGCGCCTCTGTCTCGTCCCAAGCTAGTCTGTTAGGTATAAAATGGGCGGTCCTTATGGCAGCGGAGGTGTGTTCGGATTGGTGCGCACAATTGCTCTAACCCCATCAATGACGTCCATTATTACGTCACTTCTGCTACATTTTAGTGTTTAAAATACAAATGATTAAGAAGCAGAATGACCAAGTTTCGGGATGTTGGGATGGTTATGGAGCAATCCTAGTCATCATAATATTAGCTGGGTATTACATTATACCGTCTCAATGTATACTGTAGACTATAGAGAACGACTAATTCAGCAAATATCCCAAATCATGGCATGATACCTAAGTTATTTTGACGCAGGTCTAAATTATTTGCTCAAATGCAATGATTGATATTAAGTAATTGTTGGGAATTGTTGTCAATATTGTTGTTTGTGATACATATCCTACGTGAAGAATCTAATGATCAAATTCCTCAGTGAACCTCTCACGCGCTCACATTTCGAGGAAATCACGGTCGTCTCACTAATAGATAGTTTATCCATTGTTTTAAGTGGTAACCTATTCCATCTTAGGAAAGTCATTAGTCTAAAGCAAGACTGGTGGGCCGTGAATCAGAGAAATTTGCATTTGATTTGTTCATCGTAATTATTACATAATATAGTATACTGTATATAGTAGTATATAAGAGTTTATTGGTAGCATATCATATGACAATTCCCATAAACATGTGATGGCCTCGATGTTGCCAGTTTTTATTTTTTTCCTGAAACTATTACCTTTTCATAGTTTGTTTCAACAATGCATATATTATCATCTCCACGAGCGTAGACATTGCAAGAAAAGATTCTAACTAAGGATAAGTAAAGTTCTTTCATGGTCACAATATATACTTTTATAGATGTCAAACATAAAAATATAATAAAATTCTATATTAACATAAATATATATTCGATACACATTTACGTCATGGCTTTAACATCAGTATTTCGTATAGCTTCCTCCGGCATCAATAATTTCTTGCAATCGTTGCGGCATAGAAGAGGCCAGATTGTAGGGAATGTTTGGTGTTCGACGTAAGCTCTCCCAACTATTCCTCGTGTGAGCTAAAAGTGCTTCAAATGTTCTTTCAATGCGTTGCTCCCATTCGTTAATCATTATTGCCCAAAGGTTTTCAATCGGATTCATATCAGGAGAACGCGGTGGCAGAATTAGATTAATAATCTCTGGCTCCCTTTCCTCCTCCCTTCGTAATTCCCCACCCAACCTCGTTTCCTTCGACATAGCAACGCTTACCTCCATCCTCATTCCACTTCCTTCATTAAACCTATTATCGCTTTTACTGTCCCTTCCTTCCATCCTTCAATGCCAGCGTTCTTAAACTTAGCACATAAATTATATAATATGGAATCTAACACCTTAGATCTCTACGCATTCATGTTACTTGAAGACGCCTGTGTCTTAGGGGAATCTAAGTGTTGAGAGTGGGCTTGAGGGGTAGTCTATAGATTACTACAGATGACCTTAAACGCTCCAACTATTTAAAAATGATTATTTATTACGCACATCATATGGCATAATACACACATGAATTTAAGTATCTCTTACACTATAGGAATGGAATTGAATCCTACCAGAGTTAAAAAGTCGCAAAATATGATACATTAGTTTGTATTAAGAGGTTACTAAGAGAAAAGGATTTGGGATAGAGCGGAAGGCAGAGAGTATATTTTCTCGAGTTTCGGTTATTATTAACGTTATATGGATACATTGCCATGCGGTGTGATGAGAGAGAGAGAGAGTTACAAGGAGTTACAAGGAAATGAAGTACCTCAAAAGGCCTTGCGGCCCATACCGAGGAGGTACCAATGGCAACGGGTGCCAGGGAAAATTTTGTAAAAGTTTATTTTTCTTTCAACTATCCTAGCAGTAGTAGAAAACTGGATAGAAAAGGAGAGAGAGAGAGAGAGAGTTACAAGGAGTTACAAGGAAAAGAAGTACCTCAAAAGGCCTTGCGGCCCATACCGAGGAGGTACCAATGGCAACGGGAGCCAGGGAAAATTTTGTAAAAGTTTATTTTTCTTTCAACTATCCTAGCAGTAGTAGAAAACTGGATAGTAAAGTAGAAGGCTCTCTCCCCACCCTCCGCTCCCTCCCTGCCAGAGGCAGGTACGGAAAAAGGTTGAAGAAAATACCTTGACCCCTGGAAAAGTAGCCAAGGAAATTTTACAGGAAAGTGGAGAATATATAAATAGCTCTATATTTAGCTTGCTCACAGAGACACCGAGCAAGCGAACTCCTGCAGAGTTTTCTGAGGTTTTAATCTTAAACTATGAGTGTGTTCAGTACTTTGTCTAGCCTATTTTTAAACAGATTTACACTTTGACTGGAAACAACCTCTGAGGGAAGTTGGTTCCAGATATTAACTATTTTATAGGAAAAGAAATTTCCGCAGACTGAGGTCCTAAATGTCTTTACACACTCAAATAGTGTGCAAGATTTCGTCTAACCTTTTCTTGAACTGATCCACAGAGGAACTGTTCACAACTTCCGAAGGTAACCTGTTCCATGTGTCACAGATCTTATACGTAATGTAATTCCCACACACACTAGTCCTAAACCGTTTCAAATCCAACTTCCAACCATTGTTGCGAGTTGGGTTATCATTTAAACTAAACATACTTCTAAAATCGACATCGTTGAACCCTCGTAAGAGCTTGAAAACCTCGATCAGTTGACCGCGCAGCCTCCGAGTTTCAAGCGAAAACAAGTTCAGGGCGCGTAACCGTCGATTGTAGCCCATATGCCTAACGGAAGGGATTAACTTTGTGGCCCTCGCCTGCACTCGCTCCAGCCTCTCAATATCTTTCCTGAGGGTGGGCGACCAGAACTGCACAGCATACTCCAGGTACGGCCGAACAAGGGAATTGTACAGTGAGAGCACAATCTCCTTGTTCCGAAACTGAAATTGCCTCCTGATATAACCCAATAGTTTCTGGGCTTTCTTTTCCACCTCTACACACTGTTTCGTAAACTTAAGGTCGCTGCTAATTAGCACACCCAAGTCCTTTTCTAAATCAGTCACCTCGATATTACTGCCCAACATCGAGTAGTCCGACTTGGGATTGGCGTAGCCAATGTGCATCACTTTGCATTTACCCAAGGAGTTACAAGGAAAAGAAGTACCTCAAAAGGCCTTGCGGCCCATACCGAGGAGGTACCAATGGCAACGGGTGCCAGGGAAAATTTTCTACACCCTCAAATAGTGAGCAAGATTTGGTCTAACCTTTTCTTGAACTGATCCACAGAGGAACTGTTCACAACTTCTGAAGGTAACCTGTTCCACGTGTCACAGATCTTATACGTAAAGTAATTCCACACACACTAGTCCTAAACCGCTTCAAATCTAACTTCCAACCATTGTTGCGAGTTGGGTTATCATTTAAACTAAACATGCTTCTAAAATCGACATCGTTGAACCCGCGTAAGAACTTGAAAACCTCGATCAGTTGACCGCGCAGCCTCCGAGTTTTCAGCGAAAACAAGTTCAGGGTGCGTAACCGTCGATTGTAGCCCATATGACTAACGGAAGGGATTAACCTTGTGGCCCTCGCCTGGACTCGCTCCAGCCTCTCAATATCTTTCCTGAGGGTGGGCGACCAGGAGCATATTCCAGGTGCGGCCGTACCAGGGAATTGTACAGAGAGAGCACAATCTCCTTGTTCCGAAACTGAAATTGCCTCCTGATATAACCTAACAGCTTCTGGGCTTTCTTTTCAACCTCTACGCACTGTTTGGTAAATTTAAGGTCGCTGCTAATTAGCACACCCAAGTCCTTTTCCAAATCGGTCGCCTCGATATTACTCCCCAACATACTTTGCATTTACCCAAGCTAAACGGCATTTGCCATTTTTCGGACCACTCTCCTATCCTACCTAGGTCCGCACGCAGTTGCTCGATCGCTTCGGGCGTCCCAACATTGGCCCCAAGCTTGGTGTCATCAGCGAATTTGGCGATCCGACTGACGATGCCACCGTCGATATCATTTATGTAAATGATAAACAACAGTGGCCCCAAAACGGAACCCTGAGGAACCCCACTAGTGACTGAGGCCCAACCCGAACTAACCCCTTTAATTACAACCCTCTGCCGCCTATTCTTCAGCCAGTTTTCAATCCACCTACTACTTCCCCACCGATACCCAGCGCGCGCACTTTCGCCATTAGCCGGCGGTGAGATACCTTATCAAAGGCTTTCTGAGAGAGAGAGAGAAGAGAGAGAGAAGAGAGAGAGAAGAGAGAGAGTTACAAGGAAAAGAAGTACCTCAAAAGGCCTTGCGGCCCATACCGAGGAGGTACCATCAGAGAGGATGGAGAGAGAGAGGATGGAGAGAGAGAGAGCGTTATCTCCTGCATACTCTATATATATATATATATATATATATATATATATATATATATATATATACAGTATGTCTCTATGTATAAATAGATAGAGTGATCGACACAATGATAATGTGGACGTCATTGATGGGGTTAGAGCAATTATGTGCACCAATCCGAACACACCTCCGCTTCCATAAGGACCGCCCATTTTATACCTAACAGACTAGCTTGGGGCGAGACAGACGCGCGAGACTTATTGTAAGCACTGTACATAGCCCGTTTCAAATGCGATCCACTGCAAGTCGCAACCACCATCGCATCATTATGTTTTACGGTGTTCAAGAATAACTTCATGCCTAAAGACACCTTAGCCATTATTCACCGAAACAATCCCCGCAGTTACGGGCACAAGGCTATTTACTGGCTCATACACCTACAGCAACAGACAGGTGTATACATAAAGCACGCCCGCAACACGGGTGAAGTACCCATTAAGATTAATGGACGTGTTTTTTGGGTTGATGGGTTAAGTGAAAACCGTGTCACTGGTGTGAAGACTGTGTACTCCTTTAACGGTTGCTGGTGGCATGGATGCCCCCGTCCTGAGTGCGGAATCACCGGAGATATCCACGGTAGGTCTCCTGCCGACTGTCTTGCATCGACCCGCACCCGCGATCAACTTATAGGATCACAGTTCACTCACAAAGTCTTGTGGGAGCATGAATATGATGCACGGATGGAGACAGACGAGGTGTACCGTGAGGAAATAAACACGATCAAGCGTTCAATGGTGCTGGATCCTCTCAAATGTGGTGATAGCTTGTTTGGAGGACGTACAAATCCTTTCAGACTATACTTTCCACCTACGGAGGGCGTGAAGCTCCATTACTACGATTTCTGTTCTTTATACCCATACGTGATGAAGAGCAATCCGTACCCCGTGGGCGCTCCTGAGAAACTGGTGGGACCTAGCCTACCCTCCATCAATGAATTTTCAAAAAATTTGAATGATCGTTACTTTGGGCTCTCTTTCGTAGACGTACTCCCCCCACGCAATTTATGGATGCCGATCTTACCTGTCGTTATCGACGACAAGCTCATGTTTCCCCTGTGCGTGAAGTGCGCGGAAGAGGATAACGGCGATTGTAACCATATACCCCACCAGCGTAAGATCAGAGGCGTATATACAAGTCCTGAGCTGGCCCTAGCCGTACGCCATGGTTATAGAATACTGAAGATACATGAGGTGTGGAGGTTTCAGAAGCTACCCAACCTTTTCACACCATATATAAACGCCTTTTTGAAGGATAAGGTTGAGGCATCAGGGTATCCGCGAGGAGTTGATACCGAAGATGAAAAGTCTGCCTATATTCAACGTTACCGCGACCGCGAAGGTATACAACTTGATCGTGTCCAAATTGTAAAGAATCCTGGCAAGCGCTTTAGTGCAAAGTTGTGTCTAAACAGTCTATGGGGAAAATTTGCGCAGAATACCGGCAGAGGGAGCATTCATTTGGCACAAAGTTATAGCGATGTCTGGGATTATGCCAATGCTCCCGATAAAGAGGTCATGGAGATCGTGAATGTAGGTAATACTTACATAATAAAGTACAACAACACTGAATTTGCCACAGATACCTCAAGGGTTACAAACATACCTGTGGCCAGCTTCACAACAGCCTACGCCCGTATAAAACTTTGGGGTCTATTGCATTCTCTTGGGCGGAGAGTATTGTATGCCGATACAGATAGCGTGATATTCACAGAGAGGGAGGGTGAATACATGCCCGCTATTGGGGAGTTCCTCGGCGAGCTCACTGATGAGATCAAGGATGAGTATGGGGACAACGCATACGCCGACTCTTTTGTCTCAACAGGACCTAAGACTTATGGGGTACGGGTCAGGGTGGGGGAGGAAATGAAATATATCGTGAAGGCAAAGGGTATTACGCTCAACCATGCGAATCGGCGGGTTGTTAACTTTGAATCGTTGAAGGATCTAGTATGTTTGGACGATGATGAGGGCGAACAACCTCCCCAACTAATTGTAGGCACCCACAATTTTCGGGCGCAGAAGCTGGGGGGCGTGAAGGAACTTAGGGGTACGAAGGTGTGCCGTAACACCTATAGGAAACGTTACCAGTTACCTGGTACCTATGATACCGTACCCTTTGGATACCAAACATGATGCTTCTATTGTTAACTCACACGTATTTGTCTTGTATATAATCGTATCTATTGATTTATTACACGTATTTGTATATATATATATAACTTGAATATCTCGTTTATTAAATCGTATTTGTAAAGTATCTATTGATTTATTACACGTATTTGTAAATATATATATAACTTGAATATCTCGTTTATTAAATCGTATTTGTAAATATATATAACTTGAATATCTCGTTTATTAAATAAATCATGTTTCAATTAGCGTTTCACTTTCTCCTTGTGTGTGTGTGTGTGTGTGTGTGTGTGTGTGTGTGTGTGTGTGTGTGTGTGCAGGTGAAAGTTCTAAGCTCCGCCCACTGTAAGACCGTGAGTCATGCTACTATCTGGGAGTCCCTGCGTGGTCAGTCGACTGCAGTAAGCCCGAGAGATCAGACGTGTATTCAGATCAGACGTGTATTCAAATGGCTACCTTTAATATTGCTTGTACAACGTTTATGAAATGGTATTCAGCAAAGTGTCAGGATGTGGTGGATACCGAAAAACTTCCTATTCCTCCCTCCTATACCTCTTTTAAAAACACATTGGATTGTGCGAAGTTCCAAGATGTACAAATACTCTACGGATGTTCTGGTGAGACCGTTGAAGGCTTTCGTTGCACAGACGATGTGCTGAAGTATACTGCAGAGCTAAACTTTATAAAGTCTCACATACACCGTGAAGTAAAAGAAACAACGCGTGCAGAAGAGAAGCAGCAGGTATGGATAATGAGTCTTGCGGATGGGTGGTGTGACAAGCGGTATTACGTCATGCTACACCATGTCGATTACTCATACCCTACGACTGAAAATGTGAATCTCGTGATCATGGACAATCTTAAGTATTTTTATCACTATATTAACGTATATCATGATGAGGTTCGTAGTGAGGTTGTGGCTAGTGCCCTGCGTGAGTTTTTAACAGACTTTAGAGACGAGTATCGTTTGATGGGCAGAAAGGAAAAATATGACATATGTTCCTCTCAAATAGTGCGCCGGAGTGTGAAGATGTTTAGTAAAACATAAAATGTTCCTAGTTCTTATCCTGAGGTAAATGTCTGGTGCGTAGGCTGGTAGTGATGAAATTAATTCTTGTACCGAAATATGTACAACAATTCGGTACGACTCGCGGATCATACGAACAAGCCCATTCACGTATCATCGAGTCAGCCGCCCGTCGAACCGTTCCTGCCTACCTGCGTGCCTCACACGGCTCATAGTTATCTCAGAGCTTGAACCGAGTGGACGTGCGCTCCTCGAATACGATGGAACTTCCTTTGAGCAGCATTCTCAACGCCTCGTACGATGTGTCCGTGACGAAATCGTTGCGCGTGTTCAGGCGTAATTCCGGTACCATTAGCTATGTACTGGAAACGGAATGTAGACAAACAAACAAACGGGTTTATTTAAGTGTCGAGGAGATGAATAGAATCTTCGTGATAGTTGAGAAGTGGAGTGAAGATCGTTATAAAATACCTGCTAACGTAGGTACAAGAAGAGAGCAGATTAGTGACGCACCCTCATACGCCGTTGTATGTACGTTGTGTATAAATAACGATCGGCCGTGCATTGATATACGGCTGATGTGGAAGAATGCTTCTGATAATAACGCTCTTGTTCCTACGCGAAACCGTTTCATCCTCGACAGAATGTTTGAAATCGTCGGATTCCGCAAGCTGAAACCTATATTAGACGCGCGTGTTACGGACATGCTTTATTTTGATACAGTACTTGAATACGCCTACACCGCTCTGCTCGATGGGTTTACCGAGTGTAGGGCTGGTGAGAATGGTCTAGTGCTGGATGTTTATTTAAAAAGTTTAGACTCTTTGAAATACCATGAACTTTGGTACAAAGCAATTGATCGGTACAAGGCTGAGCTCACCTACACCGTTCACCCTGAAGAACTATTTCTTTATATAACGCGCAGTTGTCGTAACGATTTAGAAGATTATTTCAATTGCCGCTATGTTGAGTGAGTTCACGATTGAAAAGCTCGAGTCGGTAGAAATAAACCCTCGATTGGAAAAGCGTGCTTATAAACTTGTGTTTAATAATGTAGCTAACGATGAACTCTTTGTGCGTGCTTTTGATTGTATTCTAGACGTATTTAAAGATGACTTACCAACCGGTTGTAAAGTGGGAACAAAAATAGTACTGCGATATGAAAGCCCTTCATATCGAATACAGGTTTCCCTATACTTTAAGCGGTGAAATATTATTAAGCCGCATATACTGCGTAATGCAGAGCAATAATGATGTAATTGTAAACTCGATTAAGACCGAGTTTAGTATTTTGAAAAAAAGTGAAATGTATTTATATATTTTGCTTGATATTTCTCCTGTACGATTATATGCATATTTCTATTATTGAAATGTATTTATATATTTTGCGTGATATTTCCCCTGTACTGTTATGATTATATGCATATTTCTATTATTATTGAAATGTATATTTATTTCTATTTGAAATGTATATTTATTTTATATATATCCATAATTGTGTGTATATATTTCCTGTACTGTTATGATTATATGCATATTCCTCAATTGAAATGTATATTTATTTTCTATATATTTATAATAAACAGAATGATGCAATGTTGTTTTACTTAATTATATCATGTTACGCCTTCTAAACCTACTACCGGTATTCTAAACCAACTTTTAAGAAATATAATAATGTATACAATGGTATCGCTAAAAAGTGGTATCTGGCAACTCAAGCCATTTAGCCTTCTAAGCCAACTGGCTGATTAGGAGTCTATAATAGTGTATACAATATGCTAAAAAGTGGTATCTGGCAACTCAGTCATCGATTAGAATTAAATGAATACATGGCGCTATCTGGCAACTCAAGCCATTTACGCCTTCTAAGCCAACTGGCTGATTAGGAGCCTATAAAACAACGCCTACTCGGCTGAAGTCTTAATATGCACTTGGCTCCTGCCAGGTGAACACCTCTCCTCCTTTCTCCTCCTTTCTCTCCTTTCTCTTGGGGGATAACGCCGCCTCCAAGTTTTTCTTGTTGCACCTGCAGCATCCCCCCTTTGGGGAATTTTTTTTTTTTTTCTTTTTTTCTTTTTTTTTTTTTTTTTTCTTTTTTTTTTAATTTTGAAATTTTTTGCAACATTACGTAATCACTTGCAACATTCTTGCACTCTCCCCTTTTTCGGCTATACTACTGTCATTTACCATTACTTATTCGGACTATAGTGGATTTAATTTTCCCAGAAGAGTTCCTTGTTCCATGCACGGTCTGTGTTTAACACATATATATATTATATATATAATATTATATATATATATATATATATATATATATATATATATATATCTGTAGACTCAACACGGAAAAAATTGTATTTGTAAACTCAAACTGAATGAATTTTAAAGAAGACTACGTCGTACGATAAAATAATCTAAAAAAAGAAAAACAAAAAACAAACTCAAACTCAGACGAAAATTTGGAAAAACTTTTAAAACTTTACCGTTTCCTTCTTTTATATCATAGTTACGATTTTAATATTTCCCCAGTATACCCTCTTGTACTGTCCTTATATTGTCCTTATTCCTGCGAGTATCATTGAGTTTTTCCACACTATTCTTCTTATATATTCTTGTTATTAATATATATATATATATATATATACACACACACAGGGCCGGCCTTAGGGCAAGGCGAGCTAGGCAGCCGCCTAAGGCCCCGCGCCTAAGAGGGCCCCGCGCTGCCAGCGGGGCTGGGCAAATAAACTCCATTGGGACATCAAACGTCTCAGATATAGATGGCCCTATGCTTGGTGAAGAGGTAGAGGCTATGAGACCAATGATACCATCAGATTTAATAGGGCAGCCTTTAAAATTACTTGACTTCATTTCATCTAATGGTATAGCCTCTTGCTGTCCAAATTTATTGATTGCTCTAAGAATATTTTTAACAATTCCTGTGACGGTAGCATCAGGAGAAAGAAGCTTCTCAAAATTAAAATTAATTAAAAACTGCTTAAGGTCTAATATGGGCCAAGATAGGCTAAATAACCTTGGAATATTGTCAATTGAACATGAAGAAACAAGGGGTTTAAAGTTTGAACTCCTTTTAATGGAATTTTCAGAAAGGAAGGTTAGAAAAATTAGTCTTTAAAATATATTATAAATTTATAAAGTATGGTATCTTTTTAGTATTCTTAATGAAAGCATTTTTTTTGTTATTCTTAATATTATTAGACAGATGTCTACAATAAATGTATAGCACTTCAGATTATTTTTTTGCCTTTTTACTATGAACTAAAATCTTTTCTGGAGTGGGGCCCCATATTATCAAAATGCCTAGGGCCCCGCACTTGTTGGGGCCGGCTCTGTATATATATATATATTTTAGACCGGCCCAGGCTCAGAGGGGTGAAATTTTTTTTTTTCTTTTCTTAAGTCTCACCCCTGGAATTTGTTATGCGTGTCGATAGACAGTTTTGAGTGAAGTTTCAGCCCGATTCGATAGTATTTAGTGGTGCCGACAGACTCTAAAATGTGTAGTTTTTCCGTACCACCCAGGAGGTAACTACAACCGGCGCGTTTTTTTTAAGTGGTATCCCCAATAGGCCTAATCCACTTTTTTTTAATGCTAACTCATGATGTTGATGTGCTTCCTGACTTTATCATCGATTTCTTTGCCTCTGGAAACCGCTCTCGGTGTTTTCCACGACTTGAAGAAGGTACTGCAGTTGTTCTTCGTTTTTTGTGAGATGACTGCTGAAACTCTGAATTAATGAGACCGCTCTCTCTGCATTATCGTTTACAACATTCATTGTTTTAACATATTCCTTAACTAATTTATAGTCGTCCCAGTCATCCCATTCTGTAGGATCTACTTCGAGAAACTTCGATTGAAGGGGCAATTTCTAAAAGGAGTGACTTGAGCTTGTGACAAAGTCCGCCAGATTTTTCTCTAGTGGGTCATCATGAGTGCGGTCAAAAGCAATTCGTTTTTCTGGTATTTCTGAACCCGGTCTTTCCAATGCCTGAACCATCTGCTGTTTCACTTGCAAAGTTATGCCATCATCAAAAAAGGCAAGCGACACAAGTTCTTCATTTAGATACTAGAGGTGACGGCATAGTGCTTTCCTAGCTATTGCTGAAAGTTCCTTATCATCATATTGCTGAAGCTCTTGTAGATACTCCAAATCGGTTCTTGGTGCAGAAGATGCGATGGGAGCCGCAAACCATTTTGGCACATAAAAGCGAACAGTATAGCGAGAGAAGCGTTCCATTGCACTCTGTTGCTGTTTTGTCAGGTTGAACTGCGAGCGAAGCAATACAATTTTGATGGCATAAATTACTCGTAACATCCACCTAGCCCCAGGTTGGCGAAAATGTACTCCTCCTGAGGGAACCACCTAAATAAATAATTGATAATTCAAGAAGTTCGCGATAATCCGCTCTTGGGTGACTTCTCGCAAACTGTTCTTCGCACAGTGCGAGGATTTCTGCTTTCCACGGCATGTTTTTATTGGCAGTTTCAAATCTTTTATCATCTGTTTCCAGGAATTCTTGAAACGTTTGAAAAGTAATATATCCGGTCCCGTTGAACCACCGTAACACTTCTGGAAGACATCTGATATCACAATTTCATTAATATGGTGCCGACAGGCCAAAGAAAGGAGTTTTCTATCAAGTTTACTTTCGGTTATCATACAAGCGCCCTTTTTTTGGCCACTATTGCTAGCGGTAGTATCAAAACATATTGCTTGCATACATTCTCGCAAATTTCAATCGTCTCAGCATTCTAGAACTGCTTCTGCAATTCTTTCGCCTTCTCCAGAAGCAAGTTTGGGTACTGCTAGAAGCTTAGGCTTTCCTCCACCAAATACAAGAATAGCTAGCCTATCTATATTTTCATCACCTGTTATAGCTTGCATTACTTTACCATCCCAATGAATGGTAAGCGGAACGTCAGAGATGAAGGTTTGCTTAATGTCATCAGCAAATTTTTGCGTACAACACTCCTCGCCCTCTGTAGAGTACTTCTGCTCAAAACAACATTGTCAATATCATGTCCAAGAGAAGTTGCAGCAGCTGAAAGCACCATAACAGCACTACGATCACTTGTTTTTGTTCATTCTGATGCCATAGCCAGATCAGGTGATACGATGCGCTTCCGCTTATTTGATATTGTGCTGCTTGAAGGTTTGGATGTCACTTCAGGAGTGTACGATGTGCCTGGCTCTGGTTGCTCATCACTACTACTGCTTGAACTGCTATCACTGAACTGAACAACAGCTGATGATAATTTCTTTCGCAATGCCTCGGCTTCCTTTAGTGCAGCTTGTCTTTCATCTCTTTTCCGTTGTCGCATTTGCTTAGCGACCGGTTTCTCATCAATATCAGTCATGTAACCTCGCCTCCCTTTTTCTCTCTGAGCTTGTAGGAATGATCTATCTTCCTTATTTGACATCATTTGTAAAGCATTTGCGTGAGCTATATAAAAAAGGTTATCTAAACTATCTTGGAATTCAGTTTCTTTTTTTAATTTGAGTTTGATTACGGTTTGATTTTGATTTTTGAAGTGATTTGAAGTTCTCATACATTTTTTTAATTTTCGTTAGTACATGCTGTTTGGCTCTGGTGGGTATTTTCACCTTGTTCCAAATCTCAAAAATTTCAGCATAAACTATGTTGGATGCTTCTTTCAATGTTTTCTTACTGTTTGTGAGACAGAAAAGCCGACGTAGTACATCTCCATTGGATGGAAGCTTCTTACTGCCAATAGGGTGTGTCAATTTTGTCAACTTTTTTCAAATCAATTTTGGTAGTGAAAATATAGTCTTTTCATGTCAAAACTTGAAATTGGCCAACCAAAATGAAATAAAATAACCCTTACCGACATCAATTTTACCTTAAAGTTTCAGAAATTTACTCTTTTACTAAATAATAGGACATAAATTGATTAACTATTCATCTGTCACAGAATTATCCCACTGATCGCATATGAAGTGTTTTCAAGGTCATATAGTTGTTGTACAATGTCCAAGTCACAACATGAATAGAACTGTCCCTCACTCTCAGTCCTCAGTTGCCTCTTAGATGTCATAGACGGTGGTTTGCTGTTATTGCTCTTGTACCTACTTCATAGTTATTCTACTAGACGAATACTACAGTTTAACTGTAAGTATGGATTATTGATTGTTACAATTATTTATTATTATCATATTCTTCTGTCTTATTATGTTGTAATCCCATGAAATATTTTTTTATTGAATTTTAGAACATCGAATGACTAAACTTTGAAACATCGTAATTGATATAAAATACTTAAATGTTTTTCTTTCTTTTCAGATATTCCTAAGATGCCAAAATTGAAGACAAGAGGTCAGTCGTCATGCCACTTGAGCCTGTTAGTCGGTACAGGCAAGGAGCTTCCTGTATCAGAACTACCAACAGCGCGAGACATGCTGAGACTAGGGTTACTCCTTCCTGAACAAAATACAAAGGATAGAAGGAACTACACCGAGAAAGAGCTCATAAGGGACATGATTCCCCCTCTTCTGCATCAGTGGAAAAAAGCTAATGTGTTATTCAAACCACCTGTACTCAATCAGTATAGAACTATTGAGCTAAAATTAACAAAGTTGTGGCACAAAGCAGTTGAGACATCACTTGGTAAAGGAAAACTAGCAAAGAAAAATAAATTTCTGCACACACTTGATACTCTTCTTGACATTTTTAACTGCCAGTGTCCCATAGAGTTGTGTTCTGAAGCCAATTGTTCTCCCTCATGCAGAAGAGAACCTCACCCTCACATTGATTGTCGCTGTCCTCGTGAGAAGAAGATCCCTGTTTTGGAGCTGGCTTTCATAAAGGCGCAGAGAACAAAGGTAGGAGGCCAAGGAAGTATGCAGATTGGTTCGGCAGATTATTCAGAAACCAAAAAACAGATTGTTATTGCTAAGAAAAAAGAGAAAATCCGAGAGAGGGAAGAAAGGAAGAAAAAGAAGAGTGAAGAAGCCACCCAAAGTTTCTCACTTCTTTGAAAGCTCTTCAGAAGAACAGAAAGAAGCAACATCAGATGATAGCTCCAAAATGCCATCTGAACCTTCGCCGAAGAGAATGAAATACAACACTAAAGACATCTCAAACATTGCCCTTGCCAGTATTCACCACCATACGGGGCTACGAGAGACTGTAGAGATTGCCACTGCCGCTTGGATAGATGCAGGCCTCATCAACCGAGAGGATACATCCTTAGTGATAGATCATAATAAGATAAGAAGAGCACAAGAAAAAATAATGAAGGAAATATCTGATCAGCATGAAAAAGATTTGAAGGAGGAAGGTCTCTCTTGCCTTTTGTTTGATGGAAGAAGAGATGACAAAAGTTCTCCTAGAGGTAGAGGGAATGGACAGAAAGTTTCCCGGTCTCATCAAAGAAGAACACTACTCTGTGTGTTCCGAACCTGGTGGCCGCTATTTGTTTCACTTTGTTCCTGAAGCAGAAGTAGAAGGCAAGAAACATGCAGAGGCAATTGCTGATCAAATAATATGTTGGCTTCAAGAAAGAAGACTTGACAATTCACTGCAGGCCGTTGGTGGAGACTCAACTGCGGTGAACACTGGATGGCAGGGCGGTGTTATGACGCATTTAGAGAAAAAACTTGGAAGAAGGCTTGTTTGGATTGTATGTGATTTGCACACAGGGGAACTACCTCTTCGTCGTCTCATCCAGGAACTTGATGGTCCTACAAAGAGCAACAACAAGTGGTCAGGCCCCCTTGGCAACATGCTAGATGAAGCAACGGAATTAGAAATAAATACAAAATTTCCAAAGGTCGAAGTAAGCCCTCCCCTTCCAGTGTTGTCTGAAGAAGTTATCAAAGACCTCAGTACGGATCAATCTTACGTTTATCTTATTGTTCAAGCAATCAGATCAGGAGAGTTGCCTCAAAATCTAGCTTTCTTGGAGATTGGACCCGTAAGTCACAGTCGTTGGTTAACTACAGCGATTCGTTTCTGCAGGATTTGGGTTTCCAAACATGCAGTGAAGGGCAAAATGCTACAGAATTTGATGTTGATCGTTGAATTTATTATTGGGTTTTATCTTCCTCACTGGTTCAATGTAAAACTTAATCCAATGTGGATGGAGGGGCCCAACTACATCTTGTTTCAATTACAGCTACTGAGAACCCAAAGGAAAGTAGTGGTGGACATCGTGTTACCTGTGGTGAGAAGGTCCGCTTGGTATACTAGGCCAGAGGCAGTTTTGCAGCCAATGTACCAAAGAGCGAACTGAGGCTGTAGAAATCATTCTAAAGCTTAGAGGAACATCACTAGATGATGAACAGCTGGGAGACTGCTCTGTTCAGACAAGGAAGGTACCTCCGATAAACGTCAATGCCACGAAATTGTCAGAATTAGTTAACTTGAGTCGGAAGTTTTGGAGCCACCACTGACAACATGTATAACAAACAAAGATTTAACACAACTTAAAGAGGCCCCAATGCAAGTGCCAAAGTGGCCTTCTCACACTCAGAGTGTGGAGAGATGTGTGAAAATGGTCACAGAAGCAGCTAGTCAAGTTTACAGTCACGAGAGGCGAGAAGGCTACATCAAAGCGCAAGTAGCAAGCCGAATGCTGATATGAAGGAACCGCAGCAAAAAGGACATGACTGCATTGGTTACTTTCAAATAAAGACTCTGAATGATATCTTATTGCCACCTTAAATGTTGATAGGATGTTTGCGCACATTTGTTATTTTGTTACGAATTTACGGAAAAATTGAATTTTTTAATTAAAATTGATGTAGGTAGGAGTTATTTTTTATTGTTTTTGAAGCAAGGATATTATTTTGTATGCCAAATGATTACATTAAATTGCTACCAAATCACATGATTTTCAATTTAGTTATTTCACTCCCAAAATTGACACACCCTATTGTCCAATCAGCCATATTTCAGTTTTTCTTCTTGTTTTAATTGAAAGTGACATGGTGAAGGATAAAATCTGCAAATATTAAGGGAAAGCACTTGCGCATCAATCTCTCACTGCGTCTTAAACAATACTGACGCGAACAGCGAGCCTCCCACTTTTCTCCATAGCCAATGACGTCACCAGTAATGACGTCAGGTCAAAAGACGTGTTTCTACTCAACATACACAGTTACACAGTGAAACATGTGGAACACAATGCACGAGAGTGTGAATAGGCATGGTTTACACACAATATTTGTAATATGAATTACAAAATAAATATATGATGAATAAATGTAATAAATAAATGAAAATACGTTGGCACCACTAAAAGTACACAGATATTGTTGAAATTTAGTGTACGAGTATATTATGAAGGTGGTAACAATTTTAATGGGTGAGACTTTCACTTTTCAAATAAAAGTTTTGGCGGGCCAGTCTAATATATATATATATGAAAATGAAAATGAAAATGAAAAGGTTTATTGGCAGACTATAGTCCATATGACAAATATTATTAATACAATAACAGTTCATATACTAAGGATAGAAATATATACAATTGATTAGAAATAATACTGCACTGTCGAAGTTAAGTGGAACTACAGACAGACGTTTTCGTACCAAGAAGTCCATAGCTTAGAGGATAAATGGCAGGACTCATGGATAGCTTGGATGATCGGGTTGGTTGATTTTTTAATTCTTTGCATTAGACTGTGTTGAGCACGTCTTGTTACCTCCGGGAAGCTCGGGACATTGCGGGTAGCAAACGTTTGCGAAGCTGAGCATCTCGGGGGTAATCTATGTAAGAGTTTGAAAGACCTGTTGTACAGCAAATTTAGGGTTCTGCCAGAACCTTTTTTATAATTTACCCACAGTTGCTGTCCGTATATATTACTGCAGAAAGTACGAAAGAGTGTGTCTTTAACTTCACTTGTACAGAATCGAAAGTTCCTTATGGTCATATTCGCATTAGCACAAAGGCTTCGAGGTTGTTTTCTTATATCCGAGTCATCACTCAAGGAGCTGGTAATAGTTTGACCCAAATACTTAAACTTGTACTTCCTCAATTACTTCACCATTCATTTTAAACCTTATATCAGCTGGCTGATTACAGCTTTTAGGATGAAAATGCATAACCTTAGTTTTTGTAACATTAAAAAGAATATCATGTTTCTGCGAATACACTTCGCAGACGTTTAGTAGCCGATCCAGACCTTTAACAGAGGGACTTATTAACACCATATCATCGGCATAAACTAAGTTATTTATCCTTGTGTTATCTATACAACATCCGTGTATCAATATACACATTAAACAGCATAGGAGAGAGCAAAGAGCCTTGTCTCACCCCGCATGAGGAGCCAAAACATTCGGATACGGATAGTACATTGCTCCACCTAACAGTGAAAGATTGGTGGAAATACCAAAATTTCAATAAATTTAATATGTACATGGGAACCTTCCTGTCTTCTAGTTTTGCAAATAAAATATTGTGGTTCACCCTATCATATGCTTTACTTATAACAAGGAAACAGCTATAAATAGTTGAATTACAGTCAATGTATGATATTTAGATATTGTTTCTTTAAGTACATAGATACACAGGTCAGTTGAGTGGGACCTTTTAAAGCCAAACTGATTAGATGTCCATAGGAAATCATTTAATCGGAGTAACAAGAGTTTTTCTAGTAGTTTCGAGAAGCAGGAAGCGACAGCAATAGGCCTGTAATTATTGCTGGACAGAATGTCTCCATACTTATTTTTGACCAGGGGCAAGATATATACCCTCATGAACTCTGCAGGGATAGAGGCTATGAGCAAGCATGGCTGATAGGAGCAATGATATATGCAGACATGCTATGTCATTTGCATATTTTAAGTGCTCATTCGATAAGTCATCTACCCCTGACGCAGAACTAGTCTTTAACTCTTTAATTAACCTCTTTACTTCAGAAAATGATATCAAAGTATTTTCCCTTGTCCCTCCCACAATCGTTTCGCTGCAATCTATCTTAAGATTATCCCAACTCACACTGTTAAGAATGTTAGAGTAGTGGTTTTTCCACAGCTTTGCAATTTCATCCTCCCCCGACACCCACATCGATTGTCGGAGGGAGGACATTTTTGACACGCGTTTGATTCTTCTTAACAAATTTCCAAAATTTGTTATTATCGTTATTTATGCGAGCTTCATAGGCTTTTGATGCTCGAATAGACTCTTCTTCCTGTTTACATCGCCTTATGGCCGCCTTATACTGACCTCAACTTCTACACATATTCATGTATACTGGTCCTAATCTGGGTCTACCATGAAAGCACCACAAATCATAGGCGTCTTTCGATTCCCTCTTCAGGGGGGCAATAAAATCATTCCATCCAGGAATAATCTTAGTATGATAGTTGTAAGATTTAATCAGGGGGCTTCCTGCTTCTCTTAACAGGGATATTATCTTACTATAATACCTATTTATGAGTTTACAGTGAGAATCATTTGAGCAAGTTTTATTACAGGCAAGGTGCAAAATTTCTAAATTATTAAAGAGGTGACTTGTTCTGTCTTTGTATTCTATTCTCTGCTGCATATTAACATTGGACCAATCGACGCGATTATTCTTACCTATTGAGTTCTTGTTAAGTCGTGTTGCGCATAAATTGGTAACGTTAATTAATATTTCTAATGGTCTATGATCAGAAAGAAGGAAATCATGCAGAATATGAACTCTAACAATTCGATCCTTTAGATTACTGTATTACTAGTGAGACAATGATCAATCCACCTGGTGGTACCACTCATATCACTAACGTATGTAAAATTACCACTGGCAACCCCTAATACATCTACATCACTTATACTTAAGTTGGCCGACTCGCACATGTTACCCAATTCTACAAAGAATTCTGAGTTCACATGTACGTTAAAGTCCCCCATTATTATACAGTGAGAATATTTGGGGTTATCTGATAATGACTTAATTTTGTATAGCAAATCAATGTATTCATCTAGATTACTGCCGTTGTTATATGGTAAATAGTAATTTACAATTAATATGCAATCATTGTTCACTTGTAATTCAATGCCTAACAACCTTACATTATATATACAGGGTGTCCCCAAAAAAACTATATACTCTTTATAGCATCGTATATTTTATAATTTAAAAAAAAACCAAACAATATATTGTTATAGCAATTGCCAATGAAAGGTAAATTAGTAATCTAAGTGATCAAAATGTTATTTACCTTAAATTTACCTTAAAGCGCTTCTGCCTCAAGGGTGCGCTGCTCCCACGAAGTCCACTCAGCGCCTCCTGAGGCGGGGCCACGACGGGGTCGCCACCCTTCTTTTCTCTTGCTCCTGCCATACGATTTGGTCCCCTATTGAATTTGTGGGGGCTGGTCTGGCAGAGGAATACCCTGACACTGTGGGTTGGTCGGGTATGTTGGCTAAAAACATGTCCAAGTGTTTTTTAAAAGTATCTACTGGGACTGCACTTATATCTCTAAGGTACTGAGGCAAGGAGTTAAACAGGCGAGAACCCTGCCTAGAGATACTATTATATTGAAGGGTTTGAATCCTTCTCAGACTGTTTGGTGGGAGGTGATATTTTTTACACATTCTGCCAGTTCTTGTTAAGGTGGGCACAATTGGTTCAGTATTGGGGGCAACTAAAAGCCCTTCTAGAATTTTCCAGGTGTAGATTAGGATGTATCTCTCAAACCTTCTCTCTATGGAATAACGGTTGAGGCCTCTAAGCCTATCCCAGTAGTTTAATTTGTTTTTACTCACCTGTTGCCCATCAGGTTGTTTAATATACGAAGTAAAGGTTCTTTGTAGGCCCTCAATTTTTTGCAATTCATTCTGTTTGTGGGGAAACCATAATTGAGAGCAGTAGTCAATGCGTGGAAGGACAAATGATTTCTACAGGGTAAGCATGGTCATACTGTCCCTAGTTCTGAATGTCCTCAGTATATATCCTATTAGTTGTTTGCATGATGAGGTTACGTTGTCAATGTGCCTGTTGAATGTTGCATCTTCAGATAATATAATCCCTAGATCCCTGACATGATCAGTTTGTGCAATATCTTTTCCTGGGTCCAGTGTAGTTGAATTGTTCTTTCAGGTATTTATTTGGTCCATACTTAATTAGTTCAAATTTGTCTTCATTGAAGGCCATATTGTTTGCATCTGCCCATGCATATATAGTTTGTAGATCTTTTTGTAGCTCTACACAGTCTTCTTTTTCTGTAATTAGTCTTAGTATTCTGGTATCATCTGCGAATGACAGGAGAGAGCTTCCTAGGTTACAGTTTATATTGTTTAGCATTATAATGAATAGAATTGGTCCTAGTACTGTGCCTTGCGGCACTCCACTAATCACTTCTTTTTCTATAGATCTTGCTCCATTTACAGTTGTTATTTGTTTTCTGTCAGAGAGAAAGGCATGGATCCATTTTCCTACTTTTCCACAAATACCAAGTTCTTTTAGTTTATGGAATAATATACCATGGTCAACCTTGTCAAAAGCTTTTGCAAAGTCTAGATAGATGACATCAACATTGTGGTTTTCTCCCAAGTATTGTAGGATTGTATTGCAATGGTCTATAAGTTCAGTAAGGCAGGATCTCTTGTGTCTGAAGCCATGTTGAAAGTCTTCTAAGAGATGTTCATTTTCTATAAAACTGACAATGTGCCTTTTCAGGACTTTCTCAAATATTTTAATAATATGGGAAGTCAAAGATATGGGTCTATAGTTCTTGGCTTCCTTTCTTTTGCCTCCTTTGTAGATTGGGGTAATATTTGCTTGTTTCATGATTGGTGGTATTCTACTGGTGTCTAGTGAGGATCTCCACAGGATTTTCAAAGGCAGAGATAAAGTATGTTTGCATTCCTTAAGAATCTTGGCTCCAATTCCATCTGGACCAGGGGCTGAACTCCCCGGTAGCTCTGTTATTGCCTGTTGTATATCTCTAGTGGTTATTTGTATATCTTCCAATAATGGTCTGTCTTGGTCATTTTCTTCTCTATCAAAAAATGCTGTAGTTTTTATTTTCTTTGCTACTACAGGGGTACTCCAGCTTAAAGCATATTGAGATTGTAAAATGTTTGCCATTTCCTGTGTATTAGATGTGAGAGTTAATCCATCTTTAGCAAGCAATGGGCCAATGCTCGTTTTGATAACTGCTTTGCGTTTAGCATAGCTAGAGAAGAATTTGCTATTTTCCTTTATAGTGCCAATAGCTTTGTGTTCATTATCAATATTCTCTCTTATGGTTGACTCCTTTATTTTAAGTTCTAACATCAGTATCTGATTCCGGATGTTACTATGTCTTGTATCACTTAATTGCTTTGTCAGTTGTTTAGATAGCTTTGTTCTCTTTCTCATAAGTGTCCTTCTGTATCTGTGCTCTTTTGTCCGGTGCTTCTGTGCACTATCGTTTTTCTTTGGTGTGTGTTTGTATAATGCTGATGACAGCAGGTATTGTTCTACTCCAGCATTCTTCTGGCTTTAGGTTTTCTAATTCATCTTCCCAGTTTATTTCTCCCAGACATTTTATTGATGTCCAGTCTGACTTGTGCAGGTTTAGGTCAGAGTATGGCAAGTTCGTTTGGCATGGGTCTTGCTTACATTTGTGGAGGGACAAGTTTGTGAATATGTGCATGACATTGTGGTCGGAGTGTATAGTTGGTGTTATAACAATGTGGTCAATTGTAGTTGCATTATTTGTCAGCACTAAATCTAGGATATTATTTTTTCTAGTTGGGCAGTGGACATGTTGTACTAGGAGCAGTTTTTCCATAAACTCATTCAGGTGTTTTGATTTGGACCTTTTTGTCCCTGATTTCATACCACCATATTGGTTCCAGGTGCAATTTGGGAGATTAAAGTCTCCTGTAATGATTAAGTCTCTTGTTGAGTCTACAATAGCTGGGCATTGCCTGATTTTTTCCAGAACTTCAGTGAGCTCTAGATGGGAGCTATCTGGGGGGCGAGTTGTTTGCATATAAAATTTAATTAACTACGCCAAGTGCTCAAAATGTTCTCCGGCGGCATGAATGCACTTTTGGATGCGTCGACTAAGCCTGGCCTTGTTTTATCAAAGGCCTTGTAATGGCGAAGCCTATGGACCGAACGTAGTCTAGTCACTCACTAGCTTGCTTCGGAGTTAGCCTACGCACTCATTCCACGATACAAACTCTACAGCATTTAACTTTATTCAGTTCAGCAGAAGAACCCATGTTGCGTAAACGTTTGACACTGGAGCAACGAAAAAGTGTTCTGAAATGGTATTGGAAATTTGAGAATGTGTCCGAAGTCCAGCGGCAATGGATCCGGGAATTTGGTACAAAGCCACCGACACGTCTCGCCATTACAAGCATCCGTGACAAGTTTGAGGCAGAGGGAGAGGGATCTGCTCAAGATATGCACAAGCGAAGATCTGGACGACGCAAATCAAGTGCGAGTGATGAAAACTCCGTTTTAGTGTTGCAAAAATTTACTCGATCACCACAGAAATCAGTTAGGCAATGCGCCCGTGAGACCGGAATCAGCAAATCAGATGTTCACCGGATTTTAAAGTCGGCAGCTATAAAAAAAATTAGACTAACACGAACGTAGATGTAGCTCGTAGCGTAAACTAACCCACTTTTTGTTTAACTGTACCTACTTTTTTTTTTTTTTTGCCTACCTCCTTACTTTGCATGTCTGTAACTCTACTTGCATGTTGTAGTTTGCATGGTATGACAGTGAGTTAAGACTGTGTTTGCATGGTTTGTAAGCGTTCTTATTTTACTTCTTTTCATCTTTCACCCCTCTCCTATTTTCTCCGACTATTTTTCTGACTTGTCGGCAGTGGCCGGCGGATGATGATGGTGAGACTTTTTTCCTCTTTTTCTGAATGAATGTTAACCCACGAATGATAGGTGTTGCTCCTTACTTAACCCCTTATTCTTTTCTCTTCTCTTAACCCCCTACTCTTTCCTTTCTCTCGGGCTAGCCTTAGAGTGGATCTTAGGGTCTTTGTTAGCCTTAGCTTCTGTAGATCTGTAGATCATCCAGGGGTTTGGTTGGACCATTTTTCTTTAATGGGACAGTTACCGGTGCCGCATATCTCGACATGCTGCGGACAGAAATTATACCTGCAGTTCGGAAGTTGTTTGGAAACGACGACTTTTACTTTCAACAAGATGGAGCCCCCCCCCCTCATTATCATTGTGATGTCAGAAGATACCTCGATGAAACGTTGCCTAACCGTTGGATAGGAGGAAGAGGAAGCGTTGAGTATCCTCCACGTTCACCGGACTTGACTCCACTTGATTTTTACTTGTGGGGCTACCTGAAGGATGCAGTTTATGGTACAAGACCCGCAACAGTCGAACACCTTAAGGATGCAATTAGGGAAAAGTGCGGGACCATCACAGCATCCACATTAGTCCATGTCTGCGAATCAGTTAGTCGACGCATTCAAAAGTGCATTCATGCCGCCAGAGAACATTTTGAGCACTTGGCGTAGTTAATTAAATTTTATATGCAAACAACTCGCTATAACATTTTTATCACTTAGATTACTAATTTACCTTTCATTGGCAATTGCTATAACAATATATTGTTTGGTTTTTTTTTTAATTATAAAATATATGATGCTATAAAGAGTATATAGTTTTTTTTGGGACGCCCTGTATATATGATGAATAAAACCACGAAGGAAAGGAAACACAGAATGGTGCTCAAGCGCTTTTGTCTAATGACATCCTCAGGAACACTGAAGTACATAAAGAGTTACAGCCTATATATAGGTTACAGGAATATATATATATATATATATATACATATATATACAGGGTGTTTCAGGAGGAAAGGTCAATACTTCGGAAGGTGATAGTATCGGTCATTGTGAGAAAAAAAAGTTCATATGAACATGTGTCTAATTCTGAATGGTTACGGAGATAGAGCTGTTTGAATCTACAAATACAAAAGCATTGTTAATGATAATCAAGAAAGAGAAACCAATTACTGTTTCTAACATTTAATGTTTAAACATTGGCATTTTTAATGGTATCGATTGGTATCGATTGGCTTATGTTACATGCTTACATTACAGCTTACATGGTTCAAGGTTATAGGGGAGGGAAAGGGGAGGAACAGCTGAGCGCGCATCAGATTCAAACAGCTCTATCTCCGTAACCATTCAGAATTAGACACATGTTCATATTAACTTTTTTTCTCACAATGACCGATACTATCACCTCCCGAAGTATTGACCGTTCCTCCTGAAACACCCTGTATATATATATATATATATATATATATACACAGGGTGTCCCATAAGTCCAGCATCATAGGAGAAATTCATATTTTTCTATTTCTACAAACAATAATTTATGCTCGGGATGCCAATTTTCCGTCCACCATTCTGTTCAGTGACGAGGCTGTTTTTTATGGAAATGGTGCAGTAAATCGACAGAACACCTGCTACTGGTCTCAAAACAACCCTCACTGGTATACCTCTTCAAAGGAACAAGGTGCATCTCGGGTGATGGTATGGTGTGGCATTTGGAAGGATCGCATCATAGGCCCCCTGTTTTTCGATGAACATGTCACTGGAGGCACCTACCTACGTATGCTCAAGGAAGAAGCATTTCCCAGTGTCTTGAACGAAGAAGGAAATTTCCCAACATGGTTCCAGCAAGACGGCGTCCTGCACATTACAGCACCCAAGTAAGGGAATACCTGTACCAACAATTCCCTGGTCATTGGATAGGACGTCGAGGGCCTGTGGAATGGCCAGCTAGAAGCCCGGATCTCATGCCACTAGATTTTTATCTCTGGGGCCACTTGAAAGCGCTGGTATACGCAGAGAAAATTAGGAGTGTTGAACATTTGCGGCAGCGCATTATTGGGGCATGTAACACCATTACTCCTGACATCATTCACCGTGTGTTTGCTGACTGGGTATCACGTCTGAATTTGTGTATTGAAAACAATGGTGGGTATATTTAGCACGTTCTGTAAATAAAAGCTTTTGTTTTGCCTTTTTTTATTATTTTTCCTATGATGCCAGACTTATGGGACACCCTGTATACAATAAACGGAGAGATAAAAATAAAAATAAAACTTAAACATTAAAGGATTGTGGGAGGAGCATACAAATTTGTAAGGAAAAATTACCGATTTTTAGCACAAGATCAAATGAATTGTTTCCAACCAATGTTATAGATAATTAAAAAAAAGAAAAATACAAATTTATACTGGAAATCTGCCCAGGTTTTAGCACTCTGCCCTTCTTGTTTAAGTTCGATATATATAAAAATAAATTTAAAAATAAAAGTTATTAGAGTAGCGTACAAGTTTACCAAAGATTTAGCGTTCTACCCTTCTTATCTAAATTTGTTCTGAAGGAATTCAAAACAACAGGATCGAGTTGAAAATGACCTTTGCTTATGTTGAAGTTATTTGTAAGTTGGATAATAGGGTGGATCGATTTTACATTTTTTTCGATTTCCATATTCTAATAGAGACAAAAACTTGCGCATGCATCAGAAACTAGCCTCTGCAAAATGTTAGCTTAATAGGTAATCATCTTCTGCCCTCGGCAGAGCGATGAAAATCATATTTTAGTAGTCAAAAACATATTTTTAAACCCTAGCCTAGATTCATAAAATTTTGCGTGTGTGTTATTTCATGCCTAAGCAACGATATAAATGCTATGGGAAATATATAAATGCATTATTTAAGACAAAGAGCCGATCTGAAAATATGTATAATATACATATTTTCAGATCGGCTCTTTGTCTTAAATAATGCATTTATATATTTCCCATAGCATTTATATCGTTGCTTAGGCATGAAATAACACACACGCAAAATTTTATGACTCTAGGCTAGGGTTTAAAAATACGTTTTTGACTACTAAAATATGATTTTCATCGCTCTGCCGGGGCAGAAGATGATTACCTATTAAGCTAAGATTTTGCAGAGGCTAGTTTCTCATGCATGCGCAAGTTTTTGTCTCTATTAGAATATGGAAATCGAAAAAAATGTAAAATCGATCCACCCTATAATGGATAATGGCAGACTCAAGAATATTTCTATTAACAATGTTGCTAGAGTGAAATAAAACTGAAGGACAAATGGACAAAAAGGGCACTGGACGACTATCCTTTTCTAACGGAATATTGATGCTGTTTCATACGTGTGTGCAAATCCTTTCCCGTCTGACCTATGTAAAAGGAATCACATTGTTTACAACCAATTTTATAGATAATGCCTGAATTATTGGTAGGGCTATTTTTTACTATGATATTTTTCACAATATTGTTATATGAAAATACTACATTAATATCCAAAAGTTTAAGTACATTAGCAATGCCTAAAAAGCCCGCGAAAAATGGAAGTACTAAAATATTCTTTGACAAAGTACAAGTGTTATTATTCACACGATAGAAAGTTCGTTTTGCCTTGTTGAGACAAGATTCCATAAACGCAGATGGATAACACAGATCACTTCCAATACCGTTGATTTTTTCCAATTCGGCATCGATGTATTCCGGACTGGCGATCCTAAGGGCGCGGAGAAACATTGAAGAAAAAAATTGCCTTCCAATATTTATATGGAGTTTTTCGAAATTACTTACATTCCGAGAATCCTGGGGGTTGGCATCCCTTGGTTGCGGTACGTCGATGATATTTTGTGTATCTGCCCATGAATCGTGACCTGGATAACTTCCTCCTTCAGTTAAATGATCAAGGCCCCTCCATTAAGTTTACTTTAGAAGTGGAACAAGACAACTCATTCCCGTTTTAGGATGTGCGTGTACATAGGGAAAGCCCAGGTTTTAAGTTTAGTATCTATCGGAAAAAAACAAACAATTTGTTCTACGTACACTTTTACTCGGGACATGACACTCCCACTAAGAAGGCCATTTTTTCTTCAATGTTTCTCCGCACCCTTACGATCGCCAGTCCGGAATACATCGATGCCGAATTGAAAAAAATCAACGGTAATGGAAGTGATCTGTGTTATCCATCTGCGTTTATGGAATCTTGTCTCAACAAGGCAAAACAAACTTTCTATCGTGTGAATAATAACACTCGTACTTTGTCAAAGAATATTTTAGTACTTCCATTTTTCCCGGGCTTTTTAGGCATTGCTAATGTAGGCCTACTTAAACTTTTGGATATTAATGTAGTATTTTCATATAACAATATTGTGAAAAATATCATAGTAAAAAATAGCCCTACCAATAATTCAGGCATTATCTATAAAATTGGTTGTAAACAATGTGATTCCTTTTACATAGGTCAGACGGGAAAGGATTTGCACACACGTATAAAACAGCATCAATATTCCGTTAGAACAGGACAGTCGTCCAGTGCCCTTTTTGTCCATTTGTCAGAATTATCCCACTGTATTGATTGGAATAATGCTTCAGTTTTATTTCACTCTAGCAACATTGTTAACAGAAATATTCTTGAGTCTGCCATTATCCAACTTACAAATAACTTCAACATAAGCAAAGGTCTTTTTCAACTCGATCCTGTTGTTTTGAATTCCTTCAAAACAGATTTAGATAAGAAGGGTAGAACGCTAAATCTTTGGTAAACTTGTATGCTACTCTAATAACTTTTATTTTTCAATTTATTTTTATATATATCGAACTTAAACAAGAAGGGCAGAGTGCTAAAACCTGAGCAGATTTCCAGTATAAATTTGTATTTTTCTTTTTTTTAATTATCAAAACATTGGTTGGAAACAATTCATTTGATCTTGTGCTAAAAATTGGTAGTTTTTCCTTGCAAATTTGTATGCTCCTCCCACAATCCTTTAATGTTTATTTTAATTTTTCTTTTTATCCTCCGTATATATATATATATATATATATATATATATATAACTGTATATATATATATATTTTTTTAATTTTTTTCTGTAATCTATATATAGGCTGTAACTCTTTATGTACTTCAGTGTTCCTGAGGATGTCATTAGATGAAAGCGCTTGAGCACCATTCTGTGTTTCCTTTCCTTCGTGGTTTTATTTATCATAAATATTTTTCACATGTTACTTTCGTGAAATAATTTTCATATATATATATATATATATAACGTAAAGAACGACGCTTATATATACATATTTGTTTTCCTTCTTCATTCTGATTAAGTTTCCATTAATTATGCAGTTGTAAAAACTTCAACAAAGGAAGTTTTCAGTGATGTGAGGAAGTTCTGAAGGGTTCTTTTATGCCACTTATCCACTACTATATAAAGTTTTACGAAACCCTTGCTTGAAACTGATCATGTAAATCCCAGAAAAGCATTTCCCCCTGTGGTAAAAACATTTTTTATCGTGAAACATTATTTAAGAATTCTAAAAGCCACGTTTAAGCAGTCGACATTTGCTTTTCCTCGAAAACAATATCAGAATGATACAAAAGAACATTACAATAGCTTTTATCGTATATGATAATAACTCCTTTTGATGCTCGTGAAAGGCTCTCTCTTTATTCATTTAGCGCCGAAATAACTAATGTTTGACTATGCGACTGAGAAAGTTTGAAGAGGTGTAAAGTCATATAAAACTAAAATTCTTTGTTCGCGAGTTTTGTAAAAGTTATAAACATGAAAAAGTACTTTGTGTATAATATATATATATTATTATATATATATATATAAAGAACGACGCTTGTACAGGAGAATATTCCGCGCAAGATGAGGAGAGAGAACGAAACAAATGAAAAAATGAGGTAACCACACGGGAATCGAACCCGGGATCTTCCGATTGCCGTTCAGATATGATAACCATTACACCACGGGCCTCACTCGAACAAATGCCGTAATTCTCCTACATACGCGCAGAAACCAATGCCCCAAGGAGAATTACGGCATTTGTTCGAGTGAGGCCCGTGGTGTAATGGTTATCATATCTGACCGGCAATCGGAAGATCCCGGGTTCGATTCCCGGGTGGTTACCTAATTTTTTCATTTGTTTCGTTCTCTCTCCTCATCTTGCGCGGTATATTCTCCTATACAAGCGTCGTTCTTTACGTTAATTATACTGCGTGTTTGCAGTTGAAATGTATATATATATATATATATATATATATATATATGACTCGGCGGTGTAGTGCTCAGCGTCACTGACAACGAATCTATCGGTCCCTGGATAGAGACCCAGTGACACCAGGCAACGCGCAACAAAACACAGCTGTTCATCCTTCAACACAATAAAGAAATTGGTTGGTAGATAAATGGGTACCCTGGGTAGCATAGTGGTTAAGACGCTGGGCTGATGGTGGGACGTGGTTCGAATTCCACGTTAAACTGTAGGTCTAAGGTGGAGTGACAAGCTTGACCTTCGTCAGAATGAACAATTCGGGCGGAAGCAAAACCAAGGTAACCAAGGTGTATATATATATATATATATATATATATATATATATATATATATATATATATTCAACTGCAAAGAACACGCAGTATAAATAACGTAAAGAACGACGCTTGTATAGGAGATATTCCGCGCAAGAATATTTCGTTCTCTCTCTCTCGTCTTGCGCGGAATATCTCCTATACAAGCGTCGTTCTTTACGATATATATATATATATATATATATATATATATATATATATATATACCGTTGGCCAAAAAAAAGGGTTCACTCTAAAAACATCCATGGAATCAACATTTTTCAAACAATCAGTCTGAAAATTATACACGTAAAAGATATAAGGGGTTCCAAAAAACCTTAGCCCCCCCCATTTGCGGCTTACATGTTTACTTATATCGAAATAGTTTTTAGTGATTATAAAAATATATAAAATTCTTTATTTATTGCAGGTATTAAAATTACTCTAGCTCATAAAGTGATAATATAATGGCTTCTCAATTAATTGGTGATTCGGAGAGGCAACGTGTGATAGATCGCATGCGAGCGATAACATTTCGGGAAGCTCGTGATGCTGGAGCCACCTTTATAACACGTTCATGGGTTGCCAAAAAGTTACGAAGAAGTGAGGACTTCGTCAAAAGAAATTGGAATTAAACTTTGGATGAATGTGAAATGGATACAACCAAATCTGGGCGCCCAAATTTGCCACTTTCTCAGGAAACAAAGGACATCATTGAAAGCGATACGCGTAAGCGGAAAAACAGCTATGCTAAACTTTCTAGAGAGATCGAAGTGTTGAGAGAAAAGATCATTAGTGGTGAGATCATTCGACTGTACCGTCATAGGCAAGGTTTAAAGCCTTTGCATGAACTTCCAAAGCCAAGAAAAACTCAACTTAACATCGATGACAGAATGTGGTTTGCCCATTATCTTGAAGATTGGGATGTGGATGATTTCATGCATTTAGCTGTCTCCGATGAATTTTTTGTTTACGTAACACGTCGGCCTAACTACCAAAATGATCGAGTGTGGGCCACAACACCAGATGAAATCGATGACAATGAACATTATCGCGAATTATTAAAAAGTCCAGACTGTGTTGGTGTGTTTGTTTTGTTCACTGCAAAGAAGCTTATGTGGGTGCTGAAGCCAAATGGTCAGAGTTGGGATGGGCAGTATTTTTGTGATATTATTCTATCCCAGCATGTCATTCCCTTTCTAAGAAACCCAAACAATGTTATGGATGTCGATCAGGTCACACTTCTGCACGATAAGGCCCCTTGCTTTAAGGCATTAGCCACTCAACAGTTGTTGCGGAACCATGAGATCGATTTCTTTGGAAATGAAGAATGGCCATGAAATTCGCCTGACCTGAACGTCTGTGAACACATTGGATCAGTTATAAAGGACAAGGTTGAATGTCTCTTGTTTCAAGAACCTGCAGCAAATCGATTTTCGAAGGATACAATGACGCACACATTGAAACTGTTTTAGCAAATTTGCGTAACGATCAAGATCTATTCACGTCACTTTTGGCAAGCTACCCAAAGCAAATTCAGGCTGTCTTGGAAGCCAATGGAGGGAACACCAAGTTTTAATTGTTTCTCATTAAATGCAGGATTAAATTCTCTTTTGTTAGGTATGTTTAGTTTTACTGTACCTCTAATGGTTTAGGCCATGGGCGGGGGAACTAAGGTTTGTTGGAGCCCCGTATAAAACATCTACCTGTAACCCAAATTTCAGTTCGAGGCTATCAAAAATAACGATTTATTAAATATTTCTCTAATAATACTACAACTGATGCTCGACAAACTAATCAAGAATCCTTTACGGTATCCCTCGTTTAACGATTGGGTTACGTTCCTGAAAAACTGATCGCAAAGTGAACGATCGCTAAACGAGGACGTTATAACATGGGTTCATTGGGGATACGTTCCTACGTGGTGCTTGTGGACAGCGAGGCTGGAGGACTGAATGTTGTTGGGGCAGGTCACAAATTCTGTCTCTCACTCTCTCTCAGGGTGGACAGCGTTGTAGGTCTGGCCCTGAAGACGGTGAACCCTGAGGTGGAAGGTGTTGGTTCTGGTGACGTTGACTCAGTCTTGGTTTTGAAGAAGCTTGTGATGGTTGCCTGGCGCGCCTTTTCTTCTTTGCATAGTACATTTCGCGGTAGCAGCGGATGCCCTGCTCCACAATGCGCGCAGCCTCAGCACTTCTGCTGGGGTTGAAGTCCTTCTCTACGAGCTTGGTAAGGCAGTCATCAAACTGCGCAATAATGGCACGCAGAAGGGAGAGAGTGAGCGACTTGGGCGGCTCGTGTGGTTCCACCTCAGACTCCAGTGCTCGCTGTTGCATCAGGGTGAGACGGTCCTTTGCAGCCTTGAAGCCACGGGTAGTCTTCTCCTTGGCAAGGACGGTCCTGGAGGGCATCTTCTTCCAAAACAGCCCCGTTTCATCAAAGTTGATGACTTTCTTGGGGCTGTATCCTCCCTCCTCAACCCTCACCTTCACGAGTTCAGGGAAGGCACGAGTACTGGCCTCATCTGCACTCGTCGCCCTACCCGTGAGGTGGAGGTTGTGGAGATTAATCCGCCCCTTAAAGCGCTCGAACCACCCCGCACTGGCCTTGAAGTTCTCGACAGTCCCAGCAGTCCTCTCAGGGTCCAAGTCTTTCCGCAGCTCCTCTCACAGAATCACAGCTTTGGCCATAATGAGGTGGTAGAGAAAGGCACGCGGCGGCGAGTTTGATCCTCGATCCAGATCTGGAGTAGCTTCTTCATGTTCTCTATCACTGGATCACGTGCCCTAATTATCTTCGTGGCGGTTAGAAGTCACATTTTCCGCCGAGACCAACTCAGGAGCCGTTTTGATGGTGGTCGAGACAGTCAACTGGGCTAGGCCAAGCGCTCTCGCGATGGAGTTCGCCCCTTCACCACTCTCGTGGTCAAGGACTTACGAGAGAGCTTAGCCTTACCCGGCGATGCAGGGGAAGCAGCCACACGCTTACTCGTCATTTTCAATGGTCACAGTCATTTAACACAGTCCACATTAGCACCAAACGGTCTGCATAATGTTGCTTTGCACTCCACAAAGGCGGCGAATAACACAACTATCACAATCGTGCACAATCTCACACAATGATGCAGAGCGATGCAGAAGCAAGAGCGACTCAAAACACTGGCGGCCAAGAAGGAAGTGCAGGGGTGGCCGCTTAGGGGCGCTCGGGTCGGGAAAGCTGCGCAGAGGAGGATAAATCCGTTTTTGCGCATTAGATAAATGAAGTTAGAGATGCATCTGTGGTGGAGTATCAGAAACCAAACTTTGCCCATCGTAGCGATCACTTAACCGAATTTTGGCCAATCGTTGTAGGAGAAAAGGTGTTAATAAAAACAGATCGCTAAAGCGAGTGATCGTTGAGTGAATGATCGTTAGACGAGGGATACCTGTATTTCCATTTTCACTTTTGTAAATTCTAATATACGATTTTTTTTTTGCAGGGTTATAAAATATAGTGAATATGCCATTTTCAGAGGAAGATAAGATTATAATTAAGCATTATAGACTAGAAAATGGATATGGACGAACGAAACTACTCTCCGAATTCCCCAACAAAGGATGGACTCTTGGTGGTTTGGGGAAGCTTCTAAAGAAAAGTGACGAGAATGGGGATATCAAAAGAAGAGAGGGAAGTGGGAGACCAAAACCTGTTCGCATACAAAATAATATTGACGACGTCGAAGAACGTATATTAAGTCAGGAAAATCAGCTAGGAACCCATATGACACCAGCTCCCATATCAAAAGAGTTACAATTATCAGAAACTAGTGTGAGACGCATAATTAAACAAGATCTTCAACTAAAACCTTTCAAAAGAGTGCACGGGCAAAAGATTACTCAAACTGATGAGCAGAAACGAGTTCAAAGATCAAAACAAATCTTACGGCGAGTAACATGTGATAAACTTTCAAAGGCTTTTTTCACTGATGAAAAGAGATTCACTGTGGAGCCACCTCGGAACAGTCAAAATGACAGAGTTTACTCGCACGTCCAATGTAAGAATGAAACACCTGATAGCAGACATTTTGCGACCAGAAGTCATTTGTCAGCTAGTGTCATGGTGTCAGTTGGCATATCAAAGTTAGGAAAAACATCCATTCATTTTATTGAGCCTGGTGTAAAAGTCAATGCCGAGTACTATCGAAATACTCTTCTGCGAAACATACTTCCCGAAATGCAAAACCTGGCCAACGGTGGTTATTATCTTTTTCAGCAAGACGGAGCAATGTGCCATACAGCAGTAGCAACTGTCGAATACTTAAAAAATAATGTCCCAGAATTATTTGAACCCCAAAGTTGGCCACCTAACAGTCCTGACTTGAATCCTGTTGACTATAGAATCTGGGAAAATTTGGCACAGAGAGTTTACAGGAGCAGGGTGGGAAATGTTGATCACTTGCGTCAGCTTCTTGTGGAGAAGTGGGAAGAGATACCACAGAAGCAGATCGATCAAACCATTGATGAATTTCGTCCAAGATTGAAGAAAATTGTCGAAACAGAATGGAAACACATTGAACAATTTTTTTAATAGGAATTCCAAAAGAGTAAAATGTTAATTTGATTTCTTTTGTAAACTTAGGATTTAAGTTCTATTTCGAAATTCAAAATCCTTTTTGAATTTTCATGGTTTTTTAATGGAGGCATTTCCTATATTTTATAAATCTTATGATGCATTTTATAACTAAAATGAGAATAAAAATATTATTATCAAAGTTTTACCGCCTTTTGGACTCCCAGAAGTCAAAACTGGAGCAATGCTCACCAACAACATTTGTTGAACATAAACAATCGTCATTAAATCATTAATTTTGAATATAATAATCTGAAAATTGGTATACATATATACTGTTTACATAGGTTTGCTCTGTGTGAGTTTCATTATGATTGGTTAATAAATGTTGATTTCATGGCTGTTTTAGAGTGAACACTGGTATGCATCAATTTTGCTGTCAAGGGTTTTGTAAGTGATTCTTATAGAGTGTTTCCTGCTGATTTCGAATCTGCAATCCGTTTTTCTCAATCAGCTCAGGTTATCCGGCTATGGCCTCATAAGTGAAATAGAATTTTTCATGATTTTGTCAAAGCGGAATTGGAACAGTAACATCTATCATCACTTGTTTCACTTGTATAATATCTTTTTTACTTTTCAGGCATGTAGATAAAATATTTCATAATGAATAGAGCGTGTAAAAATGATCCCAATAGATACTGCTACATATGTGGGACGGTTACCATGCCAAATAACCAGTCCCAAATCACTAAATTTGTGAAGACAATGTATAGACTCTATAGAGCATACTTTGGAATTAAGCTAGGGGACCAGGACAAAAATTTCGCCCCTCATATGTGCTGCAAGACGTGCATTGAAAATTTGAGAAGATGGAGCAAAGGCAGAGCGAAATCTTTGCCTTTTGGAATTCCCATGATTTGGAGAGAAGGAAAGGATCACGTGACAGATTGCTATTTCTGCATGACAAACCTCCAAGGTGGGCTTATAAATTTATTTTTCTTAAATATTTTGAAATCCTCGTATGAAACTTGACATAATATTCACCATAATGTAATATTCACCATAATGGTAATCATACATTTACATATACATATTGTTATAGAAAATACATTTACACATACATATTGTTATACAAGTTACATTTACATATACAATGATTGTATATTTTCTTTCTTTTTCATTCATATTGTCCCCGAAGGGACAATATGAATGAAAAAGAAAGAAAATATACAGACTCCATCGACCTATTTCATATCTTACAGACCGCAGCCTTCCCTCACGAGCCGCCACTGTCTGAATGCTTCTTCTATTTCATATGCAAGTTTTATATCCATGTTTCTGTGTTTCTATTTTCAGGAGTTAACAAGAAGAATAAACACATTGTTGTATACCCTGACATTCCTTCTGCTATGAGACCTGTACCCCATGGTCCTGGAATTCCAATACCCGACCCACCTCAAACCCTGGACTTCGATGATTCTGATGATGAATCAATGACCAATGCCAATGACCAGTCCCAGTCGTATATACCTCAAAATACCGCTTCAAATGAGCCGAGGCCTCTCAACCAGGCCAAACTTAATGATCTTACCAGGGATTTAGGACTTTCCAAATTAGCTGCCGAGATCTTGGGCTCACGATTTCGAGAGGACAACTTGCTGGCTCCGGGAACAACATTCTCCTGGTATAGGAAACGAGAGGAAGAATTCCGCAAGTTTTTTGCAGTGCACGAAAATACCTCTTCCTTAGTGTACTGCTGCAATGTTGAGGGGCTAATCGAATCCTTGGGCCTGCCATATAACGCATCAGAATGGAGGCTATTTATAGACTCGTCTAAACGAAGTTTGAAAGCAGTACTTCTCAACATTGGGAATAGGGTTGCATCAGTCCCTGTAGCACATTCCGTACAACTTACTGAGAGCTACGATAACATGAAAATTTTACTGGATGCTCTCGTATACGACCAACATAACTGGAGGATCTGTGGAGATTTGAAGGTAATACTAATATCATAAGTAAACTATTGCTATTGACTATGTTGTTTTTCCAAAGGTTATTTGAGAGCGTATAAGAACACTTAACTTCCCCACAGAAGTGATACAGTCCAATGCATAGATTTTTTATTTGATAGAACAAATTCTCTAAATTCTTTAAATATTTTCATTTTTTTTCAGATTGTGGCATTTGTATTGGGAATGCAAGGGGGATACACGAAATACCCATGTTTCCTCTGCAAATGGGATAGCCGAGCGGATGAGAAGCACTATGCACAGCGTGAATGGGCATCCAGAGAGAATTTTGAACCTGGGTCGCATAATGTCGTTTCAGTGCCCCTTGTACCACCAACAAAAATTTTGCTCCCACCACTTCATATTAAGCTGGGCTTGATGAAAAATTTCATCAAATCAATGAATAAGGAGGGTTCAGCATTCCGATATCTCGAGAGTAAATTTCCTCATATATCTGATGCTAAACTAAATGCTGGGGTTTTTGATGGTCCTCAAATTCGAACTTTGATCAAGGATACTCAGTTCGAAAACACAATGACTCCAACTGAGAAGAATGCCTGGCAGGCATTCAAATCAGTTGTCACTGATTTTCTTGGCAATCGTAGAAGTCCAGAATACAAGTCCGTTGTCGAAAACTTGATGGAAGCTTTCAAAGCTCATGGGTCGCGCATGTCCATAAAAATGCACTTTTTGTGGTCCCACTTGGACTATTTTCCTGAAAATTGCGGGGATTATAGTGAGGAACAGGGTGAACGATTTCACCAAGATATCAAAATAATGGAAGAGAGGTACCAGGGAAACTGGGATATCAATATGCTGGCGGACTATTGCTGGTGTTTGAAGCGAGAAATGCCCGAAGAAAAACACAGACGGAAAACCCAAAAAACTTCATTCCTTCCTCAATAAACTTTTTTCCATATTCATTGTATGAATAAAAGTATTTATTCACACAATGTTTTCATTTTTCACGAGGTTCTTATAATATTACTCGTATCTACAGTGTTTAAGCTAAAAAAATCAATAAATTTGGGGATAAAATTGGACTTATAATAAATGGCCAATAGAGAAAAAACCTGACCTGATTGAGGAAAACCAATGTCATTTTCGAATTCAGCATGGTCGAATTATATAATATGAGTTGAAAAGACCCTCACAGCAGACAAAAAAATTTCATATGCATACCAGTGTAATAAGAAACATAAGAAATGAAACAGTAAGGGAAAAATGTACATTAAAAATGTAAACGAAGGAATTATGAAGGAAATATGGAACAATTCATGGAGATAAGAATTGATTATTATTGACTGACTGAGCAAATAAATCAAGGTGAATACAAATCGAGAAATTACAAGAATAAAAATCGATTTTATCTTTCTCTCCTTTCTTTTAACCCTTGTAATGCATGTAACATTAAAAATAAGAAAAAATAATGATTTAGATTTAAAATACTGAAGCGTTACAAATTTGCTACATTGTTCCATAAAGGATACAAGACTTTCCGTCAGGAAGATCCGGGAGAAAAATCAGGTTTTTTCGGATCAATCATGCAGTTTTCTGTTTTCTTCCCTTTCAGTTTTTATGACTTTTTACTATTTTTTATGATTTTATGACCTTGTAGACACCTTGCATTAGTTATATTTATTTATTATAATAATTATTCTAATTATTTATATTCGTATTTATATACAAATAGTTATAATAAATTATATGGGATTTGGGGGGGGGGGCATGGCCCCACTGGCCTCTACCCCTCGGCTACACTGGTGCATTCTGTAATGTATTTTCCCTTTTTCTGCAGGAACTGAAGTACTTTGCATGGAACCAGAATCGACCGTACCAACTTGTGGAGTTGTGACCACGAAGAGGCTGACTCTTGCATTGCTGTACATCTTCTTGCCGCAGCAGAAGTTCTTGCAGTGATCAAGTTGAGGCAATCCATCCCCTCTTTTCATCACTAATATTTTATGAGAATTCCAAATTGCGTGTCACTGTTTAGATTCATCTTAATTACTTTCCTATCATAGTAAAAGGCCTAACTGTGTATGCCAGTGGTTCCCAACTAGTGATGCACCGGAGGGCTGGAACCTCCGGTTTAGTGTTTTTTCCTCCGGCCCCGGCCAATTGATTTATTTCAGTATTTATGTGTGTGTGTGTGTGTGTGTGGTCCATCGTCTCATCTATTTAGGGTTTATATATCATAGTCCTGCTATTTTAAATTATTAAGTCTTTAATAACTTAAACTTTATAAAAGTCAACTTTCTATGCTTTGTGTGCGCTAATTTCTCTAAAAATTCCCATTGAACAGAATATCCTCAGGTTATGAAACTTATGATGTCTTGCTGAATGCTGAGTAAAGTTGCCTATATCAAATCAATTATTTATTAATACAATCACTGATCACTCATAAAATAAATTATTATTACAGTCACTGAGAACTGAAATATTAATACAATCACTGATCACTCATAAATAAATTATTATTACAGTCACTGAGAACTGAAATATTCGGATAGGTGCAGAAATGAGGTTTTATAGTTTTATAGAATTAAAACTAAAAGTTGTCAGAATTGAGTTTGGTGTACTTGGCACCTCCGGCTAGAGGCCGGAGTTTAGTGAGACCTCCGGCCGGAGCAGGAGGTTTTCTAAAATGGCCGGAACTCCTGCTCGGCCGTAGCCGGAGCTCCGGTGCATCACTATTCCCAACCATTTTGTATGGTTACCCAAAACCCAATTCTAATCAAGATTCATTACCCGAATAATTAGATATTATTTTTTATAACTGCTGGATTATCACAATATTTTTTATAATTTCTGGATCGCATGTCATTCCTACATACAACATAGTTGTCATTACCTCAGTTGGGTAATTTACCCCTAGGTTGGGAACCACTGGTGTATGCAATCATTTTATTCTAGTATTTTAAATTCGTTCTCTGAACACTGATGTGGCGGTTGTCTTGTGCGGACAAATGGCCAGCCTTCCCCCAAGCATCGAAATATGGCTCGTACTCGGGAGGAGCAAAAGCTTGACGCAACCCTTTCTGAATGAATTGGTCGAAGTTCTGGATGCAGATATGGATCATGCGCAGGGCCGGATTAAGGGTTTCGTAGTCCAAGGCTGGACTGCGTGGACTTCAACAAATCTTTCCGATATATCGGTATTAGAAAAAGTACTCGACAAATATAGATGCTTTATTAAATGAGATTACATATTTTTCATTTGTAATTGAGTGTAATATAGATAATTTTAAGAGATTAAATACGATAGGCCTACATAAAAAAAATATATTTCACCAAGTAATATATATATATATATATATATATATTGCACACAGTAGAGTAAATTGTGAAGCAAACAAACGTAAAGTATATACCGTATTTCCCGGCGTATAAGGCACACTTTTTTTCCCCCCAAAATACTCCAAAAATCATGTAAATGTTAAAATTAACTCGTTAAAATTGTACATGTGAAGTGAGGTAGGAGGTATATTTTTTCCTAAATTTTTATTTTCCTAAATTTTCTCTTCAAAATAATTTTCTCTTCAAAATTAGGGTGCGTGTTATACGCCGGGAAATACGGTAAATTGTAAATTTCTGTAAAAGAAAAATACACATCACTCGAAAGAGAAATAACAACATATAAATATAACAAAACATATGAACATAATAAACATAAATTTATTATTTTATATGATAAAAATAATAAATTTAGGCTCCCGAGGTCTACTCTACAGTCTACACAAATAAAGTGGAAAACAACTAAACAAACACCTCTACTTCAAAGTCAGATGACAACTGCCAGAAAATCTGCTAGTGTTGTTGAAAAAAAAAATTTTTTTTTTCGTAGGCCACACTTTTTCGTAGGCCAAGGCTTTCAGCCTTTTAGCCTTCGGGTTAATCCGGCACTGATCATGCGCTTCCATTCTTCGACGCTTTCACAGGATGTGATACTGTGAATTCGTTCTTCGGAAAAAGAAAGGTTACCGGTTGGAACGTATAGAGGAACTTCGGTGAAGAAATGACGCAGATATCGAAAGACTTAACGACGAAATACCTCTCCTAGATGGCAACTGTCAGCTCTTGGGAGTGCCAAAAATAGTTTCGGGAAGTGGACAACAGCAGGCACGAGCGGTGTTCGAACTCTTGCAACTTTGGGGACTAAGTGAAAGAGTGGTGGGGATGTGTTTCGACACTGCCGCTGCTAACACTGGCCGTCCCTCAGGATGTTGTTTGCTCCTAGAGCAGAAGTTACAGAAAGAGCTGCTCTACTTTGCATGTAGGCATCATATCATGGAGCTAGTTGTCGCCGCCGTGTTCACGGCGTGTCATGACGCAATTTCTGGTCCTAAAGTTGTTATTCAATAGATTCCAGCAACAGTGGAACTACAGCGACAAAAGCAAGTTCCAAACAGGTGTCGACGACCCCACTGTTGGTCCATCCCTATTACCAGTCAGAAAAGAACTTCTGAAGTTCGCCAAAGACCAAATCCAGCGAGAAACGTACCTAGACGATTACAAGGAATTTTTGGAATTCAACATTGTCTTCCTTGGTGGAAATCTTGAATTGCCGATTCGATTCAAGCGCCCAGGTGCGATGCATCACGCTTGCTGGGTGTGCAAGGTCCTGCATTCTATCAAGATGTGGGTGTTCCGGGAGCAATTGCAACATCTCACACTGAAAAAAAAAACATGCTTGCAAGACGTGAGCATCTTCGCTGTGACAGTCTACCTGAAGGCATGGTTTACTGCTCCGATGACCGCTTCCGCTCCAGCCCAGGACCTTTGCCTTTTGGAATCATTGAGGTCGTATCCACAGCAGAAGATCTCCAAAGCAACCAGTCAGAAGCTGGCAGGACAGCTTTGATACCTCTCTGAGGAAATTATTCCATTGGCCTTCTTCGATGCCGATGTTCCATCTGCAACGAAACGTCGGATAGTCGCAGCACTAAACAAGAGAGTGGAGAGCAGATTCCAAAGCGTGTCATCCCGCCTCTCAGTTCGTCTTTGGAGAGCCTTGTGACGAAGAATTCGATGTGGTTCTTCCAACGACTGCAATTGTCTGCAGGTTTCTTGAACAAAGATCCGGATGAATGGGAAAAGATGGAGGCGTTTCAGGCGGCGTTTAGGGTTGTGGAAAACCTCAGGGTGGTGAATGACCACGCCGAGCGAGTTGTGGCCCTCGTCCAACAGTACAGCGGCCGCCACACCAAAGACGAGGAGCAGCTACAGTATCTGCTGCAAGTAGTGTCGGAGCATCGCCGGAAGTTTCCGGATTCCAGAAAAAGCTTTTTGACTGGGCGACAATGAGTGGTTGCCAACCATGACACCCCCGTCGTAGAACGGATAGTACACATCCATCAGCTCGTGGATGGGGGAGGACCCAGAGGCGGTGGAGTTGTAGTGTATACCATATAATACTTATTAGAGTGATAGAAGGATAAATTTTGAAACTCGTGAGCGACCCTGAAATATGAACTGATCGAAACGAAAATTTACCTGCAACATTTTCTCACAGAACCTCACATCGTCAATGGGTGGGAGCTAGGACATATTAAAAAAAATTTCCCCTGTATAGTCATGGACCACCCTAATATACTGTGTATATATATATATATATATATAATTATATATATATATATATATATATACACACACACACATGATGAATGAATGATCATATCAACATCATTATGAAGATTATATATATATATATATATGCATATAACTGCAATGACCGCGCAGTATATAAATGAATAGAAACGACATAAGTGTTAAGGAACGTTTCTGCACACGAGGAGGAGAGCTAACGAACAATGAAAAATGAGGCGAACCGCCCGGGAATCGAACCCAGGGCCTTCCGGCAATTGGAAGGCCCTGGGTTCGATTCCCGGGCGGTTCGCCTCATTTTTCATTGTTCGTTAGCTCTCCTCCTCGTGTGCAGAAACGTTCCTTAACACTTATGTCGTTTCTATTCATATATATATATATACACACACAAACTCAGAATGGTCCCCTGAGAAACTTATATGTTAAACACAGACCGTGCATGGAACAAGGAACTCTTCTGGGAAAATTAAATCCACTATAGTCCGAATAAGTAATGGTAAATGACAAATACCATAGTTTTTCTTTTTCATGATGCTAGCCCGACGTGGGCAACGGATCTCTCGCAAAGAGATCCCATAAATATAGCTTCCCTCACCAGCTATCTGCAAAGCAGACAGGATCCAGCTTTGGGACATGGACCTAGGGTTTAAAGCAAGCCTAGTCCTCTACATTCAGAACCTCTAATAAGTAAAAGACTCGTTGCATTCACGTCGGATTGAATAACAAAGAAAAAGGGGTAACTATTGTATTTTTAGCAAAAAAAAACAAACTTAAACCTCAACCGGGACGTTGAGCGTCCACTTTTCAAGGCACGTAACACGTCCGTTTAATATACACAAACTCAGAATGGTCCCCTGAGAAACTTATATGTTAAACACAGACCGTGCATGGAACAAGGAACTCTTCTGGGAAAATTAAATCCACTATAGTCCGAATAAGTAATGGTAAATGACAAATACCATAGTTTTTCTTTTTCATGATGCTAGCCCGACGTGGGCAACGGATCTCTCGCAAAGAGATCCCATAAATATAGCTTCCCTCACCAACTATCTGCAAAGTAGACAGGATCCAGCTTTGGGACATGGACCTAGGGTTTAAAGCAAGCCTAGTCCCCTACATTCAAAACCTCTATATAAGTAAAAGACTCGTTGCATTCACGTCGGATTGAATAACAAAGAAAAAGGGGTAACTATTGTATTTTTAGCCAAAAAAACCAAAACTTAAACCTCAACCGGGACATTGAGCGTCCACTTTTCAAGGCACGTAACACGTCCGTTTAATATACACAAACTCAGAATGGTCCCCTGAGAAACTTATATGTTAAACACAGACCGTGCGTGGAAAAAGGAACTCTTCTGGGAAAATTAAATCCACTATAGTCCGAATAAGTAATGGTAAATGACAAATACCATAGTTTTTCTTTTTCATGGTGAGGGAAGCTATATTTATAGGATCTCTTTGCGAGAGATCCGTTGCCCACGTCGGGCTAGCATCATGAAAAAGAAAAACTATGGTATTTGTCATTTACCATTACTTATTCGGACTATAGTGGATTTAATTTTCCCAGAAGAGTTCCTTGTTCCATGCACGGTCTGTGTTTAACATATAAGTTTCTCAGGGGACCATTCTGAGTTTGTGTATATTAAACGGACGTGTTAGGTGCCTTGAAAAGTGGACGCTCAACGTCCCGGTTGAGGTTTAAGTTTTGGTTTTTTTGGCTAAAAATACAATAGTTACCCCTTTTTCTTTGTTATTCAATCCGACGTGAATGCAACGAGTCTTTTACTTATATAGAGGTTCTGAATGTAGGGGACTAGGCTTGCTTTAAACCCTAGGTCCATGTCCCAAAGCTGGATCCTGTCTGCTTTGCAGATAGCTGGTGAGGGAAGCTATATTTATGGGATCTCTTTGCGAGAGATCCGTTGCCCACGTCGGGCTAGCATCATGAAAAAGAAAAACTATGGTATTTGTCATTTACCATTACTTATTCGGACTATAGTGGATTTAATTTTCCCAGAAGAGTTCCTTGTTCCATGCACGGTCTGTGTTTAACATATAAGTTTCTCAGGGACCATTCTGAGTTTGTGTATATTAAACGGACGTGTTACGTGCCTTGAAAAGTGGACGCTCAATGTCCCGGTTGAGGTTTAAGTTTTGGTTTTTTTTGCTAAAAATACAATAGTTACCCCTTTTTCTTTGTTATTCAATCCGACGTGAATGCAACGAGTCTTTTACTTATATAGAGGTTCTGAATGTAGGGGACTAGGCTTGCTTTAAACCCTAGGTCCATGTCCCAAAGCTGGATCCTGTCTGCTTTGCAGATAGCTGGTGAGGGAAGCTATATTTATGGGATCTCTTTGCGAGAGATCCGTTGCCCACGTCGGGCTAGCATCATGAAAAAAAAAACTATGGTATTTGTCATTTACCATTACTTATTCGGACTATAGTGGATTTAATTTTCCCAGAAGAGTTCCTTGTTCCATGCACGGTCGTCTGTGTTTAACATATATATATATATATATACAGGGCGTCCCAAAAAAATGTATACACACTTTAAATACTTATAAAGGCAGTGTTTATTAAAATACATTTCATTTTCAAAATGTAATAGAATCTACAGACATTATTTAATTGTTTTGTCAACGCCTGTTTTCAAACTGACGTCCGTTCTGGTCCAGGCACTGCTGATAACGCGAAGCAATGGAATCGCAAACATCACGAAACATTTCGTTTGGTATTTGTGTGCATTCTCGTTCAATAGCTGCTCTCAATTCAGCGACTGTTGCAGGTTTTATAGCGTAGACTTTGTCTTTTAAGTATCCCCATAAAAAAAGTCTAGTGGTGTGAGGTCTGGTGAACGCGGAGGGTATTCTACGAAACCTCTTCGTCCAATCCACATCCACATCGTGCCAAGTACCACTCGCAATACTCCACTCTTCGGTCCAGATCATCTTCATTAATAGCATGGACTAATCTTGGAATGTAACTTTTCCATTGACAGCGCTTCAAAATGCGTTGGACAGACGATTCTGAAATTCCTACCTCACGACTCGCTTGCCGCACAGATTTTCTTGGACTTTGGTGATACGTTTCCAGTACTCTTTCTTGCTTTGTGGGGCTTGTCGATGTCCGTGGTCTTCCGGAACGCTTCTTGTGGACATTCTGAACAGTTCCGTCGGCTTCAAACTTATCTCTAATTCGAGTGATGGTAAGTCGCGTTGGTGGATCTGTTTGAAACTCCCTCCTAAACTGTCTTTGCACTTCAACTGCGTTTTCACACTTCCAGTAGCATTTTAGAATGAATTTCCTTTGTTCAAAGCTTAGTCTGACTGCCATTATTAATTCTAATGGGTTTAACTTGGAAAGAAAGAAACATCAATTGAGCTATCAGCTGTTAAAGTGTGTATACATTTTTTGGGGACGCCCTATATATATATATATATATATATATATATATATATATATATATAATATATATATATATATATATATATATCCCTTTGCTTTGTCCGGAGCTATAGGGCGCGTCCCTCTGTGGCGAATGTGGGAATACACCTTTCTTCGGTGTAAGGGCTTTCTCTGCCCTCGTGGACCATTGGGCCCGTTTGGGGACCCGGCTGATCTCCTGGTTCTTTTTCTTTCTTTCTCCTTTAACCCATTCTTTCTGGCTTCTCCCTGTTTTTCTGGCGTTGTTCTTTGGACCTTGATTTTGACCTTTTCCTTGGCCCTTGGGTGTGGGAGGTGGTTGCCCTGCACCCTTGTCGCTTTCCAACCAAAACCCTGTCCCTGCCACTTTTCACCGCGCGTTGGATGAGAGTGGCCGCCTTTCAGGCACAGGGACTGGGTGCGGGTGTATCTCCCCTGCGTGACATCCATCGGCGGTGGGACCAAGTGTGCCCACACTTCGCCTTTCCCTTGTTGGAGTCGGTGGTGGCTGGATGCGCGCGGGGGATGAAGTTCCTTTTTGTTTAGCTATGGACACTTCTCCCCCCCGGCTTACGACTACTGCTTCTCATTCCCGGACTACTCCTTCTCTCAACACTCGGGTGGTGGGCAACCAGGCCCTCGAGTCCTTTACCACTGGAAGACCGCAACCTAATGGGGTTGACCCCCCTGTGGAAGCGGAACGCTTGCACTCTCCTTTTCCGTTGCCGACCCCAGTCCGTCCCTCGACTACGCCCTTGGACCTACACTCTCTGGAGCAGGGGCCTCGCCCCAGCCCACTTCAGCCACCTTCGGGCAAGTCAAGTTCCACCGAGGACTTGCCCCCACAACCCGGCTTCTTGCTCTCCCCATATGCCCCCCTCACCCGCCGTCAGCCCACCTCCCCGCGGAGAGAGCCTCGCGGCGGACGGGGGAGCCGGCATTCACGGCCATCCTACCGACCGTTGGATATTCCAGTACATTTCGACTCTACAGCCTCCCTCTCCCTTCCAAGTATCCACAAATTCCTGGTGATTCCACCTACATCTGGATCCCTCCCGAACAACTCTGAACGGACGTTCCAGGCGATCCGAACCCACAGCAACTCCAGCCGCTATGACGTACGCCCACAGAGGGTGGCTCCCTCCTCGTAAAATCACGCTCAGCCGCAGAGACGAAAGCCCTACTCTCCATCACTGAGGTCCTTGGATGCTCGGTGTCCGTTTCCCCACACCCTCGCCTGAACCAGAGTCAGGGCACTATTTACGCACCCGCCTACTGTCGGTCGCAGTGAACGAGCTCCTGGAGGATCTCGCACCCCAGGGAGTTACTAAGATCTATCGTTTCACATCCCGACAGGGAGGCACCCCCTCCCCCACCCCACGTCTGCTCCTTACTTTTAACTCACTAATCCCCCCTGGCCGTATTGTATGGGGTATGGGAGACCGCGCCTCATGCGAGTTTTCTATCCGCCCATACGTCCCAGACCCGACCCGTTGCTTCAAATGCAATAAATTCGGACACGTCAGCTCCGCTTGTCGACAGCCGCATCCATTATTTGTTCATTGTGGACGACTCGCCCACCCTGACAGGTGCCCCAACACACCCAAATGCTCCAACTGTGAAGGCGCACACACCTCTTCATCCCGAGAATGCCTTTTCTTCAGGTTCGAGAAGGAGGTCCGAGGCCTACAGGTGACGGACTTCCTTAGCCCCCGTGAGGCACGCGACAGGGTGCGGAGTCGGGAGGTGAGGCCGGGGGTGTCCTATGCCGCTGCTCTCGGCTCTATCATCTCGGCACGCCGCCCTGGCCTGCCGCCGAAACCCCCCCCACCCACTGCTTCCTGTTCCCCACATAGCACATCCTCGCAGGACCCGACGGTCCCCTGTCCCCCCACCGTTCCTCTTCTTCCCGCACCTCACCTGCCACGAATCCCCCAGGAGTCTGGGACCAGGGTTTCCAGGTCCCAGCCACCTCAAACCCTGCCTTCCCAGTACTCCCAGTACACGCCCGAACCTGCCGCCCGGAGCAAGCCGTCGAGGCGGAGACGCCGGAGCGTGTCACCAGATCCTCCGGCCTCCCAACGTCTCTCTCCCTCTTCCCCTAAGACCAAGAAGACGGCTCGGACCCTTACACCGCCCACCACGCCCACTATGTCCATCTCTCCCCATCGTAGAAGTCCCACCGTTCTACCCCCACAGACTCTGACAATAGTGGCCGAAATCCACGACCCGCCCTGTACGACGAGACCCAGCCCAGTGGATCAAGTGGATGCGGCTCTGGCGCAGCTGCACGGTGTGACCGAGGGAAGCTCGGCTGCGCCCACGCCCATGAGTCTCATGGATCTGCCCTTGCCTCCTGGTGCCATTTTCTCCACCCCCCCACGAGACCACTCTGGTTCACCTCCTTCCACCCCCATCGTACCTACCCCCCCAACATCCCCGACCCCCCTCTTATCAGCTACCCTGAGTACGCCCTCCCTCCCACCCGCCCGGTCTTTTTGGTACCCCCTGTCACCACCTAGGGTCCGCCGTGAGACCCCAGACAGGCGGGGTAGCGCCCCTTTTGGGGTTAACGTGCCCCCCCCCTGGCCCGACCATAGAAGCCCGACAAGGCACTTCTGACCCGCTCAGCCCACGATGTTCCTCTGCCTGCCGTGATCCACGCCTCCGGTCTCGCTCGGCCGACTCGACCCCGCAACCTCCGCAGGGTTCGACAGGCCGACCGATTCCTTCCCTGGTGAACGGTAGATAGCCAGCCATGCTCCCGTCCCAGCCTTTAGTTTCGCGAACTCCAGATCTCCCTTCACACTCCAACCTCCTAGCGCCTACACCTTTACCCATCCCCCTTCATCAACTAATGGATCCCCCGAAAACCACAATAGTCCACTGGAACTGTCGAGGAATCTTTGCAAACTATGAAGGCTTTAACTCCTTGATTGCCACTTCCCGTCCGGTGTGTATCTGTCTCCAGGAGCTAATCCTGGGGACCATGTCCATGCCCTGCCCCACTGGTTATTTCTGCGTCGCCACCCCGCCTCCTACCTGCACTCGAAGGGGAGCTGCCATCCTCGTCCACCACGCAGTCCCCTTCTACAATCTCTCCATCCGGTCCCCGCTACAGGTGACTGCCGTCCGGCTCTCCCTGGATAGACAGTACACCATTTGTTCAATCTACCTTCCCCCCCACGCTCAAGTCTCCCGCGACGACCTGGTGGAAGTCGTGGAACAACTCCCCAGGCCCTTCCTACTACTGGGCGATCTCAATAGTCGTCACCCCTTGTGGGGCGACACACACTCCACCTATATGGCCCCAACCCTGATATCCGTCATGACCGAGCTCTCCTTCGAGTGCCTCAACGATGGCTCTCCTACATTCTACCATGCCACCACCTGCACTCCATCCTGTATAGACCTGTCCCTCGTATCAACTGATGCCCTCCTAGACTTCACGTGGCAAGTCCTCCGAGAGGACTATGGCAGTGACCATCTCCCCATTCTACTCACCCTCAATCGACCCGACCAGACCGTACGGGTACCGGTAAGGTGGGTTACCACCAACGCGAATTGGGCCCGCTTCCGCGACAACACATATACCACCCTTACAACTGCCCACTTCCCATCCATTGACGAGTGCGTCGCATACTTCGAGGCCGTCGTTCTAACGGCCGCAAGCACAAGCGTACCACAATCTTCCGCCTACCCCCGCGCCCGACGGGTTCCTTGGTGGACCCCGGAGTGCGCGGAGGCCGTGCGCGCCAAGAAGAAGGCAACTCGGCGCTTCTACCGGACGCGACTCCCCATCCATCGCACGGAGATGCAGCGGGTCAGGGCCATCGCCCGCCGCACAATGAAGACAGCGCGCCGAGCCTCTTGGCGTGCCTTTGTGTCCGGCATCACCGCCAACACACCTTCGGCTACCATCTGGAAGAAGGTGCGGGGCGTCGAGAGGCGACATGTCCCCTCCCGACCCCCGGTCCTCCGGACAAACGACGGACTCCTATGTGAGCCCAAGTCGGTGGAAGACCACCTTGCTTCTACCTTCGCCGCCGTTTCTTCCTCTGCAGCCAATCCCGTACCCGCCCCTGACGATAGCCCCTCCCCACCGTCCATAGACAGCACCTACAACCGATTGTTTACCATGCGTGAACTACAGACGGCACTGGCCTCTCGACGATCCCCTTATCCAGGCCCGGACGGTATTCCGTACGGCATGATCCAACACCTCCACTCTACCTTACAAATTTTCCTGCTAGACCTATACAATCGCATATGGATAGAGGGTGCCTTCCCCTTTAGGTGGAAGGAGGCCCACGTCATCCCTATCCCCAAGCCCGGCAAAGATTCCCTGGACCCCACAAACTACAGACCAATCGCCCTGACGTGTTGTGCCTGCAAGATCCTCGAAAAAATGGTCGCTACGCGACTATCATTCGTCCTTCAACGTACCAATTCCTTCCCGTCTACCCAGTCCGGCTTCAGACAATTCCGCTCCACCACTAATCCCCTCCTGCTTCTCAGCCGAGACATACAGGATGCCTTCGACAATAGACAGTTCGTACTGTCAGTTTTCTTCGACATCCAGAAGGCCTATGACACCACCCGTCGAGCAATGATCCTCGGTCAGCTCCGACATCTGGGCCTTGTCGGAGCCATGCCTACCTTCATCAGGGGCTTCCTTACTACTCGGACCTTTAAAGTCCGGGTGGGCTCAGTCCTCTCTGACACCTTTGTGCAGGAGGACGGGGTCCCACAGGGAAGCATCCTCAGTGTTCTCTGCTTCTCTGTCGTGATGAACACGGTCTCACAATGCCTTCCACCCACAATCCGCTCTTCCATCTACGCGGATGACCTTGCAATCTACTTCGCAGGGCGAGAACCGTCTGTCGTTCAACGGCAAATGCAGCTCGCCATCTACCGGGTGGAAAGGTGGGCGACGTCGGTGGGTTTCCGCCTCTCCATCCCTAAGTCCAAGTGTATGGTCTTCAGTAGAAGAAGACCCACAACCCTTCCTCTACCCTCTGTTACATTATACGGCAGTCCTCTTGAGGTGGTACCCTCCACGCGTTTTCTGGGCATGACCCTAGACCGACGGCTCAATTGGGTTCCCCATCTCAAGCACCTAAAGCAATCCTTTCGACGCCCCCTCGCTCTCCTGGATCACCTCTCTCACACCACATGGGGTGCAGATCGACGCTCTCTTCTTCGCTTTTATACTTCCATAGTACAGTCGAAGCTGGACTATGGTAGCGCAGTTTATGGTTCAGCCTCCAACGCCCGCCTCCGTATCCTGGACCCGGTACTTAATAGAGGCCTCCGCCTCGCCACCGGTGCTTTCCGCTCCTCCCCAGCCTCCAGCCTTCATGTGGAATGTGATCATCTCCCTCTCGCCCTCCGACGGGGTCTACTCCTCATGCGGACATACCTCCGTGCACAGAGGCTACCTTCTTCGCTTCTGGGCACGGCGGTTTTAGAACTACCACCTCAGGGACGGAGCTGGCACTTCACTGAAGCGGTCCGCTCTTTCCTTGATATTTTCAACATGCCCGCCCCCTCAGTTATCCCCATTTCATTCAGCATCTACCCCCCCTGGATCCTAACCCCTATCAAGTTCTGCAAAGATCTGTGTTCCCTACCGAAGACTACCACGAGCGCCATGATATACAGGTCACTTTTCCGCGAACACGCAACCCAACAGCCGGACGCAATCGCCATTTACACGGATGGTTCCCGCTCGGAAGCTGGTGTGGCCTCCTCAGCGGTGATTCTGTCCCAGCCGCTCTCCCGGAGCGTCGGCCTGCCCCGCGAGGCCTCCGTTTTTTCGGCGGAACTTTTCGCCATAACGGAGGCCCTCGATATTGTGCGCACCCACTCTGCCAGCTCTTTTGTCATTTATTCGGATTCCCAAAGTGCACTTCTCTCCCTAGAAAGATTTAACTCCCCTCACCCGCTCGTCTGTACCATCCAGCAGACCTTCCACTTCTTAACGATCTTCCAACATAAGACAATCGCATTCTGTTGGGTCCCGGCTCATGTCGGCATCCAGGGTAACGAGGCGGCGGACCGCACAGCAAAGACGGCCTGCTTGCTGCCGGCCTCCTCCCGACCCCTCCCCTTCTCCGACTTCTTCCCGGCTTTCCGCTCCCACTTCCGCTCCATATGGCAGCGGGAATGGGACCAGGCCACACACAATAAACTTCACACGATCAAACCGCAAATAGGACACTGGGCTTCTTCATTCCACCGGTCCCGCCATAAAGAAGTAATCCTAGCCCGTCTCCGCATAGGTCACACCCGCATCACCCACGGACACCTTATGGCGAAATCGCCAGCCCCGCTTTGCTCTACCTGCCATACCCCTATCACTGTCTTACACCTTCTGGTGGAATGCTCAAAGTTGGCCGCTCTCCGTCGCAGGTGTTTCCCTCTCTCGGCCGAAAACCCCATACCCAACTGCCTACGATCTATACTCGCCGACGGCCCCCACTTTTCAGCGGAAGCCGTTCTCCTCTTCCTTACTCACTCCCATCTGCTCCATCGCATCTGAAACCGTACCCCCCCTACCCACTATCCATCGACTGACCCTTACTCATTCCCCTAGTCTACCGCCCCCAGCACAGTGACATCACCCACTCACTGCCTCGCCGAGATATGTACCGTCTCTTTAGGTACGAATCGGCCGTAAATCTGGAAAAAATAAATAAAATAAAAATAAAATATATATATATATATATATATATATATATATATATATATATATATATATATATATAGCGACATTGGGTCTGGGTAGTAGTTGGATGGGAGACCGTCCTCTGCGCCCAGATTATGTAGCGACCCGTGGTTCGGATCCCACGTAAAGCTGTAGGTCCCCTCCGTCATATGACCTTAGATGTTGCGAAGGAGGTTAAACAACCCCAATTAAAAAAAACAATATATATATATATATATATATATATATACACACACACAGGGTGTCCCAGAAGTCTGGACTCATAGAGAAAATAGACATTATATTTTAAAGTGAAACAAACACATTTCTAATGTCAGTTTTATATATGTCAGGATAAAAACCCCGATGGCTCAGCACACCAATCAAGAGAAGGTGGAATTGGCATTGTTACATGTTTCCGGAAAAAAGGCAGAGGGAGGCATGTTCATGAAATAACTGACATACCTTCCTCTGGCTTTTTGATGCACTGAAAGCCACAAGGCTTTCTCTACGCTACTCAGAGCTGGCAGAAAGATCGGAAGTCAGGTGCACCATAGCCGATCTACGAGAAGCATGGAGTGACTGTTGAAAGTGACGCTTTGCGAAGCGGGTGAAGAAGTGAAGAGTGAAATCATCGGCATAGGAGTGGACAGGACAGGAAGTACGACTTAATAGATCATTGATGAATAGAAAGAAAAGAATGGGTGACAGGACAGAACCCAGAGGAACACCACTCTTAATAACTTCAGGAGAAGAATCGTGGCCATCTACAACCGCGGCTATAGATCGGCCGGAAAGGAAATTAGAGAGGATGGCACAGATATAAGGATAGAAACCTAAGGAGGGCATTTTGGAAATTAAAGATTTATGCCAGACTCTATCCAATGCTTTTGATGTCTGGCGCAATAGCAAAAGTTTCACCGAAATCCCGAATGGAGGATGACCATGTGTCAGAGAGATGTACAAGAAGATCACCAGTAGAGCGTACCTTGCGGAACACATAGTGACAATCTGAAAGAAGATTGTGAGAAGAGAGGTGTTTTAGAATCTTCCTTTTTGGGATAGATTAAAAAACTTTAGAAAGAAAAGAAATCAAAGCAATTGAACGATAGTTGGAGGGTTGAGAGTGGTCACCCTTTTTTGGTATAGGCTTCCTTCCAGCAGGAAGGAAAAGTACCAGATGAAGGACAGATAGGAGAGATAGGACAGAAGGAACATCTGTGGAAGAGCTCCTAATTTCTAACATAATAAAGTCAGAGGGAGGAGATGAAGGAACAGCATTTGAATCATCCAAAGTTGAGTTGGAAGCGAAAATTTGAGCGAAGAGTTCAGCTTTGTCAGGAGAAGAGACTGTAACTGATCTGTCGGAATGGAAAGATTAGGGAAAGAAGAGGAAGTAAAGTTGTTTGAGAGGTTCTTAGCTAGATCCCACAAGGAGCGAGAAGAATTAGAATTGGATAGGTTTTCACATTTTTGTCGGATGAAGGAATTTTGGCGAGTCGAAGAACAAATTTTGCATGAATTTGGGCAGAAATATAAGCTAAGTGAGAGTCAGGAGTTCGATGGCGACAGTACCTTCTGAAAGACCTCTCTATTGCGGATAGCATTAGAACAAGTAAAGTTAAACCAATTTTTTTTTTCATTAGTGGTAGGAATAGAATATGGAATGTACGCCTCCATGCCGGATAGAATCACCTCCGTGATGCACTTATCACACTGGGAAAGGCCCCAGCCACGGAAACAGTAATTATCCCATTGAAAATCAGAGAAGTATTGCCTAAGGACCTCCCAATCAGAAGCGCCAAAGTGCCAAAGGCGCCTCCTCTTGGGAGGATCCAAAGGCCGAATTGGAGCGATAAAACAGGAGACATATATAAGATTGTGATCGGAGGAGTCCAACGGAAAAAAGAGTTTGACAGAGTAAGAAGAAGGATGAGAGGTGAGAAATAAATCCAAAATGTTGAGCCTATCTCCAAGGCGATAGGTGATACGAGTAGGGTGCTGTGCAATCTGCTTTAGGTCGTTCGGGAGAGAAAAGGTGTAAGCTAGTTCACCAGGGATGTTAGTGAAATGGGAGGAAAACCAAAGGTGGTGGGGAACATTGAAATCTCCTAAAATGGAGATTTCAGCAAAAGGAGAGTAGGAGAGGAATTAGGATGTACGGGGCTCCAATAAACCTTAGCTCCCCCACCCATGGCCTAAACCATTAGAGGTACAGTAAAACTAAACATACCTGACAAAAGAGAATTTAATCCTGCATTTAATGAGAAACAATTAAAACTTGGTGTTCCCGCCATTGGCTTCCAAGACAGCCTGAATTCGCTTTGGGTAGCTTGCCAAAAGTGACGTGAATAGATCTTGATCGTTACGCAAATTTGCTAAAACAGTTTCAATGTGTTGCGTCATTGTATCCTTCGAAAATCGATTTGCTGCAGGTTCTTGAAACAAGAGACATTCAACCTTGTCCTTTATAACTGATCCAATGTGTTCACAGACGTTCAGGTCAGGCGAATTTCCTGTCCATTCTTCATTTCCAAAGAAATCGATCTCATGGTTCCGCAACAACTGTTGAGTGGCTAATGCCTTAAAGCAAGAGGCCTTATCGTGCAGAAGTGTGACCTGATCGACATCCATAACATTGTTTGGGTTTCTTAGAAAGGGAATGACATGCTGGGATAGAATAATATCACAAAAATACTGCCCATCCCAACTCTGACCATTTGGCTTCAGCACCCACATGAGCTTCTTTGCAGTGAACAAAACAAACACACCAACACAGTCTGGACTTTTTAATAATTCGCGATAATGTTCATTGTCATCGATTTCATCTGGTGTTGTGGCCCACACTCGATCATTTTGGTAGTTAGGCCGACGTGTTACGTAAACAAAAAATTCATCGGAGACAGCTAAATGCATGAAATCATCCACATCCCAATCTTCAAGATAATGAGCAAACCACATTCTGTCATCGATGTTAAGTTGAATTTTTCTTGGCTTTGGAAGTTCATGCCAAGGCTTTAAACCTTGCTTATGACGGTACAGTCGAATGATCTCACCACTAACGATCTTTCCTCTCAACACTTCGATCTCTCTAGAAAGTTTAGCACAGCTGTTTTTCCGCTTACGCGTACCGCTTTCAATGATGTCCTTTGTTTCCTGAGAGAGGCAAATTTGGGCGCCCAGATTTGGTTGTATCCATTTCACATTCATCCAAAGTTTAATTCCAATTTCTTTTGACGAAGTCCTCACTTCTTCGCAACTTTTTGGCAACCCATGAACGTGTTATAAAGGTGGCTCCAGCATCACGAGCTTCCCGAAATGTTATTGCTCGTATGCGATCTATCACACGTTGCCTCTCCGAATCACCAATTAATTGAGAAGCCATTATATTATCACTTTATGAGCTAGAGTAATTTTAATACCTGCAATAAATAAAGAATTTTATATATTTTTATAATCACTAAAAACTATTTCGATATAAGTAAACATGTAAGCTGCCAATGGGGGGGGGGACTAAGGTTTTTTGGAACCCCTTATTTTACTTTGGAAGTGGAAGTGGAAATTTGAATGGGTGATGTATGTTGATTTTGTATTGATAACTTTGAACATACTGACAGCAACATTGAATTTATAAAGGTCTTAATTTTATAATATTTAGCACTTCACACATTGGGGGAGGGAGTGTGGCTGTGTCTATTATCATTATCTGGGAGGGTTCGCAGACACATTTTATGAATGATTTCCAAAGAATGTTTTATATATTTCTTTGAGCTACTGTAAGAAAATCTAGAAGAGGACGAGCCACTGTTATCCCAAAGCGATATGATGACCAAGGTGATTAATGTAGCATTGCTTATATGCATTAAGTTAAAGTATATTTTTTCCATCTCATAAGCGTTATTTTTTTCTCTGATTGAATTTGGAATCCCAGCTGAGCCTCGAATGGCCAAGCTCTGAAAGGCTATCTTAACTTATAGACTAAGTTAGACTAAAACAGACTTTATGGACTTCGCAGTTCTATTTGGTCCTCCTACCTCAGGGTTATCGAAACGACGCGGGCCTACTTCAGCTTCAGTTAGCATACAAATAAGGGTGTGAAAAATTGTCATTTATTTTAGAACCACCTTTTGGGGTCCTTGCTATTTTGTTGAAAGTGGCACTGTTAGGGCGTGGTCTTATAGAGGGCTCTCTTGCAATTCAGTTTGGTAGTCTAGAGACAAGATATAAGACCGTGCAATGGTGGAAGTTGTGTTGTTTTTGCAGGGTTTAGAAAGAAGACCATAAGTAGTGCCCCCTTTTTTATGTTGAGGCCTAAAGTAGGTCCGCGTCGTTTCGACAGCCCTGAGGTATGACCGCATAGGAACTCCAAGTCCCTAGAGTCTGTTTTAGTCTAGCTTAACTTAGGCTATAAGTTAAGGTAGTCCTTCAGAGCTTGGCCGCTCAAGGCTGAGCTGGGGTTCCGAACCCAATCAATGTTATAATGCAATATGATAAATGTGCGTGGACGCAGGAATAATTCAGGGTAAGGAGTTTGAGGAAGAATCTTTTTAGTTAAATAATATTAATAGAAATCTTAATATTTTGGATTTGAAATACTGTACATGATTTTTGAAATTTAGCTTTTCGTTTAAATTAATGCCAAACATTTTAACCTCATTCACCTTTCCCATTTTTATTTGATAGTTTGTATTTATTTGTTTTTCTGGTAATAATCATATTAGATGACTATCAGGTTCAGTAGAAGTTCATTAGTACACATCCATTTATGAACATGCTCTAATTGCATGTTCGTTTCATTTATCAAAAGGTCTAAATTATGATGGAAAGAAGTAAGTGTGGTAATATTTGCATATTATACGCAATTTAATGTGGTTGAGAGATGGAAATCTTTTACGTGAATTAGAAATAGTAATAGGCCAAGGACAGATTCTTGTGAACGCCACTAGTTAGCATCGCCTTGTATTGTACTGATGATCAGGGTCGCCGAGAGCTGCCCCGCCCCGGGGAAGGATTGGTATATGGGCCCCCCTGTTTACTCAGTATTTTATTATGAATGTTTTTTGTGTACATAAGAAGCAAACTGATTATATGTCCAAGTCACTATTTAAAACATACAGTATGAATAAACAACTCAGAGGAAAATGATCATTTTATTTTTTGAATCAATTATATTAATTCTATCACCATACAATTTACAAATGCAGTACCAGTCCATGCAGGCAAAACAATTGTTTACTGCAAGATTTTCATAATTAGAAGTGTACTTTCTTTGCCTTCTCTCTAGCAAAGTGGTAAATGATTCTGACGAAATTTAAAGTACGGGCTAACTGGCTTTCAATTACAATGGTTCCCAGATCTGTCAGTCAGTCTTGGGCATTGGTGGACCGCAGATAATATTTTATCTGTTTCAGTTTGACTATGATAATCTCTATAAAATGTATGTTCATTAATTATATTTCTTCTTTGTTATTTAATCAATTGCTGGGCCGGGGATTTATCCCGGCTTTCCCGCCATCTCGGCGGCCCTGTTGAATTATTATGATTTGTCAGGTACGATTTTAACCAATTGAGGATATTTCCTCTTATTCCCGTATATGTGAAGTTTATTTAATAAGGTTTTATGCGAAAATGTATCAAATGCTTTTGACAAATCGAGGAAGGCCAAAGCATTGTCATTTTTGCTGTTTACGTCCTGATAAACTTTTTTTAATGGCATATTTATGTAGGGCTTAAAGTATACAAAAATCCGAACCACCACGGTTCGGTGACTCACATGCAAGTAAGCAAGGAAAAATCTCAAGGCAGAACTGTCCCAATAATGAAATGTGGATGTTGAATTAATAAAATGATAGATAGAAAATTGCAATTATAGTACATTTACTTTTCATTCATTTCTTTCACCAATTAAACTGAAAACGCATGCTTTTCATCCACTGTTTACACACTATAATTCATTAATACATTGCGTATAACTCAGTCATGGGAAGACAACTCCGAGCATATGGAATGCGTCCTTCCAGAGCGGGAACGCAGTTTCCCATCTTCACAAACCTAAATCGTCTTTGTAATAAGAATTCAGTCATACAACAGACAAGAATTAGAACTTTTCAGGCTTGATTTTTTTTTAAATTTCTGCTTGAAATTTGAACAGGAACGTAGTTCCTGCTCAGTTGGGTCATTTAGCTGAACCATCCCTGCATTTTGAGCGTTCCAATGGACTTTAAGCCCCGTGTTCATGGCATTTTCCGTTGTATATCCACCTCCAAACCCAAAGTGTGTTTAATTTAAAATATTGTATTTGATTAAGAATTTCGTAAGTTTGTATATGATTTTTTTTTACTTTACTTAAAGTTGGCAAAAAAGAAATGGGGCGATAAATGGATGGACTTAAATACAAAGCATACTCTGGCTTCCTTTAGAGTTTAGACTGTCAAGGAATGTACCTAGTGCTACTGAGTCATTCATTAATTTACTTAGTGGGATTGCCGATTCATCCGATACTAACTTGTATAATTTTACTGGGATCGTATTGATGTCAATCTTTATTTTTCAGATTTTGGTACTTACGTATTATCGGGACTACCAAACTGTTTATTATGTATATTTGCTCTCGTCATTTTCGTTTAAACTAACGAAAATATCACAACTTAACCTAATCAATCATCAAGGGCGTACAGTTGACCTAACCTGGCATTCAATTAACCTAACCGGGCATTCAGTTGACCTAACAGGGCATTTTCCGTTTTACTTTGTTTTTCGTAGCTAACCTAACCTAACCTAAAATAATGATCTGATAAAAAGGAAAGATTTTAGGTTAGGTTAGGTTAGCTACGAAACACAAAATAAAACGGAAAATGCCCGGTTAGGTCAACTGAATGCCAGGTTAGGTTAATTGAATGCCCGGTTAGGTCAACTGTACGTCCTTGATGATTGGTTAGGTTAAGTTGTGATATTTTCGTTAGTTTAAACGAAAATGACGAGAGCAAAAATACATAATAAACAGTTTGGTAGGCCTGATAATACGTAAGCACCCAGATTTTTTATTGATAAAGGGATATCGTTCGGTAGGACGGGATCAAAGAAAAATAAGTTTAGAGTCGGTTGTAACATGTATTGTCGGTAGTGAGTGTCAGTATTTGTAATGGAAACTGCAGAACTGGAGCTAATATTTGCAAAGAAGTTGTTTAATAAATTGGCTACGTCTTTGAGATCATTGTAAGAATTTCCGCCTTGTGCGAGCGAGGGGAGGGGGGGTGACAAGGGATTTTTCACCTTTTTGTGTTAATTAAATCTTTCAGTGTTACATAGCGTTTTGGGATTGGATTTTTAATCTTGGTGTTCTGCTGTACTTTCATTTCATTACCCATCAGAACAGTGGCATAGCTTGGGGGAGCAGGGGAAGCGACTGCCACCCCTGATCGGAAAAATATCTGGTCCAGTGGGAAATGTAGGACCGGTTGTAAAAAAATTTTGGTAATAAAGGAGAGAGAGAGAGAGGAGTTACAAGGAGGAGTTACAAGGAAAAGAAGTACCTCAAAAGGCCTTGCGGCCCATACTGAGGAGGTACCAATGGCAACGGGGGCCAGGGAAAATTTTCTACACACTCAAATAGTGTGCAAGATTTGGTCTAACCTTTTCTTGAAGTGATCCACAGAGGAACTGTTCACAACTTCTGAAGGTAAAGGTAAAGTAATTCCCACACACACTAGTCCTAAGCTGTTTCAAATCCAGCTTCCAACCATTGTTGTGAGTTGGGTTATCATTTAAACTAAACATGCTTCTAAAATCGACATCGTTGAACCCGCGTAACAGCTTGAAAACCTCGATGAGTTGACCGCGCAGCCTCCGAGTTTCCAACGAAAACAAGTTCAGGGCGCGTAAGCGTCGATTGTAGCCCATATGCCTAACGGAAGGGATTAACTTTGTGGCCCTTGTTGCACTCACTCCAGCCTCTCAATATCTTTCCTGAGGGTGGGCGACCAGAACTGCACAGCATACCCCAGGTGCGGCCGAACCATGGAATTGTACAGCGAGAGCACACTCTCCTTGTTCCGAAATGAAATTGCCTCCTGATATAACCCAACAGCTTCTGGGCTTTCTTTTCCACCTCTACGCACTGTTTCGTAAACTTAAGGTCGCTGCTAATTAGCACACCCAAGTCCTTTTCCAAATCAGTGGCCTCGATATTACTCCCCAAAATCGAGTAGTCCGACTTGGGATTGGCGTAGCCAATGTGCATCACCTTGCATTTACCCAAGTTAAACGGCATTTGCCATTTTTCGGACCACTCTCCTATCCTACCAAGGTCCGTACGCAGTTCCTCGATCGCTTCGGGCGTCCCAACATTGGCCCCAAGCTTGGTGTCATCAGCGAATTTGGCGATCCGACTGACGATGCTACCGTCGATATCACTTATGTAAATGATAAATAACAGTGGCCCCAAAACGGAACCCTGAGGAACTGCACTAGTGACCGAGGCCCAACTCGAACTAACCCCTTTAATTACAACCCTTTGCCGCCTATTCTTCAGCCAGTTTTAAATCCACCTACCTACTTCCCCACCGATACCCAGCGCGCGGACTTTCGCTATTAGCTGGCGGTGAGGTACTTTATCAAAGGCTTTCTCAAAGTCGAGATAAAGTATATCAATCGCCCTACTCTTATCATACTCACTCAACATGACGTGGAAAAACTCGAGCAAGTTGGTGAGACACGACCTATGCCGTCTAAACCCATGTTGGGAGTCCCCAAGCAGCTTGTAGGAATCTAAATGGTCAACGATACTATCCGCTATTATCCCCTCTAATAATTTACCTACAACTGAAGTGAGACTAATGGGACGATAGTTCCCTGGACTTTCGTGATCCCCTTTCTTAAAGATAGGGGTCACGTTGGCTTCCCTCCAGTCACCAGGCACCTGGCCCGTCTTCAACGATTTGTTGAAGACTGTAGCCAGGTGGGGAGCCACCTGGTCGCGCACCTCCCGCAACACTCTGGGGAGAAACTGGTCTGGCCCAGGAGCCTTAAACGCGCTCAGTTTGTCTATTCTATTGGCAACGACTGTCGCGGTACATCGAACACTATCCAGGCCAGCACCTTCGTGCCTGACGCCTGGCTCGGGATGACGCGGGTGTCCTCCTTGGTGAACACTCCCGCAAAGTACTCATTAAGCACATTAGCGATGTCCGCGTCGGAGGTCCGCAGAACGCCGCTTCGGTCCTTTAATGCTTCTAATGGGCTTTCTATTGTTAACATAACTGAAGAACTTCTTAGGGTTCCCCTTGCAGAGGCTTGCCACCCGTAGTTCTTCGTTACGTTTCGCTAGCCTAACCTTCGCCTTCACTTCCCTACGTAGGCGGACATACGCTTCAGTGTTCTCATGGGAACGATTGGCCTTCGCCCTCCTATACGCTACTTTCCTATTTCGGATAGCCGAAGCGATGTCACGACTGAACCACTTAGGCTGCGTTGAAGCAGGGGTGACTGGTTTTGAGGGTATGGCAGCAGACTGCAGCACCATAAACTCGTCCCGAAACGCACTCCATACTCCCTCAACATCGCCGCCGACCTCTAACCCCATCTCACCTACGCTATCCCGGAGGCTAACAAAGTCCGCCCGCCATAAATCAAGTTTACTGCCTTTCGAGTTACTACGCTTCACCCGAGGGACGCACACACGGAACCTTATCAGACCGCGATCACTCCCGCCCAACGATTCGACAACGGTGAGGCCAGTGACGAGGTTGTCTTCGGTCGTGAATAATACGTCTAGAACGCTTTCGCCTCGTGTAGGCTCATTGACCCACTGAGTGAGGAAGTTCTCATCAGCAAAGTCAACTAGCCTCCTCCCTTCAGCATCAGCAGTCCTGTCTTCCAACTTTATGCCGCGACAGTTGAAGTCTCCTAAAACTACACACACCCGATCCCCTAGCAGGCTACGGAGTTCGATGTACAGGGCTGTATCCTCCTCGAGGAGGAGATGCGGAGGTCTGTACACCAAGATTAACCTATAGTTCGTCCCTCCCACGTTCAGATCGACGCCAAGCAGCTCCCGTTCCGATCGGAACTGGCAGTCAACCGGACTCAACGTGTCCCTGACGTATATTAGTACCCCTCCCCCCTCCCCATTGGTGCGGTCTTTGCGAAACATTCTATACCCGGGAATTTCGAACTCCCCAACGTAGTCCCTACGATCAGTATGAATCCAGGACTCGGTGATAGCAACGATATCCTGGTATTCTGAAGCTAAGAGCGCCCGTAGCTCGCAAAACGTATTCCTAATCGACCTAGCATTAAAAAGCATTGCACGGAGGAAGCCTTCCCTATTCTGACCGCCCCCTAGCACGACCCGTTTCCCGAACAGCCAGGGCTGTCGGGAGTTGAAGAGCCCCTCACCAACGAGGGGGCAACTTCCGCAGGAGCCTGAGCCCCCTCCAACGTGGAAGGAGGGTCACCCACCTGTACCTGGACGCACCCTTCAGTTGAAGGTACGTCCGCCACCAGCTCAACATCATGAGAGAGAGAGAGAGAGAGAGAGAGAGAGAGAGAGAGAGAGAGAGTTACAAGGAAAAGAAATACCTCAAAAGGCCTTGCGGCCCATACTGAGGAGGTACCAATGGCAACGGGTGCCAGGGAAAATTTTCTACACACTCAAATATTGTGCAAGATTTGGTCTAACCTTTTCTTGAAATGATTCACAGAGGAACTGTTTACAACTTCTGAAGGTAACCTGTTCCACGTGTCACAGATCTTATATGTAAAGTAATTCCCACACACACTAGTCCTAAACCGTTTCAAATCCAACTTCCAACCATTGTTGCGAGTTGGGTTATCATTTAAACTAAACATTCTTCTAAAATCGACATCGTTGAACCCGCGTAAGAACTTGAAAACCTCGATGAGTTGACCGCGCAGCCTCCGAGTTTCCAGCGAAAACAAGTTCAGGGCGCGTAAGCTTCGATTGTAGCCCATATGCCTAACGGAAGGGATTAACTTTGTGGCCCTTGCCTGCACTCGCTTCAGCCTCTCAATATCTTTCCTGAGGGTGGGCGACCAGAACTGCACAGCATACTCCAGGTGCGGCCGAACCAGAGAATTGTACAGCGAGAGCACAATCTCCTTGTTCCGAAATCGAAATTGCCTCCTGATATAACCCAACAACTTGTGGGGTTTCTTTTCCACCTCTACGCACTGTTTCGTAAACTTAAGGTCGCTGCTAATTAGCACACCCAAGTCCTTTTCCAAATCAGTAGCCTCGATATTACTCCCCAACAGTGAGTAGTCCGACTTGGGATTGGCGTAGCCAATGTGCATCACCTTGCATTTACCCAAGTTAAACGGAATTTGTCATTTTTCGGAGGGAGAGAGAGAGAGAGAGAGAGAGAGAGAGAGAGAGGAGAGAGAGAGAGAGAGAGACGCGAACATACATTTCCATGTGATCCATTTTAATTCAACTTCTCGCCATAATATATTATTTTATTAGATTTTATTACATTTTAATAATAAATAACGTTCTGCTTGTCATATAGTCCTATGACAAATTAGAAATAAATCAATATTCCTTTTTACTACAAATTTATTTTTCTAAATTTTCAGTTTTGGATTATGTAATTCGTTGTCCTGTCCAGTCGGAAATTTATAACCCTTTTGACCCCCTGCAAAAAGACTACTCTATGCCACTGCAGCAGAACAAGAACTATGTCGGGAGGACATCAATGTCCCCTCCTCTATTTGTGATCTTGATCTTTGGTGTAAGAACGTGAGTTTCGCTCGCGACACATTGTCTTCAGATGGTTATGCGTGTATGGGTTGATTAATTTATGATGAGTAGGTAAAAAATTATGGCGTGTACTCCCACCTGACCTTTGGCCTTTATTTGTGACCATGACCTTTATTGCAGGGACCTGAGTCTTGAGATAATCCATATGTGTGTGGAGTTTCGTCACTTTATATAGAGCGATCGAAAAGTTATGACACGGACCTCTATTTGACCTTTCACTGCTATTTGTGACCTTCACCTTTAATGCAGGAACCCGAGTCATGTTGAAAGCACATCATGTTGTAATGATCCATACATGAGTGAAGTCTCATCAGTTTATGTAGAGCGGTTCAAATGTTGTGACATGGGTCTCCATTTGACGTTTGATCTTTATTCGTGACCTTGGTCTTTGGTACAGGAACCTGAGTCGTGTAATATGAAAAATCTTTATAGAGCAAAATGGTGATATTAATATCGATAATTATTCGTTTTAACACATAAGCTGCATTTTTGTACCAGAAAGTATTTTTCTGGGTAATTTCGATGTGTTTTGAAAGAATCTGAGATCTATTTCTTGTGCAAATGAGTAGTTTTCGAGATATCTTTATATTTTATGCAGATGAAAATATCTGGAAAACCACTCATTTTCACAAGAAATGGATCTCAGGTGTAGAAATTAACAAAAGGAAAATACTTTCTGGTGAGGGAAGTACCTAATCTAACCAAGCCTAACACAACCTGACTTAACCGAACCTAACCTAACCTAACCTGACCTAGCCTAACCAGACTCAACTTAACCAGACCAACCTAACCAATCACTAATAAGGCCATGGCAACGAAGAAATCGTATTTCAAAATAAGTTTTCAATTCACTTTAGGATAATTTGCAGAACATATGAAACATACATTAGTTTTCTGTGCTATTTTTCATAAGAATTCATAATATAGTGTCATATCGAGATCCTGCTTATGTGTTGAAACGAATATTAACCTTAATATCAATCGCTGGTTTGCTGTGGCTCGATACGCCCACATTAAATTATAGTTTATGTTTACTGGGAAGTAAAGTTCTTTGTGGTAATGTAATACAGACAGTAATACTCAAAGCACCAAACTAGTTGAAATTATAGTGCTTCACTAGTTAAATTTCAATAAGACCACTTATACAGTGATTTACATAATTTGGGCAGTTTAACCCAGAATGTAAATATTAATACCGACTGAGTAACTACTTACTCAGCCTAGCTTAAGTTACTCCAGAAATGGAGGTTAATCCTGATTGAATCAGTAAAGAATCAGTGTAGCGTAAATAGAATGAATGACAATTGAATAATAGTGTTGTATATTCCAACAAATATGAAGGAGCTTAGAAAGCTAGTTCGTAGAATTAGGCAACGAAAATTCACCGACTCAGCGTCTCGGAGCGAAATAATTGTAGACAGGATTTATAGGAATCATTAAACTACAGTATATACTAATAAGTAGTACAAGTTATACGAGTACAAACATGTTTGCGATGAGAAAGTGGAATATGCAAATTAAACAAATTTGCACTTCAGAAATGACAAAACTGAAATAAATACAAACTACAAAGCGTCTTAATACGAAGAACCCTGAAAGCTCTAACAGAGTAAATAACCAAATATAAATGGAAGAAAATAAAATTTAAACATAGTTGCAAGACGGGGTTTTGGTAATTCTTCGTAAACGAAGGCTCAGACGCAAGTGAGTCGAAGTGAATCCTTCATTCAGAGAATTAAAAGGAAAGAACTTCTTTCCGCTTCGCCTTTATATTAAAATTTGGATCACCTGAAGATCAGGGCCCCCATGTATTCTTGTTTTTTGCTTTACAGTACCAAATATAATAATAAATTAAATTAAATGCCCGGTTAGGTCAACTGTACGCCCTTGACGATTGATTAGGTTAAGTCGTGATATTTTCGTTAGTTTTTACGAAGATATCATTTGATAATTGAGGCTGGGGGCTCTGATCTTCAGGTGATCCTAAAATTTTATAAAACTGGAAAGTTTCCACATATTACAAGCACATCGTCTTGTGATCATCCATACCATATGTGTGTGACGTTTCATTCATTTCTGTTGAGTGGTTCAAAAGTTATAGTCCGGACATGAAGGTTTGACAAACAGATGAACGAAGATATCCAAATTTTTTGTTTGGGAGATAAAAACCCAATAGGAATCTGCATATAAAACCTGACACGTACCATCTGGAACTTAATTTTTTACCTCAGGTGGTCGCCAATAAAGTTTTGTAACTTTTTTCTTTTGCGGGTAAACAAACATTTTCGCCTTTTGGTGAAGTTTTTAAGTATAAATGTTTTTTGGGGACATTTTTTTATTTTTTAACTTAATTTACACAGTCAAAGCATAGAAGCAAAAACAAATAGGAGTCGATTGAATGAGAATCCTTTACTTGGTCCCCAACTAGAGTGGCCAGCCACGTTCACTGCATTAAAGAAATCTGAGGTACTGGCTCGCAGCGGGGGCTCGAGTTCAAGAAGTGCAGGACTGGAATATTATTCCAGTGATTCAGTTGCTCCTTTAGAATAAGCATATAAAGGGCTCAGGTTTCGTCCTTATGTAAATCAATAAAATCCTATAAATTTACAGGTAGATGAACGTCTCTGGAACACTAGCACGGTTTAGTCGTAGTTGTCATAGCAGTGATTGTAAGTCACCTGAAGGAATTATATCCCTCAGCTGAGGGACAAATCCACAATTTTGCTTTATCGACAGAAAGGATCATTTGGATTAAGGTGTGATGATTGAGTATGAGAGTCTCTGTATGGCAATAAACACAATGGAATATTTTGATTCATCATTCCTCTAACCACCCATAAAATACAATAATGTTTTCAATCACTTTCTACCCAATTGCTTGTGTTTATTTAGGTCTGATTGGTCTCAGTAATCAGTTTCATATGTTAGAGGTGCTGAAGAATGGTTTCGCGTTCTCGATTACAGTTCTTGATGAAAGCATAAGCATCACATCGAGTTCTGTATGCAATACAGAACATTGACTGTTAAAAATAATGGATGAACTAATGAAATTTATGTTTACTACTTCTCAGATTAAGTCCGCTTTCAATACGTGCACCACCAAATATTTATTTAAAATAAATATTTGGATTATGATTTTTGCCACATTATCATACTCACACATACTTTTGTTCTCTGGAAGAATAACCGATTAATATTTGTGTGACTGTGTGATTAAGGCTTTGGCACTTAATTCATCGTTTTAAGAGTACGTAATACAAAAATCACGCGTAACACTCGAGAAACCTAGTGCCTCGTATTACAAAAGTATGCCAAGAAACATAACTAAGAATGTTATAATTTCACTTATACGCTAAAATTTAGCCGACGCCTAAATAGATGGTTACGCTGTGAAAGTGTTCCGGATCAACTACATTTCACAGAAAGAAAATTTCATCGACACCCACACAACCTAACTTAATTAACCTAGCCTAACTTTATCGAAACCCCAAAAACACTTGAACTTTTCAATGAAATGTCGATAGCCCGAGTGTTCAAAGATATTTAAGAAGGAATAGGAGTTCAAAGAAAAGCTATAATTTTTTTGTAAACTAAACACATTCAAACTTTGTTGAAATTATATTTAAAGTAAATGCAATAATAATATTAATAATGAATAAGAATAAGAATAAGCACTATTACACATACAAAATATCTTATATTCAGCAATTTCAAACTACCATAATCATTTTTCTTGCCTTAACAAATTTCTTTAGAACACTTTTTGTTGGCATAAATCACTTGATTTCAACGATTATAAGTGTACTTGGTCCAGCTGTACTATCATAAAATAGGGAGTTTTAAGTAAACCTATACTTAATGCGCCTCGGTGGTTTAGTGGTTAGCGTCACTGACTACGAATCCATCGGTCCCGGGATCGAGATCAGGTGGCGGCAGATCGGACCAGCAAAACCCAGCTGTTCATCCTTCCACATAATAGGGAAAAAAAATTGGTTGGTAGATAAGTGGGTACTAGAGATGGGCGTAATCGATTACTTCGATTACTTTAAAAATTCCCCACTAATCGATTACTTTCGTCACTAATCGATTAGTCAACCGATTACTCTTAGATCAGTGGTGGCGAACCTTTTTTGCTGGCGGGTCATTTTTGTTACTTTTGATTTTAAAAAAACGAAATTGGGTCACAATAGTTTATTTACTTACTGTTTTTAGTGAGAAACTTCTTGGAGTTTAGTTGCTAATGTTTTGATCCGAGGTTTATATTTAGTCGTCTTTAGTCTCACACATGCAGCACTTATATCTGTACTAAGGCGATTCCTAGTGGTGGATTAAACGAAATTCACGGAGGAAAGCAACTGTTCACATGAATAAGATGAACCAAACAAACATTGTTAGCAGAGCTAATGCTAGCTTTTTCATTGATGCAAAAGAATTTGATAGAGAGTTCCATTCTGCAAGAATAAGATTCTCTACTCTTTCTATTGATTGTTGTTCTCTGGTTACACCCAAAATTAACGACTCCAATTTCTTTTCTTGTAACTTCAGATTAAGATCAATAAATTTAGTTTTCCATACTGCACTTTTTTGGAAGTCAACTAATTCCATTTCTAAATTATCAATGTTGAGCCAATGAAAAACTGATAACTGAAGATCTTCAAATTGAACAGTATGGGGGAATTGGATGAATTGTAAGTTGTCATACACACACACACACACACACGTTTTTAAACGTATACTACAGTATACGTTTAAAAACGTTTGAATGTGTATCAGCTGTTTATTTCGGTGGGAGAATAAAATAATTTTAAAACTGTAAGGCAGAAAATATTAAAAATTAAAGTCATATTTTATTTAAATAAGAGCTCGTGGGTCACTAAAAAATTGTCTCGTGGGTCAGTACTTGACCGGCGGGTCAGTGGTTCGCTATCACTGTCCTAGATGTTGGAACAAAAATAGCAGTCGCTGAGCAGTGCAACAGTGTTGCCTCTCTTAAAAATGGAAAAGGAGTTAAATTTCAAATATTTATAAAAAGCATAATCGAAGTAATCGATTACGCTCATTCCTAGCAGTCAGCAGTGGTGGGCAAAAAGTAATCAATTACAAATAAAAATGACTGATGTCTGAAAAGTAACTAAAAGTATAAATTACTTCTCTGGATTAACTATATTATAATTAATCCAAAGAAGTAATTTATACTTTATACTTTTAGTTACTTTTCAGACACCAGTAATTTTTATTTGTAACTGATTACCTTTTGCCCACCACTAATGGGTACCCTGGGTACCCTAGTGGTTAAGACGCTGGACTGCTGGTGGGGCGTGGTTCGGATTCCACGTTAAACTGTAGGTCTAAGGTGCAGTGACAAGCTTGACCTTCGTCAGAGTAAACAATTCGGGAGGAAGCAAAACCAAGATTAACCAAGTTGCATTTAGTGTCATGCAACGGACTAAAGCTTAATCCTGGTGAATACATAATTCTACTTTTATTTTTATATTTTTTCTTTTTATGTAGTAAGGAAGGGGCAAGGGCGAGCGCCCGCAAAAATGCCCTACCAATACAAAATCAAGGTCTCTGAGGCTCAATATGCCTTTTTATTTATTTATTTATTTATTTTTAATAAATTTTGAAAGGATTGTTTAGTGTGGTAGTGTGTAAAATGCATGTATATGTAGTGAAGAATAGAGGGAGAAGCGTGTGTTTGAGAGCATGCTACACTGCTCACAGGGTAGATAAGACACGGAAAAAGATCGGCTAAGGAGGACAGTGACATGAGAAACGGAAGTTTTAGCACTCCATATCTCCTGCCTAACGTTCCCCCCCCCCCGGAGTACTTCCCTGGTTAATTGATGTACACGGGGTACTGGGGTACACCAGTACCCCAGGTAGGGTTTAAGGGTTAATGAAAATTATACTGAATTCTTCAAGAGTGCAAACCCTCTTTATTGATTTATTATTTAAATTGATTCTCACTTTAACCCCAGTGAAAAAAGTTACTTATTCATTCAGTAAATTATATTTTATGAAATACAATATTTTGATATTATGTATCTCACGTTATATATTTTATATTTATTTATACACCTCCTTTTTTAATTTTTATTCAACTTTTAAAGTTCAAAATCGGACTATCTTTGTAATTGAAAGCGCTATTTCAGTACAGCATTAATTACACGGCCTTCAGTACAGAATTTGATATATTCTTATTGCGGGAAGCATCTTTTTAGATGGGGTTGTTGTTGTTGTTGTTGTTGTTTCACCTCCTTCGCAACATCTAACGTCATATGACGGAGGAGACCCCGCAGCTTTACGTGGGATCCGAACCACGGGTCGCTACATACAGTAGTAGTTTGGATGTGGAGGACGGTCTCCCATCCAACTACTATCCGACCCACTGTCTCTTTACTTCGCGGATCTACTACGGGAAGCGATGTTACGACATTGGCTATGATGATGTAGCCCATTGTACGAAACAAATGGAATATAAATCTTAGCTATATAAAGGGTGATAAAATAAATAAAATTTATTTTTATTTTCAGCACCATACAAAAAATTTGATTTATTATTAAAAATAAAGAAAAAACACCTGATTAAATTTATGTGTAATTGCTAATTGCTAAGAACGAAAGGAACATAACATGCAGTGGAAAATAAGCACCATCGGATGAAGTCTTAAAGCTTTATCGTTGATTAAATAAGAAAATATAATAAACGTTATTCTTTTATTAATATTATTTATTTGATCATAATTTTTTGTTATAAAAAGAGCAAAAAAAAAAATAATAATAATAAATAACGCGTGACACTTCAAAAGAATATTTTAATTGACGAGTATATTAAGACTTTAAATTTTACTGGCAGTGTTACTGGATTTAAGGACTTAATTCCTCAGTCCTTTAAACGAAAGCTAATAAAAAGTTAAGAAACGCAACTTTCTCGCATATAAATCCAGATTATGATTATAGGTAGAATTGGGATCTGTATTATTTAAAATGTTTAGCTTACGTTTCCTTCATTCGCTTTCATTTCTCTTATTAACGTTGAAGTGGAAAATTATTCTCCAATCTTCTCGCACAAGTCTTCCATATCTTCCGACATTTCCTGAAGAAAGAAAAGAAATTTGTGATACTGTAATGAGACGAATAATTAAGACTTCAAATGAAGTCCACATCGGAAATAAACCGGAAAAAATTGGAAGAAAATCACATTTTTCTTTTTCCTTTTAAATTTTACTTTTTATCAGAAACTAAATTAAGCGACAAAATTTTATTTAAATATTTACTCATTTTTGTATTAGATACGTATAAAGAAGCTCGTGATTTTGATCCTAATCCAGAGATGGGGACTCGAGTTAGTAACTCGTACTCGAGTCGGACTCGAGCCCCTATTTTTTTTTGACTCGAGACTCGACTCGGACTCGGGTGTAATTTGACTCGATTTGACTCGAGGCTTTGTCCCTTCTGTCTCGCGAATTAGATGAAATGACCGGAGCATTTTTCCTAATTATATCAAAACCCGTATAAATGTACAATTTACTCGTTTTAACACAAAATATAAATGACTTTTGCCAAGATGGATGCACGCTGCGCAGAATATTTTTTTATTTACGTATAATCATAAAAATGTAACAAATATCAGAACTTTGAATTGCGTAATGAACACAAACAATTTTTAAATAATAAAAAAATTTCTGTAACTGAAACTAGTGATAAAACTGGGAGCTAACTTTTTTGAGATATTAACCCGCGTATGCGAGTATATATAAACTTAAATAAATGTCAAATCTTGAGTTCCTATACTCATTTGTTACTTTCTTGCATGTATGTACTGTATTACAGAGACATTCTCTCGTAAAAAGAAAAAAGGAATTGATAAATGATACTGAAATATTGTGCACTGTTTATACTTTTTATTAGCCAATTTTAATCGCATCTCTGGCACTAATAGCGCGTTTAACAAGATTTAACCTTTACGTATGTCATCACTCTACGCATCTTACATCTATCTATCTTTCATTTATCCATATTGACTCGGGATTTGACTCGAGACTCGCGCTAAAAGACTCAAGACTTGACTGGGACTCGATAAAAATGACTTGAAAACGAGTGTCACAAAATAAGTACGAGTATATCGTCTCTGAAATAACTTAACATATTAGGTCTATACCTTATCTTTCTATAAAAACTCAAAGAAATTCACATTTTCACATGAAGTTCATAGTTAAATTCTTATACATTATCTAATTGTGGTATATTAATGAAAATTATACTGTATGCTTCATAAATGCAAACCCTCTTTATTGATTTATTAATTATTTAAGTTCGTTCCCACATTTGACTCGTGAAACAATTCAGGAAAAATACTTTAATTGTGTAGTCGAGTAAACTATTTTTAGCTCCAACCTTCTCCCCTCAAAAAAAAAAAAAAAAAAAGTTAATCTGATGTTTTAGGGCCAGCCACTGGGGCGTCATGAAAGAATCATCAAGTCTGAAAATATGAGGCGCTCCGGACCACAACCTGCCAAGCGCCAGTGGGGTCAGAATTGAGTTATTTATATCACTATATTTCCCCACCCTTCCTCTATCCCGTGAGTGAGTCAGGGAGCAAATTGTGAACCTGTACATATGGTCGAAATCAATCAAATATCGTTATTGGTTCAAAAGTTATGTCATTTTGCAAGTTGACAAACTTTAACAATATTTTTCTTTGTTTTTTAATTTTGGCGCTTGGCAGCTTGTGTTCTGGAGCGCCTCATATACACAGTCGGGTCCCATATTATGCGAAACATCATCGTATATGCAAATTATAAAACGTGCGCAACAGAGCCTGCAGTCTGTGCAAAAACCTTACAGGAGCAGGAGCTCCTGAATGATGCTCGAAATTTGGGCGATAGGATGGTGGAATTGGATCTGATCATGAAGCGATCCCTTAATTTCAAGAGGGGCACTGATCAACTCATTTCATGCTACAAAGAGCTCCACAAAGACTCGTAGAGGAACGCGAAGCAGCAGCGGAAGATCACGTCGTTTAATTTTAAACGTGTTTCTGCAGGAGCTCCCTCAACTTCCACCACCTCTTCACAAGAAGAGAAAGCTAATGATCCTCCATCTAATTTGTAAATGTAGATTGCAGTACGTACTATTAATTACTAAATTTTATGTTTATATCAATGTTGGTTAAATTATCCTTTTTTTATGAAATAGGAATATTTATTATGGAATTAGGTTATCGAATCTTGGTCCCAGGTTCCTATCCCCTTATTTTTCATAGTCTTAATGTTCCTCATTTACGCGAATCCAGATTAAGCGACGTTTTCCAGGAACGTATCCTTCGCCTAATAGGGACCCCACTCTATTGAATAAATCTCATAAGAGAATTCCTGCTAAATCTGCAGAATGTTTTCCTTTTAAGACTTAAAAGGACCAAATTATTAGCCATTTTCCTAAACCTTCATATCTTACCGCTGGCTATTTGATTAGTTAGACCCTTCTAATTTGCACCACTTTCCCAGCTTTGACACGAGGAATTTAGAGGGATGGACCGTCATTTCACTCAGATTCACCCAAAACAGAGATTGCTTCAGACTGTACGAGCCGGTCTCTAACTTAATTTGGCCAATTTGTCAGGCTCCCCGCTTCCCATTCTGAACTTTGGTAAGTCAGAAAACTATACGAGTGTACATACATACATACATACATACATATATATATATATATATATATACGTATATATATATATATATATATATATATATATATATATATATATATATATATATATATATATATATGTATGTATGTATGTATGTATGTATATATATATATATATATATATATATATATATATATATATATATATATATATATTTCTGGAGCTTTTCCGAAATTTGAACTGTTTCGATTTTTTGAAAATAAGATATTTAATGTAGATTTTACGCTGATTTAAAAAAATTAAGTCTTTTTTCTGAGAAATGAGCGGTTCAAAAGTTATGTTTGTTATTGTAATTTTGTATTAGGTCAAAAAACTATAACAATACAACTGAAAACTAATACAAAAGTTATTGTATTCTTTAGTAATATTGGCTTATGTCACTAAGTATTTGTGTGAATAGATTTCGACCGTTATTTTTCTGTCGCCACAGGAATTCGCACAAGTAGGTATCAATCATTTGCCGGCGAGTCCCTGACTGTCTCTTATTCCTTCGTTTGGCCTTATTCCACATAGATTCAACGCCTTGTGTTCGGTTCGGTTAGGTTAAGTTGTGTTATGTTATGTTATGTTAGGTTAGGTTACTTACCTCTTTTAAGTAACTGTTAAGTCTATAACTGTGTTGTGGCCAATGCGAAAACAAAAATTCTACAGTAACTATAGGTAAACTAGTGCACCGTGTAACTTTTAAAATAATAATTTCTCCAAAAAAAGGCTTACATTTTTTAAATCAGCGTAAAAATCTACATTAAATATCTTCTTTAAAAAAAATAGGAAACAGTCCAAATTTCGGAAAAGGCCCATATTTCTCAATGCTCGAAATATACAAAAGCTTAAGTACAGTTCATGTGGGAGGTGTCGTGATTTATAAAAAAACTAATTCTTTCCTTCTACTCTTCGCTTTCTTTTCATTAATTTCCTTTTCTTACTATTATCACTCGTTTTCTCTGTCTTTATACGGACGCGGATAGACCTCTTAAGCCGGTGATGGCCATTAAACTTTCGAACAAAGTGAAGGGAACGTGGATAATTACACGCTTTTATTCACTATTTAACTTTTTATTTATGCCGAAACAATTTAGACAAACGGGGTAATGCGAGTGCGGAATTAGCGTTAACATTTAATTGCGGAGAGAGACATAATTAAAATTTTAAATAAACAATAACATTCTGATAAGAAGAACCACCTAACCAGAACACATCCTGCACAAAGACTGAATTGCCAAAATTGGGCATTTTACTCAGCCTCCTGCTTCGGCACATCTCAGATATTGCCAATTTGTACTTTTATATTTTTAATTTTAAACAAAATATTATCAATTTCTTATTTACATACAAACCATAATTAAACTTCTTATTAAACATTATTTTCTTCTTTATTAAACAAAACATTATTAAATTCTTATAAACAAAACATTATTAAATTCTTATTAGACATGATTATCTTTATTAAAAAACTCATTACACTACAGAGGAAAAGATTTACTATTTTATAAAGAAAGCACCGCTCCGCCCACACACCCATTCAGAGTACAGTACGCTTACAAACATATAGCATCATTGCTAATTATATAGAAGGTCATCGTGCTAACGAGGCTCCAGTACGTGGCTAATCACCACCAGAAGCAAACTGATCTGTATTATCATAATCCAATGAACAGTATGATTCATATACATTTTTGTGCAGACACATCTGTCTTTATTTACAGGGTGTCTCACAAGTCGCGCATCATAGGCTTTATTCAGATTTACGAAGTTTACTAGTCGAAATGGTATATAAGTGATGTTTAATTACAATATCTGTTCGATAATGTTCGAATAATAAAATCAATAGTCTGTACAGTTAATCAAAAAGCTATCTTAAAATAATTAAATTGAATGAAGTTACATTAGCCAATGGTGCGCGACTTCTGAGACACCATTGGCTAATGTAGCTTCATTCAATTTAATTATTTTAAGATAGCTTTTCGATTAATTGTACATACTATTAATTTTATTATTCGAACATTATCGAACATATATTGCAATTACTTATAAACCATTTCGACTCTTAAACCTCGTAAATCTGAATAAAGCCTATGGTGTGCGGCTTCTGAGACACCTTGTATACTACGAAAAGTATTGGTACAACATAAATAAAAAACACACAAAAAACAATATTTAATGGTGTGTGGGCTCACCCTTGGACTTGATGACATCCTTATTCCTCTCAAGGAAGCTTCCCATCAATTTTTGATAGATTTCAGGAAAGATATTGCGCATTTTCTTCTGCAGTGTTTCCAATACAGCGAGAGAAGTTGGTCCTTACTCCTTATCATACAATTCCATCAATGTTGGTATTACCCTGTTGTCTAAATTGCCACATTCGGCCTCGCAGTCATTGTACCCTTCAAAAAATGCTAGTGGTTCTAGTTCAAACCAAGAGAAACATGCCCGTCACATGCTACCTCCATCCTTAACGTCAGGACAATGCACTGAGGATCGAAGCATCTTTCGGCCGATCGCCACACCCAAACTCTGCTATCGGATATAAACGTGTGTGTAACTGGACTCCAGAGCACTCGTTCACACTGTTCTATTCTCCAGTTATGAAAATTTTTCTGCCAGTGTAGTTGTCGTTTTGCACTCGTCGCCGTTATGTATAACTTTTGGGCAGCTGCCCTTCCCTGGAATCTTTCCGCTTGTAGTACCATACATACAGTAGACACAACTGCTGAAATACCTCTCCGTTCATTGACTTTCGAGGTGATGAAATTTAAAGTACACTTAGGGTATTTGCTCATTTCACATTTGAAATCTGCCGCGCACAGTTTGTCATTATTTTTGGCCTGTCTGACCTGGGTTCCACACTAGCATGTTCTACAGTCTTCCGTTTTTGTATAATATTTCCCAGCGAGTCTTTTCACAGAATCTTCCGAATTCTATACCCTCTGGCTACGGCTTACATGCCAATCTCAAACTAAATACATCTGCGCTGTTTACCTTTCTCCTAATCCTACTCACTATCCAAAATTCTTTAACTACCTCACTTCCAAAGTGGAATACATTCTTTCCTGCTTTCCTTTTGCTGAAATCTCCATTTTAGGAGATTTAAATGTTTCCCACCACGTTTGGCTTTCCTAGCATTTCATTAACATCCCTGGTGACGTAGCTAACAACTTTTCTATCCTAAACGACCTAGAGCACATTGTAGAGCATCCTACTCGTATCCCCGATCGCCTTGGAGATAGGCCCAACATTCTGGATTTATTTCTTTCCTCTCATCCTTCTTCTTACTCTGTGAAACTTTTCTCTCCGTTAGGCTCCTCCGATCACACTCTTATCTCTGTTTCCTGACCTATCGATCTAATTCGGCTTTTGGAATCGCGTCACTTCATCGCCGCTGATTGGGAGGCCCTTAGGCAGTACTTCTGTGATTTCCTATGGAATGATTATTGCTTCCGTGGCCGAGGCCCCTCTGAGTGTGCAGAGCACATCACAGAGATGATTCTCTCGGGCATGGAGGCGTACATTCCATATTCTATTCCTACTACTAATGCCAAAAAACTTTGGTTTAACTTTACTTGTTCTAATGCTATCCGCAACAGAGAGGAAGCTTTCAGAAGGTACTGTCGCCATCGAACTCCTGACTCTCACTCAGCTTATATTTCTGCCTGGAATCGTGCAAAATCTGTTCTTCAACCTGCCAAAAATTCCTTCATCTGACAAAAATGTGAAAATCTATCCAATTTTAATTCTTCTCGCTCTTTCTGGCATCTAGCTAAGAACCTCTTCAACAACTTTACTCCCTCCTCTTTCCCTCCTCTTTTCCATTCCAACGGCACAATTGCCGTCTCTTCTCCTGACAAAGCTGAACTCTTCGCTTACAATTCAGCCCTGGATGATTCCGGTGCTGTTCCTCCATCTCCTCCCCCCTCTGACTTTATTATGTCTGAAATTAGAATCTCTTCTAAAGATGTTTTTTCTGCCCTATCTGGGCTCAAATCTAGGAAGGCATATGGTCCTGATGGTGTTCCTCCTGTTGTTCTTAAGCTTAAAACTGTGCTTCTGTGCTGACATCCTGCCTGGGCAAACGTTTTCGTCTTTATTTCTCATCTGGTACTTTTCCTTCCTGCTGGAAGTTCGCTTTCATTCTGCCTGTCCCAAAGAAGGGTGACCGCTCTCAACCCTCCAACTATCGTCCAATTGCTTTGATTTCTTGCCTTTCCAAAGTTTTTGAATCTATCTTTAATAGGAAGATTCTTAAACACCTTTCTTCTCACAATCTTCTTTCAGATCGTCAGTATGGATTCCGCAAGGGACGCTCTACTGGTGAGCTTCTTGTATATCTCTCTGACTCTTGGTTATCCTCTTTTCGGGATTTCGGTGAAACTTTTGCTATTGCGCTAGACATATCGAAAGCTTTTGATAGAGTCTGGCACAAATCTTTAATTTCGAAACTGCCCTCCTTCGGTTTCTATTCTTCTATCTGTACCTTCATCTCTAATTTCCTTTCTGACCGATCTATAGCTTCAGTTGTAGGTGGCTACTGTTCTTCTCCTAAAACTATTAACAGTGGTGTTCCTTAGGGCTATGTCCTGTCACCCACTCTTTTCCTTTTATTTATTAATTATCTTTTAATTCGCACTTCCTGTCCTACTCACTCCTATGCTAATGATTCCACTTTTCACTTCTCTACTCGCTTCCCAAAGCGTCCCTCACAGCAGTCGCTTCATGATTCGCGTAGGACGGCTATGGGACCTGACCTCCGACCTTTCTGCTGTATCTGAGTGGGGCAGAGAAAACCTTGTGGCTTTCAATGCCTCAAAAACTCAGCTCCTCCATCTGTCTACTTGTCACAATCTTCCACACGACTATCCCCTTACCTTCAACAACACACAACTCAATCAGTCCTCTTCTCTTAACATTCTTGGCGTTTCCTTTTCTCGTGATCTTTCCCGGAAAGATCACATATACTCTCTTTCTAAAACAGCTTCTAAGAGGTTAGGTGTGCTGTACCGCCTCCGCGGTTTCTTCACTCCCACTCAGTTGCTGTCTCTGTACAGAGGTCTTGTTTGCCCCTGTATGGAGTATGCTTCTCATGTGTCGGGTGGTTCAACCCACACAACCGTACTTGACCGTGTGGAATCAAAGGCTTTTCGACTCATCATTTCCCCGCCTCTTACTAATTGTCTTCACTCTCTCTCTCTTTACTGCAATGTTGCCTCATTCTCTCTTTACTATCACTATCATAACGGACATTGCTCTTCTGAACTCTCTAACTGCATGCCTCCTCCTTTCAGGAGAGCACGCAGTACCAGACTTTCTATACTTTATCAATCTTTTTCTGTCCAACTATCTAATGCAAGGGTTAATCGGTATTTTCAGTCTTTCATCTACTCAACCGGTCAACTGTGGACCAATCTTCCTCAATCCATCTTTCCTCCTGTCTATGACCTCCCATCTTTCAAACGTAGAATGTCTAGGCATCTCGAAAACCCCGGACCTTGATTTTGGCTCTCTTCTTCTTCTATGGGAGGAGCGCTTTTGCGAATACTTGCCCTTGGCCCTTCCTTCCTGCATAAAAAAAAGGTGACTTAGGGAACTTTAAGTCCCTGCAATCCTATGCACGATCATTCCTGCGATATAACATTCAACTATGTTGCCACGTTCAAACCCCATCAGCTCTGATCCACGTGCCATACTTACTGTATATACTGTATCAGTAACGGATCTAGGATTTTCGAAAGGGAGAGGGGCGGACCTTTACATATGTAAAAATTGCGCCAAAATAATATTTAATTATATTTAAATATAATTACATACACAGGAATTAAAAATACATATGTTAACCCTTTAAGCACCAGCAGGCACATTTTTAGCGTTTACTAAAACGTAGTTAAAGACCAGGTTTCTGGTAGTAAATATTGGAACTAATTTGATTGACGTTCTCTGATCCATCTGTTCAAAGTACTACCTGAATCAGTCATTTAGAGAGAGGAAGATCGTGAATGTGAATACTCCGCAAAGGGTTTACGAGCACATTAACCTTGTGTCTACAAATGCTCACAACCATTAATAAATGAATATGTAAAGCTGGAAAGCATAATTTAATTGAGTATACGAAGGGAAATATTATTTTTATACAGTTTCTAAAAATAAAATTGAAAGGCAAGTTGCCAGGTATTTACAAGGGTAGTGTTGATATTTTTATAATTTAAAAAAGTATGTACTTTTTGCTTTTAGAAATTAAAAAAATTTATTATAAAAAATAAAGTATTTGGAAGGGGAGCCAAGATTAACCAAAAGGGGCGCCAAATTGACTAAAGGTGGGGACGACCGCCCCACCGCCCCCCTCGTAAATCCGCTAGTGTACTGTATGAATACTGACTGTAAATGTAGCATACTAGTTTATTATGCATTTGATCTACAGTGCTGTCCTCTACAGATCAATTTATATCTGGAACATTCGGGTAGTGACACAAAAAAAGTTGTCTGAACATTGTTGGGAGTACAGGCAGTCCTCGTTTATCGCAAGTTCGCTTATCTCAATTTCGATTTAACGCAAATCAGTTTTTATGACAAAAATTCGAATATCGCAGCGTGCGTTTCGCATTATTGCAAGTGAACGCAAGGCAAAATTAAAAATTGGCGCACGACCTTTCCAACTGAGCGGCGGCCAGCACCTAATTATGTTCGATATTTATTATTGGATTTTTGTAATGTTTTATATGCATTTGTTATTTATATGTGTATTTCCTAATGTTCTAATGTTTAGTATCTATTTGTAGTCATTTTTACATATTTTTGTGCTTATTATGCCCAAAAAAACCACCCCAGGTAACAAAAAATTTCCCTCTCGGAACGCATTCCCCCCCCCTTAATACATGGGTTTCTAGGGGAACATGTGTTTCGAATGTTGCAGTTTCGTTTATCGCAGCCCTTTTCAGGAACGCAACCTTTTGCCCTTCGGAAAGTGTTGTGTGAGAGGGCGCAGTGTCGTGATGCAACATCCACGAATCCGACGCTCACTTTGTCGGGCATTTTGCACCCTCCATAAAGGAGTGCTTAACGAAGCACAACATTCCACTGGTTCCCCAACCACCGTATTCGCCGGATTTGGCACCCTGTGACTTTGCCTGTTCCCCAAGCTGAAAAACACCCTCAAGGCCTCAAGGGAGAAAGATTTCAGGAAGTAGTAGCAGAGATCGAACAAAATGCGACACGAGAATTGAAGAACATTCCGAAAGAAGATTATAACAGGTGCTTCAATAAATGGCTGGATCGCTGGAATCACTGTTTACAATCAAAAGGAGACTACTTTGAAGGAGTACAAATTTGATTAGGTATGTGACATTTAGTTCTGCAATAAATGCATCTGTCCCGGGACTTTTTGATCAGACCTCGTATATTGTTCTTTTTATAGTTTTTTTGATTAAGTTAAATATTTTCGTCAGCCACAAAAATGAATTATGATGACTAAAATTCAACATTTTTGTCGTAAAATTTACGCTAATCTACACCGTGGTTTTACTTTGAAAGATATAATTCAATAAAAAGCTTCTATGTATAATTTTAAAACAAATTGCAAAAAGTTAACACTTTAATCGCTTTACATCGTTTCCTTTAGAAAGTTAACTTTTAAAGAAAACAATTTAAAGTGATTAAAGCGTAAACTATTTGCAATTTATTTTAAAATAATACAGAGAAGCTTTATCGGATTAATAAATTTCACACCCAAAAAAGGATTAAATTTTAGTCATAATGATTTATTTCTGTGGCTGGCGAAAATAATTTTGTAAGCACTTTCTTAAATATTTACTTTAAGATATATATTAAGATATATATATATATAACCTGATCGTCGGGAGGTCCTGTTGGTAGCCAATTTAAGCCATATATATATATATATATATATATATATATATATATTATATATATATATATATATCGTAAAGAACGACGCTTGTATAGGAGAACATTCCGCGCAAGATGAGGAGAGAGAACGAACAAATGAAAAAAATGAGGTAACCACATGGGAATCGAACCCGGGATCTTCCGATTGCCGGTCAGATATGATAACCACTACACCATGGTCCTCAGTCGACCAGAAGTCGTAATTCCTCTACATACGCGCAGAAACCAATGCCCCGAGGGGGCACCTCCCGCATGCCGTATCTATATATACATTTCAACTGCAAAGAACACGCAGTATAAATAACGTAAAGAACGACGCTTGTATAGGAGAACATTCCGCGCAAGATGAGGAGAGAGAACGAACAAATGAAAAAATGAGGTAACCACCCGGGAATCGAACCCGGGATCTTCCGATTGCCGGTCAGATATGATAACCACTACACCATGGTCCTCAGTCGATCAGAAGTCGTAATTCCTCTACATACGCGCAGAAACCAATGCCCCGAGGGGCAATCGGAAGATCCCGGGGTCGATTCCCGGGTGGTTACCTCATTTTTTCATTTGTTCGTTCTCTCTCCTCATCTTGCGCGGAATGTTCTCCTATACAAGCGTCGTTCTTTATGTTATTTATACTGCGTGTTCTTTGCAGTTGAAATGTATATACAGGGCGTCCCAAAAAAATGTATACACACTTTAAATACTTATAAAGGCAGTGTTTATTAAAATACATTTCATTTTCAAAATGTAATAGAATCTACAGACATTATTTAATTGTTTTGTCAACGCCTGTTTTCAAACTGACGTCCGTTCTGGTCCAGGCACTGCTGATAACGCGAAGCAATGGAATCGCAAACATCACGAAACATTTCGTTTGGTATTTGTGTGCATTCTCGTTCAATGGCTGCTCTCAATTCAGCGACTGTTGCAGGTTTTATAGCGTAGACTTTGTCTTTTAAGTATCCCCATAAAAAAAAGTCTAGTGGTGTGAGGTCTGGTGAACGCGGAGGGTATTCTACGAAACCCCTTCGTCCAATCCACATCCACATCGTGCCAAGTACCACTCGCAATACTCCACTCTTCGGTCCGGATCATCTTCATTAATAGCATGGACTAATCTTGGAATGTAACTTTTCCATTGACAGCGCTTCAAAATGCGTTGGACAGACGATTCTGAAATTCCTACCTCACGACTCGCTTGCCGCACAGATTTTCTTGGACTTTGGTGATACGTTTCCAGTACTCTTTCTTGCTTTGTGGGGCTTGTCGATGTCCGTGGTCTTCCGGAACGCTTCTTGTGGACATTCTGAACAGTTCCATCGGCTTCAAACTTATCTCTAATTCGAGTGATGGTAAGTCGCGTTGGTGGATCTGTTTGAAACTCCCTCCTAAACTGTCTTTGCACTTCAACTGCGTTTTCACACTTCCAGTAGCATTTTAGAATGAATTTCCTTTGTTCAAAGCTTAGTCTGACTGCCATTATTAATTCTAATGGGTTTAACTTGGAAAGAAAGAAACATCAATTGAGCTATCAGCTGTTAAAGTGTGTATACATTTTTTTGGGACGCCCTGTATATATATATATGGCTTAAATTGGCCACCAACAGGACCTCCCGACCATCAGGTATATGATAAAATTAAAATATGTATGATATATAAATATAAATTGAATTAAGAAATAGTGAATATAGTGACCCATCGCGATCCTGATTTGGGTCGCGACCCGAGGTTGAGAATCACTGTAACCTAAACTAACGAAATTTACTTAAAAATCGTATTCTAGTGGTCTTTATTCGTTTATTTGTTCAATTATATGCACAACTCGTCTCCACCATATTTCCTTTTGACTCCCAAGCATTCAAAACACTGTAATTTTCTCGCTTTTTTGAGCACTTCAGGTTCTCAACTCTGGGCATATCATCTTCCGCTGAATGTATCACAAATGCTTTGTCTTTCGCCTGTAGTGTTTATAATGGAAACCTTATTTTCGTCTCTCTCTTTGTTCTCTTTCTTTTTAAACACAGATCGTGTGACGATGACGTCGTAATTAGCGATGACTTTCATAACCCTTACATAAGCTAATCATACAGTATGAGAACTGAAGACTATCGTCTCACTGATGCGTCATGTTTAAATAGACTAAGTGTCAGATTCCAGCAAGAAATGGGATGCTTAGTAAACGTCATGAACGTTTATGACATTTACTTATTACTTGCTGGAATGAGTCATGTCTTAAGTTAGAGGAATTTAAAGCCGCCGCACACCGAAAGCCACGCCACGCACGCCAGCCACGCTACGTGGTCCTCACACCAAAAGAAACGTGGTCGGACAACGCCGCCAGTATCAATCCGACCTAATTTGGTAGCAATTTCCTTCCAACAATTATCTTTTCTGTATATGTCCCTCTACTCTTCTTTTCTCATGTCATAAAGGCATGGGTACCGTCTGACTTCTTCAATCAACTCTTCCATTGTAAAATTGGTGCGAAACGGGGCGGATGGGGAGTGAATAAATGAGTGCGACTGATTGAACCACTTCCGCCAGTGAGGATGGGATGGGATAAGCTCCACCTACTTCGAAGGCGAATTGAGCATGCGCAGCCAAAGACACGTCTCGGAATATCGCTCAGGGAGCAAACGCGAGCCACGTGGCGCGGTTGGCTGATGCAATGAGTGATGCATGGTGTAGTTAATGTGGCGTTCGGTGTGCGTTGCTTCGTTGAAAATCATTAGAGCGATGCTGAGCCACATGGCGGGCGTGCATGGCGTGGCTAGTGTGGCTCTCGGTGTGCGGCGGCCTTTACAGTTTACATCTTAAGTTAGAAACACTTATTCCTAAGAACATCGTCTCCAAAAACGGGTCACTTCTTTGTTCACTTCATATGTTACTGTATTTGGCAAATTTTTACAACACATTATTTTCACGAAACTTTGAAGTTTTTTCAAATAAAGTTCAGGGTACGCTTACTCAGCTAGAGTAGGCTATCTTTGAATATACGGGACATGTTGGCATATTTGAGTTTTCTTTCAACCAACACGATTGTTTCAAATTACTTTGCACACATCCAACATCTTCGAATTTCTTTATTAGTATCTTTACAATAGATTAGCTAAGCTAGGGGATTCTCTTACTCCAAAGTGTGCTTTAGAATCACGTTGCACTTGTACAACACTCTTTGTATGGAAAAAAAATTCACAATAAATCACAAGGAGCAGTAGAATCTTGTACTGTATTTAAATTCGATGATAACCTAGCCTAAATTACATGGAAAACAATTCAAAGTTCTGTGAAAATAATGAGGTGTTGTAGTTGATATGTCAAATAATTTGTAATATATCAGTTAAACAAAATAGAGCCTCTATTTTGAGGAACTTGTATAAGAAAGTTATTTTCACATATCAAATATAAGTAATTTTCTTCAGTTCTTCGAATATTTGTGTAAATTGGAGAGTGAATTCCTAACTTATTTAGTACTTCTAAGAATTAAAGAAGGAAAACCAAACTTATTAATGTTTACACCGACTTATATGAGACAAGAAATGATAAAATTATGTACTGTATACGGATATAATGGTAGAAAGAAGAGACTACATAGATCTGATGCCTTTTCTTCCTTCTGATTTTATATAAAAATCACCAATTCAACCTAATCTACCCTATCGTAATTTAATTTATCCTATCGAACCGAACCTAAGCTAACTCAAACTTTACCCCTTTTTTGTCAGTCTTTCCTACCCACAAAATTTGTTTACTTCGTTGCCATGGTTACAGTTGGCTACGTTCACCAACTAAGTTACTGTCATACTTTTGAACTGCAGGCTACCACAGAAGCGAGCACCCGTCCTGCAGTGGTGAGGACAAGTACAACTTTCATTTCTCGTGTGCCAGGCGAGAACATTATTGGTCTGTGATTGCCCGCACTTTAAAAATATTGTCTAATCCCCCGCGTTTATTGCGTTTCCTGACATGACATTTGCAGCTACAATAACCTAAATGCAAGGGGCAGTGGCCAAAGTAGGAAATTGTAGAATGAAAATGTGAAAAAAATCTACATGGACACAGCATCATTTAGAATTCTCACTTTAGCATCTGTCATATTTGTCCTCGAATCTAGTGGAAATACTCTAAATATAAGTCTTATTTTTCAGTCACCAGAGTTTATTTAAATGGTATAGCAAACAAGAAATATACAAAGATGTGTTGACAAGCACAAACTTTTGTCCAAAACTATAACCATCTTCAGGTGAAAATGCTCTAATCTAATTCTGAAAAAATATCACCAGCTTAACTTGGGAAACGCCGAGTGCATGAATTTGATATGGTTTCTTTGTAACTCGAATATTGTAGTTCTTAATTTTGTCTGAAGAAACTTTTGAAGATATAAAGATGCCAATTGCGATTTAATTGAACCGAATTGATAATAGAAGCTAAGCTTACCTCAGTGAGTTCGAGGCACTTCGTCCACTCTTTGAGAGAAATATCATGGTCATCATTAGGGTCACAGGAGTTAAGGAAAGGAGTGATGCAGTGCTCCAGGGTGTACAAAGGAGCTCTCAGAGGGAAGAGTTCGTGACGGGAAACGGACCTTTTATGAAGTAAAAAATAAATACTTGTACACAAAGAGTTAATTGCAAAAGTCCATATCGAACAACTTAGCCAATGGGATAATGTATTTTAAATGGTATTTAAAGCACATTTTAAATTAGGTGTTCTCTACGTAGAAATTTAAAATTTGACAAATAACAGTTGCAGACTATTTAAAATTGAAGTTACGTACCGATCTTTGGGGTGACCATCGAGTTCACACCATTTCCAGACTGCCGCATAAACCCACTTCTTTCTCGTATCTTCTTCCGATTTTTTTTCCATTTTAAGATAATGATCGCTCAGTTCTTTTCTGTCAGACATTTCATGCATGATGTTGAAGAGCCACTCGCGCATGCGCCTTGGGAAGTCAGCCATTTCTTGTTTCTCACATTCCTTTGGGAATGGGAAGGAATTTAGGGAAGTAAAAACATTCCCTTAAATAAATGAAACTGCTAAGCCATTGTGCAAAATTAATTTGTTCAGTCGTTACCACAGCAACTACAGGTAAACCTTTTATTACGAGCTTAATGAAAGTTGTGTACTTGACAAATCTTAATACCTACTGGAATTTCCTGACATACACCGTAGTAATTGATGTGCAAGTGTTCAAATTTTTCACTCCTGCATTCCTCGCTTCCTTCACTGCAAAGACATCTCATTCTGTACAGCTCGCAGTCTGATGGCCAGGTTTCATTGTGGTTGCTGCAAACCTGTTAAAAAGATGAACTCGTGAATAGTATACAAAAACACTACACCAAGCTACGTTAGTGACCATAATACCCTTTTCATATGGGCAGAGCGGAGATGATATCGAACAATACGAGTAAAGGCAGTAAAAATATCATTGTGAATAAGTTGAAATGGTGGTATATCTGATAAAACAAATAAAATATTTGACATAAATAATTAATATACTAATAAACAAACACATTCAACAGACATACTTTACAAAATACAGCAAAGGTTTGCTGTCATCTGCCTTCAGTCATCATTTTCTTTCTATTCATTCAAATGTGGGCCAACAATACTACAATACTTGGGTAAGACGAACATATGAAAAATGCGTCCAGCCGGCGCGCAGCAAAACCCAGCTGTTCATCCTTCCACACAAGGAAGAAAGTGGTTGGTAGATAAATGGGTACCCTGGGTAGCCTAGCGGTTAAGACGCTGGGCTGCTGGTGGGGCGTGGTTCGGATTCCACGTTAAACTGTAGGCCTAAGGTGGAGTGAAAAGCTTGACCTTCGTCAGAATGAACAATTCGGGCGGGAGCTTACCAAAGCAAAGAGGCAACTCTTTTTTGCGTGCATAATTATAAATCTTGAAAAGAACAGGACAAGAATAGCACAAAAAAAATTTGGCGTTAAAAATTCAAAGTTAAAAAAAAAAAAATTAGTGGCAGCTTTTAACATGTACACTGAGACTAGAATTTTCATCAAGATGTGGGAAATTCTTTCGTCGAACAAGTGCTCTCAGGTGATGACAGTATTTTCATCAAACTTCGATGTTTGATGAAATACGTTTCGGGGAACTGATTCTTTGGAAATAAATTAATCGAAGTGTTAAATACCGTACATTAGAAACAAATTTACCTTACCTCGCTGTGATTCGAACCACTGCCAATAAAGATTCGAATTTTGTGAGTCACCACATTATCCACTCTGCTATGAGACGTTATGATACTCGAATACTGACAGAGTTTTGTATATATACTCTTTCGCATTAGCTTCAGTATGTATATTTTAATACGTATACGCTTCTGTTTATATATATATATATATATATATATCAGTGATGTAGGTCTCGAGACCCAATTTGCAGATCTCGATCTCGGTCTCCGCTATTTAGATCTCGGTCTCGATCTCGGTCTCCGCTATTTAGATCTCGGTCTCGATCTCGGTCTCGACAGACGCGGTCTCGGTTTTTCTCCCCGAGACCTTTCGAGACCTCTCGAGACCGTAATGAGAAATACATGTTATTGGCATACTCATGATGGTGGCTTGGTTGAACAGACACAATTCAGAATGTTTATGAAAGTTTGTAAAAGTAAGGGACTCTAGGTATTCACTAATCAGTCACCCTGTTTTGAGTTGCCACGTTTGTCTTGCGGGAGTGTGTGGGTCTGGATTTTTTTAGGTTAGCGCTACAAAAACATTTGTCCCCCGCGCCCGTCAGATTAATTTTATTGAAAATGGAAACACTAAATAAAGAATTATTTATATATTATTTATTTATTTATTTATTTATTATTTATATTTATTCATTATACCGGTATATTTTTTATCATTAAAATTCATTATAGATCTCTTTAGGCTCAGTGGATGTTGAATTAATGTCATATATATACACTGTATATATATATATATATATATATATAATATATATTATTTAGACCTTATGCTAATTGCCATGCCTCTGTTTATAGTACCGATATGTCAATTTATTTTTCATAGAAATGGTGTTGGAAAAATGCTATACAGGAAACTCAGGCACGGAGAATGAGCAGATACAGAGAGACAGCGCTCATTCTCACAGCAGCGATGACGAAATAAAACAGTCAAACCAAAGTTCCGAGACTAATGGCAAAATATCAAAGCTATCGGTCCAAGCAGAAGAACGTTGAAACTGGGAAGATTTTGAACCGCAGAAAACAGTTGCGGCGGTACCTCTTAGAGATCGATGAATCTCATATTTTAGACAACTGCTCTCCAATAAAGTTTTGGCACCAGAAAAGGGATAAATTCCCATCACTGGCCAATATTACCATGACTGTTTTAACAGTGCCTGCCTCTAATGCTCCAATTGAGCGTTTATTTAGCCATGGAGGCATAATAATGAGGCCCCACAGAAGTCGAACTTCAGCAGATCTTCTGAGCATGCTGATGTTCCTTAAGTGTAATGAGCACCTATCATGCTTTAAATAAATGCACAAGTCAAACTGGGTAGTGGGTAGTGGGTACGTTCATTAAACCTTCTGTAACAGATATAAAAGAAGTAAATAAATAAAAAGTACATATATATATATATATTCATTTTTTAATTTATAGGTTACACTTTTTGCATTCAACACACTACATCTGAGAAAGTAGTGTGTTGAATTCGGTCTCGAATTTTAAGGGTCTCGATCTCGGAAGGTAGATCTCGATCTCGAACCTTTGATCTCGGTCTCGATCTTGGTCTCACAGGATCAGGTCTCGGTCTCGGTCTCAGTCTCGGACTTGGTGGTCTCGACTACATCACTGATATATATATATATATATATATATATATATATATGGGAAAATAGCCACGAATGAAAATGAAAACACGAAATAGTGCTCAAGTGTTTTTGTCTAATGACATCCTCAGGACAAATAGAACTAAAATATCAGGTTGTAACAAATTCTGCTCGATTAGAAAACGGACGATAGATAAATAATAGAATAACCTCAAGATAATGTGAAATAGTTTTAGAAATGTCGCAAAATACACGCGGCGACAGGTTCGCACATGTTTTATCACGATACAGACTGACTTACGCTAGTGTAGGCTTAGGCTAGTGTAGGATTAGGCTAATGAATATTTTCTCTGGTGTTTATCATACAGTTACAACGCCACCCCTACGATATTGCAGTAATTGAAAAAAACATGGAGCCCATGAAAGAGCATATTCGACATGTGATGCTGTATGAGTTCCACAAAGGATCTAACGCTAGTGAATCCGCAAGAAACATTCAAAGAGTTTATGGAAATGATGTGAGCGAATGGATGTGAAGGAGATGGTTTGAGAAGTTCAGAAATGGAGACTTCAGTCTGAAAGATATTATCAACGAACAGGACGACCGAATGAGTTAGATGAAGAGTTGCTGAAAGCAACAGTGGAGGAAAACCCAACGGTAACTGTAAGAGAACTTGGCCTGCAACTCGGCGTTAGCCATATGACCATTCATCATCATTTGAAGCTGTTAGGAAAAAGTAGTGAAGGTTGGAAAATAGGGTCTCTGCATGATTTGTCACAAGCGAATCTTCAACATCGAATCGATATTTGCACATCACTGCATTCTCGGCAACTGCAGGCACCGTTTTTGAATTGGATTGTCACTGGGGATGAAAAATAGGTCCTCTATAACAATATTAAGCGTCGACATCAGTGGCTTAGCCGTGAAACAAAGCCTGAACCTCAGCCAAGGAATGGACCTCATCCAAAGAAAATTTTGCTATGCGTTTGGTGGGATATGCAAGGAATTATTCATTTTGAGCTTCTGCCAGATAACCAAACAATCACAGCTGAAGTCTACTGCCAACAACTCCAACGACTGAAGATGGCATTACAAGAAAAACGTCCTGCGTTAATTAATCGCAGAGGTGTTCTATTCCACCAGGATAACGCGCGCCCTGACACTGCTCGAATCATCACTGCCCAATTGGAGGCATTTGGTTGGGAAAAAAATGACTCATCCACCTTATTCTCCAGACATCGCACCTTCAGACTGCTATTTATTCAGAAGTTTGCAACACCACCTAGATGGACAAAAGTTGCAATTCAGGGAAGCTACCGAAAACGAAGTGATCGCTTTTTTTTTAACTCGAAACCAAGGGATTTCTTCGAACGTGGCATAAAAAAACTTTTCTACAGGTGGGAGGAGGTTATAGAAAAAGAAGGGAATTATATTGATGATTAATTTGTCATTATGTCATTTAATTTTTGTTGTGAATAACAAAACATTCGAGCAAATTTGTCCTTATAAATCATTTAATTTTTGTACTGAATGAACTAAAAAATCGAGCAGAATATATGTTACAACCTTATATTTATCTGCACAAATACTTCTGAGCGCTAATATATATATATATATATATATATATATATATATTATATAATATATATATTAGTTGATTTATTTACCACACCCGGATCTGAGCGCAAATTGGACGTGTAGTTTACGAGTATATGCCACACCCTGAGCAAACGAGTTAAACTGAGAGATTTAAGTGTGTTTTTCCGATCAACTCTTAAACTTACAGGTAAATTACTCACACTTAACCGATGTCATCTTTAATTAAAGTTACTACACACAAACCACTAACATTAGATGTGAACAAGGGGGAGTGATATGTCGTGGAGTAGTATGATGGCTTTTACGGCGATGGGGGAAGGGGGTAGGGGTGCGAGTGCCAATGGGGAATAATAAAAAATAAAAAATTTAGATATGTGACGTCATACTGTGAACTTTAGCGACCACCATTTTAAAACAAAAAGTAAAAATTTTGCATACATATATATACAGGGTGAGTCAAAAGTTCGGAAACATAGGAAGGATAGGAAACTTTTATTGCAAAAAAAACATGTGTTACAAGTAATGTTATAAGATGTGCTCTATATGTTCTCCTTCCACTTCCAGACATTTCTGGACTCTGTTTCCCCACTCGACCTGGACTCTTTCCAGGACATCGGGCTGGATTGCAGCACAGGCTAACGTTAGTCCTATGTTTCCGGACTTTTGACTCACCCTGTATATGTATATATATATATATATATATATATATATACACACACACTCACCCTGTGTATATATATATATATATATATATATATATATATATATATATGTGTAAAGAACGACGCTTGTGTAGAAGAGCGTTCCGCACAAGATGAGGAGGGAGAACGAACAAATGAAAAATGAGGTACCTTCCGGGAATCGAACCCGGGATCATCCGATTGCCGGTCAGATATGCTATCCACTACACCAAGGACCTCGATCAATCAGAAGTCGTAATTCTCCTACATACGAGCAGAAACCAATGCCCTGAGGGGACACCTTCGCATGCCGTACATATATACATTTTAACTGCAAACAATACACAGTATAATTAATGTAAAGAACGACGTTCTCCCTCCTCATCTTGTGCGGAACGCTTTTCTACACAAGCGTCGTTCTTTACATTAATTATACTGTGTTGTTTGCAGTTAAAATGTATATATGTACGGCATGCGAAGGTGCCCCCTCAGGGCATTGGTTTCTGCTCGTATGTAGGAGAATTACGACTTCTGATTGATCGAGGTACCTCATTTTTCATTTGTTCGTTCTCCCTCCTCATCTTGTGCGGAACGCTCTTCTACACAAGCGTCGTTCTTTACATTAATTATACTGTGTGTTGTTTGCAGTTAAAAAAAAAAAAAAAAAAAAAATATATATATATACAGGGTGTCCCGTAAGTCTGGACCCATAGGGAAAAATAATAAAATTACAAAATAGTCCAAAAATTTATTACATAATCTGTTCAAAGTGTCCGCCGTTGTGTCGCACACATAGTTGAAGACGTAATCTCCACTGCGACAGCACTTTCTGAATCACAGTCGCAGAAATTTCTTGACACGCCTCCACAATGCGTGCTTTAAGGTGGAAAATGTTCTGAAGTTTGACCTCGTACACTTTGGCTTTCAAGTGGCCCCACAAATAAAACTCCAGCGGAGTAAGATCATAATAAAAAATAATAAAAATAATAATAAAAATAATAAAAAATATATTATAAATAAATTTTTGGACTATTTTGTAATTTTATTATTTTTCCCTATGGGTCCAGACTTACGGGACACCCTGTATATATATATATATATATAACTGCCTGGATCTGGTATTCACGAATAACGAACTTGATTGCTGATATAAAAATAACCCAACCATTATTTCAGACTACAACTTGATCGAGATATCAACAAATATGACGACAGCATTAAAAGACAATACACATATTGAGGAAAGAAGTAAATTCGGGGTCTTTAACTTAAACTCCAAGACTATAACTTGGGAAGCAATCAGATCGCACATGGCCCAAATAGAATGGAGAACAATTTTCGAGAATAAAACAACTGAATATGAAAATAAAAACCCACTCTAATAGACAGAGTTTATTTCCACAGCAGTTTCGACGCCCACTGGCATCCTCCTCGGGTGGATACAGAAAAACGAATGAACCAAAACAAGAGGGAAAAACAGTCCAGGGACCGACCGTTAAGAAATTCGCACCTAGGTTAGATCCCATTCTCCCGACACCGGAAGGGCATTTTCATTAAGTACATTCGCGCAAATTTAAAACTATCTTCCTGTTCTAAACATACAGATTGTTTCCTAATCGCCTTTTTCATTCGTTTTTTGGTTTATAAGTTCTGTATAATAAACAACAATGTAATAACCAATGTAATAATAAATTTATAATTTCTGTAATAAATAATTATGCAATATTAAATGTAATAAATTTAATAATAAATGTAATAATTATATAAAAAAAAATAACAAAAATAATAGAATCTGTATGTTTAGAACAGGAAGATAGTTTTAAATTTGTGCGAATGTACTTAATGAAAATGCCCTTCCGGTGTCGGGAGAATGGGATCTAACCTAGGTGCGAATTTCTTAACGGTCGATCCCTGGACTGTTTTTCCCTCTTGTTTTGGTTCATTCGTTTTTCTGTATCCACCCGAGGAGGATGCCAGTGGGCGTCGAAACTGTTGTGGAAATAAACTCTGTCTATTAGAGTGGGTTTTTATTTTCATATTTTGACCTTCACGTAGAAAAAAGTGAAGTTTTTTTGCATTTAAAACAACTGAAGAAATGCTAACAACCTTGGAAGAAAAAATGCTGAGAATTTTAGAAAAATATGTTCCGAAATCACAGCCAAAAGGAAAGAGGAGCTGGCTAGAGAGGCAAAAGAGAAGATTATTCCGCAAAAGAAAGAGAGTGGAGGCGAAGTTAGGCAACTGCGGAGATAATGACAGGAAAGCAATAAAAGAAAAACTGGAGGGTATCGATAGGGAAATACAAGCCCTGATTAAGGATCATACAGAGAGGGAAGAGGAAAAGGCGGTAGAAGCAATAAAGGAAAATCCAAAATACTTCTATAGCTATGCAAAAAGGAAAACATAAACGCGCGCCGCTATTGGGCCCTTAAGGACGAGAAATAATGAACTAACCGACGATCCAAAAGAAATATCTTATACATTGACAGCTCAATATGAATCAGTTTTCAGTACCCCAAAAAGTGACAAAGCGATACCTGACATAAATGCATTCTTTGAAGAGCAATTGCAAGAAGAGTATATAACAGACTTTGATTTTACCCCAGAAGATGTAGCGAGAGCTATAGGACAAATGAAACCACATTCAGCTGCAGGTCTGGACAATTGGAACGCATTATTGATTAAAAACTGTAAAAATGAAATAGCTACACCTTTATACTGGATATGGAGAAGATCTCTAGACACTGGGGAAATACAGAGCATCTTGAAAAGAGCAAACATTGTCCCTATATATAAAGGAGGGGACAGATCTCAAGCAAAGAACTATAGACCAGTGTCATTGACGTCCCACCTCACCAAAGTATTTGAAAGAATAGTTAGAGGGAAAATTTATGATTTCCTGGAGATATGGGAAAGATTCAACGAAAATCAGCATGGATTCCGATCAGGTAGATCATGCCTATCACAACTAGTAGAACACTACAACAATATCCTAGATGCATTGGAAGGCAATGACAACTACGATGTTATATACACAGATTTTGCTAAAGCTTTCGACAAATGTGACCGTAGTATTAGTATAATAGCACATAAAATGAAATATATGGGAATAACAGGCAAAGTGGGAAAATGGATCTACAGCTTCCTCAGAGAACGTCTGCAGGTCGTCAAAATTCAAGGTATATCATCATCAGAATCGGAAGTACGCAGCTCAGTACCACAAGGGACAGTACTGGCCCCACTCCTGTTCAACTAGTAGAACACTACAACAATATCCTAGATGCATTGGAAGGCAATGACAACTACGATGTTATATACACAGATTTTGCTAAAGCTTTCGACAAATGTGACCGTAGTATTAGTATAATAGCACATAAAATGAAATATATGGGAATAACAGGCAAAGTGGGAAAATGGATCTACAGCTTCCTCAGAGAACGTCTGCAGGTCGTCAAAATTCAAGGTATATCATCATCAGAATCGGAAGTACGCAGCTCAGTACCACAAGGGACAGTACTGGCCCCACTCCTGTTCATTATCATGCTGACAGACATAGACAGCGGAATAAACAGCAACAGTATAGTAACATCCTTTGCAGACGATACAAATATCAGCAGAAAACTCAGCGATGTACATGACGTGGAGGCCTTGCAGAGGAACACGAACAAAATATACAAATGGTCAGAAGACAACAACATGTCATTTAACACCGAGAAATTTCAGCTCTTGAGATATGGTAGAAAAGAAGAACTTAAACAGACTGCATATTATGCCCCAGATCGACAGGAAATTCAGAGAAGCACGAAAGCCATCGGTGTCGGGATAATAATGACAGATGATACAAAATTCGAAACACAAAATCAGGTAGCGATAAATAAAGCAAAAGGAGTCGCCGGGCACGTACTAAGAACAGGTACTAATAAGGACAGGTACTAATAAACTAGAAGAAACGCAAAGGCATTTCACAGCCAAGATTGATGGCTGCAAAGAACTCAACCATTGGGAAAGACTACGTAAACTAAATCTGTACTCCCTGGAAAGAAGAAGAGAGAGGTACACCATAATCTACATATGGAAAATAATTGAAAAACTGGTACCAAACCTAAAACTAAACCCAATTACCATTCAAACAACACTGGAAAATAGGAAAGGCAGAATGTGCAGTGTTCCCAAATTGAAGGCCCGACAAGGAACCTCCTCAATTCTGAAGGAAAATAGCTTGGTTGTCAGGGGGGCCAAGACTTTTCAATCAGCTTCCAAAGGACCTCAGAAACGTAACGGGGGTCAAAGTTGAAGTTTTCAGGAGAAGACTGGATGCCTGGCTCAGGACGGTACCAGATGAGCCGGGCGTGCCTGGCTATGTACGGTGGAGAGCACAAGAAAGCAACTCGCTTCTCCACCGAGCCAGACCTAGAGGCGAGGCCACCAGCTTGACCTCCGTGTGAAGAGAGACCAACGCACGAAACAACATAAGGTAAGGTAAGATAAGGTGTGTATATATATATATATATATATATATATATATACAGGGTGTCCCGTAAGTCTGGACCCATAGGGATTTATAATATATTTTTTTATTATGTTATTATTATTATTTTATTATTATTATTTTTTTATTATTTTTTATTATGATTTTTATTTGTGGGGCCACTTGAAAGCCAAAGTGTACGAGGTCAAACTTCAGAACATTTTCCACCTTAAAGCACGCATTGTGGAGGCGTGTCAAGAAATTTCTGCGACTGTGATTCAGAAAGTGCTGTCGCAGTGGAGATTGCGTCTTCAACTATGTGTGCGACACAACGGCGGACACTTTGAACAGATTATGTAATAAATTTTTGGACTATTTTGTAATTTTATTATTTTTCCCTATGGGTCCAGACTTACGGGACACCCTGTATATATATATATATATATACAGGGTGAGTCAAAAGTCTGGAAACATAGGACTAATGTTAGCCTGTGCTGCAATCCAGCCCGATGTCCTGGAAAGAGTCCAGGTCGAGTGGGGAAACAGAGTCCAGAAATGTCTGGAAGTGGAAGGAGAACATATAGAGCACATCTTATAACATTACTTGTAACACATGTTTTTTTACGATAAAAGTTTCCTATCCTTCCTATGTTTCCGAACTTTTGACTGTATATATATATATGTATGCAAAATTTTTACTTTTTGTTTTAAATGGTGGTCGCTAAAGTTCACAGTATGACGTCACATTTATATCTAAATTTTTTATTTTTTTTTATTTCTACTCTATATTCAACTGGCACTCCTCATCCCCATTGGCACTCGCACCCCTACCTCCTTCCCCCACTCGTCGTAAAAGCCATCATACTACTCCACGACATATCACTCCCCCTTGTTCACATCTAATGTTAGTGGTTAAGTGTGAGTAGTTCACCTGTAAGTTTAAGAGTTGATAAGAAAAACACTCTTAAATCTTTCAGTTTAACTCGTTTGCTCAGGGTGTGGCATATACTCGTAAACTGCACGTCCAATTTGCGCTCAGATCCGGGTGTGGTAAATAAACCAACTCCTAATTTTTTTTTAATTCAGGGTATAGTTTATAAACCAAGGATATATCCCTCTCTTTCCACCCTCTGGGGTTGAAAATGGGGGTATATGTATTATAATTCGAACATGTGAATAAACGTGAACATGTGAAGAAACGTGACACTAACTATAAATATCGATAGAAATTGTGGATCGCCTGAAGACCAGGGCTCCCAGCCTTCTTTAGTTAGCCTTATAACTAACGAAAATATCACGACTTAACCTAACCAATCGTTAGGTCAACCGTACACCCTTGACGATTAGTTAGGTTAGGTCGTGATATTTTCGTTAGTTAGCCTTATAAGGCTAACTAACGAAGGCTGGGGTCCCTGATCTTCATGTGATCCAGAAATTGTGCGTCTAAAGGTAAGAAAAGAGTTAGTTCAAATGAACAACCGAAATGGTGAGTAAGGAAATAGAGGAAGTTATTACCGAGATAAATGTAGGTTACCAAATACATAAACGAAGAAATTGTCAACAGCAGTGTGTTGTTTCGAGAAGTATTAACTAATAATTTAAAATTGCCAAAAAGTATTTTGAAATCCAAAGAGACAACGATACTAAAGAAAATCCTGCTATACTGCTATGAATCTAATAAGTAATAATATTAGGCCATTAGTAAATTCTAACCTGCATAATCTGTATAATATTGTTAACTAAATAGCTGTGTGTGTAAAATCCTTAAAGACTTTTCTCCCACCCTGTACATCAATAATAACATCCCTAATATTCATGTACAGTGCTTACAATAAGTCTCGCGCCTCTGTCTCGTCCCAAGCTAGTCTGTTAGGTATAAAATGGGCGGTCCTTATGGCAGCGGAGGTGTGTTCGGATTGGTGCACATAATTGCTCTAACACCATCAATGACGTCCATTATTACGTCACTTCTGCTACATTTTGGTGTTTAAAATACAAATGATTAAGAAGCAGAATGACCAAGTTTCGGGATGTTGGGATGGTTATGGAGCAATCCTAGTCATCATAATATTAGCTGGGCATTACATTATACCGTCTCAATATATACTGTAGACCAGTGGTGCACAAACTTTTTTGATGTGAGGGCCAAGCGAAGAAAATAACTAAATGTATTAGCCTACTTACTTTCCATCTAAGTCATAAATTGGGTCACTTTTATATTCTAACTTTTTCATTGAATTGAAAAGACCCGTGGGGGACACATTTGGCCCGCGGGCCAGGGTTTGTGCATCACTGCTGTAGACTATAGAGAACGACTAATTCGGAAAATATCCCAAATCATGGCATGATACCTAAGTTATTTTGACGCAGGTCTAAATTATTTGCTCAAATGCAATGATTGATATTAAGTAATTGTTGGGAATTGTTGTCAATATTGTTGTTTGTGATACATATCCTACGTGAAGAATCTAATGATCAAATTCCTCAGTGAACCTCTCACGCGCACGCATTTCGAGGAAGTCACGGTCGTCTCACTAATAGATAGTTTATCCATTGTTTTAAGTGGTAACCTATTCCATCTTATGAAAGTCATTAGTCTAAAGCAAGACTGGTGGGCCGTGAATCAGAGAAATTTGCATTTGATTTGTTCATCGTAATTATTACGTAATATAGTATACTGTATATACTATTATATAAGAGTTTATTGGTAGCATATCATATGACATTTCGCATAAACATGTGATGGTCTCGATGTTGCCAGTTTTTATTTTTTTTGAAACTATTACCTTCTCATAGTTTGTTTCAACAATGCATATATTATCATCTCCACGAGCGTAGACATTGCAAGAAAAGATTCTAACTAAGGATAAGTAAAGTTCTTTCATGGTCACAATATATACTTTTATAGATGTCAAACATAAAAATATAATAAAATTCTATATTAACATAAATATATATTCGATACACATTTACGTCATGGCTTTAACATCAGTATTTCGTATAGCTTCCTCCGGCATCAATAATTTCTTGCAATCGTTGCGGCATAGAAGAGGCCAGATTGTAGAGAATGTTTGGTGTTCGACGTAAGCTCTCCCAACTATTCCTCGTGTGAGCTAAAAGTGCTTCAAATGTTCTTTCATTGCGTTGCTCCCATTCGTTAATCATTATTGCCCGAAGGTTTTCAATCGGATTCATATCAGGAGAACGTGGTGGCAGAATTAGATTAATAATCTCTGGCTCCCTTTCCTCCCCCTTTCGTAATTCCCCACCCAACCTCGTTTCCTTCGACATAGCAACGCTTACCTCCATCCTCATTCCACTTCCTTCATTAAACCTATTATCGCTTTTACTGTCCTTTCCTTCCATCCTTCTATGCCAGCGTTCATAAACCTAGCACATAAATTATATAATATGGAATCTAACACCTTAGATCTTTACGCATTCATGTTACTTGAAGACGCCTGTGTCTTAGGGGAATCTAAGTGTTGAGAGTGGGCTTGAGGGGTAGTTTATAGATTACTACAGATGACCTTGAACGCTCCAACTATTTAAAAATGATTATTTATTACGCACATCATATGGCATAATACACACGTGAATTTAAGTATCTTACACTATAGGAATGGAATTGAATCCTACCAGAGTTAAAAAGTCGCAAAATATGATAGATTAGTTTGTATTAAGAGGTTACTAAGAGAAAAGGATTTGGGATAGAGCGGAAGGCAGAGAGTATATTTTCTCGAGTTTCGGTTATTATTAACGTTATATGAATACATTGCCATGCGGTGTGATGAGAGCGAGAGAGAGAGAGAGAGAGTTACAAGGAGTTACAAGGAAAAGAAGTACCTCAAAAGGCCTTGCGGCCCATACCGAGGAGGTACCAATGGCAACGGGTGCCAGGGAAAATTTTCTACACCCTCAAATAGTGTGCAAGATTTGGCCTAACCTTTTCTTGAACTGATCCACAGAGGAACTGTTCACAACTTCTGAAGGTAACCTGTTCCACGTGTGACAGATCTCATACGAAAAGTAATTCCCACACACACTAGTCCTAAACCGCTTCAAATCCAACTTCCAACCATTGTTGCGAGTTGGGTTATCATTTAAACTAAACATGCTTCTAAAATCGACATCGTTGAACCCGCGTAAGAACTTGAAAACCTCGATCAGTTGACCGCGCAGCTTCCGAGTTTCCAGCGAAAACAAGTTCAGGGCGCGTAACCGTCGATTGTAGCCCATATGCCTAACGGAAGGGATTAACTTTGTGGCCCTCGCCTGCACTCGCTCCAGCCTCTCAATATCTTTCTGAGGGTGGGCGACCAAAACTGCACAGCGTATTCCAGGTGCGGCCGAACCAGGAAATGTACAGAGACAGCACAATCTCTTTGTTCCGAAACTGAAATTGCCTCCTGATATAACCTAACAGCTTCTGGGCTTTCTTTTCAACCCCTACCCACTGTTTGGTAAATTTAAGGTCGTTGCTAATTAACACACCCAAGTCCTTTTCCAAATCAGTCGCCTCGATATTACTCCCCAACATACTTTGCATTTACCCAAGTTAAACGGCATTTGCCATTTTTCGGACCACTCTCCTATCCTACCTAGGTCCGCACGCAGTTCCTCGATCGCTTCGGGCGTCCCAACATTGGCCCCAAGCTTGGTGTCATCAGCGAATTTGGCGATCCGACTGACGATGCCACCGTCGATATCATTTATGTAAATGATAAACAACAGTGGCCCCAAAACGGAACCCTGAGAAACCCCACTAGTGACCGAGGCCCAACCCGAACTAACCCATTTAATTACAACCCTCTGCCGCCTATTCTTCAGCCAGTTTTCAATCCACCTACCTACTTCCCCACCGATACCCAGCGCGCGCAATTTCGCTATTAGCCGGCGGTGAGATACCTTATCAAAGGCTTTCTGAGAGAGAGTTACAAGGAGTTACAAGGAAAAGAAGTACCTCAAAAGGCCTTGCGGCCCATACCGAGGAGGTACCAATGGCAACGGATGCCAGGGAAAATTTTGTAAAAGTTTATTTTTCTTTCAACTATCCTAGCAGTAGTAGAAAACTGGATAGAAAAGTAGAAGGCTCTCTCCCCCACCCTCCGCTCCCTCCCTGCCAGAGGCAGGTACGGAAAAAGGTTGAAGAAAATACCTTGACCCTGGAAAAGTAGCCAAGGAAATTTTACAGGAAAGTGGAGAATATATAAATAGCTCTATATTTAGTTTGCTCACATGAGAGTATTCAGTACTTTGTCTAGCCTATTTTTAAACACATTTACACTTTGACTGGAAACAACCTCTGAGGGAAGTTGGTTCCAGATATTAACTATTTTATAGGAAAAGAAATTTCCGCAGACTGAGGTCCTAAATGTCTTTACACACTCAAATAGTGTGCAAGATTTCGTCTACCCTTTTCTTGAACTGATCCACAGAGGAGCTGTTCACAACTTCCGAAGGTAACCTGTTCCATGTGTCACAGATCTTATACGTAAAGTAATTCCCACACACACTAGTCCTAAACCGTTTCAAATCCAACTTCCAACCATTGTTGCGAGTTGGGTTATCATTTAAACTAAACATACTTCTAAAATCGACATCGTTGAACCCGCGTAAGAGCTTGAAAACCTCGATCAGTTGACCGCGCAGCCTCCGAGTTTCAAGCGAAAACAAGTTCAGGGCGCGTAACCGTCGATTGTAGCCCATATGCCTAACGGAAGGGATTAACTTTGTGGCCCTCGCCTGCACTCGCTCCAGCCTCTCAATATCTTTCCTGAGGGTGGGCGACCAGAACTGCACAGCATACTCCAGGTGCGGCCGAACAAGGGAATTGTACAGTGAGAGCACAATCTCCTTGTTCCGAAACTGAAATTGCCTGATATAACCCAATAGTTTCTGGGCTTTCTTTTCCACTTCTACACACTGTTTCGTAAACTTAAGATCGCTGCTAATTGGCACACCCAAGTCCTTTTCTAAATCAGTCACCTCGATATTACTACCCAACATCGAGTAGTCCGACTTGGGATTGGCGTAGCCAATGTGCATCATTTTGCATTTACCCAAGTTAAACGGCATTTGCCATTTTTCGGACCACTCTCCTATCCTACCTACGTCCGCACGCAGTTCCTCGATCGCTTCGGGCGTCCCAACATTGGCCCCAAGCTTGGTGTCATCAGCGAATTTGGCGATCCGACTGACGATGCCACCGTCGATATCATTTATGTAAATGATAAACAACAGTGGCCCCAAAACGGAACCCTGAGGAACCCCACTAGTGACCGAGGCCCAACCCGAACTAGCCCCTTTAATTACACCCTCTGCCGCCTGTTCCTCAGCCAGTTTTCAATCCACCTACCTATTTCCCCACCGATACCCAGCGCGCGCACTTTCGCCACTAGCCGGCGGTGAGGTACCTTATCAAAGGCTTTCTGAAAGTCGAGATAAAGTATATCAATCGCCCTACTCTTATCGTACTCACTCAACATGATGTGGAAAAACTCGAGCAAGTTGGTGAGACACGACCTATGCCGTCTAAACCCATGTTGGGAGTCCCCAAGCAGCTTGTAGGAATCCAAATGGTCAACGATCCTATCTGCTATTATCCCTTCTAATAATTTACCTACAACTGAAGTGAGACTAATGGGACGATAGTTCCCTGGACTTTCGTGATCCCCTTTCTTAAAGATAGGGGTCACGTTGGCTTCCCTCCAGTCACCAGGCACCTGGCCCATCTCCAACGATTTGTTGAAGACTGTAGCCAGGTGGGGAGCCACCTGGTCGCGCACTTCTCGCAACACTCTGGGGAGAAACTGGTCTGGCCCAGGAGCCTTAAACGCGCTCAGTTTGTCTATTCTAGAGGCAACGACTGTCGCGGTACATCTAACATTATCCAGGCCAGCACCTTCGTGCCTCACGCCTGGCTTGGGGATGACGCGGGTATCCTCCCTGGTGAACACTCCCGCAAAGTACTCATTAAGCACATTAGCGATGTCCGCGTCGGAGGTCCGCAGAACGCCGCTTCTAACGTGCTTCTAATGGCTTTCTACTATTAACATAACTGAAGAATTCCTTAGGGTTCCCCTTGCAGAGGCTTGCCACCCGTAGTTCTTCGTTACGTTTCGCTAGCCTAACCTTCGCCTTCACTTCCCTACACAGGCGGACATACGCTTCAGTGTTCTCGTGGGAACGATTGGCCTTCGCCCTCCTATACGCTACTTTCCTATTTCGGATAGCCGGAGCGATGTCACGATTGAACCACTTAGGCTGCGTTGAAGCAGGGGTGACCGGTTTTGAGGGTATGGCAGCAGACTGCAGCACCATAAACTCGTCCCGGAATGCACTCCACACTCCCTCAACATCGCCGCCAACCTCTAACCCCATCTCTCCTACGCTATCCCTGAGGCTAACAAAGTTCGCCCGCCGGAGATCGAGCTTACTGCCTCTCGAGTTACTACGCTTCACCTGAGGGACGCACACACGGAACCTAATAGGACCGTGATCACTCCCGCCCAATGATTCGTCAACGGTGAGGCCAGTGACGAGGTTGTCTTCGGTCGTGAATACTATGGAGAGAGAGAGAGAGGATGGAGAGAGAGAGAGAGAGAGAGAGAGAGAGAGAGAGAGAGAGAGAGAGAGCGTTATCTCCTGCATACTCTATATATATCGGTGCTACTGTAGTATGCGGTCTACCGACGATTGGTTAGGTTTAGTCATGATATTTTCGTTAATACTAACGAAAATATCATGACTAAACCTAACCAATCGTCAAGGGCGATTGACAATGGGATGTAAACAAACAATTAGTAAACAAGATAAGAAGCTATAATTAAAAGGTAGACCGCCGAATCGTAGTTAGACCGCATACTACAGTAGCACCCATATATCTATATACAGATTACAGTATGTCTCTATATATATAAATAGATAGAGTGATCGACACAATGATAATGTGGACGTCATTGATGGGGTTAGAGCAATTATGTGCACCAATCCGAACACACCTCCGCTGCCATAAGGACCGCCCATTTTATACCTAACAGACTAGCTTGGGACGAGACAGAGGCGCGAGACTTATTGTAAGCACTGCACCTATATTAAAGATGGATCTTTTCCGTTTCATGTACTGTTTTCGATTTTGTTGAAAATAAGATATTTAATGTAGATTTTTACGCTGATTTAAAAAATGTAAGTCTTTTTAGGAGAAATGAGCGGTTCAACAGTTATGTTTGTTATTGTAATTTTGTATGGGATATAATCCCGGTTAGGTTAATTAAATACCCGGTTAGGTCAACTGTATGCCCTTGACGATTGGTTAGGTTAAGTTGTGATATTTTTGTTAAAACACGAAAATATCACGATTTAACCTAACCAATCATCAAGGGCGTACAGTTGACCTAATCTGGCATTCAGTTGACCTAACCGGGCATTCAGTTAACCTAACCGGGTATTTAGTTGACCTAACCGGACATTCAATTAACTTAACCGGACAGAAAAATAACGGTCGAAATCTATTCACACAAATACTTAGTGACATAAGCCAATATTACTAAAGAATACAATAACTCTTGTATTAGTTTTCAGTTGTATTGTTATAGTTTTTGACCTAATACAAAATTACAATAACAAACATAACGTTTGAACCACTCATTTCTCCAAAACAAGACCTACATTTCTGAAATCAGCGTAAAATTCTACATTAAATATTTTATGTTCAACAAAATCGGAAACAGTACATGAAACAGAAAAGATCCTTAAAGATTGTTAAAGATAACAATCATATGTTTACGAAAATTCTGAACTCAAAGATTTCTCAAAATATATTTTTAAAGATGTTAAAAATTGGTTTTAAGGAAGGTTTTAAGGAAAGTGCTCCTACACTCAAAAGACTGGTGCATCTATTGTCTTCATTCAACTTTTTTTTTAGAAAATTGCGAAAATGGGATGAATCTTTATTTAGCAACATCTAATTTATTATCTTTACATTAATACTATTTCTGTAAGAAAAAATCGTCAGAAATGCATATCTTAAATTTTACAGAAAGCGTCAGAGAGAATAAAAAAAAAATATAATTCCCATTTTTACTGACTCGAGTAAAGCTATTGATGTGATAGATCATAATATATTTTTCGGCAAACTATATTATTATGGCTTTGGAGGTGTTATAATGATAGGTTTAAAACTTATTTATCCAAAAGATATGTAGTCTGTAATATCCAATTAAGTTTGTTCCTCTAAACTGATTAATCAATATGGTGTACTTCAGGCCTCAGTCTTTGGTCCACTTTTATTTTTATGGTATATACATGATCTTTCACGCATTTCAACTATATTAGTTTCATAATGTTTACAGATCATACAACAATGCCTTTCTTTGCAAAGGTGTTAATACATGAAATACACGTAATGTTGTGGAAAGGCTGACCTCTAACAGGCTAACAAACTTCATTTAAATATCAATGAAATTAATTTAATGACTTTCATTGCAAATAAAATATACTCGTACACCCAGATGAAATGATTGCTTTTGCGAACAAGTACAATAGGGTGGAGTGAAAAAATAACTTTTTTAGAATTCAGTTTTGTAGGAGCACCCAAATGTTAGTCTGTGGTACCAATAAGAAATCTGTAAAATATTAACTACCTGCGACATCAACTTCACTGGCCCCAAGGAGGTCAAAGATTTTGCTTTTCAGGTCCCCCAAAAACTTAAGGAAAAATTCAAAGATTTAAGCGTATCTTCCGTTGTGTTTATGCTAGGAAGATCAATTTTATTTCATTTGATTTGTCTATTTATATTCTTTAACGTTTCCCTCATACGCTTTTCTCCTATTCCGCACAAAAATTTGAAAAATTTGATATTTCATGAAAATACTAACAAAAAATAGGAATTTTTATATCTTTCATTGAATTTCTCAGTTTTAGTAGATGTTTTAGCATCATTTTAAGGTTTCCATTTCTTTAGATTTTCACAGATTTAAATTATTTCATAATTATATCATTTAAGGTTTGTTAGTTATACTATATTACATTATAATTTATAGCTCTTTTTCAGATTATTCGATTGCTTTGATAAATTTTTATATTGAATCTGATTCGCTAAAAACATTTACAGTCACTATTATAGTCTAATTCTATTCCGACGCACAAAGCAAAATTAGGCATGGCTTCCATGGCCGCGAATGAATCAGCAAAAAGGAAGACAAGGAATACTCAACAGCTGAATCCAATATGGATTTTGTGCTTCTATTTCAACTAGCCATCATAATACCATAAGGCAGCGCATCCAAGGTTGTACGAAAAATATCAAAATATCTTGAAACAATTCAAAGGGCGGAAAGACCAACCATCCTATCAAGCATTGCTTCACAAATTTAAACTTGACTCACTGAAGCTCTTTGATATAGCTTCTTGTAAATGTAAAGACTTCCTGACATGTCGTTGTGAGAAAGACCGAAAAGTTCCTGTTCTGGAGAGGGATTTCCTTAAAGACCAACGAACGTCTTGAAAAATGATGATTGGATCCGTCGATAAAGTGGTCAGCAAAAAGATGGAAAAAAAGAAAAAGACTACACAAAAGTATGAGGAATATACAGCACGGATCTCGAAAGAAATGAAAGAATTTGATACTGCTGCAACTGTTCCAGCGAAACGGACGAAAGCAGTGAGCCGTTTAAACTCACGACAAAGCCATTAATTAATCGCGGACCTTCACAAATGAGAATGCGGTTGCCAAGAGTTGGTAGAGAATACGATCGAAGAGGAATATTTTACCGTGCTGGGGTAGCTCTTGCATGTGCTGTTTTTCAAGATTTAAAATTAATTATTAGTGAACATACTTCTTCAGTGATCGACAGAAGCAAGATAAGACGAGAAAGAAGCAAGAGTAGAAAAGATCTCTCTGAAGATATCTCAATTTTCAGTTCAAGCGATCATGTTATGGGTCTCTACTTTGATGGAAGAAAAGATCGAACAAACGCTATGATAATGAAAGGTAGTAAGTATCATTCTAGGATTACTATGGAAGAACATACTGATTATTGTCCTTTTGAAAGAACCAGGCTCAACTTACTTAGGCCACATATCTCCAGAATTGAGCACAGCAAAAAGCATTTATAAAGGCATTTTGGAGTTCTTGGGATGCAAAAATATCAGTGCTAGAAATATTGTTGCCATTGGCTGTGGTGACACTGCAGTCAATACTGGAATAAAAGGAGGCATATTAAAAAGTTTGGAGCAAAACTTAAACAAACCCTTTCACTGGTTTATTTGTCTCTTTCATTTTAATGAGTTTCCATTGAGGTATTTGTCAGAACACCTCGATGGGCCCTCCCATGGTCCACGAGAAATGTCAGGATGAATTCGAAAAGTATTAAAATCTGTCGACCAATCAATAGTTAAGTTTGAAGCCGGGGAAGGAAATCGTTTTCCAAATTACTGATTCTGATGATCTAAGTACAGATCAATTGTACCTCTATAAAGCTTCTCAGGCTATTACTTCTGGGTGTTGCAGCAATGACTTAACAAATCTTCAATCTGGGCCAATGGTCCAATCCAGATGGTTGACTAATGCTAACCGCATCCTGCGTTTCTACATGGGATGTGAAAATTTGATGGATAGCTTAACCCTTTCGCGCGGTTTTTTTTAAATGTGCTTCCTCGAGCTCTTGAATGGGGACGTACCGCATACGTCTTCTGCGCGAAAGGGTTAAAAGTTTATGCTCCAATATGGTTCACGATCAAGACAAAACCTTGGTGCTATGATGGGCTACATCGTAGTCAATGTCGTAACACCGCTTCCCGTTGTTGTTGTTGGTTAGCCGATCAGCCCACCCTGATCGAGCAAGCCGGCGGCACGCAGGTAACCGATCGCCCTCTTCGGAGTGGACCAGAGGTTCAACGCACTAGTGATATTGTGTTGTGTTCTATGTTGTACTAGAGCGGTACAGTCTGCTATAATGTGTTCAATTGTTTGTGGTGTGTCCTGGCACAAGTGGCAGGTGTCGTCTGTGGAGTTGTCTAGTCTGTGTTTATATGTCTGTAAGCGAAACGGACGAAAGCAGTGAGCCGTTTAAACTCACGACAAAGCCATTAATTAATCGCGGACCTTCACAAATGAGAATGCGGTTGCCAAGAGTTGGTAGAGAATACGATCGAAGAGGAATATTTTACCGTGCTGGGGTAGCTCTTGCATGTGCTGTTTTTCAAGATTTAAAATTAATTATTAGTGAACATACTTCTTCAGTGATCGACAGAAGCAAGATAAGACGAGAAAGAAGCAAGAGTAGAAAAGATCTCTCTGAAGATATCTCAATTTTCAGTTCAAGCGATCATGTTATGGGTCTCTACTTTGATGGAAGAAAAGATCGAACAAACGCTATGATAATGAAAGGTAGTAAGTATCATTCTAGGATTACTATGGAAGAACATACTGATTATTGTCCTTTTGAAAGAACCAGGCTCAACTTACTTAGGCCACATATCTCCAGAATTGAGCACAGCAAAAAGCATTTATAAAGGCATTTTGGAGTTCTTGGGATGCAAAAATATCAGTGCTAGAAATATTGTTGCCATTGGCTGTGGTGACACTGCAGTCAATACTGGAATAAAAGGAGGCATATTAAAAAGTTTGGAGCAAAACTTAAACAAACCCTTTCACTGGTTTATTTGTCTCTTTCATTTTAATGAGTTTCCATTGAGGTATTTGTTAGAACACCTCGATGGGCCCTCCCATGGTCCACGAGAAATGTCAGGATGAATTCGAAAAGTATTAAAATCTGTCGACCAATCAATAGTTAAGTTTGAAGCCGGGGAAGGAAATCGTTTTCCAAATTACTGATTCTGATGATCTAAGTACAGATCAATTGTACCTCTATAAAGCTTCTCAGGCTATTACTTCTGGGTGTTGCAGCAATGACTTAACAAATCTTCAATCTGGGCCAATGGTCCAATCCAGATGGTTGACTAATGCTAACCGCATCCTGCGTTTCTACATGGGATGTGAAAATTTGATGGATAGCTTAACCCTTTCGCGCGGTTTTTTTTAAATGTGCTTCCTCGAGCTCTTGAATGGGGACGTACCGCATACGTCTTCTGCGCGAAAGGGTTAAAAGTTTATGCTCCAATGGTTCACGATCAAGACAAAACCTTGGTGCTATGATGGGCTACATCGTAGTCAATGTCGTAACACCGCTTCCCGTTGTTGTTGTTGGTTAGCCGATCAGCCCACCCTGATCGAGCAAGCCGGCGGCACGCAGGTAACCGATCGCCCTCTTCGGAGTGGACCAGAGGTTCAACGCACTAGTGATATTGTGTTGTGTTCTATGTTGTACTAGAGCGGTACAGTCTGCTATAATGTGTTCAATTGTTTGTGGTGTGTCCTGGCACAAGTGGCAGGTGTCGTCTGTGGAGTTGTCTAGTCTGTGTTTATATGTCTGTAAGTTGGGGTGATGTCCACATCGGAATCGTGCTAAATTAACTTGATCCGATCTGCTCAGGCTGGTCTCTGACCTGTCAATGGGTGGCGGCTTCGCACCTAGGACCGCATTCGGACCGAGTCGTGTCAGTGCTTTGTGGGTTAGGTGTGTGTGTGTATAGTGTTTTCTGTACTGTGTGATGTCTGTGTGGCGTGGTATGGAATGGAGTATTTGGTTATAATGTCTCTCTGGTGTTACCTTAATGGTGCGAGGTGTCGGTGCATGATTGTACATGTAGTGACAAGGGTGTTGTGGGTTAGTTGTCGCTGCTGCCATGAATTGTGTTCCCCTCATGTCTAAATGTTCCCTAACTTTCAGTATTTTTGCTTCTGTGTGCAAGTGTTCTAATGGTGTTGTTTGAGTGCATCTTGTAATGATACGAAGTGCGTTGTTTTGTATTGTCTGTAAGTTGTTTATGTATGTGTTTGAGATAATGGGTGCCCATCATGGGCTAGCATAGACCATAACTGAGCGAATATATTGTTTGTATATGAGTGATGTTGTTTCCTGCTGGTGTCCAAAGTTTGTGCCTGTTAGTACCCTAAGCGTGTTAAGTCTTGACGTACATTTGTTTTTAATGTCCTGAATGTGGTTTGCAAAAGATAATGATGTGTTGTATGTGACCCCAAGTATTTTGGTCCTGTGAGTGTGTGGAATGTTTGTGTTGTTTAGTGTAAGCTGTGGAGTTATCTGGTGTTCTTTTGTGTTGCTTGTAAGCAAGGTGATGGTTGATTTTGTGGGCGCTACTTTGAGTCTATTGTGTGTGAGCCAGTCTTATATACTGTTTATGTATGTTTGTAGGTTATTTGTAGCGGTGTCGATGTTGTTGTGGGTGGATGTTAGAGTGATGTCATCTGCATATGATGATAAGGTAAGTTTGTTATCTATGGGTGTTGGAATGTCATGCATGTATAAGTTGAACAGTGTTGGTGAGAGAACAGAGCCTTGAGGGACCCCGTTCGAAAAAAGCTTGTTTTTGGAGGACTTGCCATTAAATGTGACATGTGAGTATTTTCCTGAAAGATAGATGCTCAGCCACCTTTTGGTGATATTATGCAGTTTGTGTTGAGTATTTTGTTTATGAGAGGGAAGCGTGGGATAGCTTCAAATGCTTTACTAATGTCTATTGTTGCTAATAGTGTACGTTGAGCTGGTCGACTGGAGTTGATGCCATCCATGATGTGTTGTTTGAGGTAGGTGAGTAATATCGTGGTTGAGTGGTGAGGTCTGAATCCATGTTGAGTAGGCGATAGTGGTATGTGTGGGTTGGTGATTTGATTTTTTTTTGTAAGATTAGTCTTTCAGTTACTTTGGAAGGTGTGCATAGTAAAGTAATGGGTCTAAAGGAAGCTGGTTCTGTTGGATTTTTGTTTGGTTTGAGTAGTGTAATAATTTGACCTTGTTTCCATATGTCAGGAATAATACAGTGTGCTGATGTTTGTGAGAGCTAGTATTCCCTGTTGGCCCAAGTGTTTAAGGTGTATGTTAGATATGTTGTCTGGTCCAGTAGCCTTCGAATTCTTAATGCTTTTGATGATCTTGGTGGTCTGGTCTGTAGTGAAGGGTGCGTGTTGAGTCTGCAGGTTTTCTTTTGTCTGGCTGTTTGTCTGTCTGCGTGTTTCTGGTTGCTGTCTCTGTTTAAGTGACTTATCTTTGCGTAGTGATTAACTAGAATGTTAACTTGTGTATATGTTGGGATATTATTTTGGCTGCGACAGATAGCCGTGTGTGAGGTGTGAATGCCGCTGTTAGAGTGGGTCATGCTGTTTATAGTCTTGTCTAGCCTGGATGTATCTGTGGAGTGGTTTAGTGTTGTTATGAATTCCCTAAATGTTTCTGTGTGTTTTTCTTTGAGTTTGTTGTTTATTTCTGTGTTGGGCTGTTGTATTTGCTGTTTTATGGCTTCTGTGTGTGGTGTTTGTGTGTTATGTTTGAGGTTGTTATGTTGCCTTATGAGGTGGGCTATTTCTCTAGTACAATTTGGGTTGTATTTCCTAATGTTGCCCTTGGGTATGTATTTGGTTGCATTATTGATGATCTGATTAAATGTCTTGAGTGTTATATTGATGTTTATGATGGGTGTGCTGTTTAATGTGGTGAATTGTTCCTCGGTCTGCATTTTGAACTGTTCCCAACCAGCTTTCTTGTAATTTCTGTAAGTGTGTCTAAGACTGTTGGGGCAGAGTGTAGAACGTGTTGTAATGATGATGGGCAGGTGGTCTGATGACAGTTGTTTTTCTGTTCTCCAGTGTGTATGTGTTCCTAGTGAGGGGGAACAGAACGTTATGTCTGGGGAGGAGTTTGAGTGTCCTGCTTGATGTGGTATGTTTGTATGTTCTTCTGTGTTGTTAAGAATGAAGAGGCTGTTTAGTTGTGTGGCTATGTTGGCGCCTCTGGTGTTGCTTTGGTTGTGCAGGTACCAACGAGTGTCTTTAGCGTTGAAGTCTCCTCCTAAGATGATATTAGTGAGAGAGGCCAGATTGTGTAACTGTGGGTTGTAATTGGCTGGCACCTGAGGTGAACTATCTGGTGGGATGTAAATGAGAACACAAATCATTTGAAACAGAGAGAGACAACAAAACTGAATAAGAAGCTTTCTAAATTATTGTGGTGGGTGGGTTAGGGTGGAACTCAAAGAGCAACCACCTCCACGTGGTGAGTTCTGGGTAATTTAAGCCGAGATATGCATGACTCGTATCTAGCTTAAATTAGCGGAGAGCTGCTCCAATAAACCAATATATTTAAAGCCATGCAGCTATTTTATGAGCTTCTAAAGAAAAACTGAATCACTGAATGACGCTTAACATCAACCAATCAACGAAAGCAATAAAAACTCTTATTTTTTGTTTGTATTTTTCATGAAATACTAAATTTTCCAAATTTCTGTGAGGAATGGGAAAAATATGTATAGGAGTAAAGTTAAAGAACATAAATAGACAAATCAAATGAAACAAAATTGATCTTCCTAGCTTAAACACAACAGAAGATACGTTTAAATCTTTGAATTTTAGCTTTATTTTTGGGGGGACCTGAAAGGCAAAATCTTTGACCTCCTTGCGGCCGGTGAAGTTGATGTTATAGGTAGCTAATATTTTACAGATTTCTTATTGGTACCACAGACTAACTTTTGGGTGCCCCTACAAAACTGAATTCTGAAGAAAGTTTTTTCACTCCACACTAATTACGGTTGATCATTTCCCGCTCTTTTCTTAATCCCGGGAAACGGGACTCAAAATTTGCAATCCCGGGATCCCTGGAAATTCCCGGGATTAAAAAAATTAAACAAGGTTGAAGTACTGGAATAAATTAAATAACTAAACAGAAAATTTAATTTTATCGAACAAAAACATGCTTTGATAAAAATTTTCTAGAGACTAATAAAACTGAAATTATTGATTTATGTGAATTATGACTTAAAACAATACTTTAAAAAACAGCTGATTACACTGGGGAACAAATTTCAACTTTTTGTCTATTGAATTAGATTTGACAGTTAGTTCTAGGTAATTTGGGTGCGCTGAGCACGAATTTTTACTCGGTTTTGCTCTATCAGGTCCTGATTTTGCTCAACACCCCTCCTCTTTCGTCGTATTCATAAAAAGGTTTTTTTCTCAATACTCGCTAAGTCTTTTTGCAGTTACACATTATGCAACTAGGTTTTTATCTAGGTATTTGTACCTATTGTTATGGTATTGTTGTATTATGTATATTTTTATATGTAACACCCTAAAAATATTTTTAATTTTGTCATTTTTAACCCATTTTAATATTAGTAAATTAAGCTAAAAATATCATAGAATTCTAAAATTTTCTCGAGCGTTCCTGTTCTCTGTAGAGTATTCTAGAGGGACAACTAAATATATAAAAGCGACTCGTTTCCAGAGTTAATCAGTCAATTCAATCAGTCAGTCAGTCAGTCAGTCAGTCAGTTGAGTTAGTTAATTAAGTTTGGGCATTAACATAATTTTGAATTGGCATATGATTTAGTGAGTAATTTTGTCATCGTGATTTAATATAGTTGATTTAATTAGACGTAATTTATATTGTACCTACTCATCCGTGTTTCTAGTTTAATTTCATAGATTGTAAGTACCTATTTCATAATAAGTACCTATTTAAACTAATTTTTGTGTTTATATTTCAGATTTTCTTAAATTTATATGAATTAAGGGCTTTAAATACCTTTACAAATTGGCAGAACAGTCAAGCAATATGTCATCAAGCACTAGAAAGTTCAAATGCAAAAACAACCCTGATTCCTTCTGTTATATATGTGGAAATTTTACACTTCCACATCAACGAGCAAATATAACTGACTTCGTAAAAAGAGCTTACTTAGCTTATTTTGGCATAAAACTGGGGGACCAAGATAAATCGTGGGCTCCACATAAAGCCTGCACTATATGCATTGAAAGACTGCGACATTGGACGAAGGGTTCGGATTCAAAAATACCTTTTGGAGTTCCGATGGTAAGTTTATGATTTCATAAAACTACGTAATTTAATCACTAGTATACTGTAACTTACCTAAATGTAATTGTAACTTAGGTACATAAACAAAAATTTACAGAAAATGTTTATAAGAATCTCAAATATTGCATAAGGTTGAAACACATAGAAATGTTAAATGTTTGGGTGATAACTTTTGATAAAATTCATAAAAACAAGTCTCTCGTCGCTTTTGTTAACGCTTTACAATTTTTTTTCCATATCAGGTGTGGCGAGAGCCTACTAACCACGAGACCGATTGCTACCTTTGCTTTGTTAAGACTTCGGGCTTCACTAAGAAAAATAAACATTGTATCGAGTACCCAAATTTCGACACCGCGATACGACCTGTGCTACATTCAAATGAGATCCCCATTCCAAAATTTAAGGGTCTGCCAACTCAAGAATTAGTTGAAGATGTTCCTGAAAATATTGTTATGCACTTTGAGGAGTCAGACACCGATTTTGACCCCAGCGTATTTGAAAGTCAAAACGATCCGCAAAAGTTTAACCAGGCCGAGTTGAATGATCTTGTAAGGGATCTAAATTTGCCAAAAAAGGCTGCGGAAATTTTAGCTTCAAGACTTAAAGAGAAAAACTTGCTTACTTCAAACACATACATTTCATTTTACAGAAAAAGAGAAGAAGAACTTGTTAAATATTTTAGAACAGAGGATAGTTTAGTATATTGCTGCGACATAGTTGGTTTGTTAAAGAAGATGGGGGTTGAGTCTTACGATGCAAATGATTGGCGCTTGTTTTTAGACAGTTCGAAAAGAAGTCTTAAGTGTGTGTTGTTGCATAATGGCAATCCATACGGCTCGATACCGATTGGGCACTCAACAAAATTAAAAGAAAAGTATGAACATATAGAAAAGGTTTTAAATCTTATCAAATATAGGGAGCACGAGTGGATCATATGTGTTGACTTAAAAATGGTTAATTTTCTGCTAGGACAACAAGGAGGGTATACTAAATATCCCTGCTTCCTTTGCTTATGGGACAGCAGAGCCAAGGAAGAACATTATTTCAAACAAATCTGGCCAGCACGAACATCACTTACTGTCGGAGAAAAAAACGTAATTAATCCACCTTTAGTGAGCAGAGATAAAATCATATTTCCTCCTCTGCATATAAAACTAGGCCTCATTAAACAATATGTAAAAGCTTTAGATACGAACGGCGAGTGTTTCAAATACATAACTTCAAAATTTCCAAGTTTAAGTTATGAAAAAATCAAGGCGGGAATTTTCGACGGTCCACAAATAAGAACAATGATTAAAGACAGCAATTTTCCTAATGTCATGAATGAACGCGAAAAAAATGGCTGGTTCTCATTCGTGGACTTGATAGAAAACTTTTTAGGCAATTATAGGGCAGATAACTACGAAGAAATCGTAAAAAACTTTTAAGGGACTACAAAGAGTTAGGTTGCAATATGAGCATAAAAATGCATTTTTTGAATAGCCATCTTGACCAATTTCCAAGTAATTTAGGTGATGTAAGTGACGAACAAGGGGAGAGATTCCACCAAGATATAAAAATTATGGAGGAACGGTACCAAGGCCGCTGGGATTCCCACATGATGGCTGATTACTGCTGGTGCTTGAAAAGAGACCTGCCATCAACAAGCAAATACGCTAGAAAGTCTTACAAAAGAAATTTTTGCCACAGTGAAAGCTTCATATCTGTTTGTTTTTTTATTTTAAGTCATTTCTATCGTTATAATGTAATTTTACTGTAGTTTGAACTGCTTGTATTCATGAAACTTGAAAAAAAAATTTAACACATGACTTAATTTTTTAGTCCTAATTTGAAAAATCTGGAAAATGGCACATAGGCTGTCGACAAGAATCAGGACCTGATAGAGCCAAACCGAGTTGAAATTCGTATTCAGCGCACCCAAATTACCTAGAATCAAGTGTCAGATATCATTCAATAAAATACGTGTTGCCCAGTGAATTATCAGTAGTGTCACAATTATCAGGTGATTATCAGCGTTGTCTGTCGGCCAAATGTTCGGAGTTTTGTGATGAATAATCCTACAGCAGAAAATGCTCTTTCCGACTCTATTGAAATTGGAGGAATTGTCACCAGAGCATTAAATAAGAGGTTTAAATTTTCTGTTCTATTACCAGTGGTTTCATAAACATTCATTTCTTTTGTGATGTTCTTTACGTCGTATCTCAAGCGCAAATCTTGTTGTCTGTGGTTCCCATTTCTTTCTGCACAACTGCATCCAATTTTTCTTCCAAGGACCTTTGATTTGAAAATGAATTAGAGGAAAAGACTTTGAGTTCTAGGGGTGTATCAAAAAACTGTTGGGGTTCATTTACATCAGTACCTTCTGCCACTACGTCCGTCTAACTTTTTCTGAAAATCCTGGCAAACAACTCTTTGGCAGTTGTTTGCAATGTTGATTTAGAAGGCAGTGAAAAATTAGGACAAGTTGAATTAAATGCTATTATAGGATTGTTTAAGTATTTATATAATCCTACGAGCTTCTTATTACGTTTCTCTTGAAGTCTTTTTCTACTGATTGTTTTAAGGTGGTAAAAAAACAAGTTTTCTGTTCTGTCAACTCATTTACAATAAAAGCAAACACACCTTCTGCAGTGAGCAATGTTGCATCTCTGCTACCAAGCTTCTCCAATTCAATTTTAACCGGTTCTAAAGATGAGATAATAACATTTATATATTCAAATATATAAATTCTGAAATATATAAATATATAAATTCTTCATCTGAAATATCCATGCCCTTTCCAATCCCAAGGTCAACCAACGCTTTCGAAATATAAAATATATAAAAAATTTTGAAATAGAAGTAAACTCCATTCCAGGAGTTTCTAGAAAGAACGAACTCAAAGCGATAAGATAGTTACCCATTGGTCATTACCCAATCAATTTTCAGTTTCACTTTTCAGTAGGAAAAAAATTATATTTCACCCCCATACTCAAGCGAAAACGGTTTTCAAAGTTTAAAAAACAGGTGAACGAAAACTTCAATTGTGAAAAGCCTTTGCATGAAATAAATATACCTCATAATAAAATTGTGTTTAAAAGTCTCCCCTGAAAATAGAATAACGGGAAATGCCAGGATCGATGACAGTTTTCTCATAAAACGAGCTGTCTACTTTACCTCCGGGATTCCGGATGCCCAGCCCTAACCCTAATGTACAACACACTTGCTTGGAGAAAGCCTGCTCACAGCGACTCAAACATTATCTTTATTCAGAAAGGGCGATTAGAATATGAACTGATGCTGATCTTTATACTCATATTATAATTTTAAAAAAATTACAAATATTAAAGATCAAAGTTATTATTAAAAGCGTATGGAATTCTGTATAACGTTTTGCTCGGGGGTGCAAACTCTATTGGACTGCGAAAGTAGATGTGTTATACATGTTTTAATCAATAAGTTTACTGTGATTTGATCAGAGGACGATGGCTGGTTTCGTTGGAGACAGTGAAGAACAACGTGCGGTAGATTGAATTCGAGCAAATGCCTATCGAGAAACAATGGAAGCAAGTGAAAATTTCATCTATCTGAAGTGGATCATCCAAAAACTTTATCGTAGTGAAAGATTGGTAACTGACAATTGGAAGAAGAGATACGACATATACCCAGCGAGTACCGAGAATCTAGTTTGATTTTGCGATTATCTACGTCTGTAGTCTGTAGGATGAAGATGAGTTCATGTACCTTGGCACTAAATGAGGGGTTCTTCATTTGGACTGTCTGTCGGCAAAGTATCAAAATGACAGAGTGTAATCACTTTCCTTCGAAGATATTGAAGACTGTGATTATTATCAACAGCTTTGCTGAAAACCTCGTTACATTGGGATATTCATTGCTTCACTACAGTCAAAATGATGTGGGTGATCAAAGAAGAAGGCGCTTCATGGGATGGTGCATATTATCGGCAAACTATTCTTACAGTAAACGTCATTCCATTTCTTTTGCATCCACAAAATGTAATAGACACCTCGGAAATGGCTTATCTTCATGACAGTGCCCCAAATCGTCGTGCAAATGCCACCCAACAACTTCTGAAAGACTCTGGGATTCATTTCTTTGATCGGATTCAATGGCTAGGAAATTTCCCTCTTCTGCCATCAACCGTGCATTGGTTATATGAGTCAATTGATCATGGCGGCTCGATTGGAACAGTGCCCTGTCCTACGGAGCAGTCCAGGACGTTTACGTTTAATGGCCGCTCGTAAACGTTCCAGTGTTGAACAATATGCAGCTGCATTGATTATTGTGCCTTTTTGCATGAAGTCTGCGAGAAAAACGCCTTTGTGGTCCCAAAACATGGTAACCATCACTTTGCCAGCGGACCTCACAAGCTTGAACTTCTTTGGTCGCGGGGACCCAGGGTGTTTCCATTCCATGCTGGCACGTTTTGTTACCGGAGTACGGTGATGAACCCATGTCTTGCCTCCTGTGACAATGCGCTCGAGAAATTCTTGACCATTGACAGACTCGGAATATCGTTGCAGAAATGACAGGGCACTGTTCCAGTCGAGCCGCCATGTTCAACTGACTCATAATCAATGTATGGTAGATGGTAGCCGAATCGACGTGCAGTGTTGCCAACAATGATTAAGGAATTCACCTGATACAAACATAATCAATGTAGGTCCTTTAGTTACGAAATTATACGCAGTGTAAACTTATTTTCTGACTGCCCCTCGTATTGATTATTGTGCCTTTTTGCATGAAGTCTGCGAGAAAAACGCCTTTGTGGTCCCAAAACATGGTAACCATCACTTTGCCAGCGGACCTCACAAGCTTGAACTTCTTTGGTCGCGGGGACCCAGGGTGTTTCCATTCCATGCTGGCACGTTTTGTTACCGGAGTACGGTGATGAACCCATGTCTTGCCTCCTGTGACAATGCGCTCGAGAAATTCTTGACCATTGACAGACTCGGAATATCGTTGCAGAAATGACAGGGCACTGTTCCAGTCGAGCCGCCATGTTCAACTGACTCATAATCAATGTATGGTAGATGGTAGCCGAATCGACGTGCAGTGTTGCCAACAATGATTAAGGAATTCACCTGATACAAACATAATCAATGTAGGTCCTTTAGTTACGAAATTATACGCAGTGTAAACTTATTTTCTGACTGCCCCTCGTATTGATTATTGTGCCTTTTTGCATGAAGTCTGCGAGAAAAACGCCTTTGTGGTCCCAAAACATGGTAACCATCACTTTGCCAGCGGACCTCACAAGCTTGAACTTCTTTGGTCGCGGGGACCCAGGGTGTTTCCATTCCATGCTGGCACGTTTTGTTACCGGAGTACGGTGATGAACCCATGTCTTGCCTCCTGTGACAATGCGCTCGAGAAATTCTTGACCATTGACAGACTCGGAATATCGTTGCAGAAATGACAGGGCACTGTTCCAGTCGAGCCGCCATGTTCAACTGACTCATAATCAATGTATGGTAGATGGTAGCCGAATCGACGTGCAGTGTTGCCAACAATGATTAAGGAATTCACCTGATACAAACATAATCAATGTAGGTCCTTTAGTTACGAAATTATACGCAGTGTAAACTTATTTTCTGACTGCCCCTCGTATTTTTGTTGTATCTTTGTTTACTTTGGTTTGTACCCCCTAGCAAAAGGTTACTTCATATTCATTCACAAATGTATCAACGAAGATTTTACTTTGGGTTCATAAATATTTTGTAACTCAAGACATTCACTCCTGTCCAACTCGGAGTATAGTCAAGCAAGTGCATATAATCAATTGAAATGTCATTTAAAAATTAACCTGGTTTTTGTTTGAATGAAATACTGAAATGATTTAAGCGTTGATGTAAAAAATACTTTTAATATAACTGCATTTGAAAGTAAATTGAATACTGATAAACACTTATGATTTAATGTGAACTGCATTACTTGTTTAATTTCTCATACAGTATTTTTGTTAATTCTTTGTATCTTCTAAAATAATTACTATTTTTATGAAAATGAAAATGAAAAGGTTTATTGGCAGACTATAGTCCATATGACATGTATTATTAATACAATGACAGTTCACATACTAAGGATAGAAATATATACAGTTGATTAGAAATAATACAGTAATGTCGACGTTAAGTGGAGCTACAGAGAGACGTTTTCGTACCAAGAATTCCATAGCTTAGAGGATAAACGGCAAGACTCATGAATAGCTTGGATAATCGGGTTGTTTGATTTCTTAATTCTTTGCATTAGACTGTATTGAGCACGTCTTGTTACCTCCGGGGAGATCGGGACATTGCGGGTAGCAAACATTTGCGAAGCTGAGCATCTCGGGGGCAATTTATGTAAAAGTCTAAAAGACCTGTTGTACAGTAAATTTAGAGTTCTGCCAAAACCTTTTTTATAATTCACCCAGAGTTGCTGTCCGTATACGTATATTACTGCAGAAAGTACGAAAGAGAGTGTCTTTAGCTTCACTTGTACAGAACCAAAAGTTCCTTATAGTCATATTCACTTTAGCACAAAGGCTTCGAGATTGTTTTCTTATATCTGAGTCATCACTCAAGGAGCTGGTGATAGGTTGACTCAAATACTTAAACTCTTGTACTTCCTCAATTACTTCACCTCTCATTTTAAACCTAATATCAGCCGGCTGATTACAGCTTTTAGGATGAAATTGCATAACCTTAGTTTTTGTAACATTAAAAAGAATATCATGTTTCTGCGAATACACTTCGCAGACGTTTAGTAGCCGATCCAGACCCTTAACAGAGGGACTTATTAAGACCATATCATCGGCATAAACTAAGTTATTTTTCCTTGTGTTATCTATACAACATCCCACTGTTGCCTCATTAAGTGAAGCAATTAATCCGTCAATATATACATTAAACAGCATAGGAGAGAGCAAGGAGTCTTGTCTCACCCCGCAAGAGGAGGCAAAACACTCGGATAGTACATTGCCCACCAAACGCTAAAAGATTGGTGGTAATACCAAAATTTCAATAAATTTAATATGTACATGGGAACCTTCCTGTCTTCTAGTTTTTTTAAATGAAATGTTGTGGTTCACTCTATAATACGCCTTACTTATATCAAGGAAACGGCTATAAATAGTTGAATTACTGTCAGTGTATTTAGATATTATTTCTTTAGGTACATAGATACACAGGTCAGTTGAGTAGGACCTTTCAAAACCAAACTGATTAGGAGATGTCCATTATTTTATAATTGGGATATTTCATTTATTATTCATGTGTGTGAACGCCGTATAAAATTGTGTTACGTCTCAGTTAAACTGAAAGCCCGACAAAATAAAAAACTTGAGGGGTCAAATTGTGGTAAAATACATATACAGTATGTTTCATGCTATAATTATTGTAATATTTATTTTATAAATAAAGAGTGTGTTTCTAATCTCTTTTTCCTACCTTTCTCCTTTCATCCTCAATATCTTCACACCTTTCTACACATTGGCAAAGTCCTTCTCCTTCCTCACTAATTATGCATTCCCTTCCCGGTCCACAAAATATTTCCTGACAAGGGTCTGCAAGTGACAAAAACAAAGACGTTATTCTGGAAATTTAGAAAAGTTAGAAAGTACAGGGTGATACAAAAATGTGCTCTTCAAATTAATGTGCAATAAATTGCTTTTGGGAACATCTTTTTGGATCACCTTTTATTTGCAGTAATGATTCTAAAAAAGTATTGATCAGTATTGCCATAGAGGAAAATAAAACAACGCTTTAAATATACCAAAACCTAAAATACAAACTGTCAGTGGTAAAATTTTCAAATATAAACTAATGATAACAAAAATTTATGTATTTATTCATTTATGTGCTAAAATGTAAAAGATGTGAAGCAATTATTTTCAAAAATATATAAAAAATATATGAATTTCGTGCTAAAGATGTAGGAAAAATACAAGAATTTATAAGGAAATATAAGAATCTTTACACATCTTTTTGAGTTTTTCAAATTTTTCACTCCATTTAAAACTTAAGACAAGAAGTAACATAACTTAAAAAATAAAGAAAACTAAAACATGAATGAAAATTAAATTTGTAAAGGTATACATTAGGGTGGAGCGAAAAATACTTTTTTTCTAGTATGAAGTTCTAATAGTGATTAAAAGTTGCATTTAGTGGACGAAATATGTCTGCCAAAATATGAGTTAATTTGTTTAAAATTTTCAGCTGCCACCAGGGGGCTAAAGTTAACACAATTTTGTGTAAAAAGGAAAAAAATGCTTCTATTTTAGGTTTGTCAAACTATTATAAAATTTTATCTTAGAATTATCTAATAGTTTGATTAAGATTCGTAAATGATAGGAATTCGTTTTGTAAAAATGCCTTTTCATATGCTTAATATCTTCAGCTGCCACAAGAGAGCTGAAGTTAACACAATTTAGAGTAACTGAGTCATGTTGAGACTACACAGAATGTTGTGGGGGAGGGTTTGGGGAAGGTTGTGGGGGAGGGTTTTGGTGTGAAGGAATTTCTTTCTGTGAGTCATTAGAACAGTGTGTTAACATTTGTCTTCTTAGGTAGTAGGCCTAGTCGCTCAGTTGATCGGAGAGTTTTTGAATATGATCGGAATATTATAAAACTTTATTTTAAAGTGATTTATATAGAGATAATATTGATTTTATTATAAAATGCTTGTTATAATGTATTATATTTTTAGTTTATTTATATAATATATTATATTTATATAATATATTATATATACTTATAAAATATATTATAATATTAATTAATAATGTTTTGATGTTACAGGATATTTTGTGATTGTGAATTTTTCTTAAAAATATTATGGCATCAAATACTAAATATAAACATTTCACTAGAGAACATATGAAGTGTGCCATATTTGAAGTACCTTGTGAGATGAGTGATATGCAACTACCAACTTATAACTGCATTATGAAAGATTACCTGTTCACAAAACATTTAGTGAAGGAGCAGATGAATAACAAGGAGCCTTCATTTTCTGGAATAGCAGAGGCAGTTTCCAAAAAGGTAGAAAATATTTGGAAGAAGGCCTCTTTGCCAATAGTTTCACATACACGCGTTTTACAGATGATGCGAGTGTACCATGATAAATACAGGTCCTTATTAAAGCCATACAAGTCACGCAAGGATCAGCCTAAGTACAAAAATCAGCTTGAAGAATGTGGAAACTCTTCAAAATGCACTTTGTGAAAAGAGTAAGAAAGTCCCTCCAAAAGAGCAGGATTTTTTAAATGGCCAACGAACACGCAGAATAATGGTGATAGGCAGCATTGACATAGCACACACAAGACGATTACAAGCAAGAGAACATCGAAAGGAAATGGAAAAAGCACGTCTGGAATCCTCACAAACAACTACTGTAGTGCTGCTATAACCAATACGTCCAACTTACAAATCGAAACAGAGACAAGTGAACTTCAACAACTAGAAGAGATATCTGAAGATAATGAGGAAGATACAACCTCGACTCAATATGTAATATCAGAACAACAGATGCGTGAGCCACTGCCTTCATTAGCAATTACTTGTGATAGATTTAAAATGTCGGACAGAGCTGGGGCTGCTATTGCTTCTGCAGTATTGGCAGATCTTAAAATTGTTACTCACTTACTCCCGAAGACAAAGGGAATATTATAGACAGAAGTAAGCTAAGACGTGAAAGACAAAAACAGAGAAAGGAACTACAACAGATAGGAGAGCCAAAAACCATGCGGGGATTGTACTTTGATGGCAGAAAGGATAAAACAATGATTCAAGTCCAGGAAAGTGATGGCTCTAACCACCAAAGAACCAAACGCGAAGAGCATATCAGCATAATATCTGAACCACACTCTCTGTACTTTGCACATGTGACACCTTCCAGTGGCAAAGCTAAATACATTTGCACAGCGCTAGTGAATTGCTTGAAAGAAAGGAATGTTGATATAGGGAACATCGTTGCAGTTGGCTGTGATTCGACAGTGGTTAACACTGGTAGTATTGGAGGCACAATAAGATTACTGGAAGAAGCCTTTAATAAGCCATTGCAGTGGCTGATATGCCTTTTACACCTTAATGAACTTCCATTGCGCCATCTGTTTCATCACTTGGATGGTACCACTACTGGACCAGAGCATTTTCAGGAGAAATTGGCCGAGCACTTTCAGACTGTGAAAAGCTTCCCATAGTTAACTTCAAACCCATTGAAATTCAAGAGGACATGTGTGAAGTTGATGTAGATGACATAAGTACTGACCAGAAATACCTTCTTGAAATTCACAAGGCTATATCAAGTGGAACATTCTCAAAGAGTCTTAGTCATAAGAGTCCAGGCAATATATCACATTCAAGGTGGCTCACCACAGCAAACAGGACTCTGCGGTTATATGCAAGCACAGAGAATCCTTCAGGCAATTTACAAGAATTAGCTACTTTCATTGTTAGGGTATACGCACCAATGTGGTTTCAGATAAAGCGTAAACCATTATGCCAATATGGTGCTAAACATATGTGGCATATGATTGCAAGAAGCCGGTATCTCCGTGAAGAGCTTAGGAGAGTACATGACTCAGTCATTCAGCGAAATGCATATTACGCAAATCAAGAAAACATTCTCATTGCAATGATAGCTGATGAAAGGGAGCATGTGCGTCAGTTGGGATTTAGGCGTATCATAAAAGCAAGGGCATGCATTCAAGAAACAGATGTTATCAGGTATTTTAAGGTGCCAGAAATAAATTTTTATGCCAAAGACTATACAGATCTCATTATGTGGCAAGATTTTCAGATAGCAGAACCACCGATAACCAAAGGAGTTTCTCTTGATGATATTGAATCATGCATCAAACATGGTACTACTCTTCATTCAGAATTATTTCAGTTTCCATGTCATACACAAGCCGTAGAGAGATGCGTCAAACTCGTTACAGACGCTGCTGGATCAGTCTGCGGACCTACAAACAGAGACGGTTGGATTCGTGCTACATTAGAATCAAGGAAAAAACAGCCAAAATTTGACACAAAAGCAAATTACTAAATAGCCTTCAGCAAGAACCCTTTCTAGAGGGAGGTTGGTTGGGGAAAGGGTGGTAACTCCGCTAAGGCACGAAATAACGTTTCTTAACTGTCTCAAGACAGTATAAAGGAGGAGAGACATCCTAATTTATTACTGTTCCCTTTTTCAAGTAAATACAGAATCATACTTAATTGTCATTTTTAAGTTAACTTCAGCCCTCTTGTGGCAGCTGAAGATAATAAGCATATGAAAAGGCATTTTTACAAAACGAATTATTATCATTTAAGAATCTTAATCAAACTATTAGATAATTTTAAGATAAAAGTTTATAATAGTTTGATAAACCTAAAATAGAAGCATTTTTTTCCTTTTTACCCAAAATTGTGTTAAATTTAGCCCCCTGGTGGCAGCTGAAAATATTAAACAAATGAACTCATATTTTGGCAGGTATATATGGTCCACTAAATGCAACTTCCAATCACTATTAGAACTTCATACTAGAAAAAAAGTATTTTTCGCTCCACCCTAGTATACATACCGTACGTGTAGAAATCAATTTATTTTAAATGACTTTTTCAAATAAAAAGTTATGGACACTCATTTGAAATTAAAGCAAAAATTGTTAAATTAATGAAAGCCAGCTTTCTGTTCGATGCCTACTACTAATAAAACTTGTGAAAAGGTAATTAACGCGTCACAGTATTTTACTTAGATGCGCACGGCATATATCTATTATCAATTTGTGTTTGAAGTAGTCTACAGTATACAGTTCCATACAATACATTAATTTTTATAAGTTATTGATAATTTTTAAGAAATAAAGGAGATTTTCTAAAATATTGTAAAATATAGGATCATCGTGTAATTTTTGGACCTTTTCCAGTTTGTGTACCGTTTTTCGTATAATTTATTTTTGAGAATATTTTTGTTAAAACTAACGAAAATATCACGACTTAACCTAACCAATTATCAAGAGCGTACAGTTGATCTATTAGTAAATAGTAAATACTATTCCAGAAACAAACAATGTTATAATTAATAATTAATAGATCAACTGTACGCCCTTGATAATTTCCACAAACTGGAAAAGGTCTTTCACGGAATTATTTGAAGCATATGCCGTAAATTGTAAGTAGCAATTATCGTCAGTGACAGGAAATGAAATCCTGATACGAACGACTCCCATTCAAAATTTACCTTCCAATTCATCTTCTTCGCTTTCTTCGTTGTATTCAGCACTTTTAGTGAAAGACGGGAAATCAATAATTTCGCTCACACTGCCCGCTTCTGCATCAATTTCTTCTTCCAGTTCCTCTTCCAGTTCTGCTTCTAACTTTACGATATAAATTTAACATTAAAAATAAACGTAAACTTCGTTCACTTAAAACTTATCTTATGTTTTTGTTGGCGCAAAAGTTTCCCACAACGGGCAAACCTACACGAATTAATTACATTCGAGCGATAATTATAAAAATTAAAAAACATTTGTACAATTAATGAAAATGAATAATAATTGTGAATTAAGTTTTGTTGGGTAGCATGGCGGTTAAATTTTACGTATTATGGTTAATAATTCCCCGTAAACTCCCGTAAACTTTAGGAACATCGACTATTTTTGAAATCTTAATGGATTTTATTATGAAAAAAAGTCCCATTTCCTTTCTGCCTTACCTCAGCTTCATCTTCTTGTAAGCGCTCAAGTTTTTCTTGAAGATTCCAGTATTTTTTATCTTCTGTTGCTTTTTTGAATTTACGAGGCTGAAAATCATGATGCGTTGTTACAATAAATAAGTCGAGGTTTTAACGCGTCCATCTAACTCAAAACTGGTAATATATATATATATATATATATATAGGGTGGCGCAAAATTTGCGCATCACAGGAATTTTCAGTGTGCGAAATTAACAAGAGACGAGAGGGTGAGCTTGCTTTTAATGTATGGAATACCAGGTACAACAAATCGATGGATCGGTACAGAATTTAAATTCTGTACCGATTCATCGATTTGTCGTACCTGGTATTCCCTACCTAAAAGAAAAAAAAATAATATAGGCGGGGGGGTCAGAAAATATGTTTACACGGCGTATAATTTCGTAACTAAAGGACCTACAGTGATTATGTTTGTATCAGGTGAATTCGTTAATCATTGTTGGCAACACTGCACGTCGATTCGGCCGCCATCTACCGTACATTGGTTATACGAGTCAGTTGAACATGGCGGCTCGATTAATGGCCGCTCGTAAACATTCCATTGTTGAACAATATGCAGCTGCATTGATTGTTTTGCTTTTTTGCATGAAGTCTGCGAGGAAAACGCTTTTGTGGTCCCAAAACACAGTAATGCGCTCGAGAAATTCTTGACCACTGACAGACTCGGAATATCGTTGCAGAAATGACAGCACTGTTCCAGTCGAGCCGCCATGTTCAACTGACTCATATAAACAATGTACGGTAGATGGCAGCCGAATCGACGTGCAGTGTTGCCAACAATGATTAAGGAATTCACCTGATACAAACATAATCAATGTAGGTCCTTTAGTTACGAAATTATACGCTGTGTAAACTTATTTTCTGACCGCCCCTCGTATTTTAATCAACATTGAAAATTCCTATGATGCGCGACTTTTGCGCCACCCTATATATATATATATATATATATATATATATATATATATATATATATATATATATATATAGTGTATCAAAAGTTCGTTCTCATTGTATTTTCCGTTAAAAATATTTTTTTATTTGGAGTTCAGATAAATGACGATATGGGTGATTATACAGGTCAAGAGGAGGTGTGAATTGTTTTGCTATATGTTGCTGGTAGAATCCATAGGGAGGCTTATCAGTTATACTATGACCGACACCCTGATTCGGTGAAGTGGCAATGATATGTCAGGATGTCGTTCATGAGAACGGACTTTTGATACACCATATATATATATACTGTCGCGGAATGACCAAGTGAAACAGCCATTTCGGGAAATGACTAAAAGTTTCAGCCATTACGCGAAATGGCTGGTTACACACTTTGACTGTAACATATATATATATATATATGATGAATAAAACCACGAAGGAAAGGAAACACAGAATGGTGCTCAAGCGCTTTCGTCTAATGACATCCTCAGTGTTCCTGAGGATGTCATTAGACGAAAGCGCTTGAGCACCATTCTGTGTTTCCTTTCCTTCGTGGTTTTATTCATCATAAATATTTTTCATGTGTTGCTTTCGTGAAGTAATTTTCATATATATATATATATATATATATATATATATATATATATATATATATATCAGTGGCGACGGAGGGGGTCAGGCTGAGCCTGACCTGTTATTTCTCCTGCTCGTGGCTTAAAAAACTAACCTATAAAAACTAACAATACACAATCCCATCTCTTATCAAGTTGTCGGGCTAAAAATGTCCATCCATCCATCTATCATCTAAACCCCATTTCCCCAGTGAGGGTGGGGAGAGAGACGCGGGAAGAGAGGGAAGATATATGGCTAAAAATTTGAGTCAGATATCTTTACTTTATAAAACATGTTATAATGACCAATTGACCATGTTAGGATTTATAAATACAGTTATACAGTATATCTATTTGCATATACACTGTAATTAATTGCACATAAAGTTAATTATTACTGTATTATGCATCTTTTCAAATAACAAAGCCTTACAACTCGCATAAAAATGCACAATTCCACGTCTTATCAGGCAAACAATTTTAAGCCTGACGTCTCTCTTTGAAACATGTTATGATGTAAATCTTATGATTTATTTATAATGTTATAAAGTCACTTGGATATTCACTATAAGTAAAGTTAACTAGTATTTTAATTGATTTATTACTTTGTATCCACCGAATAACCAATTTTTTAATGTTTGAAGTCAGGCAAATTCCTATCTGCCTGACGACTTGCTGCTGAGTCTTGGGCTATAAAGAAAGATCATGAGAAAAGACTAGATGTAACGGAGATGAGAATGCTGAGATGGATGTGCGGAGTGACAAGGTTGGATAGAGTAAGGAATGAAAGGATAAGGGGCACAACAAAGGTTGGAGAAATCTCGAGGAAGATACAAGAAAGTAGACTGAAATGGTATGGACATGTGATGAGAGGGGACGAAGATTATGTGGGTAAGAGAACGATGAATATGGAGGTGCATGGCAGGAGAAAGAGAGGCAGACCGAAGCGAAGGTGGATGGAGAAGGTGAGGGACGATTTGAGGGAGAAGGGTTTGTCGGGGGAAGAAGCCCAGGACCGGGCTGTGTGGAGGAGGCTGGTCAGAAACGCCGACCCCGCATAGAGGCGGGAACGGGCGAAGAGAAAGAAGAAGAAGAAGACTGGCAGTTGGGTATTTCAATATATTCTACTTTTGCATAGTACAGTAAATTTTATGAAATGTAATACACAACATATGGAAAGTGTTCATTTTATATAATGTCTGTCACATCTGCGTCGAAACAGGGGAATCCAAACTGCTGCGCTGAAATGCCAAATCTCTTTTTTGTTTAAACTTAATCTTGTTTTCAATAATTTAGTTATTATTAAAGTAGCGAATCATTTACCAGGTGTCAAACTTTTTTCTCTCACTTGAAGGCATTTAATAAATTTACTTCCTCAAGCACAAAGAGAAAGAATGTATTCAATAATTTTAAAGTTACCATTCCAAGTTTAAGTGAAACACGCTGGTGCTATCGGTCAAGAACAGTGTCAGCTATATTACGTCAGTGTGGAGCATTGAAAGAGGCTTTAGAAAGCATTTTGAATGATGAAATCTCGTGGGATGAAGATAGTTTAAACCAGGCTGAAAACCTTTACGCAAAACTAGATGACTTTTTATTTGTGTTTTATAGGTTAATACGTTTTAAATGACATGGGCTGGACCTGTAAATCAAAATAACTTTTTATGAGGTAGTTTTAGTCGCTTTATTCAAATTTGTCATTCATTTTTTGTGTAAATGCATCAGCATATTAATGGTGAAAATTGATACTAATAATATATAAATATATATATAAATACACTCATTTCTGGTCCGACGAGTATAATTTTGGGCTGTTTTTTCGCTACTCTGTGACTTAATTAGTTTGTTGGTTTCTGTTCTGGCTATTTTGTTTTTCTAATTGGATTCAGTTTGGTGGTGTTTATGATAGAATTATGACGTGCCGTTCGTGTGGTTTCGACTTTGAGAATTTGATTTGTTTGTATTAATTACGGCGTTATTCTTTCATCCTTAACTTGCCCGAAATGTGACAGTGAGTGCCTAATACGAAAAGATCAGAAGATATTTAGGTGAAATAACCAATATTAACCTGTTAGGTTAATTGAATGCCTGGTTAGGTTAATTGAATGCCCGGTTAGGTCAACTGTACGCCCTTCATGATTGGTTAGGTTAAGTCGTGATATTTTCGTTAGTTTAAACGAGTAATCTATTTGACGTAAAAGCTTTAACGTCAGAATTAAAACACATCTATCAGGACTCCGATTTTTGTCAGTGCAAATGTACAAAAGAAATTTTAAAGCTATGTCATGACCTTGGACTTACAACAGCCTCACCTGAAATAATCAAATTAATTCGGCTACTTTTGACAATCCCTGTAACCAATGTGTCAGCGGAAAGAAGTTTTTCAACGCTTAACAGAATAAAGACGTACCTACGGAATACCATGTCAGAGGAAAGGCTGTTTTGTTTAGCAAGAATTGCCATAGAGAAAGAAATTGTAATATCGCTAGAGAAAAATAAAATGTTGCATGACAAAATAATTGAAGAATTTGCATTAAAACCAAGAAGACTGGAGTTCATGTATAAATAAATAAGGTAAGGCGATGTTTTATTTCCTAAATTTATGCCAGTTAAAATTATTCTAATTATATATCATACATAATACACATCACAGTGAAACAAGTATCTAATTATACAGTATATATATATATATATATATATATATATATATATATATATATGCTTGGAAGGTTTGAGCCCGAGTATCCACAAAAGCTGGCGTCGGCCCTGATATATATATATATATATATATATATATATATATATATATATATATATATATATATCAGGGCCGACACCAGGCTTTTGTTGATACTCGGGTTCAAACCTTTCATATATACTGTATAATTTGATACTTGTTTCACTGTGATATGTATTATGTATGATAATTAGAATAATTTTAACTGGCATAAATTTAGGAAATAAAACATCGCCTTACCTTATTTGTTTACACATGAACTCCAATCTTCTTGGTTTTAATGCAAATTCTTCAATTACTTTGTCATGCAACATTTTATTCTTCTCTAGCGATATTACAATTTCTTTCTCTATGGCAATTCTTGCTAAACTAGACAGCCTTTCCTCTGACATAGTATTCCGTAGGTACGTCTTTATTCTGTTAAGCGTTGAAAAACTTTTCCGCTGACACACTGGTTACAGTGATCGTCAAAAGTAGCCGAATTAATTTGATTATTTCAGGTGAGGCTGTTGTAAGTCCAAGGTCAAGACAAAGCTTTAAAATTTCTTTTGCACGTTTGCACTGACAAAAATCGGAGTCCTGATAGATGTGTTTTAATTCTGACGTTAAAGCTTTTACGTCAAATAGATTACTCGTTTAAACTAACGAAAATATCTCGATTTTCCATATATATATGGAAAATCCCCAAAATAAGATGAAGTAAAAGATGAAGCTAAATCTTAAAATAACAAAATTAAACTGACTGAAAACATGAACGAATATCGTATATATATATATATATATATATATATATATATATATATATAGGCGTATATCGTACGCGGCATGGAAGTCTGTCATAAAATTTAAAAATAATTTTTAAGGTGCCATGTACTACACGAAATCTGTTGCGCAATACAAGTTGCAAAATACAAAACAACAACATTGTTAGCTATAAAATTCCATGCGCCGATTGCAATAAGGTACAGTATACATAGGTAAAACCAACGAGTACAAAATTAAAATATATCAGCGTAAGTATAGTGTTAGTTGGGTGGGAGATAATGCATCAGCCCAACATTTACACGAAATTATATCCAACATAATATTGCTTTAAATATCTATCTTAAATTACGGGATTGGACGTGAGAAACAGAAAATTGATAGAATTTTTTTCTCATAAAAAATAAAGACTATTTTAATATTAACAAAGGATTGTTTTACAATTGATAATGTCACGAATGAAGTTCTTTTAAACGACCGAAAGTTTAAAAACATTTTCAATGAGTTTGGTCCTGCCAGATGTTAATTGACGCATGCGCATAATTGGTCGTAGATTCGTTTACTTCCTGAACTTTTTGTTTTTCTTTGGGTCTGACAGAAGAAGAATGTTTCCCCTCGAAAAGCTTCGTCTATGTTTTTAGTTTAATTTTTAGATTTTAAGATTTACTTTCATCTTTCTTTCACTTTAATTGTATTTTGAGGAATTTTTCTTATATAATTTGTGCGGTTATTGTAATATATATATATATATATATATGGGATTGAACTCAGAATGGTCCCCTGAGGTTTTTTCATGATACACACAGACCGTGCATGGAACAAGGCACTCTTCTGGGAAAATTAAATCCACTGTAGTCCGAATAAGCAGTGGCGACTCGTGGTATAAATGTATGGGGTGCGATTTCATAAAATTGTACGACAACACGGACTCACAATAGGCTAGCGCGAATCCAACTGCCGCTCACAAGAGTACTTGTATTAACATATGCGGCTATGCCAGACGTACAATTCTAGTTAATTACAAATAAGTAATAATTTCAATAAAATACATATAAATGGCTTATATCATTATTACTGAAGTAACTATTAGTAAAAATAAAGTTGTTATTATAAAAAAAATTCGCGATTGTACTTATATTTTCATTACAACAGTAAAATATAATTTATATTTACTTGAGCGAAAAATCTATCGCTCCATTCGGCTGCAATATTATTTTGTATTCAAACAGCGGTACGCTGTTTGAAGCTATGCTATAAGTTTAGAATATTATGTACTGTATGAAGGCTTACTCAAAATGCCTCATGAATCAAGATATGCCACATGAATTTTTAAAATATATTTCAAGAATATTTATTTTAATATCTTAAAATTAATATATTTTTTATCTGTTAAATTAATATTTATCGTTTCAAGCAAGGGGGAGCGACCGCTCCGTCGCTCCTATACGCCAGTCGCCACTGCGAATAAGTAATGGTAAATGACAAACTATAGTTTTTTCTTTTTCATGATGTTAGCCCGACGTGGGCAACGGGTTACCATTACTTATTCGGATTATAGTGGATATAATTTTCCCAGAAGAGTTCCTTGTTCCATGCACGGTCTGTGTGTATCATATATACAAATATATATGAAAAGTTCGCTCCACCAGGGTTCGAACCCACCACCTCTTCAATAGAAGGTAAGGGTACTGGCCACTACACTATGATGGCATAGAAGTTAACGCAACCTGTCATATTTAAACAACCGAAAAAACTGTACAACACTTTCGCATCCAGAGGCATTTTACGTGTTAACCCTCCCGCACTCGAGGTAATGACCATTCAAACTATCTGGTACTACAATGGGGTCCAATAAATAGAATATCATGCATAAACTCGCACGATTTTTCATGAGTGTGGTAGGGTTAACGCGTAAAATGCTTCTGAAGGCGGAAACGTTATGAGTTTCCCAGGTTGTTTAAATATATGACAGGTTGTGTGAACTTTTATCCCGTCGTAATGTAGTGGCCTTCACTATAACCACTCAAACAACAAAGGAAAGTAGAAAAGGAAGAATGTGTCGTGTTCCCAAATTAAAGGCTAGAGAGGGAACATCCTCAACCCTGAAGGAAAATATTTTTTTGTGAGAAGACCAAGACTGTTCAACCAGTTGCCCAAGGAACTAAGGAACACGAGTGGTGTAGCGGTGGTTACCTTCAGAAGAGGCCTAGATGCCTGATCAAAACAATCCAGATGAGTCGGGCGTACCTGGCTATGTAAAGTGGAGAGCGCAAGAAACCGAACTCTTTTCTTCACTAGGCCAACTCAAGAGGAGGAGCAATAAACTTAACCTTCATGAAATGAGGAATCATTGTACGAAACATTTGAAAGGGTGAAAGGTATATATATATATATATATATATATATATATATATATATATATATATATGTATATAGATAGAGAGTTAGGTGGATATAAAAAGTTTACTTGTTAACTTAGCAGTTAGTGCATAAGTGTTTGAAACTGAATGTCTAAATCAGGAAGTTTTTGGGTCGAATTCCTTTCATATTTTATATTAAAACTAAAATTTCTAAAAGATTAATGAAGTCACTTATAAAAATTACCTTCTCAGAGACGGAACCGGAAACACAAATCCCGATGACCAAAAGGATTATAAATGCGTTGAGACGCATTTCCTGTAATAAAAGACCATTATTATTATTATTATTATTAATGTATACATATATATTATTAATAATATATATATATGAGCCCACCAGGATTCGAACCTATAGAAAAACCACACGGTTTCACGCATGTTATTCCATCTATGGATCTCCAGTGCTATACCAGAGAGATTTGAATTAAATGCTGCCATTACTTCGAGTACGGGAGGGTTAACATAGTAAAACACCTCCGGACACGAAAGCTTTAGGTGTTTCTTCGGTCGTTTTAATATACGACAGGTTGTGTTACATTTCACCTCGTCGTAGTGTGATGGCAGTGCAGTATTCGCGACTCTTACTTAGGTCTTGGGTTCGAATCTTGGTGGGGGCAATTTTGTTCTATACAAAAAAACCACGCGGGCTCATGCATGTTTATATATATATATATATATATATATATATATATATATATATATATATATATATATATATATATTATTTCTGATATAATGAAATCTGCATAAGGATAAAAAAGTTTAAACCATGAAAATAAGTGAATAATTAAAATTATTCATGTTTCGTCCAATATACTCCATGTACGAGGGCCACTCAACATATTTTGCCTTACCTTTTTTTTCTTTCCAAGTTTCCTTGTAAGTTCCAGAAATTTTGGACACGTAGTTACATACTTTTTTACAAGTTTTTATTTTTCCACATAGTCTCCATCCTTTTCTACGGCTTTCCTCCACGTCGAAACAAGGGCCTTTATTCCTTGCTGGTAAAAGTCTGCTGGGTTCCGCTGGAACCACCTCTTAACCTCCTCAACAACCTCATCGTCACTCTGAAACTTTCTTCCATGAATAGTATCCTTCATTGGCCCAAACAAATGGAAGTCTGAAGGTGCCAGATCCGGGCTGTATGGAAGGTAGGGTAACACAGTCAAGCGCATTTTTGTGATGGCCTCTCTTGTTTGCAAACTGTTGTGTGGTTTTGCGTTATCGTGCAAAAGAAGGACGTCTTCCAGTTTTCTCTCCGGTCGAACTCGCTTTATACGTCTCTGGAGACTCTGTAGGGTAGCAATATATGCCTCTGAGTTGATTGTTTGTCCTTTCTTCATAATGTCCACCAGAATCACCCCTTTCATGTCCCAGAAAATGGTGGCCATAACCTTTCGTGCAGAGGGAGCCATTTTGAACTTTTTCTTGCGTGGGGAGTCTGCGTGATGCCATTCCATGGCTTGACGTTTTGTTTCAGGTTCAGTGGTGTACCCAAGTCTCATCCCCAGTCACAATTCGTGAAAGGAAGTCATTCTCTTCTGTCTTGTATCGAACCAAAGACTCAGAAGCAATTTCTTTTCTTTGGGCTTTGTGATCTTCAGTCAGTTGGCGAGGAACAAACCGTGAACACGTTTTTGAGTATCCCAGTTACTGAATTATCGTATTCACACTTCCTTCACTGATTCCTAGCTCCAGTGATAGCTCCTTGTATGTGACGCACCGATTTGATCGAATGATGCTGTTAGCACGTTGCACAGTGTGAGATGTCAGCCGATGCCGTGCGACCGCTGCGTGGGTCATCATCGAGGCTGGCTCTCCCTCTCTCCGATGATCTCACACGTTTAGACCAGCGTCCAACTGTGTTTCGATCAACACCAGCATCTCCGTAAACGTTTTGTAGACGTTTGTGAATATTTCCAACTGTTTCCTTCTCTGCGGTTAAGAACTTGATAACAATTCTCTGTTTACGACGCACATCACTGTCAGACGCCATTTTCGAGACTGCGTTAACCATCGGTTTTATAAAAGGGCGTTTAAAAGCGGTTTTATACAAGGAGGGGAGGCTCAAACTGGAAAATCTGGTTATGTGAAGCGTAGAAAGTTCAAACTTACGGCCCAAAAGACATTTCAGCCTCATGGCCTATTATTTAGCTAAGAAAAAAGGGTGGGGCAAAATATATTGAGTGCCCCTAGTAGTTTCCCTACAGAGTGGCAACAAAATCCTTTTGCAGTGAAATTACACCATATTTGTATGTTGCTCTTGTTTTCCATGCAAAAGGACTTTGTGTCCACCCTGTACACTTTGGGTTCAGAATGTTTTGAGTCTGAAAAGGTGATCAGTTCGATTTTCACCATCTTTTCGCGACACTCGTTACACTATTTATTTATCTTATAAGAATTCCTTTATAATTTTTATTCGATTAAAATTTTATACTAAATTTCACCTGTAAAAATGTTAAAACTTTTTCTAAAATTAAACTTTCAATTAACATCTTAATGAAACACGAGTTAATTTTTTACTAATAAATTTAAATTAGAACTATGTCGGAACGGCACGAATGTCCCCTCCCGTATTTGTGATCTTAATCTTTGGTGCAAGAACCTGATTATTGCTCGTAGCACATCGTGCTCTGATGATATATATGTATATGAAGTTTTATAATTTTATGTTGAGTCGTTCAAAAGTTAAGGCGAGGGCACGAAAAAACTCCATTTGATATTTGACCTTTATTTATGACCTTGATATTTGATGCAGTAACCCGAATCTCGCTCATGACACTTCGTCTCGCGATGATCCATACGCGCGTGAAGTTTCATCAATTTATGTTGAACGGTTTAAGAATTATATCCCGGACACGAAAGTATGACGAAAGGACGGACGAGCAAGCGCAGTCCAGTTTGTTCCATCCAAATTTATTTGTTCGAGATATAATTATATTGAAGTTAGTTATCTTATGAAATTGAACTTTCTCGTATCATTTAAATCTTAGGGAAATCAGCCCTTTCATTTATATTACTGCTTAAAGTCTTAAAGTTTGAATATACAAATTATAAGCGAAGAATAATGATCTCACACCGGTTAAATTAATCAATGATGATTATTGCTTTAACACATTTCATTCGATATCATTTGCGTATCATTTATATTATTTGGTTAGCTCGTATATTTTTTGACGAGTTTATAAAGAATGAAAAAAATTACTCGCATTTGATTAGTTTATAAAGAAATACTTTTATACGGAAATAAATGCAATATCCATTTAAACATAAAAATAATATGACAGTCATGTACAAACGAGTCTTGAAACTACAAAAATTCACACTTCTTCGTCTAGTTTGCGGAGAGGAGGCCTGAGGTGATATGAATGTATTTGTGATTAGACTGGATACATGTGGTTGCCTCAATGAGATGAAACACAAATTTGCGATGTATCTTACTCCTCATGAATCGTACATCTGTATCTATAAAAGCTGGAGTATCTGCAATACAAACTAACGAGAAGGGTACCTGAAAGGATTATGGGATTTGACTACTTATTTGAATATGATAAATCAAAATAGAGTTGCTTGTAATAATAATGAAGTAATTATGGAAGTCTCTTCAGTGTGTTGACCCTCTTCTGGTACTGATGATGCGAGCTGCTCGTTGAACGTGAATTGGTGTGTGGGCGGAGTGCTGGTATGTGAAACTCTTTCATACAAAACATTATTAAATTCTTATTCACGGTCAAAACATTAAATTTCTTATTAAACATTATTATCTTCTTTATTAAACAAAGCATTATTAAATTCTTATTAGACATTATTATTATCTTATTAAAAAAAAAAATACACGACAAATCGGTGTTCTGTGTTGACTGAACTGTATATATATATATACAGGGTGTACATAAAGTCAGGATCTATTTTTGTGAAGCACTTGGAAATTATATGGAATTCAATCATAAAATGATAAAGTGGTAACATTTATTAAATAATTAAGAGTAGGATTCGACGTGACGCCCATCAGTATCCCTGCACAGCTCAAATCGTTCCGCAGCATTTCTAAACACATTCTGGAGCATTTGCGCGGTTACGTTATCTGCAGCAGTTCGTATACGTGTACGTAAGTTTTCAAGACTCGTAATCTTCGTCTGATAGACGTGCGATTTGATAAAGCCCCATGCAAAGAAATCTAAAGGGGTTAAATCTGGTGATCTCGCTGGCCAAGGTCTGTTGCTTCCGCGAGCGATCCAGCGATTTGGAAAACGTCCATTTAGATAATCCTGAACAATTTTGGCATAGTGACAAGGAGCACCACCATGTTGATAGACGACGGTACTAACAATCCTATCCCCGTCGTCTATCAACATGATGGTGCTCCTTGTCACTATGCCAAAATTGTTCAGGATTATCTAAATGGACGTTTTCCAAATCGCTGGATCGGACGCGGAAGCAACAGACCTTGTGAAGCGAGATGACCAGATTTAACCCCTTTAGATTTCTTTGCATGGGCTTTATCGAGTCGCACGTCTATCAGACGAAGATTACGAGTCTTGAAAACTTACGTACACGTATACGAACTGCTGCAGATAACATAACCCCGCAAATGCTCCAGAATGTGTTTAGAAATGCTGCGGAACGATTTGAGCTGTGCAGGGATATTGATGGGCGTCACGTCCAATCCTACTCTTAATTATTTAATAAATGTTACCACTTTATCATTTTATGATTGAATTCCATATAATTTCCAAGTGCTTCACAAAAATAGATCCTAACTTTATGTACACCCTGTATATATATATATATATATATATATATATATATATATATATATATATATATTATATACACACACACGAGTATACCATTCATGTCATGGAATCACTACGACTTATGGTTTGTAAATTTTTATTTGGAACTGCATGTCTTAAGTAGGAAAAAAAAGTAGGTAAACCGCCCTTTCATGATACATTCTGCAATTGAATTACAACCCACTCTTATCATGCGTGAGTTGATTAGACAAAGGTATGATGCACGTTTATAACAGAAACATGTGTTCATGCAGTTAATCTTTTGAAACAAAATTATATGCGAGTATTGCGCCTGATCAAAGTGAAAGTAGAATAGTGTCCCTAATTTGTTTGATTTCATATTGTTCACTGGTGCTCGAATAATATTTATGGTTTTACGGATAATAAAATACCAAACTATTTATTGTATATATATATATATATATATATATATATAGCAGCACACTTCAGTCATTCCTTTGTGAGCCAGCAGTTTTTATCAGCTGTGTATTGAGTGACATTTGGGGATGTCGCTGTTTCGAGGACCATTTATGACCTCGGCTTGACAGCTGCTTGAAAACGTTTACATGACGACCAGTCTCACCTCTTCAAGATTTACCACCCAACGTTCTTCAGTCATTCGTTCGCCTTCCAAGATGTAGCATCAATTTTTAACAGGTCCTCATTTTGGACTACCTATCATTCCTTTCAACCATAAAAGACCCAGCTTCATTCGCGCGCAATCCTATGATTCATTAAATAATCTAATTTAAATGAGTTATATACTGTGCAATTGTTCTTCGTCGTAATCAACATTTAATGCCACCAATTCAATTATATTATTATTTCACTTTAATTCAAGCAATTATAACGTTACTCACTATGACATTTATTTTTGTTAATTTTAAGAAAAACAAAATAATAATTTTAATTACCGCAGCATCATACCTAATCATTAATAACTATAGCTAATTACAGCATTGGAGCCTACGATAATTTTTATGCAGGAAGGAATGGCTAAGGGCGAACGCCTACAAAAACATCCCCCTCCCCCCGCCACACAGACTAAGAAGAGGGAGCCAAAATCAAAGCCCAAGGTTTCCGAGATGCCGAGAAACTCTACCTTTGAAAGGTTGGAGGCCACAGACAGAGGGAAAGATGGATTGAGGAAGATTATTCCAGAGTTCACCAGCAAGTAAGTGAAAGGTTGAAAATACAGATTAATCATTACGTTAGAGTTGGACAGAAAAGGAATGAGAATGTGTTGAGAGTCTGGTAGTGCGTGCGCTCCTTGAAGGCGGAGGCATACATACAGTTAGAGTTTAGAAGAGCAGTGACCGTTATAATAGCGATACTGAAGAGAGAGTGGGGCACCATTGTGGCGAAGAGAGAGGGATTGAAGACAGTGAGTAAGAGGCGGGGAATTGATGAGCGAAAAACCTTTGATTCCACCTGGTCAAATCGGGCTGTATGGTTGAGCCACCCGACGAGTGAGAAGCGTACTCCATATCGGGGCGGACAAGACCCCAATACAGAGACAGCAACTGAGTGGGGGTGAAGAAACTGCGGAGGCGGTACAGCACACCTAACATCTTAGATTTCTTAAAAGCTGCTTCAGAAAGAGAGTATACTCGTATGTGATCTTTCGAGAAAAAGAAACACCAAAAGAATTGAGTTGTGTATTGTTGAAAATTGATAATGATATCAATATTTATGGATAAGGGCAGCAATCAGTGGTTGGTCTAAAAGTTATTTGGCAAATAGATATAATTTTGTATCAGTTAATAAGGTTTACTCAACTAAAGCGCTTGTCAAACATGGTGTACCACAGAGCTCACTTCTGGGTCCACAGTTATTTTTATCATATATAGATGACCTTCCAGTTCATCTGATATACTGAACTTCATAATAGTTGCAGATGATACAACTGTGTCTTTTACTTGCAAAGATGTTAATTCAGCTAAGAATATATTTAATTCAGAATTCATCGGTGTAATAAAATAGTTGACCACCAATAAACTCCTCCTAAATACCAGTAAAACAAATTTCATGATTTTCACTAATAAAAGGAAGTAGTATGGGCGAAAAAGGCTCGAGTGCAATTGCAATGTTGATCAATGTTGCAAACGGGGGGTATGCAACAAGAGGGAGGGGTTATCCCCCAAGTTGCAATGAAGGGGAGCTTTGGGGGAAGAGAGAGAGAGAGAGAGAGAGAGAGAGAGAGAGAGAGAGAGGAGGTGGAATTTCTTTGGGTTGAAGGTGGGATGTCCTCACCCCCCAAAGGGAAATCTTAATCTAAGCCTTAACCTAAGAAGGATAGAGATGTTCGCCTAGCCCCAGCCAGACGCATAATGATGTTTTTGCTTGTTTGTTTTTTTCTGTTTAAGGTGCTTTCAACCCTGCTGGATTATTGACACCATTTTTTTTTTTTTGTAGAGAAAGGTGGTGAAAGAAGTAGTAGAAGAAGTAGATCTGTTTAAATGGTAGACGCATAATGAGAGTTCATCCGAGCGCCAGCTGTCTTATAAGGTGTAAATCAGCCAGTCGGCTTAGAAGGCTTAATCTGGCTTAGAAAGCGTAAATGGCTTGTTCAGGTGTGCATTATTAGGGTTGAGTTGCCAGATTGCGCTATTTATTTAATTAAAGCAGATATTCTTGTATAGTAGTAAAACTTAAAACCTTCTTATTTGCGTTTTTATAACTATTTTGCACGTTCTTCTATCCTCACTCTTTATTCTCGTTCTCTCTTTGTGTGTTTATACGGACGCGGCCAGACTCGGTTGAGCCGGTGGGCGCCATTATAATTTGAACAAGGCGAGGGAGACAGGGGATTACTTATACACTTAATTACACTTTACTGACTTTTATTTATTCCGAAAACACTTTTAAATAAACGGGGTAATGCGAGGGGTGAATTAACGTTAGCATTTTAGCCGGAGAGAGACAAAAGAATATTCTAAATTTACAAAAACATCGTAATACACTAAAACACCTTATTAGGATAACAGTCGTCCGATAACTGTCGTTTTTGGGCATTCTCCTTTTCTCTGCCTCTAGACCATTTCGGGGTGTTTCCAACTAGTATTTTATAACCAAACAATTATTTAACGTAATTACATTTCTCATTAAACATTATTATCTTCTTTATTAAACAAACATTATTAAATTCTTATAAACAAAACATTTTAATTCTTAATTGGACATTACTACACTTGACAGTTGGTTTAGAAATCCGCCAGTCGGTTTAGAAGGCGTAACCAGCCATTTGGCACACACACACACACACACACACACACACATATATATATATATATATATATATATATATATATATATATATATATATATTAAAGACATTTCTTGTGATTGTTCAGTTCTTATCTCTCATGTATAATACTGATTTCTTTGTATGGTAATGGTATAATACTTTCAATAATAACCTTGCATTTGTCATATCAATAATGATAATTTATATTAAGATTAATACATACTTTAACTATTAATAATATTTATTTATTTATTATTAATTAATAATAACTATCTGTTTTATTTTAATAAGATCCCAGTAAAGCCTAAAGCTTAAGGGCCAAATTAAATAAAAGAAAATAAATAGTTCAACAGTCCAGAAGGTAAGGGGATAGTCATGTGGAAGATTATGATGAAGGAACTGAGTTTTTGAGACATTGAAAACCTTAAGGTTTTCTCTGCATCAATCAGAGATAGTATAAAAACCAGAGGTCAGATGTTCCATAGCCAACCTTCGCGAAGCATGGAGTGACTGTTGAGAGGAACGCTTTGGGAAGCTAGTGGAGAAATGAGGAGTAGAATCATCGGCACAGGAGTGGATAGAACAGGAAGTGTGACTTAATAGATTATTGATAAATAAAAGGAAAAGAGTGGGTGACAGGACAGAGCCCTGATGAACACCACTATTAATAGCTTTAGGAAAAGAACAGTGCCCATCTACAACCATAGCTATGGATCGACCAGAAAGGAAATTAGAGATGACGGCACAGATATAAGGATAGAAACCAAAGGAAGCAGTTTGGAAATTAAGGATTTGTGACAAATTCTACCAAAAGTTTTTGATATATCTAGCGCAACACCAAAGGTTTCACCGAAATCCCGAATGGAGGATAACCAAGAGTCAGAGAGATATGCAAGAAGATCGCGAGTCGAGCGTTCCTTGCGGAACCCATACTGACGATCTGAAAGAAGATTTTGAGAAGAGAAGTGTTTAAGAATCTTCCCATTAAGGACAGATTCAAAAACTTCAGAAAGGCAAGAAATCAAAGCAATGTGACGATAGTGGAGGCCTGAGAGTGGTCACCCTTCTTTGGGACAGGTTGAATGAAAGTGAACTTCCAGCAGGAAGGAAAGTACCTGATATAAGACAGAGACGAAAAAGTTTGCCTAGGCAGGGTGTTAGCACAGAAGCACAGTTCTTGAGAACTACAGTATATATATATATATATATATATATATATATATATAATATATATATATATATATATACACACAGGGTGTCCCATAAGTCCGACATCATATGAGAAATTCATATTTTTCTATTCTACAGACCATAATTCATATTTTTCTCTTTCTACAGGCCATAATGTCTGTGAGCAAGGAAGAACGAATCCAGATAATTCTACTCATAGGAAATCGGAGTCAAAGAGAGGCCGCTGCTGAATTTAACAGACTGCATCCAGACCGCGAGCCAATAACACAGAGTTGTGTTAGCAGACTTGTTGCAAAGTTTAAGGAAACAGGATCCATAGAAGATAAACCACGCAGTGGACCTTCAAGGAGGTCCACTGACCAGTGGCGGTCCTAGCTTACATGACGCCCTGGGCGAACCTCACCTTCAGCGCCCCCCCCTGTTCGCCAACACACACATTCGAATCCCCCCAAAATAAAGGACAGACATAACTCTTTCACAAAATAACTTTTTATTGGACTAATTGTTGGAACTTCAGAACCAAACAAAGACTCAAATTTCTGAATTTTACAAATCCTTCATCACGTAAATAGAATAACTCACTTAAGAGAATGTAATTATGATACTATGAACAGGAAAAATACAAATTAAATTGCACAACTGCCATAAATAAACTAGAGAATCAAATTTCTAAATTGTACAAATGCTCTATCACATAAATAGAATAAGACACTTAAGAGAGGGTAATTATTATGCTACACTTTGAACAAGAAACAAAATAAATTGCACCACAGCACAACTGCCATCTAAAGCCTGACTCTTCTTACCTTCCTTGATGCAAAGTCATGAATTAAATCATCATATGAAATCTGCTCAGCAATTGTATGATTTATACTGATGATGGCCAGACCGGTAAGGCGTTCCTGTGACATAGTTGACCTCAGGTAGGATTTGATGAGCTTCAGCTTTGAAAAGCTCTCTCTGCTTCAGCAACAGTGACTGGAAGAGTAAGACCAATTCTGAGAGCAGTCCACAAATTTGGATATATTTCAGAGAGCTCCCTTTCATGGATAAATGTCAGCAGTTCAAGCAAGGATATGGTCTTTGATGGCAAGTCAGGCAAGTTCTTCAGCTCCTGTGCAAGCTCTCTGCCATCCAAGTCAGATTGTCCCTTAAAGTGTAGTGTAGTACTAAGGTTCACACATTGTTCTGTCAGCTCCTCAAATGTGAGATTTTGGAAATGTGTCAGCACTCCAAACTTCTCTCCCACAATTTCCAACGTGGAAAATCTTTCCTGAATGGCTGATGTTGCAGCATCAACCACTGCATTGAAAAATGTCACCTCCAGCTTCTTCAAAGCATCAATCAAGGGCTCATCAGATGCTTCATAGGAGAAGTGCCGCTTTGTGGACCTCAGCCGTTTTTGTTTTAACACAGCCTCCACATTCATTTGTTCACAGATATCTGTGGCTGCCATTTGTGCAGCCACAAAACCTGTTGCCCTGTAATTGCGGAGACCTCTCTCTGTTTTTTTTAGGAGATTTACTGCAACATCAACGTGCATGCTAGGAGACTGCATCTGCTTGCTCACATGCTGAATTTGGCACAACAGGTCATGCCACACCACTGAACAAATGGCGAAGCGGTATGACCCAACCTCCTCTGACAGAGATTGAGCCTCGACCTTTATTACAGAGTCTTTGGTGTGGTCCCTCACCTCGATCAGTGCATCTCTCACTGCAGCTGCCTGATATCTCAGGGGCTCCACACTCTTGATCTTGCTTTCCCACCTTGTATCAGACCACATCTTCAATGTGATGTTCACATGTTTTTTCAAAATGGCCCATCGTTGTGTGGAGGCTGAAAACAAGTTGTAAAGCTTCTGCAAGATGCCAAAGTAACTTGTGGCATCAATAGATCCCTTAGCAGCATCGGCCACAAGCAAATTCAGAGAATGAGCCCCACATGGAACAAACAGAGCTCTGGATTAATTTCTAGGAGCCTGGATTGAACACCCTTGTTTTTTCCCCTCATGTTGGCCCCGTTGTCGTATGATTGTCCTCTACAGTCCATGAAAGGAACTTTTAGCTCCTCCAGTCTCTTCAGAATCAGAGATGCCAAATGTTGACCAGTGGACTCCTCTGCCTCCAAAAACCCCATGAAATGTTCCTTTATATGGGGCTTCCCCTCCAGTGACACAACCCGAATCACAACTGACAACTGTTCAGTGTGGCTGATATCTGGAGTGCAATCTAGAATTATTGAAAAAAACTTTGATTGTTTGATGTCGCTCACCATTGCTGAAATGGTCTTGCTGCTCGACAAATCAATGAGTTCGTTTTGTATGTGGTGGCCGAGGTAGCTGGTGTGACTGGAGGTCCCTTTTTGGACACGGTTAATGTGCTCTTGCATTATAGGATCAAATTGTGCCATCAGTTCAACTTCTTTCAGAAAATTGCCATTTGATGGTGAGAACAATTTTTCTGTAGTCCCCTTAGTGCCAAATTCCTAACTGCCAGAGAATGCACAATAGCAGTGAGACGTGTCAGCACCGCTCTCCATCTCAACTTCTCAGCCTCCAGAAGTGCCATCTCCTGCTTGTCAATGGTCTCCCCCTTTCTCATCCTCACTGCCAGTTCTTTCCAGATTTTCATAGAATTTAGGTGTTCTGAACTGTTGTCATGTGATGTGAGCAATGAGCTTGCATGCTTCCAGTCCGAGAGTCCCAAACTTGTTAAATTTATTTTCCTCTTGGAAAATAATGTACAACAGAAACAGAAAAGGCTGTTGTTTTTTAAGGAATAGACCAACCAACTTCTGGTTATATTTTCCCCACTAACCAATGACTTCCTGAAGTATTGATGGTGGAAACTTCTTCCGTCACTGTCGTTTCTAGGGAATACAAAGTCAGATGGTACTTGACTTGGTCCCCTGGAAACCAGTTGTGTCCGAATTCTCTCAGTCAGAACTGAAGGCCAGTTAGCAGGGTCGGTGGACAGAGACTCATCCTCAGGAGGCGATTCTGCTCCAGGCATTTCTAATAGAAAGAACAAGAGCATTACTCATTAGTATACACACCTAAGTTAGATAACACATTATTCACAGCACTTTGTTATGGTGGTGGTGTTATGGAATTATGGTGGTGAAACACCACACATACCCAGTAACCCAGACCCAGTGATAATAACATTATAATTTATAACTGTTTGCAAAATGCTTTGCAGGGATGCACACACATACACATACACACACACGCACACACTCACAGACATATGTGCACACAAACTCACCTGAAGAGTCCTGCCGGGGAGAAGTAGAAGCAAATGGGTCTTCATCCTCAGGATCAGACTGCATTTGTGGAGACATATGTGAGGCTGAGGAGGTAGATGGCTCCTCAGCCTCAATAATGGCAGAAGTAGACGGCTTCTCATCCTGGCTAGTGGCAGAGGGTGTTCCAAAATATTTCAAAAGTGCCCCTGCAAATAGTAAAATAGAACATAACAGACAATGCATGAATAGGCTAGTACAATTAATTTAACATGTTATTAAGCACAATTTATTAAACTTTTAGAATAGGAAACAAATGAATAATACAACCTCCTTGGTTAATGGCTAATTATATACATAATAGTACACTTCAAATGACTCAGAAAGCTATATCACAAAATAGCAGTGCAATATAGCAGTGAAGAGTAGATGACATAGCTCTATACCTTTATCTTTTGCTCGTTTCTCCTCTTCTTCTTTCCTCTTTTTTCTAAACTGAGCACCTGATAGCTTTGACCTCTTCTTATCCATTTGCGGTTATTTGACAGACCTTAGTGGCTTAGTGTGAAGATTCGTTCTGTAATAAATAATATACATTTCACTATTTAACCAAACCCAGAAAAATAACATTACATATGTTAAAGTATGGGCCTTTATTCCCAATAATATTAATCTGGAAGCATTTTGCATTGTTTAGGTCTTTTATGGGAAGGTTTATGGAAAATGCAATAGATGGTTTTTTATTAATAAAAATATATTTATTGATCTTTTATTATTTATTTTATTTTATTTTTTATTTATTTCTTTATTTATTTATTCTTATTTTTATTTTTATTTTTTTTGCAGGCGCTCATGCCGCCCCTCCACAAATGCCGCCCTGTGCGGCTGCCCATATTGCCCATATGAGGAACCGCCACTGCCACTGACGATGATACAGCGACTGCTATCCTGGCTCATTTTAACAGAAGTTCCAATAAGTCTCTTCGGCGATTGTCCGCCGAGACAGGAGTGTCGAAAAGTAGCATCCATCGCATTCTTCAGGCTCACAAATGGCATCCATATAAACTTCAGATCCTACAGAAATTAAGCGAAGATGATCCCGACCGGCGGATGGAATTTTGTGAATGGGCTACGGAACAATAAAATAAAAGCTTTTGTTTTGCCTTTTTTTATTATTTTTTCTATGATGCCGGACTTATGGGACACCCTGTATATATATATATATATATATAATATATATATATTAGGGTGGTTCATGTAATAGGGGTGAAAAAATTTATTGCAGGCAAGTCACTGTGCATGTGGATTTTTTAATTCTACTTGTTTACAAAAATCTTCATGGCAAATTTCTACTTGGTAGCAAAACTTTCAGTGGGTGCTCAAGCTCATGTTCGATTACTCCTAGATTGCTGATTTGTCGTATGGGGCTTCTGGTATTTAAATTTTCTGAGCCCGCCGATTGAGGGAAATTTACGGTCATGTACTTCCCTGGTCGATTGGTGTCTACAATCTCCTCCTGGTTTGGCTTTGTTTCGTTTGAAACCTTGTCGGAAAACAAAGATGAAAGTGGTTGAGGCAGAAAATTTATTACAGAGAGGAACACTAAAGAAAGATCGGAGAAAATACAAAGGAAACGTTTCAGTTGAGAGGATGGATCTCTCAGACTTTGTCGATTCAGCGTCATTCAAGTTATTTGATACTTTCAAGATCAGCCGAGGGTTCTTAGGACATCTCCTGATGAGTGGAAAAATTACCAAGACGATAGACGATCCCTCCTATCCATGTAAAGATTCAATGTTATCAACGACAGTGCTGAAAGGGGCGTGTCCATGATAAAGAATTTCAATGCAACCATTACCAAAGCCGAGACTCAAAAGCAGTTCCTCTTACACGTAGTGGAAATGCACCGGCACTAATCTCCTGACCAGAATAAATCGACATTAAACACCAATAAATGTTCAGGCGACTAGATTTCATGTATGATATTAAGGTGATATCAATGCATTTATGCCATCACTGAAGGTTATATTGTGCGAATTCATTGGTTATCTAAATGTTATTTATCCAATTCACCCACTGTACATATTCTAATGCTTGAGCACCGAGTAAATACTCTCGGATTCCACTCAAATTCGTCTCAGAGTTTTATGTTCTTAAGTCTAATAAAAAAAAGTATATGCTTGCTTGAATCTTTAATTTTCATTTATTTGAACTGCCGTAATATATATATATATATATATTATATATATATATATATATATATATATATATATAATATAAAATTTAGGGTGATTCAAATATGGGGGTAAAAAAAATTTATTTTATTTTAATGTGTTCAACCCTTTAAATGGTTCATTTCAGCATAAAAACAACTATCCTAAAATATTTTAGCAAATTTTTAATTTTTAGGGGTTGCTACCAGCAATTAAAAATTGACAGAACGACTCAAATTGTCAAATTTTTCCACACCACCCACGGGGTACAGTACAAGGCGCATTGCTTTTTTTTAATGTGGAAAGCTCCCCCGTAGGTCCTACCATATCCACAAGCATGCATAATTAAACTAGCATGATATTTGAGACATTAGCTGACCTTACTTCATCAATGTTTCTTTCTTTCTATCAGGGTAAACAGCCCTGTAGTTTTTCACTACTTGTAGCAAGAATTGTTTTTGATCTTCGTCATGTGTTAGTATTTTATTATATTCATCCATTAATTTTACTCCTCTTTCCGCTATATCATTCACGACTTTCCACTGTTTGATAGATTTCTTAGCGGAGTTATACTCTTCATCATTATGCCATTCTTTAGCATCTTTGAGTAAAAATTTTGAACTAAATTCTGTTATTGTAAAGAATCTTTGAGTATTTGATGACAAAATCTTCTAATTTCTTCGTTGGAATAAGTGCAGGATCTAGAAAAGCCCGTTTTGCAGGAAGAGTTTCTGTTGTATTTTGCAAGGCCTTTACAATTTTGTTTTTCGTTTCAGTAGGCACTTCATCATCATAAAAGGCCAAGGCTACCAGTTCTTCTGATAGGTACCAGAGGTGACCTAACAGTTTTTAATAGCAACAAATGCAATTGTGTCATTTATTTGTTTGTAGACTACAAGATTCTGTAATAATTCCAGAGCAAGACGAGGAGCGCAAGATGGCACAGGAGCTGTAAACCATGCCTTTACATATAACCGAGTAGCAAATAGACAGATGTCTTTTAGTCCTTTTTTGTCTTTTACTGAAATTTTGAACTGAGATTTGAACATAAAATTTTTTAATGAATATGTAATTTTGGCCATCCCCTAGCCCGATGAAGTCCCGCTGGATGTTTAAATTTGATTCCACCTTTTGGTTCACCTCCCAAAAAAATAATTGTTAACTGCAATAGTTCTAGGTAATCGTCTCTTGGTTGGAATGTATCTAGTTGATTTGTTGCAAATATAATTATGTCATCTTTGATGTCATGAATATTTCATAGATATCTGGATCTGATAATGCTGTCTCGTAGTCCTCCTTATTAATGCTTGACCATTTTTCTCTGAACTTCTTAAAAAGGACTATATCTGGGCCAGAAGATGGTGATAAAGACTTTGAAACAACAGCTTCCAGCATAATTTCAAATATATGGTGTCGACATGCCAGCCACAATAAATCGTTGTCGAATTTTTGTTCTAGAAGAATAGCTGCACCATTTCTAGGACCAGTATTGGCTGCCATTGTATTGAAACACATGCATTTTATTTGTTCGCAGATGTCCCATTCAAGCGATGTCTGATTGTTTGCATTAAAAAGAGACGCATTTCTGTCACTCAATTTTGCAACATCAAGACTTCCTAATAATTTATCATCAAACACTTTTCTACGTTTGCCAACCTTACTTTTCCATGTTGAAGGTTGTGCAGCACAGAAACCAGATTCATCACTTTTACTCTCCTCTGATTCTGATTCTGATGATGTACTGGTGAGTATGACAGCCTCTTCACTCTTCTTTCTTTGATCTCTTCTTCTGCTTTCCTCTTTTCATAACGTTGTTGCTTTCTGCTGCTCTTTGCTCTTTTTTAGCAACAGCCTTATCAATGGTACCCATTTTTCCATGACGTCCTTTCTCACGTTGCATTTTCAAGAATTTCTCATCATCTTCTATTTTTATAAGCTGCATAGCATTCTCATGAGCAATGTCAAATAAGTTTTCCAGTTTATCTTTCCATTTTTCTTCTTTATTATTTAAATTTTGTGATCTTTTCAATTTGTTTGCCTTGTTTTTCTTAAGCAGCTGTCATTCCTTCAGTATTCCTTGAATTTTATCTACTACATGTATTCTTTGTTTTGCTGGTATTCCTGCTTTTTTTCCAAACTGCTAGCACATCATCTGCAGTAGAGCAGCATGATTCTCTAATGTCTTGCTTTTTAATATTTCTGTAGTGCATTAAGAGGGCCATCATTTCCTTCTCTGATGGTAATACGGATGTTTTTAGTACTGCAGAGGGCTGCCCAATTAGCCATACTTCAGTTTCTTTTCTTGAAGAACTTCTCCCAAATGAGCAACTGGGTGATGGTGAGTTAGGCCTAGCTTCCATAATCGACTAATTGGTATCAAAATTACGAGTTCCAAGCAACAATTAAAAGCAAGCTAGTATATAAACCATTAATTAAAAATTCTGAAATATAAACAATTAAACATAAAATCATAAGTTATAAAAACAAACAAATTGAAAAAGAGGGAAACTTTGACGCCTGGTAGCACATAGTAAATTTTATTTAAAATTCACTAAATTTGGCATACACTACTTTTTTGTCATAGGGAACAAAAATACAGGTTGAACAATTAAACAAAAAACTTTGATTTTTTTGAATCACCCTAAATATATATACAGGGTGAGTCAAAAGTAGCGCCCGATTTCTTTCAGTTGATTGTTTGTTTGCCATTTGTATTACAGTGTACAAGAAGGTAGCAATAAATGAATGACATGTTTATCTAACCATTTATTCGGGGGAAATTTATTACGGAACTGTACCAAGCTGTTTTACTTGCAATTTTCAAAGTGCCCTCCCTCGTGATCCATGCACAATTGCAGCCGAGCAGGCACAGAATGGCACACACGCCTGCAGAGTTCGATATCAATTTCCTCAAACTTTGCAGTGATTTGAGCCTTCAATTCCTGAATGGTACGAGGCTTTTCACGATAAACAAGGTCTTTCATGAGCCCCCAAAGAAATAAATCTGGAGGTGTAAGGTCTGGGGAGCGTGCCGGCCACTCGATCGGACCGCGGCAGCCGATCCACTTTCCGGGAAAGTTTTTATCAAGCCACTGACGAACATGACGTCCATAATGAGGTGGAGCTCCATCTTGCTGGAAATAACAGTCCTGATCTTGTACCCTGGCCAAAAGAAGGTTTGCAGCATATCCAGGTAAATTTCTGCAGTGACAGATCCCTCAAAGAAAAAGGGTCCAATTATCCCTAATGGAGATATGGCTGCCCAAACTGTCACGCCAGGTAAATTTACCTCCTTCTCAACTGTCACTCTTGGTTCTCCGCAGCCCAGTAGACACAATTGTGTCTGTTAATTGTGCCGTTAAGCTTAAAACATGCCTCATCTGACCACCAGATGTTGTCTAGCATTGTGTCCTCTTCGTCAAGTTTAGCTAAGAACTCTTCGCAAAATTGAAGACGGCGGTCGTCATCTCCATCATGAAGGGCATGCAGTAAGCGTGGAATGTAAGGTTTCCATTTTTTCTGGTGAAGGATACGGATAACACTTGATTGGCTCACTTCCAACTCTGCAGATAAACGGCGAGTTGACTTTTGCGGACTTTGTTCCAGTCTCCTGATGGCTTCTTCAGCCTTAGCTACATTCGTTGCCGTTTTCGGACGACCGGACTTCTTTGCAGTGGCTACCGACCCTGTTGCTTCAAATTTCTCGACAATCAATCGTATGTTTCTTCCCTGGGGTGGGTTAATATCGAATTCCTGTGCCAAACGGCGTGCCGCCATCGTTGGTTGTCATTACATTTTGTAGTAATGTTTCACGGCCGCAATGCGTTGATTCATTGAAAGGTAATTCATGGTTCAATTTGGTGCAAATTCAGTAACTTTCCAAACTCTCAGCAATAACCTGCAAAACAAAAACAAAAATAAATAAACTAAGAAAATTAATAATCTGCAAGACAATTATTAACAACATGACTTCCCAGAAAGAATCTGACAGCCGAAAAAACAGAAATCGGGCGCTACTTTTGACTCACCCTGTATATAGGGTGAGTCAAAAGTCTCAATACATAGGCAAAATGGTCACTTTATCATGCAATCACTTGTAAGTCACAAAATATGCTCTATGTGGGCACCATTACACTGAATGCACATACGGATGCGTTCCCCAGTCATGGCAAACGCGCGTTAACACGTCTGGTGTTATGCGTGCACACGCATCACGAATGCATTCCTTTAGGTGGTCCGTGTTTTGTATTTTCACCTGGTACACCATGGCCTTCAAGTGCCCCACAAGTAAAAATCAAGGGGGGTGAGGTCTGGGGACCTCGGAGGCCACTCCACGGGACCACGGCGGCTAATCCAGTGACCCGTAAACTGCTGATCCAGCTACTGGCGCACGCAGATACCGTAATGTGGTGGCGCCCCGTCTTGCTGAAAGTACGCTGGAAATCACCCGTCCTCGTTCAGCAGGAACAATGAACATGACTGTCTTGCAGCATGTTTAGATACATTTCGGCATTCAGATTGGTGCCAATGAAAAAAGGGCCAACAATTGTGTTGCCCCATATCCCGCACCACACCATCACTTTTCCAGCGCCTTGCGTCTTTGAGGGACTCATCCAGTGCGGGTTGTCATCACTCCAATAACGTACGTTTTGACGATTAACTTCTCCATGAACATAAAAGTTGGCTTCATCTGAAAACAGGATGCCAGCCGAGAACTCCGTGTCTTCGTCCACTTTTGTTCTTGCCCATTCACAGAATTCCAGCCGCCTGTCCGGGTCTTCTTCGCTAAGATACTGCAACATTTGCATTTTGTATAGATGCCATCTGTGCTCTTTCATAATGCGGACGATACTCCTTTGGCTGACATCACATTCTGCAGACATCCGTCGAGTGCTTTTTTGGGGACTCTTTGCGAACGCTGCCAGCACCATGGTCGCTGTGCCTTCATCGATGGCTGTTCGTGGACGGACACTTCTCGGTTGGTCTGCAACACTTCCAGTCTTCTTGAACTTCTCAATGAGTTTCGCAACGGTGTCGTGTGTGATGTGCGTGCCGGGGGAGTGTCTCCTGTTAAAATCCTCGGCAACCTTGCGACAGCTTCCTGATCCTGTCAGAAGAATGATCTCTATACGCTCTTCTTGGGACAAAGGCATCTCAGCACATAACCCGCAAAAAAAAAAAAAATCATTTATTTATCATGACCATTTTACCTATGTATGGAGACTTTTGACTCACCCTGTATATATATATATAATATATATATATATATATATATATATATATGTAAAAATGAACCATAAATAATTCCCATATTCCTATACTATCTTATTCTTCATGTAATTCTTGTATTCATTTATATAGTTCTTGTATCCATTTTAAGAAAAAGTATCCATTTTAAAAATTCATGTGTTATATGGTTCATGTATTTATATAATCCTGTATATTCTTATATATTTAACTTTATATAATGCCTATACTCATATGTATGTACGTGTGTGTATTCATTTTTACATAAGGACCAAAATCGCCCAACGCGAGTTTGGATAAAATTTTTGATTTGCTTTCTACTTTGCCAAATAATTGGTGACCTGTTTTTTTTTAAAATCTCATAATCATTTTTTTAGATTTCGCTTAATAAGGAATCCTGCTTAAGCTTTGCAATGTTCATATTTTGTATACATTCTCTTTCGTTATAAAAGATGAGATCATGTCTTGCCTAAGCATTAAAATTGTACATCTTAAACCTTAAAATTTTACTCATATGCATATTTTAGTGTAAAGATGCATAGTCCGATTTCCACTTTTAGTTAACTTGGCAGATCATGATAACATCAGATCTGAAAAGTCGCGGTTTAAGATAAAAATATGGTTTCGTCTTCAAATATTTTGTTTACTCGTTCAAGCCTTACCACAGCTGAAAATTTACTTTATTTTCGAATATTGTGCAAAAATAATACAGCCTTTTTAGCATTTAATAATAATGATGTTAGCAGTTTTTGGGTATATAAACCCAGTAAAAATCTTCCATTGTCATTCAGAAGCTAATTCAGAGGCTGAGCACTACCTGTACATTTTAGCAGTAAATTACAGTAAAAGATAGTTTTTATCTTATCCTTCGAGCCTTGCTCTCTTCAGAAGAACTTAGTCATTAAACTTTCCGGATACGCTATAAGAAGAGTCCGGAACCTTCAGCATTTTTAGTAAGTCTATCAGAGTCCTCCGAGCCACTATAGAAGAACTCGGAGAGTAATATAGAAGAAAACTACTGCAAGTCACACATCCGTTGCTGCCACCTAACTAGAACCCCCGTCGACTTCGAACCACCCGGGCCATAGACGGAGGGGTTAACAACTGGCGACCCTTTAACCAGGATCTTCACGACTGACAACTTCTGCATCCAGGATTCTTCCAGTCTTCCAGACCCTGGAACCAGAACCAACACCCAGTTGACCGGCGTGTCACGACTTCTAGTTCGTCACATCCACCCTTGAACCGGTGCGTCACGACTCCAAGTTCTCCACGCCTAGTTTTCATCCAAGAACAAGTGGCCAGCAAGACACGTCTTCAGGACACGTCTCTAAGGATTTCGCCGTAGGAATCTTGTTAAGTACAAAACTCTTTTTAAATAATTTCTAAACATTTGAAAAGTCTATTATTAACAGTTAATATTTAGTATTGAGCCAGAATTAACACAAAACACAGTGAACACTTCAGACACCAGTGATACATTTTTTTATTGAAAACAGTATTTTCACAGAATTATTGTCACAGAATTATTGTCACAGTTATTTTCAGTTATTTTTACTATTCTAGTTAGTATAGTATAATTTTATTTAATGTACCAAACATAGTATTACCATACCTTCACGTACATTTGAGTGAAATCTTGTTTACATTTTTTTATTTTGTTTGCAATCTTTTCAAATTTTCCCTAGTTAGGCAAATTGTTGTGCATTTATTTTTTTAGATAGTGTAGTTAGGAAAACCCCTTAAGTGATCATTCCATAAATTAAGATCGGTCAAGCAGACCTAATTAGAACACATTAATAAGTACCTTCACATATGAGCGATTCAGACGGTGCGCTTTCTGACATCGAAAATTTACCTACACCCATTTTTCCACCTACCCCGCGCCCTTCAAACATACTCCCAAACACACAAACTTCAGATCCAGAACAAGCCAATATGTCTCAGTCTCAAACCCCCTCCCCAGCATACATTAACTTAGGCAGACTAGTAAACCTTCCCATACTGTTTTAATTTTTAAGGGGACCATAGATAATCGCTTTGTTGAACCACGCGTAAGACCTTGGATTGAATCTTTAGAGCAACATTTCTTACGCGAAACCATCACCGATGATGATATAAAAATTAGAGAAGCAAAAAGATTTATCGACCCTAAAGAAGGGAATGCTCATGACACAGTCACCTACGTCCCATCAATTAGCGAAGCTACAACATGGGACGATTTTAAACAAAACTTATTAGAATTTTTTAAAGAAATAACACTTGCACAACCCTTAGCCACGTTAGAAGCAGTCTTCCAAGCTAAATGGAAGAAAGAGGAACACGAAGATTTAAACAATTTTATTACACGAACACATAAACTTGTAGGAGAAGCCCTCCGTGCCGCAGAAAATGCATGTGGCATAACTTTCACTTCGAAACAAAGAAATCTAATAGTAGCAACAACATTTACCAAAACCTACCCGGAGCACCTAAAAAAAAGTTTCAGGAGTTTTTAAATGTTGACAAACCTGTAAGTGTAGCCATAAACAAAACACGGGAACATTACCCCGATTTAGCAAACCAAAACTACCGAAAGAGTAGAGAAACCCGTACATTACATTCAACAGCAGCAGCCACAACACCAACAGCAACAACAACAACAACCCTATAAATCGAGGCCAATGCAGGGAACACCCCAGAAACAAGCCCCCCAAACCCAGAATACACGCCCTCCTCCACAGTGTTTTAACTGCGATAGCTTTGGGCACATGATAAGTCAGTGTAATTATCCCTCTTATTGCTCCCACTGTCACGAACATGGTCATCGCCGTGGCGATCGCCAAAAGTGTGCTGATAAAGCCCCTGCAGGGTATAGACCCCACTTTCAGAAACCAAACCCCACGTTCCCAAAACGTATCCCAAAAGTCATCCAATCCCCAGAAAACCAGCATTCCCAGCCTCAGTCGAACACCAACCCAATAGATTACGACCACAGGGTCAACCACACTCTTACCCCATGTACAAACCTCAGTACAACCAGCAAGGTCAGCTAGTTCGGTACGTAGAAGTACCCGTGGAGGAATCATTTTCCCCAGAGTACAGTTTTGAAGAACACCCTCCAGCGTATGGTAATCCCGTAGAATATGACCCAGGTCCTCCCATAGAAGACCATTCGAGCCCTTTTTTAGACCCTACATTGGAGGCAGCAGTTCAACCTCCGCCCTCCTAAATTACAGTAATGAACCCAGATACGCACACAAACTCCCCATCAGGATAATAGGTGCGGACCTCCTAGATTTAATAATAAATTGTAGCACGATAACCAAGATTTAACTGCTCTCCTAGATACAGGAGCACACGCGACGTTAATTAAGAAACAATGTGTAGATGAATTATTAGAGAATACAAATTACAAATATGAACTTAAGGCACCATCCTGCCAACTCAGAGGAGTTACGGGCACACCCATACCTACATACGGAGAAATTGAGTTATATTTAGAAGTTGGAAACGCGGTATACCCCGCGAAATGTTGTATAGTGGACACAGTCGCCACCTTTCAGACAGACATCCTACTAGGTATGGATTTTTTTAACCGGAATCAATGGGAGATTTACCCAGCCGGAAAGTTAGTAAAGTGTCGAAATAGGACACACCATCTCCGTGAGAATGACAGACAGCTTAATGCTAATAGAATTAGTTCAGTTCAGATTTCCGAAAGAAATAGGAAACCCCCTCCACTTGATAGCAGTTCAAGTCAGCCGGTTGCATCCAGAGGGACAACCGCTCCAGAAATCAGACCCCAGGGTAATCAGTTCCAGTTGTTGAATCCAGTTGGATCAACACAGTTTCCAGTCAGCCAGTTTCCAGTCAGCCAGCTTCAGTTCAGCCAATAAGGCAAATTTTAGTCGCCGAACCAGAATCAGATTCACAATTTTTCATATGCCCTACCGAGCATATAACAGTAGCACCTTATGAGAAGATTTGTTTCCTAGCAAAAGTAGTTGACAGTCAAGGAAAATTATTAGAGTCAGAGCGTACTCTGATTACAGAGAAAAGTAATTTCAAAAGAGATGTTCTTATTGCCCAAGTCCTTAGTCAGAGTCAGAATTCAGCTATCCCTGTTGTTTGTTTAAACAAAGGAAAAAGTCCTATAGAATTAACTTCAAATCAGAAAATAGGAACTGTTTCCACAGTAGAAGTAGATTCAGATTTCCCCATCAGTATGATAAATCGTGTTTCCAGTTCCTTAGAGTTAAATCCTTCAGTATTAAAAGAAGAATATAAGAAATGTCTGAAGCACTCCCTTCAGGAGTCACCAGCTTTACAGGATCCCAAACTAATGGAATCACTTCTCGATTTCCTGATAAGAAATAGAGATGTGATTGCCCTAAAAGGAGATCCTCTGGGCCGAACTAATTTGGTCCCTTTTGAAATCAAGTTGGAACCCAATTCCAAACCCATTTTCATTCCTCCCTATCGGGTTCCACATTCCCAATTAGTCACTATTGAGGAACACATCAAGGACATGTTGGAGCAGGATGTCATTCAGCCTTCAGCTAGTCCCTGGTCCGCTCCTATGATTCTCGTCTCCAAAAAGGACGGAACATCTCGCCCTTGTATAGATTTTAGACGCCTGAACAACATTACCATCCCAGACCGTTTCCCGATTCCAAACATGCAGGAAACAATTCTGAACGTAGGGAAAGCGAATTTTTTTCATCCCTCGATTTAGCATCGGGTTATTGGCAAATGGAGGTCAGTCCCGAATCTCGGGCATTGACTGCTTTCTCCACTAACCGAGGCCATTACGAATTCCAGGTTTTACCTTTCGGAGTCCGAAATGGGCCTGCTAATTTCTCTAGGTTGATGAATATAGTCCTTTCCGACCTATTAGGTGTCGAAGCTCTCGTTTATCTTGACGATATTATCGTCTACAGTTCGGACATAAAAACACACTTTCAACGCCTTCAGAATGTGCTATCACACTTGAGAAAAGCACACCTTAAACTGAAGCTTGCAAAGTGCAATTTTTTACAAGAATCCCTGGTATACCTAGGATTCCTACTCTCGTCCACAGGAATTAAACCTGATCCAGCCAAACTCGAAGCCCTGGAAAGGTACCCTGTACCCAAAACCATCGACGACGCCCGTGCATTTATTGGTTTTGTCGGATTCTATCGGAACTTTATCCCCCAATTTTCAAATATTGCTAAACCCATTACTAATTTGTTCCAGAAAAATTCGAAATTTAACTGGGAATCCGATCACCAACATGCCTTTGAAACTTTAATTAATAAACTAACCTGTCATCCCATTTTACAATATCCTGATTACACAAGACCCTTCATCATAGCCACAGATGCTTCCTCCTATGGACTAGGAGCCGTCCTGTTACAGGACGTAGACGGTGTGGAATTACCCATTGCTTATGCCAGTCAACTTCTCTCTGCACCTCAACGGAATTATTCCACTACGGACCGAGAGGCCCTAGCGGTATATTGGGCTTTGAAAAAATTCCGAAATATCGTCTATGGCTACGATGTAACCATCAAGACTGATCATAAGCCACTCACGTACCTCTTCAAGGACAAGCTACTTGAAGGACGATTGAGTAGATGGGCTCTGTTGATTCAGGACTTTGCAGCAAAAATCGTATACAAACCGGGAAAACTGCAAGTTATTCCAGACGGATTGTCGAGACTCAAGCCCGACGCCCAAGTGAATAAAATAGGAATTCTTCCTGTGTTCGACTACGAGTGTCTGCAATACTCCCAACAACAGGACCAACACACCCAAAACCTTCGGGCGCGCCTGGAACAAAAGGAACCATCGAAGGTAAAAGAACAGTACAACCTCAAAGATGGGCTCGTACATTTCAGGAACGAAGATGGAAACGACCTCGTGGAGATACCAAAGGATCTCGTCGATATAGCCATTGGACTTTGTCACGACTCACCTTTGTATGGACACATGGGGCCGGATCGCACCATCAAGAGTCTTTTGGAGCGATACCACTTTCCCGAGATGAACAGAAGGTACAAGAATACATCGCCGAATGTCCGTCGTGTTTAAAGCATAAGGGCAACGTACCATCCACAGCTCCGATGCATAAATATCCAGTATGCCAAAGGCCCTGGCAAAGAACTGGAATGGATATACTGGGACCATTTCCCAAAACATCAAAGGGAAATCAGTACATCATTGTGTTTACGGACCACTTCTCGCGTTACAGCGAAGTAGCCGCCATTCCAGACCAGACCTCGGAAACTGTGGCAAGAGCCCTAGTGGAACGCGTCATCCAAAATCATACCACTCCTTCCATCCTAATCTCGGATAACGCCTTAGTTTCACTTCCAAACTGTTCGAGTCACTCTGTAACATGTGTAAAATTAAAAATACACACATTGTGGCATACCATCCGCAGGCAAACGGCTTAGTGGAAAGGCACAATCGAAAGATCTTGGAAGCCCTGCGCCACGTTGTCGATGCATCCTCCCGTACATGGGATGATTCCCTTCCCATGGTACAAACAGCCATCAACAATGGCTATAATGTGTCCATCGGGGACACCCCTCATTTCGTCCTCTATCACTACGACAAGCGTCTACCTTTTGATTTGCCCGACCAAACCGACCCGGCAGTTCTAACATCTTCCGAAATGGCAGAAGCAAATCAGCAACTAGCTGAACGATCTTTCAAGATTTTTGACATAATCCGCTATGCCCTCGACCAACGAAACCAACAGATGGAGCAAGAGCAACATAGGCGTCATCCCCGTCAACGGACTATAATCGTCGGTATGCGATGTTATCTGAAGAGCGTGAAACCGCCAGGTGCTCATCATAAATTATATCCAAAATGGGATGGCCCACATAGGATTATGAAAAACCTCGGAAAAAATCGTTATGAAATCCTCGACCTCCGGGATCATTCCAAACTAAAGATCATTCACGCTGACAATTTGAAGATAGCTTCCGAAAAACACCTTCCCAAAAAACAGCTGCCAGGCATTCGAGCCGCCTATCCTTCAAAAGGTCAAGGTATTAACAAATCGAGCAGGGATCAAAAAACTGAAGTGGTCACCGCGGGAACCGCTACCCATGACGAAGATTGGTACCTCGTAATACCACCAGTACTCGAGGCAATCTCTGAACAAGAGGAGGCCCCAGAGCCAAGCGTCCCATCGGACCCAGACCCTGGAGAAACCCCTTCGAGAGGATCACTCAGTGGAACTCCACCATCTCCTCCAACTCCACCATCTCCTCTGTCACCACCCTCACCGATTGATGATCGACGCACGGACCCTACATACCGCCCGCAAATGCATCACCCACGTGAACTAGAACCTTCACATAAGAGACGAACCCGCTCAGAATCAGAGCTCAACGGTCGACCCCCATTGCCACCAAAACGAGGCCGACCCCTTCGCCCACAAACACAAGTATCCACACAACCATCCCCAGCTCCGTATAACCTAAGGCGTAGAAATGAATAAAATTGTCCCCCTTATAATTTTCCAAATTATTTACTCTTGCAGCCCTAGCATTAAAATTTCTACCGGAGTTGTTATAGAAAAACTTGCAGAAGGTAAATTTTTGAAAGGGCAGGCAGACCTTTATATAAATTTGCAACCCCCTGCTAGAATTAAAATCAATCTCCTTCAGATACAAACCCAATTAAAAACGTTTGAAAGTAAAGTCCAGAATTCTTTCCAAGGAAAAGATCAGATTAGTCGCGTTCTGTTAGAAAATACCCTCGAAAATATTCAAACTACAGCAATCGCCCTATCAGAAATATTAGCCTTACCATGGATACAAACAAACTAAAAATTCAGAAAACTTTAACCAAAGAAGTAAAAGGGGACTGATAGATATAGGAGGGAAACTGTTCAAAGGTTTATTCGGATTAGCAACCGAAGAAGATATTAAAAGAATTGAACTTAAATTGAATCTCTTCGCGCGAAATCGACAATATAATGGACACATGTTAGAACAAACTATTAGGTCATTACACGAAAACAATCGCTTCCTCCACTCCCTTTCGGACAGATTCACATACCTTGAATCCATGTTAGCTCAATACAAAGAACACAAAAGATATCTAGAATTAATAGAGATAATGAACCTACAAGTAACCCTAATCGATAAATACTTACAACGAATAACTACGATTCATTCCAAAGTTTTGCGTGCAACCCAGCTAGCCCATGGAAAAATCACTCTTTCCACCCTAATACCATGGGAAATACTTCAGTCCTTGATTCACACCACCCAGTCACAATTAAAATTATCACCCATATTCCCACTCAACCACACTAATTACCCCCAATTTCTAGAATACACCTGGACTGTACATGGAGCACGTCCCTACACATACCTCATAATTATACCATTTTTCGATGTCCTCACTTATGACGTATATAAATTTCACCCTTTTCCAACACCCTACCAAAACAACTCTAATGTCTATCGATTGTATTTACCCACCGTACCACCTTACCTTTTCCTCACCAAAGATCTGTCAGCTTATTCTATGATGTCAGATAGCGACGTCCGGCATTGCCGATTCCCGCAACCAAATAAACAACTCGTCTGCCCTCCACTCAAACCAGTTATTCTTCCAACTACTAGGTCTTGCTTTATCGACTTAATTCGTGACCGGCATGCACCAGTATGTTCATTTAAAAAATTTTATTCCCCTAAAACAATCCAACTACGAATTGGACCAGACATCTGGGTTTCTTTCGCGAACAGGACTGCTGCTACTCTCGAGTGTCCATCGAATTATTCCCTCATTACAATCCCTATGGTTATTCGGCTACCAATTGGTTGCTCCTTACGTTCAAAAGCCCTCCAAATATACAACCCGTACAAGGTTACCCTTAATAACTCATACCCATTCCCGTCGCAAATTGAATTTAAACCCGTCATAGAGATCTTAAATCTCTCCATAAAACCTGTAACCATCCTACCCGAACTACATGCCCCTGAATGGAATGATCAATTGAGCCGGTTTAAAATTTCGGATGATAACCAAAATAACCTCTTACAAATACTACAACCGGTAACCTTTTTCTCAACATCTGCCGTTAGTATCATTATTGTATGTGCTATTATCCTCGGTATATTTGTGGTGAAAAGATCATTCTGGGAACAAAGAAAACCAAGAGACACGGAACATGAAACTATTTATGCACGACCAAGAGTGCGTACCCAGACCACGTGAACTAGACTTAACCACCCGACTTATGTTGTATATATAAATCTGTATTATAAAACCCATAGTTATCATCCAGTTAGCATTAGTTAGGATGTTACATTATTATATTAATATCATTCTAGAGGGAAGAGCCCTGTAAAAATGAACCATAAATAATTCCCATATTCCTATACTATCTTATTCTTCATGTAATTCTTGTATTCATTTATATAGTTCTTGTATCCATTTTAAGAAAAAGTATCCATTTTAAAATTCCATGTGTTATATGGTTCATGTATTTATATAATCCTGTATATTCTTACATATTTAACTTTATATAATGCCTATACTCATATGTATGTACGTGTGTGTATTCATTTTTACATAAGGACCAAAATCGCCCAACGCGAGTTTGGATAAAATTTTTGATTTGCTTTCTACTTTGCCAAAAATTGGTGACCTGTTGTTTTTTTAAAATCTCATAATCATTGTTTTAGATTTCGCTTAATAAGGAATCCTGCTTAAGCTTTGCAATGTTCATATTTTGTATACATTCTCTTTCGTTATAAAAGATGAGATCATGTCTTGCCTAAGCATTAAAATTGTACATCTTAAACCTTAAAATTTTACTCATATGCATATTTTAGTGTAAAGATGCATAGTCCGATTTCCACTTTTAGTTAACTTGGCAGATCATGATAACATCAGATCTGAAAAGTCGCGGTTTAAGATAAAAATATGGTTTCGTCTTCAAATATTTTGTTTACTCGTTCAAGCCTTACCACAGCTGAAAATTTACTTTATTTTCGAATATTGTGCAAAAATAATACAGCCCTTTTAGCATTTAATAATAATGATGTTAGCAGTTTTTGGGTATATAAACCCCAGTAAAAATCTTCCATTGTCATTCAGAAGCTAATTCAGAGGCTGAGCACTACCTGTACATTTTAGCAGTAAATTACAGTAAAAGATAGTTTTTATCTTATCCTTCGAGCCTTGCTCTCTTCAGAAGAACTTAATCATTAAACTTTCCGGATACGCTATAAGAAGAGTCCGGAACCTTCAGCATTTTTAGTAAGTCTATCAGAGTCCTCCGAGCCACTATAGAAGAACTCGGAGAGTAATATAGAAGAAAAAACTACTGCAAGTCACACATCCGTTGCTGCCACCTAACTAGAACCCCCGTCAACTTCGAACCAACCCGGGCCATAGACGGAGGGGTTAACAATTATATATATATATATATATATATATATATATATATATATATATATATATATATATTATATATATCGGGTGGCTGTATAAACATAATCTTCAAAAAGTTAAGTTCGGAACCCATAATATTGTTCTTATTCCCTAAAAAAATCAGAATACCAATTTGTATACAAATCGGAAATGTTTTAGAGGTGCCGCAAGAGTCCAGAAGATTTTAGCTTAGTCTTTTTTGAGTTCAACTCCAGCTCCCCCTCACCCATAAGGGTGAGTGTTATCCTCTCAATGGAGGGGGTTTCGTTGGCGCTAACAACTCAGTGTCGCCTGGTTGAACTTTGGAGACCTTCAATTAATATTTTCTTTCTTGCATCTGGGAATGGTTTACGATGTTCCTCAACGACCTGAAGCAAAAACTGTGTCTGGTCCTCATTTCTCGTTACACAGGCGTTAAAGTCCTTTATCAACGCTACTCCCCTTTCTGCTATATCACTGATAACGTTCATGCTTTCAAGAATCTTGGAAGCGTTTTGATAATCTGGAATCTATTCCCATTGACCTGGATCAACAGAAGTTAGAAAGTCATCTTCCAACCCTAAAATTGAGAACAGTTGTCGAGAGTTTGCTTTGACAAATGATGGCAGCTCTTTTCCTTCAGCAATGGTTGGACAAATTCTATTTGGAGGGCATTTATCTCCTTCATTTTTTAGAGCTGCGACTATCAATCTCTTCATTTTTAAAGGTACACGATCATCAAAGAAAGAGAGACCAATCAGACGTTCACTTAAATACCACAAATGATTACCAAATGCCTTGCCTGCAGATTTGATGACGACAGTGTCTGGGTAAGTTTTTAATCGCTGAAGGAGCTCAAGGTCATTTGCAGGAGCTAAAGTTACTTGAGGCATTAGAACCATGCTTTTACATAAATCTTTGTAGTGAATAAATTGAATCTTCTTAAAGATGATATTTCTCTTGATGTTCGACGAACCTGTAAATGGAGGAGATAAATCTTCATAGAATAAATTACGTTTGCTAGCCAACGTGCACGATGTAGAGCACCTGGTTGCATCAGTCTTCTTCCTCGTGGGGTAATTCTAAAGTTTCTCGATAATCATCTCTTGGTTGACGTTCTTCTAAGTTAGTTTTACAGAATTCAGTTATTTCCTTCCGTTCAGATATGTCTAAGGTCACTTCTTTATCACCAATCACCGATTCAAGCTTACTCTTATCAATGTTACTCCATTCTAGCTGTAATCGCTTAAATAAAGCAATATCAGGTCCTGATGAGGGACCAAAACGGACGCCAAATATACTTCCAACTATAATCTCAAGGAAATGATGACGACAGGCTAGGTACAGAAGATTTTTGTCCAACATTTGTTCAATCAGGATGCAGGCACCTCCTATCTTTCTTGTATTACTTGCCGTGGAATCAAACGACATAGCTTTGAACTGGTTGGTTAAATTCCATTGTTTTACAGTTTCAACAACAGCCTTTGCAATTGCTTTTGCACTTTCGGAGGTAAGTTTTGGGACTGCAAGAAGCTTGCCGATATCTTTACCAGTCACTACCACAGGCAAACGATCGACAGATTTTTTCCTGTGATATCAGGTAGCATTTTCCCATCCCAATGAACTACTAGAGGGGTTTCTGGAGCAAAGTGTTCATTGATATTAGCTGAAGTTTCTTTTCTAATTTTCATCCTTTTATTGCGAATAGAATTTTTATTGATCGATAGTGAGTCTACATCACATCCTAAACTTTTTGCCGTAGCAGCAACGATATGAGCTGCTGCTCGGTTGCTGGTCTTTGTACGGTCTGGAGCTTGCGCTAATTCGGGAGTCATTATGTTTTGAGGACTTGCTTTCTTCAATTGTGGTTGGGTGTCACCCTGAGAAAGACTTTTTAATTTTTGAGATGTACTATTTTCCGAATGGATTGACTCGTTATCACTACTGGTACTTGAATCTATTGTTGCAGCTTTGCTTAGTTGTTGTATTTCTTTTTCATGTTTTCTCTTGCGGCTAATAAAATTTTGCTCTTTAATTATCTTATTTCCTTCCTTGATTGTTGTCACTTTATCAATGCCAGCTATGTGCCCTTTCCTTCCACTTCGCTGAGCAATAAGAAATTTATTATCTTCTATTTTCATCATAGATAGAGCATTCTCGTGTGCAATGTCAAATAATTCATTGAGTCGTGATGTGAAGTGTGTTTCATTGGAAATTTGCTTTTGAGATTGACGGGACTTACTTTTTTGTAATGCTTTCCATTCAGAATGAAGTTTGAGCAACCACTTAATAAGATCATGTTCATGCGCAGTTGGAATACTGGCTTTCTTCCAGAAACCCATAACACTGATCAAAGTGTTCTTAGCACTATCTTTCAAAGGGAGCTTCATCTCTGAATGATGGTAAAAAAAAAGTGCCAAAACTTGCTGCTGAGAAGGGAGTTTATCGCCCAATAATTTTGGTAAAGTTGGATCAACAAGCCAAATATCTGTTTTAGAACGAGTACCCTAACTAGTACTAGCCATGATTGAAAAAAAATTGAAAATTTTGGGCGTGAAACTCCTAACCGAATTACTACCACATACGCACTTCCTCAGCATGTAGTTAACTGAGGATTTGAGTTATAGCTTGCTCCTTGCCAGTTTTTCAGATGCCAAAAGTCACAAGAAGTAGTTACATATATTGATATTATATCATAAATACAACTCTGAAAACACGAATATTTCATATAAACATTTCAATAGTAATTTCTGCAAATTTTGCAAAGAAATGAATGGGGTATTTTACTATTGATTAAAAGTACATTACGCTACATTTTTATATTGCCATGCGCCACCCCTAAATATGATTTGATTGCTTAAAAAAAATGGCATGCTAAGTTTTCTCATGATAAAGAACAAAAAAATTCGACCTTCCGAACTCTAAAGTTAAAAAAATATTTTTTGTCCCTATATGCTGATAGCTACCCTATATATATATATATATATATATATATATATATGTTACGCCCAAACATCGAAATCGCTCAGTGAGCGAAAAAAACAGCCACAACGCGTTGTGGATGCATCGAAGTGATCACAAACCGATGTTAGATATTTTTTCGCTTCATGGCCGGTCTCAAACAACCGCAACGCGTTGTGGACGATTCAGATATGACCACAAAGCGTTGTGGACGATTTGAAACGACCACACACCGATGTCTTTCATCAAACTCTATTTAAACACGACGTATATTGAAATGATATAAACACGACGTATATTTATCGACGTATTCACCGATTAAAAAGTAAAGTTAAGCAGATTTGCTAGAAAAAAGATAAAGTCCTTTAAAAAATGATTATCAATAATTTTCCCGTAGGTTTCGATTAATTTTAAGCAACTTTAGAATGAGACATAAATGTAAAAATTAACCAACTGGTTAGGTTAATTGAATGCCCGGTTAGGTTAATTGTACGCCCTTGACGATTGGTTAGGTTAAGCCGTGATATTTTCGTTAGTTTTAACGAAAATATCACGACTTAACCAATCGTCAAGGGCGTACAGTTGACCTAACCGGGCATTCAACTAACCTAACCGGACAGTCAATAATTTTCCCGTAGGTTTCGATTAATTTTAAGCAACTTTTACCTAGTAGTTTTTTCTCTCGAGGAGCCGTTTCCGTGTTTTAGGGTGACACAGATGACAGATAGACAGACAGACAGACAGAGAGACAGACAGACAGACAGACAGAGCATTTTATATGGTGTGTGGTCTTTTTGAATCGTCCACAACGCGTTGTGGTCATATCCGAATCGTCCATAACGCGTTGTGTTTGTTTGAAAACGGCCATGAAACGAAAAAATATCTAACATCGGTGTGTGGTCATTTAGGTGCATCCAAAACGCCTTGTGGCTGGTTTTTTCGCTCACTGAGCGATTTCGATGTTTGGGCGTAACATATATATATATATATATATACTGTATATATAAATTGCATATTTTATTTTTTATTTTATATTCATTTTTCATTTTTGGCCTTATACGCCACTCGCATTTATCAATTCCTTGTTTACACTTTTCAACCATTGTTTACACAACTGTATTTAAAATTTCGTTTATTTTGCCTTTCCCTTCCCCTGCCAAAATTTTCCGTCTACATTTTTGCAAACATATTACTAACCTGCAGCATTTACTACTTTTAGGTACATTCGTTCCTTGCCTGACTTTTGGTTGAACTAACTTTACTCTATTTACGGTTATTTTAATGCGAATCATACGCTAAACAACATAAGGCTGAACAGAACAAAACCCTTAATTTTAAATTTAATGGGTGGGGCTTCCAATTAATTATTAATTTAGTTATATGGGAGACAGAGAGAATATACAGGGTGTTCGGAAAGTCACTGTGCACTTATATAATCGAGATCGTCCACTCACGCTTGATGACCTGAAAACTGCAATAACTGCGAACATAAGGTCCATTTCAAAAGAAGAACTGACAAAGGTGTTTCAAAATAAAATAAGACGGGTCCAGGCCTGTATTGCTGTTAAAGGACATCACTTTCAACACCTTTTATAAGTTCTGATGGTCCCATCCATAACCTCTATCATATATGCAGGGTGATCAAAAAGTAACGCAACCCATGGGAAAACGATTTATTTCAGAGCAAGTGCTGGAAGTGGGCACCGTTCTGTGCTTCACACAAGTGGATACGGCGATTCATGTTCTTAAAGACCCTTTGCAACGTTTCCTGTGAAATTGCATCAACACACTTCTGAATCATCGCCTGCAATTCTGGAATACTGTGCGGGTGAGTGACATATGCGGCATCTTTCAGGTAACCCCACAAGAAAAAGTCGGGAGGCGATAAATCCGGAGATCGTGAAGGCCTCCTGCGTCTGGGCATAGCTTCTGGAACGAATGTACTGCGTGACAATGAATATACGCTGCTCCAAGGTGTATTTCATCTTTTTCATATATTCACCACCTGCAACAGAAGGAAAAAATCAATTATGTGCGTTTCTCCATGGGTTGCGTTACTTTTTGATCACCCTGTACTATTGTATGCTGTTAAATAAATATAAGTGCACAGTGACTTTCCGAACACCCTGTAGAATGGATTTACATGATGGTAAATACATTATTCGACCTTTTATCCGAGTTACAACTAGTTATAATTTGCATCAAAAATGGTATATGTTTCAGAAAACAACTGAAAGGTATCTGAATGGTAAAGTGCCCGGCGAACCTAACATGGACGCTCAGAAGGCATTCTGCTGTTGGTTAGAAAAGGCTGTAACTGTAAGACTTTACTCGATTGATTACTTTTAAAACACACCAGCCCTTCTCTCTGAAGTTGCTTGTTAAGCCTAACACAGTTTCTGTTTCGCCAAATAAATAATCGTTTTACACAATAATACTTTTATAACATTTCACATATTAAATTCCGTTTATTACAAAAGGGTTTCACCAAATATCTAAAAGAAAGAATAGCAAAAACAAAGGCACATCTTGCAAAGTTATATCTGTTCAAGTGTTTATTATTAAGAAATTATAGAAAGTCTTTAAGTAGATTCGCTTTGCTGTATCTTATAGTACCACTTGACACCGTAAGTCAGAGAGAAATTTACCAACCCCAGAAAGTACAGAATAATGTCACGATGAGAATTATGTAATGGATATATACTCGTGTGTATATATATATATATATATATATATATATGCCTTCTATTTTACTGTACGACTTAATGCATTCTAATTTTTCTAATTTTAACTGCTCTACTGCTTGGGTAGAGCGGCAAGCTTGCGCCTTGAGGGACAGCGAAGAGGAAGGGAAAATGGGCGCCTCGAATTAAACACGGTATGAAACACGTTTTCACTTCATAAAATGATTTCATTTAGTTAAAATTTTTGAAACACGGCGAGAGGTGACCTAAGCCGACTCACAGTTCATTGAAATCATATTTCTAACGTATAATTCTTAAGAGGTGCTTAATAAAGAAAACAAAAGCCTTGATCCTAAAGAAAGCCTCCTTTTTACGTCCTGCAAAATGGTATGAAGGCACAGAGTTACCAATTGACTGATTCTAAAAATAATTTCTCTCTCGTATATATTAACTTAATCTATATTATAATAAGAGAGCTGTCCGTCTGTCCGTCACACTTTCAGAAATTGTGAGACAAAAATTCAGAAATTGTAAAAAAAATTCAGAAATTGTATTACGGGCGGCAATGTGAAGCTCAAGATTTTCATGACTGTTCTTTTCTGTAGTTTAGCAATGGGGGAAGGGTGAGGGTGGGGGGGAAGGGTTGGGGTGGGGGGAAGGGTGGGGGTGGGGGTAATGGGGGATGGGTGTGGTAATGGGGAGGGGTGGGGGTAATGGGGGAGGGGGTTAGCCCCCAAGTTGTATGAATGGGGGTGAGGAGGTTTTGGGAGATACCAGATTCAGAAATGTTGACACAATGTGAAGCTCAAAATTTTCACGGCTGGGTTCTTTTTTTGTAGTTTAGCCTGTCTAATCGTCAGCGAAGCGACGGGAACTGTACTAGTCTATATTATAATAAGAGAGCTGTCCGTCTGTCCGTCACACTTTCAGAAATTGTGAGAAAAAATTGTGAGAAAAAAATTCAGAAATTGTATTACGGGCGGCAATGTGAAGCTCAAGATTTTCATGACTGTGTTCTTTTCTGTAGTTTAGCCTGTCTGTTTGTCTGTTTGTGAAATTTATCCCGGGCAGTAATGTGGGAAGGGTGGGGGTGGGGGTAATGGGGGATGGGTGGGGTAATGGGGAGGGGTGGGGGTAATTGGGGAGGGGGTTAGCCCCCAAGTTGCATGAATGGAGGTGAGGAGGTTTTGGGAGATACCAGATTCAGAAATGTTGACACAATGTGAAGCTCAAAATTTTCACGGCTACGTTCTTTTCTGTAGTTTAGCCTGTCTAACCGTCAGCGAAGCGACGGGAACTGTACTAGTAATAATAGTAACAGTTGTATGATAAATGCGACATCTACTACAGATCTCTGACCCTTCGTCTCGAGTAGAGGTACGCCCTTGTTTCGTCCCCTGTGGAAATGCTGCCCAATCACTCTGAATAAGCTCAGACAGGACCTGAACAGTAGTTTTACTGCACCACAGCAACAGCTATCAAATGCTTTTTTTATCTTCATTAAATGTGGATTCTCCTCCCTCGCAAAATCGCTTGTACTGTTAATATCTATAAAGTTTCTGTGGCATATTTGCCAGAATTTGCATAACGCTTGATGTCAGCATGTTGCTCAAACTGTTACATCTTTAGAAGGAAACTTCAGTTTAACGAATGAGGTACCTAATCCAGAATGTATCCATGATGTATGAGCTGGATTGCTGGATGCAGCAAGTATCTCAAGAAAGAAAAGCATTTACGTTTACAAAAAATTATTCCCAATTCAAAGTAGTCAAGGGGCACGAAGGTCAAAGTGGATACCTCATGCTATATTTGGTTGCCCAGCATTTTTCAATACTTTAGACGTTCCAAAATAACATTCCAGAGAGCAACCCTCTGAGATCAGTGTACTTCACTCTGAAAATTTGACTTATAATAGGCCTATACAGTAATCCATTACTTACAACCGGCCATTCGGAAACGGCCGGTTGTAAGTAATGGATTATTTTATAATTTACATACTAAAAATAGTGTTTTATAGTCGTGATGTAGGTCACATCCGCATCCGCATCCGCGGAACATCCGCACATTTTCTCGCATCCGCATCCGCACTTTGGCTGCGGATGTCGTGCGGATGTGGACCGTTGAGATAAAACGTCATTAATAAGCGGAAATTATCAAATTCTACTATATTAATAGAACTAGTTCATTGTGCGCAAAAGTGATGCAAGCGACAAGACGAGAGGTTGATCTTGTATGAAGTTACGCTCTTGCAACCTACTTAGATCCACGTTACAAAGCTAAGTTATTTTCACCTAGTACATTAGAACGAGTTAAATCATGACTTGGCAAAGCAGTTGAAGAGCTTCAATCTCTTGAATCTGTCGCTTCGCCACCCACCAAAAGAATAAAAGTTTCAGTGACAGAACCAACACCTTCAACAAGCAAATCTATCACAGAATCTGTCTCTCAGTTTCTTGAGTCAAGCAGCAATGACGAGACCTACGCGATGTCAAAAGATGTAGTAAAAATGATCGAGAGCTATCACCAAGAAAAACGCCTGGCTGCATGTGACAATCCTATTAGTTGGTGAAAAAATACGCAGAATATCTATCCATACTTGAGTAAACTTGCAAGGAAACATTTAGCCTGTCCTCCAACAAACGTACCAAGCGAGAGATTATTTAGCAGTGCTGGATTAATATATGATGAAAAGAGAAACAGACTGGCAGCAGAAAAGGCAGAAAAGTTAATGTTCCTTAAGCATAACCTTCCTATAATTAAGTTTGAACATTAAACGATGAACATCTTAGTTTACTTTATTTTAATTACTCATTTATAAATATGCCTAATAAAACTTTAAACTTAATATAAATAGTTATCAAGCTAATTAAAGATCTCTTTCTATAAGGGTGGAGGTTGGGGAAAGAGGTCGGTGGGGGTGCATTTGAGTTGGGTTCACGTCCCGCATCCTGGTAACACAATTATGGTTTCTAATTGTGGCTGAAACTCAACAAAATATAACGAATTTATTTGCAGACGAATTCACTAATTGATTTCTATATTAGTTAGATGATTGATATTATTTTATATGTTCAGAGAAAAGTACAGCAATTATTGTACAATTAATCAATTATACTACATTATAGCTACAGCTCTCTCTATATAATAACTTATTATATACGTTAAACACAACACATCTCGAATATATCCTAAAAAATAACGAAAATGTAGACATCCGCATCCGCATCCGCGGATGTTGAAATCAAACATCCTCATCCGCATCCGCATCCGCGGATGTGAAAAAATGACATCCGCTACATCACTATTTTATAGTCATATTTGGTATCAAAATATCCGAAATGATGAGGTGCAATAATTACAATGAAAATAAATATGAATATGGCTTTACTTGAGCGCACCAGAGGCAAAATGTTGAAAATAATCCCCAAAAAGCGCTTCACATTTTGTTGGCAGAAACACAAAATATGTCGTAGTGATTTCACATACACTCAATACTCATTATTTCTGTACATTAAAGATTTGTTTTATTTTACTTAGTTAATTTTTATATATCTAAGTTTTTAAGAGTGAGCATGTGGAAATCCTTCAATTTTAATTTAGCAATATATTTAAATATTCTAATATTTATATGAATGAATTGTAATGAATTGGTTTTATCTGTTTACAGATTTGATAAAGTCATCTAGTCTGTGACAGACGATGGAAGAGTCCATCTGCCTCGGAAAAACGGAGCCTGTTGGAGTTACCAACTTTAAACAATGTACCATCTGCCAAAAGGACACACACTCAACTCTGCAGAGTTACCTCGGTTGATACATTGAGCGTTGTCATACAGAAAAGGCAGGATCATATTGCTAAGCGTTTAGAAATAGTTTTGGAGAAAGACATTCTGAAACATCAATCTATGATGTGGCATAGAGAATGCAGACGTTGGTATATACTGAAGAAAAGCAGTGATTTAGCTGCTAAGAAACGGATGTCTGCTGCACCTACGGGAATCCAGGATAACGAAGAGCTGGAAAAAGATCTTTCAGTCGCACCCCAGCACTTGACAAGATTCCAGAGGAGAGCCTTTGATTACATGAACCAGCGCATTATTTGTGAAAAGCCATTTACAAAACTCAGGAAAGCAAGTACTGCAATGACAAAGTCGTGATCTGTCGTTGAAAAGAAAAGCAGAGGAATTAAATGACAGAGACATGCTTGATGAAATATAAGCTTATAGCTACTGGTAAAACTATTGACCTAGTTGCTACTGATTGTACAGTTGCCCGCATATGTAATGTTCCTCGCCTCACAGGCGACTCCATACATGTGGCAACGCCGCAGTGATAGTCAAGGTATTCCAATTGGGGGAAGGTGGGGTGGAGGGGGGACAACCTAGTCCAAGAACATATAACACAGACATATATATCTAAAGGACAATTGAATGTACAGTCATTGACATACAGGTGATTATAATGTAATGTCTGTGTTCATAAAGATAAACAGTTAATATGATCGTGAACAACGTTGAACTCCATGTAGTTTACTAGTCTTATACAGTAATAAGGTTCCATTATGATTACTGCAAATCTATATGAACAGCTACTACAATAGAACTTTTTATATACTAGTGAATGCGAAATGTTCGCCAGCAGGAAATTTTCGCGTCTTTCGCGTAGGCGAAAATATCCAGTAAGCAAAAATTTGACAATTTAAACTAATCTTTGGAAGATAATAAGAAAATAAAACTTAGATCATTAAAATACTTTATTTGAAAAGTAAATTCAGTATATTGTAATAAAACATTGTAAAGTAAAAGCAGTAAAAACATTTTAAATTATACTGTATTATTACTGCATAACGAGAATGTCATGAATGCCGCTAATTTCCTAACCCTTCCGAATGTTTTCCTCATTTTATGTAGGTTATCCCATGCAAAGACAATCAATTTACCATGAATACATTTCAGTGTGGAGAGCTTGAAATTTCTCTTACCGAGAGATTCGTTTACGTTGAGCAGACATGTCAACTCTCACGATTTTCCGTGAGACTCAGGGATTTTAAGTCTCAAACTCCCTTATGTGAGATATGTTTCCAGTTATCAAAATCAGGCACAGGCAAAATCAGGCAAAATCTTACGGATTTTCATCCTTCAAGGTTGACGTCTCTGGTTGAGTGCTACTGAAACTTTATCCGCATACGAAGAGGTAAAACTTGCATTGATATACGACCTCAACCTCGACCAATCATAATCCAGAATAAATGTCGTCATTCCTGACGTCATTTTAATCTGTAAGATTATAACTAACAACTGTTAACCGCGAAATTATGATGCCGCGAACTCGTCCAAGGATATGAAAGAGCGAAAATTTGCTGCCGCGAAATTAACCTGGTTTACAGTATATATACTTATAAACTCATACAACATTATACTAATGTTTGTGAAATAACGTTGATGGGCCAAACCGAGATGTTGACATGGTTACTGGCATGATCTATGCTCATATCATATTTTTACACCGTATGACGAACACCGACTCTGAAAATGAATCCAGCTCAAGATAAAATTGCACAGCGAGGCCGGATAGTTGGTATGCGGGAAGCAGGCCTCTCTGTAGCTGACATAGCCATGGAACTGGGAATTTCGAAGCTACTGTTCGACGTTGGGTGCAAAGGTGGCACGAGACTAGGAATCTGTTAGATCGTCCTAAGTGTGGGGCACCAAGAAAGACCACCCCAGAAGAAGACTGGAGAATAATCAACGAAGTGCAGAACGATCCTATCAACAACGCAGTCGCCATCCGGGAGACACTATATATGGGCGTGTCAGTGGATACCGTAGGGAGACGGTTGCATGAAGCAGGATATCACCACTGTACTCCTGCCAAAAAAGAGAGGATCGAGGAACGACATCGTCAGGCCAGGCTCTCGTTTGTTCGCCAGCATATAAATGATGATCTCGCATACTGGAGCAGAGTTATCTTCTCTGACGAGAAGACGTTTTCGTCTACAACTCACGACCGTCTTCGGTGTTGGCGACAGGACAACACGAGATATGCCTGCCAAAAAATTTACGAAGTGGCACGGAGTGGGCACGTGAAAGCGAATGGTTGGGGATGGATGCACCTGCAAGGACTAGGAGAGCTGACTGAGATCCACGGGATGATATTTAAAATCCATTTGCAGGACAACTCTCCTATCCACACCGCCAAAATTGTTAGAAGGTGGTTCGAGGAACAGCGAAATCTAGAACTACTGGATTGGCCTAGTAAGGGTTGTGCTCTCAACCTCATTGAGAACGTGTGGGGGAATGTGGTGAACTCATGGGAGCCTGGACAGGAGCGGATCAGCCGCCAGCTGCTGGATCACACTATGGCTGAGTGAGAGATGTTCCGAAGGAACCCACACATCATACATAACCATGTTGCATCTATGCCACACAGATTACAAGATGTAATAGACAATAATGGGGTATGGACCAAATAATAACTATGAACCGGGTATAGCATTTTGTATGACTTTATCATTTTGTATGATAAACTATTTAGTAAAACATTCTCAACCATTGCATTTTTGTTGTAATAAAGAATTGGTGTTTTATTGTATATATATATATATATATATATATATATATATATGAATAAAACCACGAAGGAAAGGAAACACAAAAAGGTGCTCAAGCGCTTTCGTCTAATGACATCCTCAGGAACACTGAAGTACAAAAAAGGTTACGGCCTATATATAGGTTACAGAAAGAAAAAAAAAAAAATAAATAACATACATACACACAAACACATATATATATATATATATACATACATATCTACACACACACATATATATATGCAATAAACAGAGAAGTAAAAATAAAAATTAAAAATTAAAGGATTAACAAAGAGGCATACAGATTTGTAAAGAAAAATATCGATTTTTAGCACAAGATCAAATGAATTATAAAAATACAAATTTATACTGGAAATCTCCACGGGTTTTAACACTTTGCCTTTTATAGTCAAGTTTCGATATATATAAAAATAAAATGAAGATTAAAAGTTAATAAAGTAGCATACAAGTTTACCAAAGATTTAGCGTCCTACCCTTTTTATCTAAATCTGTTTTGAAGGAATTCAAAACAACAGGATCGAGATGAAAAAGACCTTTGCTTATATTGAAGTTATTTGAAAGTTGGATAATGGCAGACTCAAGAATATTTCTATTAACAATGTTGCTAGAGTGAAATAAAACTGAAGCATTATTCCAATCAATACAGTGGGATAACTCTGACAAATGGACAAAAAGAGCACTGGACAACTGTCCTGTTCTAACGGAATATTGATGCTGTTTTATACGTGTGTGCAAATCCTTTCCCGTCTGACCTATGTAAAAGGAATCACATTGTTTACACCCAATTTTATAGATAATGCCTGAATTATTGGTAGGGCTATTTTTTACTATGATATTTTTCACAATATTGTTATATGAAAATACTACATTAATATCCAAAAATTTAAGTACATTAGCAATGCCTAAAAAGCCCGGGAAAAATGGAAGTACTAAAATATTTTTTGACAAAGTACGAGTGTTATTATTGACACGATAGAAAGTTCGTTTTGCCTTGTTGAGACAAGATTCCATAAACGCAGATGGATAACACAGATCACTTCCAATACCGTTGATTTTTTCCAATTCGGCATCGATGTATTCCGGACTGGCGATCCTAAGGGCGCGGAGAAACATTGATGAAAAAATGGCCTTCTTAGTGGGGGTGTCATGTCCCGAGTAAAAGTGTACGTAGGACAAATTGTTTGTTGTTTTCCGATAGATACTAAACTTACAACCTGGGCTTTCCCTATGTACACGCACATCCAAAAATGGGATTGAATTGTCTTGTTCCACTTCTAAAGTAAACTTAATGGAGGGGACTTGATCATTTAACTGAAGGAGGAAGTTATCCAGGTCACGATTCATGGGCCAGATACACAAAATATCGTCGACGTACCGCAACCAAGGGATGCCAACCCCCAGGATTCTCGGAATGTAAGTAATTTCGAAAAACTCCATATAAATATTGGAGAGGAGGGGCGATAAGGGGTTGCCCATGGCCATCCCAAACACTTGTTGATAATACTCGTTATTGAAAGTGAATTTACAGTCTTTGATGCAAAGCTTAATAAGTTCCAAAACAATGTGTGAAGGTAGTGGCAGGTCATACTTATATAATTCTTGGGAGAGAAAGTCAAGCATATCATCAATCGGCACTTTTGTAAACAATGAACAAACGTCAAAACTGATCAATCTATCGTTAGTTTCAGTATGTGCATTATTCAATTTTTCAGTAAGATCCATGGAATTTTTTACATGTGAATCAGAGATAGTTCCGAGAATGGGGGACAAGACTTTGACAAGCCATTTGGAGAGTTTATAAGTAATAGAGCCCACCGAGCTAATAATAGGGCGCATAGGGTTGCCAGGTTTGTGGGTTTTAATAAGACCGTAAAGGTAGGGCAGAGAAGGTGAAGTGGACATGAAAAGCGTAATTAAGTCCTTATGATCTTTGAGAATGCGTTTCAAGCCACTATTAAATGATTTGGTGACGTCATCCTGCGGGTTCTTCCTAAGTTTGCTGTATGTGGCGGGGTCCTGGAGAAGCTCGTTCATCTTTCCGATGTAGTCCACTTTGTCCATAATAACTATGGTGTTAGCCTTGTCTGCTTTAGTAATATGGAGCTCCCCATCTTTTTTTAATTGAGAGGCCATCGCGAAAACGTTTAGGAAAGTTATCTTCGTAATTACCATTCGCCGCACTATAAACGAGGCCTTTAACTATGTTAAACAAATACTGAGGGAGATTACACTGTTTTCAAAACACGCTAGACTGTAACAAATTTGTAAAGCCGAAGGTTTTTTAACAATAAAAAAGGACATACCATATCCAAGGGCACTTTTTGCATCGTCACTAATGTGTTATCAACAAGTGTTTGGGATGGCCATGGGCAACCCCTTATCGCCCCTCCTCTCCAATATTTATATGGAGTTTTTCGAAATTACTTACATTCCGAGAATCCTGGGGGTTGGCATCCCTTGGTTGCGGTACGTCGACGATATTTTGTGTATCTGGCCCATGAATCGTGACCTGGATAACTTCCTCCTTCAGTTAAATGATCAAGTCCCCTCCATTAAGTTTACTTTAGAAGTGGAATAAGACAATTCAATCCCATTTTTGGATGTGCGTGTACATAGGGAAAGCCCAGGTTTTAAGTTTAGTATCTATCGGAAAACAACAAACAATTTGTCCTACGTACACTTTTACTCGGGACATGACACCCCCACTAAGAAGGCCATTTTTTCATCAATGTTTCTCCGCGCCCTTAGGATCGCCAGTCCGGAATACATCGATGCCGAATTGGAAAAAATCAACGGTATTGGAAGTGATCTGTGTTATCCATCTGCGTTTATGGAATCTTGTCTCAACAAGGCAAAACGAACTTTCTATCGTGTCAATAATAACACTCGTACTCTGTCAAAAAATATTTTGGTACTTCCATTTTTCCCGGGCTTTTTAGGCATTGCTAATGTACTTAAACTTTTGGATATTAATGTAGTATTTTCATATAACAATATTGTGAAAAATATCATAGTAAAAAATAGCCCTACCAATAATTCAGGCATTATCTATAAAATTGGGTGTAAACAATATGATTCCTTTTACATAGGTCAGACGGGAAAGGATTTGCACACACGTATAAAACAGCATCAATATTCCGTTAGAACAGGACAGTTGTCCAGTGCTCTTTTTGTCCATTTGTCAGTTATCCCACTGTATTGATTGGAATAATGCTTCAGTTTTATTTCACTCTAGCAACATTGTTAATAGAAATATTCTTGAGTCTGCCATTATCCAACTTTCAAATAACTTCAATATAAGCAAAGGTCTTTTTCAACTCGATCTTGTTGTTTTGAATTCCTTCAAAACAGATTTAGATAAAAAGGGTAGGACGCTAAATTTTTGGTAAACTTGTATGCTACTTTATTAACTTTTAATCTTCATTTTATTTATATATATATCGAAACTTGACTATAAAAGGCAAAGTGTTAAAACCCGGGCAGATTTCCAGTATAAATTTGTATTTTTATAATTCATTTGATCTTGTGCTAAAAATCGATATTTTTCCTTACAAATCTGTATGCCTCTTTGTTAATCCTTTAATTTTTAATTTTTATTTTTACTTCTCTGTTTATTGCATATATATATATATATATATATATATATATATAATCGTGTAGATTCGTAAGTTAGTAAAGGTTTAAAGCTGCACACAGACTCTACAAACAGCTTTATTAGTATTGTTACATACTGATTTAATATACGCGACACTGGTGGGTGGGGAAGGGGAATGAGGGAGTGTGGAGGATGGTTGTGTAATGTCTATTTTTGGTTCATATTCACTAGTATATAAAAAATTGTAGTGTGATATCTGTTCATATAGACTTGCAGTAATCATAATGGAACCTTATTACTGTATAATACTAGTAAACATGGAGTTCAACGCTGTTCACGATCATATTAATCATTTATCTTTATGAACACAGACATTACATTATAATTAGGGGCCGTTCAAAAAATTACATAACGCTATTTTTGCTAAAACTTGACACCCCAGATCACCCAGGAACGTTCTGTAACGCTAGACTAGGCACCTCCTAAGATGTTATGTAACACTTCCCCACCCCACACCCCACACATTACGGAACGTTACAGCGGGGTCAGGTTTTATAAAAAATAGTGTTACATAGTTTTTGAACGGCGCCTTACCTGTATGTATATGTTATATGCTGTTGGACTCGGTTGTTTCCCCTCACTCCACCTTCCCCTAGGTGGGGTACCTTGACTATCGCTGCGGTGTTGTCACATGTCCGGAGTCGCCTGTGAGGCGAGGAACATTACATATGCGGGCAACTGTACCTTATCATATTCCATGTATGAACGCCTATATCAACAAGCGGCCTAAAACAGACAGTTCTAACAGTGATGTCAAAGAAAAAGACAATGATTTTATTGCTCTCGTTGAAGAATTACAAGCTCAGTTGTTCATCAATAAGTCTGTAGTATATCTTTCAGCGATACGTGACAGGTACAGGGCCCTGCTACAAGAAAAGGGCTTGAAGGGTGTCGAGCTGTACAGGACAGCACTACTGAAAAAACGACTTCAATCACACTTTGGAGACCGTTTAACATTTTGGCTCAAAAAAGCTGGTAGTGAGTATGTCTGCTCTTCTAGAAAAGAAGCGGAGCGACAAAGACGAAAGGATGGGAAACCATACAAGAAATTTGAGGTGAGAGGAGCCATTAAGACACCCCTGGTTACTGCCTGGCAGTTCATGAGCTGACAAGATTGTTGGGCCCAGATGACTGCAAGCTTCAACCTTTCCTCCATGCCTTCTCTGGCAAAGCTGATACAAACTTCATCTATGGCACTGGCAAAACTAAAGTGCTCAAGATCCGTCACCAATTAGAATGTAAACTATTAGCTGTATATGGAAATGACAACCATGATGTCACAGAGAACCTCATAACAGAAGCCAGGCATCTTCTTATGGCGCTGTACGGTGGACAAGCATTCTCATTTCTGGCAGCACTTCGTGCACATTTACTCATCAGTGGAGGAAAAGCCAAGGATCTTAGAGGTTTACCATCGACGGAGGATGCATTCAAGCAGCATCTGCTACGATCACTGTTTGCCACTCTTGTGCAAAAGAAAGCCCATATCTCTGTGCCAGTTTTACCTCCTGCTACTACTTTCGGCTGGAAAATGGGTATCACACATTTGGAGCCAATATCCATGACTTTGCCGCCATTCTCAGGACTTACAGAATTTCTTACAAGTTGCAAATGTGTTATAAGCAAATGCTCTAGGAACTGTTCCTGCAGTAAATCTCGAGTGCCGTGTTGTTTAGCATGCAAATACGAAGGAAAAGAAGATAAATGTTTCAAAGTTGTATCCCTCAGAACCCTTACAGATAATAATGACTATGATGAAAGTGGCATTGATGACACTAAAGCTGTAATATTTATGTTAATATTTATGTAATATTTATGGTGCTAAAAACTGGAAATTTCATCTTTTTAAAACCATCTTTGGTGGCTTCAAGAGTAATGACACAATACTATATGTTTCACAAAGTATGATATATGATCGGGTTACTTTACAATTTGTATAAGTCTAGTCTCATGCAAAATTAAGAGGGTAATCAAATTTTGTTTCAGAAAGACATGCTCTTCTCTTTTATTTTTGAATTAGAATGTGCTCCAGTACTGATAAATAAATGCGGAAAATTTTAATACCTCAACATTAAGTACTGAGTGTGTATGAAGATCTATGACAGATTTTATGTTTTTTCCAACAAAATCTAAAGTGCATTTCTGGTATTATTTTCAATATTATGCCTCTGGTGCCCTCAAATAAAGCCATATTAATAATTATTTTCACTGTGGTTATTGTACCTTATCATTTCGGATATGTTGATACCAAATATGACTATAGAACACTATGTTTAGTCTGTAAATTATAAAATAATCCATTACTTACAACCGGCCATTCGGAAATCCCATAGGCCTAATGTAAGTCAAATTTTCAGAGTGAAGTACACTGATCTTAGAGGTTGCCCTCTGGAATGTTATTCTGGAAGGTCTAAAGTATTGAAAAATGCTGGGTAACCAAATATAGCATGAGGTGTCCACAATCCCTAAAATCAGGGCCTGTGCTCCCCAATTAAAGGGAAACACGATTGCTGAGGAATTGCATATGACGAAAAGGAAAACGCTTTATTCATAAAATAAATATTACAATAATTTGAATAATGAATGTCCACATTTTTAAGTATTTACATTTGTTTTTATCACATTGTAACTCTTAAACCAAACCAGGTAGTTAGGAAAGTTGTCTAAATAAAAATAATGGCATGCCCCCCAGATGAAATGAGTTTAAAACTAGTTTGCTTATGTTACTTGCATCAGAACGTTTTAACAAATCGTCTGTCTGTCTCATATACGAGTGTATATACAGTATACAGGGTGTCTCAAAAGTCACTATCTATTTCGGTGACATTAGATGTTTTTTAAAAAAATGCTATGCTGGCATAAAGATATGTACTTCTGGTGCAAATTTGTGTATTTAAAAAAAGTTAATTGGTTTATTATCTTGACATGCGTGAACAATTCCTCGAACCTCAACTTCTTACAGATGGCATTCTTGACACAGTAGTTTTTCAGCAGGATGGAGCACCGTGCCATTATGCAATAATTGTACGTGATTATCTTGACAGACGCTTCCCCGGTCGCTGGATTGGTCGTGGAGGAACACAACCATGGGCAGCACGTTCACCCGATTTAACACCATTAGATTTTTTCGCCTGGGGTTTCATTAAGTCTAAGGTGTACACTGGTAGAAGAATTAGTGATGTAGCCGAACTTCGAAATCGTATTACCGATGCAGTTCAGAAAATAACACCTCAAATGCTGGAAAGTGTGTTCCGGGAAACAACTTATCGCTTTGAGCTCTGTAGAGACACTGATGGTCGCCATATGGAGACAGATAAATAAATAGCACTAATTCTTTGTGGCACTTACTTTGAAATAAATATATTTTTCATGTCTTAAACCAGTTTTTCGTAATTCCCATTATTTTTCAAAATAGATAGTGACTTTTGAGACACCCTGTATATATATATATAATATATATATATAATATATATATATAAGTGCTCCTAGGTGGTGTAGTGGTTACCATCACTGACTACGAACCCACCGGTCCCGGGCTCGATTCCCGACGAAAGCAGGCGGCGTGCAGCTTACCTAGCTGTTTATCCTTCCAAAAAAGGAATAAGCTAGTTAAGACACTAGGCTGCTGATCGCAAGACCGTGAGATCGAGTCTGGGCAAGAACTTTGTAATTTCTGACCACCCATGGTGGGTCGTGGTTCGGATTCCAGGTTAAGCTGTAGGTCTAAGGTGAAGTAACAAGCTTGACTTTCGTCAGATTGAACAATTCGGGAAGATGCAAAACCAAGGTTATATAGAGAGGAGACTGTGCGTGTACTTTATTGAAAAGTTTTTAAAGCAAAGAACTCAAATAATCGCCCTTTGTTATATAGCTACAGAACACTCATATATTCATATCTGGCACGCATGATCACTCCGCGCAAAACCATTTGACGGTTGGATTGTTCATACCAGTTTCAATGATGCATTTTGCACATCAGTCACGGCTGATGTGCAAATATGAGATATTGAAATACAATAATACTACATTGTAGATGCGACATATTTTACAATCGTCACAAATTAATTGCTTTTAATTACTTAAATATCAGTGATTCCATATTTGGTTTGATTCTTCCAGCCATCAAGCGCTTTTGCGCTGATTGATCATACGATAGGACTATATTAAATTAATGCTGTATAAGAGGATATACTCGTAAAGTAAATACAATAATAATATAGATTTTAAGTATAATCGATATGAGATACCTTCATCGATACGGGACACATTCGATTTTAAACATTATCTAGAAGCATTATGATAATGAGTAATTATGATATATCCACTAATTGATATCTCGCATGAACATCATATCCAGTGTAAGGAGAGCCTCTTTTTTAAATTATAAAACCAGTGATAAAAAACTAAATTCGCACCCAATAAAAATACAAGTACGGTCTGATTTTGTAATCTCTATATTTCTTCTTTTTTCAGAGTTCACCACCATTCCAAAGTTTTTGCAATGAAGCAGACGCAAGAACAAGGGATTGGAATTCGCTTTATAGCAATACGAACCTGCTCTAGCTTAAAACATTGATAAAACAGTAATTTTCTTTAATATTAATAGTAAACAAACAGAATGCTTTGTGTTTGTACGATGCTTTGTAATAACACGTAACACATCGAAACGCAGTTTCATGAAATTAGAACGCTAACAAACAATTAATATTTAACTGAAAAGTGAAAAAAGACGAAAATATTGTCCTACTTTTCAATATCTTTTATGAGTTTAATTATAACTCTTGTTTCGTGAGCGAGCACCGACCCAAGAACGATAGTCCAGATGGTTAACCGCTTTATTCCCGAATCCTGTGATGTCCCTGTAAAGCCTTCCGTAATGACACTGCATCTTCTCTTAGCAAACTCTCACAATGTGTCATTCATCCATTGCTAAAAATAGTTTTATTCTCGATAAGTTTTAATTTAAGATTTATAAAGAGCCTACATGACATGTTTCAAATTACTTATGAACGGGATTTTGTAGTGGCCAAATCGCAACACCGCTTTACGTTAGGTCGATGTTGCGTTCAGATGATGTAGGGATCCGCGGATCCCATGCAAACTGTAGGTTCCGTTAGTCATACCATATTTGCTAAATATTATTATTATTCTTCGTGAACATATCACGCCCTGATGCGTCTTCATTAAACGAGAAGGTAATTCAATGCGATTCGAAAATGAATTAAAACAGGCCCTCTAAATATAAGACGTATATACATATATATATATATATATATATATATATGGGATAAATTTCACAATTAAACACGTGAAATAAATAAATGGAGCACACTCACAAGGAATCGTTTTTCACTTTTATTTGTGGATGTGCGTCATATATACATAGCCGTTAACCTACTTTAAGTACTTTGTTTTTAAAGAGTGATATTATAGGATCTCTAATTGCTCTGTGTATTTGTATACAGAGGCCAAAGAGAGAGAGAGAGAGAGAGAGAGAGAGAGAGAGAGAGAGAGGTCGTTCGAATTTATGCCAGACACCGACAATTAATTATTGTCGTAATTTCACATAAGAAATTTGCCACTTATTAGATATTCGAACGGATTAATACAAATAATACGTAACTATCCTTACATTTTAAATTAATTTCAAATAAACAATATTCATGTTACAGATGTCCTTGAATAATAGGAATGTAATAATATTTACTGTTACTCTTTCCTTTGCATTGTGTTCAAACCATTTGATTTTTACTTCAGCAAATTCAAATACAAACCCGGTAACCAATATTTTTAACTTTTACGGTAATATTAAATAAAGCTTACCTTAGCCAGTATAATAACTTCACTTTATGTAAAAACAAGATAAGGTTAACTCCTTCCACGGCACTCGTCTACAGGATACTAAGAAAGAACATTCAACATATCAGAAATATCTCAGAGGGAGAATGGTCACAGTGTTGAAACATGAAATGGATTATTTAAAGAAATTCTCACCCCTAAAGTGATGAAGAAAATTAATAATTTCAACACGTAACATAATGCGTTTGTTCTACGTATATGGTGTTCATTATTAAACAAAACTACAAAGGTCAAATCCTTTTCTATTTTAATCATAGACTAGTAAATCAACCAAACTAGTTTGTTTTATGCCCACTACAAATCCTTACACTGCAATCTCCCAAGTTCTCCTATACCCTATCCCCCATTTTGGTCCATGCCCACTCTCTCGAGTCGCCTACTTTAATATAGCTAGGATGTTTTTCTTATTTCTCAAGTTTCTCAAGGATAAAGATTTGTGTTTTGAATGATTTAGAAAGAATGTTTAGCCAATGGACGGGAACACAAATTTATACTCGAGATAATGACATCATTTACACGCAATATCAACTGCATTCTTATCCTTTCGTTAAATCAAAGTTTCTCATCGATTATAAACATTTTATTAATGTTTTTATTAAAAACAGTTAAATTGCAGTTGTATATTTATGTAATAAAATATATAATTTAAAACTTTGTTTAAAGTTTACATTTGCGTTTCATGTATCGTTTCGTCAGATGATGATGATTTGGCTACTCTGTTAAAAACAATGAAGTCACCTCTCAGTATATATATATATATATATATATATATATATATATTATATATATATAGAGAGAGAGAGAGAGAGAGAGAGAGAGAGAGAGAGAGAGAGAGAGAGAGAATCGTGAAATGTGCGACAAAATGAGTTTTCCGAGGTTCGAAAGTAAATAATATTGGGGAAAAATTAAGGACAAAAGAGACCAAGTTGATAAATTAAATGTAACCGCCGTAAATAGCGCTCTTGTTTCTTTTCTTAAAGCAAATGATGTTTCAGTAGAAGGAAATAGGTCGCAATAGTTGCTTGGAAGATACTGTGCTCAGCTTAAGTCCATGAAGGATAAATCAAATAACTTTCCGTGAATGTTTGCAAGAATGCATTTATTGTCAAGAGCTATTTATGTAAATAAAAAATTAAAGGATTTGTCACTTAGAAGTACGTTTCGCTAACTTTGGGAAACAATTTGACAGTGAAGACCTCTTTATTAAAGCTGGTATACGCCTAAATGTAGTGGGAAATGCTCGGTTAGGTAGGCTAATAAATGCAAAAATGAAAGTCATGTACAAAAGATGAAAAGATTAGGCCAAATTTGAACGTGTTGTTGGGAAACGAACCAAGCTGAACTCATTTAACCATAACGTGAATGATAGTTTAAAAATTGTCTATTTAAAAGCTCGTAGTAACTGAAGCAAAATTAATGAAATCAAGGCGTTGGTATGTGTTGAAAATTTTCCTGTCATTGCTATTAAGGAATCGTGGATAAATTAAAAGGATATACACTTGTAGAGGCAAACGAAATTCCTCGAGGCCACAATAAATTGGTTAAACCTGGGGTAACCGAACGGTATCATTTTTTTCACAGTGATCTTTGTGCTAAGCTTTAAGTGACAATTTAAATTTTTCTGCAGTGATATTAAATAACATTTTATTTTAATAGGGTATTCATAAATCCAAAGTGAAATTAATTAGGCCTACTTGAAATAACACTGACTTTCGTCGTTTCGTGTGGAACGTTATTAATTAATGGCTTACTCTCCCGCGGTCATGTGCAGAGGCACAACCACTGCAACCTTCGGATTCAAAAGCGCATCCCCATGAGTCCCATTGCACTCCAACAGAGGCATGGCGACCCCTCGGCAGGGCCGGCGAGAGCTGCCCCGGGCCCCGGGGAAGGATTGGTATATGGGCCCCCCTGTTTACTCAGTATTTTATTATGAATTTTTTTTGTGTACATAACAAGCAAACTGATTATATGAGTAGTATAGCCGTGTTTAGGTCAAATAATTTGGGGTGCTTTGAAACTTGCTCCCGAAGGGGACCCTGAAGGCATTCGCCTCCGTTATAAGGGGGCCTCCTTCCTTAAGTCCCTCACCCCATTTATGCGGTATCACCGTCCTTAATGAAGGGCATTTGGGGATTTGTCCCTTGAGGTCCCTTCCTCCTTGGAATTTTTTTTTAAATTAAAAAAAAATGAAATAAAAAAATTTAAAAATTACAAAAAATAAAAATAAAAAATGGTCCTTTCCTGTTAACGGGAATACCCAAACGCCCGCCACCAAACTGTTTGTTATGTATTTTTGCTCTCGTCATTTTCGTTTAAACTAACGAAAATATCACAACTTAACCTAACCAATCATGAAGGGCTTACAGTTGACCTAACCGGGCATTGAATTGACCTAACCGGGCATTGAATTAACCTAACAGGTTAATATAACGGAAAATGCCCGGTTAGGTCAACTGTACGCCTTTGATAATTGGTTAGGTTAAGTTGTGATATTTTTGTTAGTTTAAATGAAAATGACGAGAGCAAAAATACATCATAAACAGTTTGGTAGTCCCGATAATACGTAAGTACCAAATTTGTTAATCATTTAAATGAAATTAGTTAATATGTAAGCGATAATCAGTTAGTAGGGGGCCAAAATGTCTTTTGTCATCTAAAATCGCAGAAAAAACGTCGCTGCTTTCGGTACGTTGTCGCCACATGAATTCCGCAAGATACGATTAACAGGAAAACACCTAAAAAATTAAAAACTAAAAAGTAAAAAGTAAAAAAAATGTAATGTATATTCTGTCCATGCAATTTATAGACCACCTAATACTAATATCAATAGCTTTTTAATTCACTTAGATAACATGTTAGGCAACTTTCATATATCGAATGCCATAGTTGCGGGTGACTTCAACATCAATTTGCAATCTAAAGCAATCTCTCATAAATTTTTAAACTTAACCCTTTCATGCCGTATGGGCGCAAATGAGACTATCAAATTTTATGAGATTTTAGTCATTCTGGAGATATAACAAGTGGTTTTTTGTTGCATGAAAAGTAAACGAAAATCAGGTATGAAAGGGTTAATGAATTCTTTCTATCTTAGTCATTCTGTTACCAAACCCACTCGAGTCTGCAGCTATGGCAATCGAATAACAGAATCTACGATTGATAATATATTTGTAAATAGCAATGCCCTCATAAATTCTGGAATTATAACCACAAACATCGGTGATCATTTTCCTACTTACGCTATATCCAATAACATTGTTCAGGTTGCGGACAAAACAACTATTGATTACAGAATATTCTCAGAGGTTAACAAAAGAAAATTTATTGGGGCTGTAGAAAATACTCGACTTGACTGTGACGAACCTTTAAATGACCCAGATCATATGTTTCAGTTCTTCTATGACACCTTATTCCATATTTTTAATATTTGCTTTCCTTTAAGGAGAAAAACAGTTTCGCCCAAAAGTGTCGCAAATCCATGGATCATTCCAGGAATTATCACTTCAATAAAGAACAGAGATAAATTATTCAAATTGCAATTACAGAGCAAAAATTCCTAAAATACAATATACTCAATACAGAAACAAATTAACTAAAATAATAAAAATTGCAAAATATAACTATTATAACAATCAATTTTCCAAACATAAAGGAGACATAAAAAACACTTGGGCAACCATAAACAATCTCCTCAGAAAACAAATTAAGAAAAATTCAATAGAGAAATTATATGTTGATAATAAAGAAATTACTGATGATACTGCTATTGCAGACTCTCTAAATGCACATTTTACTTCAATAGCGGATAAGCTTCGCTCACAATTAATAAATAATGATCACTCACCTCTAGAATATATGCCACCCAGCCCACTAAATTCATTTTCTTTTGTTCCTGCTACCTCTACTGAGGTCCAGAATATTATTGGTAAATTAAAAAATACAAAAATAACATTCATAACATTCCTGTACCTATATTGAAACTTGTTAAAGACAAGATATCTGTAACTTTGGCTGAAATTATCAATCAAAGTATTTCCAAAAGAATATTCCCATCAATGCTAAAAACTGGTTGTATAACACCCCTTTTTAAAGGGGGTGATCCTACACTAGCAACAAATTATAGGCCGGTGTGTTCATTATCTGTGTTCAGCAAAGTTTTTGAAAAAATTGTAAAAAGTAGAATGCAGCGATATTTAGAATTCTACAATTTATTATCTCCAAATCAATATGGCTTCCATAATAATAAGACAACGGAAGTGGCTATTTTAAATCTTATGGAAAATGTAAATATAACTAAGGAGAACAAAGAAATAATGATATCAATATTTATGGATTTGAGTAAGGCATTTGATGTAATAGACCATAATATTCTACTTAATAAATTATAATGTTACGGCTTTAGAGGAGCAATCAGTGATTGGTTTAAAAGTTATTTGTCCAATAGATATCATTTTGTATCAGTAAATAAGGTTTGCTCAACTAAAGCGCTTGTCAAACATGGTGTGCCACAGGGCTCAGTTCTGGGTCCACTGTTATTTTTATTATATATAAATGACTTGCCACGTTCATCTGATATACGGAACTTCATAATGTTTGCAGATGATACAACTCTCTCTTTTTCTTGCGAAGATGTTAATACAGCTAAGAATATATGATATTTCATTCAGAATTCATCAGTGTAATGAAATGGTTGACCACCAATAAACTCTTCGTAAATACCAGTAAAACAAATTTCATGATTTTTACTAATAAAAGATATGTATATCTTGATGAACTTAATGTTAATGAAATCGCCATAAAGGAGTGTACTGTAACAAAATTTCTTGGTGTAATACTAGATAAGAATTTGCAATGGAGTGATCATGTAAATTATATCGAGAAAAAGATTTCAAGGAGCGTTGCTATAATGTTTAAACTTAGAAATGTAGTCCCTAAACAAGTTTTATTGACTCTTTATCATACTCTTGTTCTTCCTTACTTAACATACTGCACCCTTGTTTGGGGAAACTCCGCTAACAACGCATTAAATGGTATCTTTATCATCCAAAAACGAGCTCAACGGTATAACCAAACTGGCACATTTTATTTTTATTTACAAGTGTAAGAACAAAATCATTAATTTGCAATGGGTAAATAGATATTTTGTAACTCATCAAGAAATCCACTCGTATCAGACCAGAAATAGATCAAAGCTTGTTATACCTCAATTTAGACTGTCTTCATCTCAAAAACTACCTATTTTCATTGTATTGAAACTATGGAATGACTTGCATGCCAATATAAAAAATATTATGAATGTAAATTTGTTTAAAACCAAGTTGAAATCCCGATTAATAATGGCATACTAACAAAAATCTAGGATTAATGTCCACTAATATTTTTCAATATTGTCCATTAATATTATTTAATATTGTAATACATGTTTTAACTATTAATAATACTTATTTGCTTATTTATTTATTTATTATTATTAATTAATAACAACTAGCTGCTTATTTTTAATAAGAGCCCAGTAAAGCCTAAAGCTTAAGGGCCAAATTAAATGAAATAAATAGTCGAGCTTCACAATTACTCATGTCATTATAAATTAAAAAAAAGTATTTATTTTATTATTAATATTAATAAAGGTTATTCTATATTCTCTATTCTCTATTCCTCCTCGCCTTCCTTCACGGAAACAAACAAACAAGCAAACAAACATTCGAATACTTTATACGCAGCGTTCCGGCGTGTCCTTGGTCCCGTCACTTCTAGCTGCAGGGGGAGCAACATTCCCATTCATAAGACTGATATTATCTCTCTCTCTCTCTCTCTCTCTCTCTCTCTCTCTCTCTCTTTCGATATATATATATATATATAATATATATATATATATATATATATATAATGTTAATATCCGTACCATCAATTTAAAATACGGATCGAGTTCCGCAACGGTTTATTTATATATTTACTGAGGCGTCCTACCACCAAGTTTTATTCACGACAAATATAGAGATCGTGTATCGCAGAGAAATACGCAATAAAGGGGGAAAAACATAGAAAATGATGAACGACAACACGCATAAAAGATTAGTTGGCCTGACCGAAGCACACCTCAAGGCTATAAATACAACGCTTAAACTAATCTAGGACTGCATTATCATTTTAGTTAGGTTTTCATTTCATCTATAGTTCGTATTTTAAAAACTGTTTACATCATTAATTCACCTATGAACCATTTAATGTTGGCAAAGTTAGTATCTATCTATCTATCTATCTATTTATCTATCTATATATAAATATAATTATATATATATATGTAATAAAAAAATCCGATCCCACTTCTGACACCAGTTTGTAATAAAAATTGTCCGTTGTCAGGGAGACGGACCCTTATTACAAATTGTTTTTTCCTCGAAGGTCACTGCCAAGGCTCGATGAGTAAATTGAAGTTATAATAAATCTTTTTTTTAAGTTAGTGACCCTCTGCGTGAATTCTTTATCCTCCGCTTACTTCTGTACCCCCGATTTTAGTGTGTATTTGATAATGAAATAGTTTGTTTGAATAGCTTTTAATCAATAAATTGAAGTCACATTTGGCTACAAGTTCAATCTCAAATTCGAAATATAATACGGTCAAGTTCAGGTTTTTTCTTCAGCTAGTCTTAACATTAATTAAATAATTTAAGATCTATCGTTGCCCTTCCACTACATCCCTCGCAGTAGTTTAGGTTAACGGCTCTCAATATTCTCTCATAAACTCAAAATTCTCTCGTAACTCTATGTCTCAAACTAAAATTTCACACAATAACTCGATTTTAGTTTTTAACGAGCAAACCCTCTCAAAGGCCTACTCGGAGACTTACCAGATCGCCACCCGGCCTATCACTCCTTCCCGACGGAGCGCAAGATATCTTCTAACGGGTTTTTCCCCCGCATCTGTTTTCGTACTCCATCCCTACTACGTCAGAATCCAAGGCGCGCCGAGGCGCGCCCAATCAACGGAGACTAATTGGTGGGGGAGAGTGCAACTTAGGGGTTTGCGTCCCGTTGATGCGCTGTTCAAGCATTTAAGAACAAAGAAAAAAAGGGGGGGGGAGCGTCGCACGAGTCGATGACACTCGAGGTTTATCTCAAGGGCTGTTTTAAATATTGAAGATAAAACATGGGGTATTATGGGGAATCAAGTGGCTTGTGTATAACAAATTCGTTCCTTCAAAAAAAAAAAGAAAAAGTATTGAGTCCCTGAGGGAACTTGAGGCCGAACGAAGGACTTCAATGGTCCGTGAATACGGAAAGATAAATGCTCCGTGAGAGGAAATGATTCGTAGTGGAGAGGCAATTCTCAAAACACGAATTTAGTTTACTTAGGTCTATCCAGATACGTTAGAACTCGTAGTTACAATGAAAATATGAGAAATTCAATTGAACATTAACCTAGTTAAGCTTGCTTACTATTTATAAATAAATTGAAAGTTGTCAAATCAATGAGCTAAAAATTAAATTTACATAATAAATACCGTGAGTCAGACAACATATACTGATTTATTCTGAAAATTACATTTGCAGAATAAATACTTTTAACTCTTTTTAAGGGTCTACGGGCACTCTCTTCAAAAGTTGCCCCATAGTCCTATAGTCGTAGAATATCTATCGCAGGCACTAAAATGTTTGCCTCGTAACTTATGCCTGGGAAAAATGAAATGTGTATTGACTCACCGTGTAATTAATATATAAGTAGAGGAAAGGGTAGGTTTTAGAAAAGAAATATACAGCAAGAAGATCACATTATACGGGGAAATTTTAATTTCTGAATGCCTTACAAGGGCAACGCCCTTCTCTAAATTAAATAATCCGATGTGGAAACGGATCAGCCTTCAATATAGTGTCATTTTCCTTTATGTTAACATCATGAAAAATGCGTCTACCGGTTTAGGACGACTAATTCTTGTAACTTGGGGTGGAAAGTGCTTTCTTTAGGAGGAATAATTCGTACGACGAGTCGCCTAACGACTCTTATAGTTTTCCAAAGGGATGACTAAATTAAATTTTCATAAATCTCATAAAGTTCATAAATTTTATAAGTAAAAATGGGAAAACTCTTTTTTTTGTTTTTTCAAACTAAAATTTGCCTACTCAACCGAAAGACGAAAGCCTACATTCCGAGGACCTACTTTATTAGTTAACTGAATGAAATTATATGAATTTATATTTTACAGTATAATTTAGTTATCAGGTACGGTCAGCAATTAGTTCGAATGCAAGCTTTACCTGCATCGTCAGCGCAAAAACAAGTTGGTCAGCATCTGACCTCTATTTACAGAAAGTTGCTTTTGAGAGACAACTTTCGCAATCTCGCTTTATGACACAAAATGATATCATAATGGTTTTATAAGTTAATATGCTTTTAAAATAAATAAAGGAAAGCGATATAGCAGGGAGAAAATTTGAAATACACAGACGGAGAAACTTATAAGTTGCGTAAAGAGAGGTCATTTCAGTAAGGCTCGTAAATCGAACCTGTATTGCTAATTATTTATTCATTAAGCACTGTTCACTGAAGGAAACTTCAATGATTTAATTTGCATAAGCACTTATCACTAATTGTCAGTTAGTTACGCACTAACTACCGAATGAAGTTATTACTTTAGCAATTCAATTCTACCATGTAAATTTAATTCAATAAATTAAACTACCTTCATTCGGTCGTTTTTTCGTAAGTATAAAAAATGGGGAAAAACACAAAGGGGCCAGATGGGAGAAACGGTTTAAGTCTTAATTACGGGAATGCCCCCTTTCCTCGTAGCCAACGTTAGATAATGATTCTGGGATCCGGTATGACTGAATTGCCGAGGGCAATCTTTTGACGGAACTTGGGCTCGTCGGTGAAAAGCGAAATTCATGAGGGGGGCTTCTTGGGGGCGTTGGCGATCTGGTCACCTGAGCTTCCGGGGGGCCTGATGCAGGGATTTTAAACCTGGCAGTTGGTACCGGTGGAGGATCTCGGCGGCGACAGCATCGTCTCTTCCCGATCGCAATTCCGACGACTGCTATTCCCAACGCGAGACACAGGGTGAGGGTGGCGTAGGATACGGTGGAGGACATTCCTTCTTCCGATTTCTTTAGGGCGACCCTGCGCAGGTACCGGGTTACATCCTGAAGGTCTATTCCCTTAGACAGGGAAGCGTTGAAGTGGTGAAGGGCCTCCTTCGTAAATGAGGAGTTCACGATATACGTGATCTCGAAATCACGAGGTGGTTCAGGATCAGCAGGCTTCGATAGTTGGGCTTCAGACTGAGACGTGCGCTGAAAGTGTACGTGGGGCCTTGCAGAATTAGGGAGCCCATTGGTTGGAAAAGGACTCCGTGTTTTGAGAAGGTTTGCGCCTCAACGTGTATGGCGCATGAGGTTAAGAGGACGGGGATCATGATTAATTTCAGGGAAAATTCCGTCAGGAACTTTCTAAGTTGGGACAAAAATAAAAGAATATTTATATAAGCAATGATAAATAAAGGGAAATTTCCTTTTCTCGTAATCTTAATGAATTCTTTTTTATAAATTTTCTACTCGATTCCCTTAAGCTCAAGGAATTTGAGAGCTGATTTGGACGCGCGAAACATGCTCTCTCATCATGCTACTATTTCCGACCTATGCATTTATGCCGACTTCTTACTCATGAATATTTTCCCATTAAACTTCTGAGTCAGACGCCACGATATTAGAACGTGAAATATAATATAAAACATTTTGTAAACGATATGCAGTAAATAACCTGAAAAATGTATGCTATATGAAAAAGAAAATATGAAATACGTATAGTTATATGAACATTGTTAACTCCAAACCAGAATCATGCTTTTCAGTCAACTTTCCGAGGGGGGGGGGATTAATTTGATTATATATTAAATGGTAAAAGATTTGTTAAAAGGAAAGAACATCTTTCTTTATTGTTCCGGGGAAGAGTTTAACCCATTTGTTACCTTTGGTTAATTCGTGTGCGTGTCTTGTTTACTCGTTCGATCGCCTTCTAAACGTTAGCCGATAAGTTCATCTTCTAGACCAGCAATCAGGACCTTTAAATGAGTTCTGGCGGTCTCCCTGCGTGCGACCGCAGACTACCTCGTACCGACTGCGGAAGCGGTGCGGTTCATTAGTTATCTCTTTTTTCCTTTTCGTTTCGTCAATATAATTGCGTTTATTCTTCTGGCGTACGTAATTCATATCGTTTGTTTCTTCTTCTTCGGTTGCAATTTCAGTCTCGTTTAATTTTCTCTTCTTTTGTTCAATATAGTCCTTAAGAGGGTTTTTTTAATCTCCTCCTTTCTTCTGGGTCTAATTTAGGATTTTTTACAAATTCTTATACTTCCCTTCTTTCAGGCTCTGCAGACTCAGTGGGTAACGAGGGGTCACTCATCATTTCTCCGCCATCAATTTCCTCTGAAATTTCGTCTTCGAATAATGTACGCTCCCGGCTTATAAGTTGATTAACTTCTCTTTCACTTACTTCTTGCTCCATTTCCTCGCTGTTGGAGGAGCATTCGTTCGGTGCGCTACAGGATCTCTTCTTTTCACACTCACAGTATCGTAAATTCTCTCCAGCCAGCTTTATTCCTGCTTTCTTAACTTTAACTCTATCGTTGGCGGATTCATTTCGCACGATAACGGATACATTCCTTTCTTCGTTCACGCAAACCAGTTGCGGTTCTACCCTTAGGTTTAAAGGGGTTTCTCTCGCCTCTACGATTAGACTGAATCCCTCCTTCAACGGGGAAGGAGTCTGTACTTCTAAAATTGCTCCAGCTAAAGGGGCAATGGAAGTGGACCCTCGTATTAATAGGAGAGGGAGGTTATTTACTTCTTTTCTCTCCGCGTTTTGGTCTTCTTGGTTTGGGGCTCTCACCAATTTCGTAATCAAGGGGATTTGTATCTCATTTATGTAAGCCACAAACCCCGTGCCTTTACCTGCAATATGTATGAAGTTTGCTCGGATGAAATCCGCCCCTAAAATAAAGTTTAATCCCTCAGGCAATTCTTTAACGAGCAACGCAGTAAGATCATATTTCTCGCGCTCAATGCCTATTTTTGTTTTTATTTGTCCCATGGTGGTTAGGACTTTGTCATTTACCGCCTTACGGCTAGTCATTTCGACCTGGGTTCGAAATCCAACAGTGTCAATTGACCCTTCCCTTGCTAGACAGACATCGGCCCCTTCGTTCAAAAGTTCAAGGGACATCATGGGACCGTTTACATTCATTATTTGTTGCTCTGCATTTTCCCTCACGCAACTTTCGTTTATTTTTACCCTGGTCGATTCCCAGGGGCATTCATTCGAGGGAGATACTTCAGTTATGTCTTTTCCGCTAAATTCCGTCATTTCCTGTATAGCCAATCCCTCCGCGTCCATTATCACGGTATTTTCCTTACTCGTTTTTAATTCATTTTCGTAATTTACATTTTTCCTCGCCGGATTCAAACTACTTCCGTTCCCACAATATAGACACGAATCACTCCTCGTCCTGTTATGTCTCACACGTACGTCACAAGAACACATATTATATACTCCGTTTACCCATTTCATTTCCGTTGGAGGATCACTCTCCCTTTGGTCTATAGTGTTCTCATTTATCATACTGTCATCTAACTCGCTCTCAGGTTTTAATCCATGCATTCTTTCTATTTCTCTCTCGTTTAATTCGTATATTGCATACATTTTTCTCGTACATTCCGCTATCATTCTCACCGCGTCTGTGTCCTTCGACTGAGGCTTTACCTCAAAGTCAAAGTCACTTTCCCTCCTTTCCTCGCACTCGTTATCAGGTCTGCATGAAGCAGACTCCGCTCTCAAAGTCAGATTCTTCTGCAGACACGCTCCGTCCTCTCGCACCGTATATGCACTTTCAATATCACTCGTTTCCTAAACATTTAGACACTCCTCTTTTGTATCATTATTTAGGCTGCGTTTTTCATTTCTTTCATTCATTTCATTCATCTCATTTGCTTCCTCGTTTCTGCATGTCGTCCTCTCTTTCTCATTCCATTCATTCATGTTCATTTTCTCACTTTTATCTCTTCTGTCCCAGTCCCTGCCTTCTTTTTCTTTTTTCTTTACCAATATCGGCTTCAATTCAAGTTCTTTTGTCTTGTGTGTTACTCTTCTCCTTACCAATATCGGCTTCAATTCAAGTTCCTTTGTCTTGTGTTTTGCCTCTTCCTCTTCCTTGAATGATGCTCGACGGGGGAAAGGGTCCCTTTCGTTTGAGGGTTCATTTCTTCGGGGCCACGGAGAATTATTTCGCCCTCTTTCCTTCTTTTTCTGGGCGTCTTCCGCGGTTAGGTTCTCTTTCCTTATCGTATCTCCAATATGGTGACGGACTTCGGTCCGTTCTTTGGTCGAGATACCTGCCTCCATTTCTGTTGGGGGAGGGGTAATTTCCGTTTCTTCTGTCGTAAGGGGAGTAGTCTCTGTCGTAAGGGAAATAGTCCCTTCTTCGTTGTTCATAGGGCGACGGAGAGCTGTACCGATTCTCGTACCTGTTGTCGTATCTGGGGTTACCCTCATACCTGTTGTCGTATCTGGGGTTACCCTCATACCTGTTATCGTATCTGGGGTTACCCTCATACCTGTTGTCGTATCTGGGGTTACCCTCATACCTGTTATCGTATCTGGGGTTATCATAGTTATCTCTGTTTCTCTCATACGGCGAGAAATTCCGTCTTCTCGAATTTTCGGAAGGGGAGGAGTACCTACTTCCTCTTCTTTCGTAATCTACGTACCGTCGGCCTCCTCTTGGGGTCCATTCCCTCCGATGATCTCTTTCATTCTCTCGCCTATAGCTCTCATCCCTTTCACGCACCCTTTCACTCTCCTTCAATGTCTTCACTTCTTCAATCAGGGGGCACTGCCTAGCTTTGTGTCCCCTCTCCTCACATAGAAGACATCGAGCGTGATTATACCCGGCATTATTTGTATGGAACTTGGGTGCATTACTAGTGTTAACGGGACAGTATTAACGTGTGGATCGGGGAGGCCTACAGTGGGGGAATACAAGTGAGGATACATTGGATAGAAAGGGTAAACATAGGGATGAGGGAAGTGGGTAGGAAGTGGTTGCTGATACATGGTTGGGACTGATTCCTTCTTGGCCAAGAGGCATGTTCTCGAATGAGATCGGCCAAAACTCGACCGAATTTGAATCACTAAATTGTGCTAAAAATGGGTTCGGAACCGGATCAGTCTCAAACTCGAGTCTCGGGGAACCGATTGGAAGGAAAGGTATTCTATTTATATCAAAATTTTGGGGGAAAGAAATGAAGGTTTGATGGGGTTAATTTAGGGGAACTGCCCGCTATAGGGAGGCTCTCCTCTGAAACCTCTCGCAACACAAGATGGGTCGCTTACCTCTCTTCCTGCGTTGGTGGGAAAGTTTACTCCTCCTGCCGCTTGGTGTCCAGTAGCAAGTTGCGATGTCGACTCGGCCTGAGCAGCAGCAGCCCACGCAGCGGTTCTCGATCGGGTGACCCTCACGTTGTCGTTCGTCGCTGTCTGTTGCGAGCTGGTAGCCCTCATATACACACTTGGAGAGCACTTTTTTTCACTTAGTTTTTTAGGGGGGGTATCAGAAAGGAAGTATACCACTTCTGACACCAGTTTGTAATAAAAAAATCCGATCCCACTTCTGACACCAGTTTGTAATAAAAATTGTCCGTTGTCAGGGAGACGGACCCTTATTACAAATTGTTTTTTTCTCGAAGGTCACTGCCAAGGCTCGATGAGTAAATTGAAGTTGTAATAAATCTTTTTTTTTAAGTTAGTGACCCTCTGCGTGAATTCTTTATCCTCCGCTTACTTCTGTACCCCCGATTTTAGTGTGTATTTGATAATGAAATAGTTTGTTTGAATAGCTTTTAATCAATAAATTGAAGTCACATTTGGCTACAAGTTCAATCTTAAATTCGAAATATAATACAGTCAAGTTCAGGTTTTTTCTTCAGCTAGTCTTAACATTAATTAAATAATTTAAGATCTATCGTTGCCCGTCCACTGCATCTATCGCAGTAGTTTAGGTTAACGGCTCTCAATATTCTCTCATAAACTCAAAATTCTCTCGTAACTATGTCTCAAACTCAAATCTCACACAATAACTCTCGATTTTAGTCTTTAACGAGCAAACCCTCTCAAAGGCCTACTCGGAGAATTACCAGATCGCCACCCGGCCTATCACTCATTCTCGACGAAGCGCAAGATATCTTCTAACGGGTTTTCCCCCCCCGCATCTGTTTTCATACTCCATCCCTACTACGTCAGAATCCAAGGCGCGTCGAGGCGCGCCCAATCAACGGAGACTAATTGGTGGGGGAGAGTGCAACTTAGGGGTTTGCGTCCCGTTGATGCGCTGTTCAAGCATTTAAGAACAAAGAAAAAAAAGGGGGTGGAGCGTCGCACGAGTCGATGAGGACACTCGAGGTTTATCTCAAGGGCTGTTTTAAATATTGAAGATAAAACATGGGGTATTATGGGGAATCAAGTGGCTTGTGTATAACATATAACTTTTTTGTTTTTTGTTTAGCTTCCGCCCCAATTGTTCATTCTGACGAAGGTCAAGCTTTTCACTCCACCTTAGACCTACAGTTTAACGTGGAATCCGAACCACGCCCCACCAGCAGCCCAGCGTCTTAACCACTAGGCCACTTAGGGTACCCATTTATCTACCAACCGAGGATACGTGCAACACCTCGCGTGCTTGCGCTTGGATTGTCCTCAAATCGCCGTAGGATTTCTTCTTCCATGTCAGGAGTGCGCACGTTTCTCTCCCGACCAGTGTCATGCATGTTTGCATGGAATGTTCCAGTTTCTCGCAGTCGCCGATGCAAATGCGCAAACGTTTGGTGGTTTGGCACACGTCTGTTTGGGAAGCGCTGTCGTACAACCTCACAGCAGCTCTTCCGTTTCCATTGGCAGCCCCATACACCATATGCATGTCAGCCATCTCAGCAGTCGTGAAGCGCTCCATGTTACGCGTATTACGTCCGATTTAAGAATGCTCGCGGCAAGCGCGATTCTAGCCCACTTCACCTTTTAGCCAATTGCAGCGGCGCCCTCTCGCGCCGAATGGTGACGTCAGCGGGCATACACTTATAGACGAAAAGGGTTTGTCTTGGTGTTGCCTATCACCCATTACAATTTGTACAGAAAGTTTTCAAACACCTTGTATATATATATATTATATATATATATATATATATATATATATATATATATATATATAAATTCTACCACCCGGACATTTGCAGAACTTACGCAAAATATGAAACCTGCAAATTCGGGAATAAATGCTACTATCAACATCTCCCGACGGACTCAACGAACAAAGGAAAAAGTTTAAATGACAATAGGAATAAAAATAACAATAGGAAGAACAATAGGAACACAATAAGCGAACAAGAAATTTTTTTCAACATCTCAGACACCTTACGAATGCTAAATGTCATCCACATGCAGTTGACACAGCTGGAAACCCCCAAGCCAAATCGCTACCGGGCAAGAAACTACCAATACAAGTAGGAGGAAACGGATCTCTTTCGGAGGATCATAGAGCAACGAATCAAGCGATATCGAAGGAAAACGAACTTGAAATGCACAAGGGGCAACGAAAAACAGAGAACATAAAAATTGTCTTGGCTAATATTCAAGGAATAAGACCAAATCAATCACTCAATAAGGTTTCGTACCTGAAAGGATTTATGGACGAAACAAGGGCGGACATCGCATGCCTCACAGAAACTCATCTTAAAGATTGCCAAGGAAATTGTGAAAACTGCGAACATTGTATTGATAAGAAAGAGATAAATATAGAGGGCTTCAACTTACTAAGAGCGGATAGAACGACGAGACGGAAGGGTGGCTGTGCTATATATGTACAGGAAGGTCATATGACAGAGACGATAATAAGTAAATCAAACAGCTATGTGGAACTCCTAGCAGTGAAAATAGAAAAACTAAACTTCATAGTAATAGTCATCTATAGACCTCCAAGCACCCCAACCGAAAAATTCTCGGAGGCCATTGATGACATTAGAAAGCTAATAAAGGCCATAAACCCTCCATCCCCCAACATAATGATCTGCGGAGACTTTAACTTCCCATTTATAAAATACAAAAAGGTGAATAGGAATATATATATATATATTCACCAGGTCAAGGGGGGGCACAAGAGCAGATCAGGAACAAGCAAAAATGTTGATGGCTCTCACAAACGAGTTTATGCTGACACAGGAGATAACAGAAAATACCAGAAAAAATAACTGCCTGGATCTGGTATTCACGAATAACACGAACTTGATTGCTGATATAAAAATAACCCCAACCATTATCTCAGACCACAACTTAATCGAGATATCAACAAATATGATGGCAACATTAGAAGACAATACACATATTGTGGAAAGAAGTAAATTCGGGGTCTTTAACTTAAACTCGAAGACTATAAATTGGGAAGCAATCAGATCGCACATGGCCCAAATAGAATGGAGAACAATTTTCGAGAATAAAACAACTGAAGAAATGCTAACAACCTTGGAGGAAAAAACGCTGAGAATCTTAGAAAAATATGCTCCGAAATCACAGCCAAAAGGAAAGAGGAGCTGGCTAGAAAGGCAAAAGAGAAGACTATTCCGCAAAAGAAAGAGAGTGGAGGCGAAGTTAGGAAACGGCGGAGATAATGACAGGAAAACAATAAAAAAAAACTGGAGGGTATCGATAGGGAAATACAAGCCCTGATTAAGGACCATACAGAGAGGGAAGAGGAAAAGGCGGTAGAAGCAATAAAGGAAAATCCAAAATACTTCTATAGCTATGCAAAAAGGAAAACAAAAACGCGCGCCGCTTTTGGGCTCTTAAGGACGGGAAATAATGAACTAACGGACGATCCAAAAGAAATATCTGATACATTGAGAGCTCAATATGAATCAGTTTTCAGTACCCCAAAAAGTGACAAAGCGATACCTGACATAAATGCATTCTTTGAAGAGCAATTGCAAGGAGAGTATATAACAGACTTTGAGTTTACACCAGAAGATGTAGCGAGAGCTATAGGACAAATAAAACTACATTCAGCTGCAGGTCCGGACAATTGGAACGCATTATTGATTAAAAACTGTAAAAATGAAATAGCTACACCTTTATACTGGATATGGAGAAGATCCCTAGACACTGGGGAAATACCGAGCATCTTGAAAAGAGCAAACATTGTCCCTATATATAAAGGAGGGGACAGATCTCAAGCAAAGAACTGTAGACCAGTGTCATTGACATTCCACCTCACCAAAGTATTTGAAAGAATAGTTAGAGAGAAAATTTATGATTTCCTGGAGACACGGGAAAGATTCAACGAAAATCAGCATGGATTCCGATCAGGTAGATCATGCCTATCGCAACTAATAGAGCACTACAACAATATCCTAGATGCATTGGAAGGCAATGACAACTACGATGTTATATACACAGATTTTGCTAAAGCTTTCGATAAATGTGACCATGGTATAATAGCACATAAAATTAAAGACATGGGAATAACAGGCAAAGTGGGAAAATGGATCTACAACTTCCTTAGTGATCGTCTGCAGGTCGTCAAAATTCAAGGTATATCATCATCAGAATCGGAAGTACGCAGCTCAGTACTACTAGGGACAGTACTGGCCCCACTCCTGTTCATTATCATGCTAACAGACATAGACAGCGGAGTAAACAGCAATAGTATAGTAACATCCTTTGCAGACGATACAAAGATCAGCAGAAAAATCAGCGATGTACATGACGTGGAGGCCTTGCAGAGGGACACGAACAAAATATACAAATGGTCAGAAGACAACAACATGTCATTTAACACCGAGAAATTTCAGCTCTTGAGATATGGTAGAAAAGAAGAACTTGAACAGAGTGCATATTATGCTCCACATAGACAGGAAATTCAGAGAAGCATGAAAGCGATTGATCTCGGGATAATAATGACAGATGATGCGAAATTCGAAACACAAAATCAGATAGAGATAAATAAAGCAAAAAGAGTCGCCGGACAGGTTCTAAGAACGTTCAAGAGAAGGGACAGGACAGTAATTATTCCCCTGCTAAAAACACTGATTATATCAAAACTTGAATACTGCTCAGTTTTGACGTCCCCATATAAAAAGGAAGAAACTAATAAACTAGAAGAAACGCAAAGGCATTTCACAGCCAAGATTGATGGCTGCAAAGAACTCAACTACTGGGAAAGACTACGTAAACTAAATCTGTACTCACTGGAAAGAAGAAGAGAGAGGTACATCATAATCTACATATGGAAAATGATCGAAAAACTGGTACCAAACTTAAAACTAAACCCAATTACCATTCAAACAACACTGGAAAATAGGAAAGGCAGAATGTATAGTGTTCCCAAATTAAAGGCACGACAAGGGACCTCCTCAACCCTGAAGAAAAATAGCTTGGTTGTCAGGGGGCCAAGACTTTTCAACCAGCTTCCTAAGGACCTCAGAAACGTAACGGGGGTCAAAGTTGAAGTCTTCAAGAAAAGACTGGATGCCTGGCTCAGGACAGTACCAGATGAGCCGGGCGTGCCTGGCTATGTACGGTGGAGAGCGCAATAAAGCAACTCGCTCCTCCACCAGGCCAGACCTAGAGGCGGGGCCACCAGCTTGACCTCCGTGTGAAGAGAGACCAACGCTCGAAACAACATAAGGTTCAAGGTAAGGTATATATATATATATATATATATATATATAAATGAATAAAGATTTTGATAATCTCGATGTCTAAAACATTTTGACTGCAGAAATGTAGGGGCACTCAGGGTATTGTTCTCAAATTAGCGGGTAAGCACCTTAATTCTGGTGAAACTAAACGTATGTCATTCAGACGTATAGTTAATTTGTGGGGTAGAATGTCACTAACGTATTTCAAAGTAATTCAATCGGCCCCTTTTAAAGAGGCTAGCTGCTTACTTTGTCTTAAATCCCCGTTAGAAGGATTTATACGCATAAGAGTATTGTCGAATTTCTCTCGGAACCAGATCTCTTTACTCTTAAATTTTCGCTTTATCTTTAAAGTTCTCTATTTCCTTCCACTCTTTTATGCTATGCTTTAAAACTTTCATCTATCATGTAAGGATTTTCTGTAAACTGGAAGGGAAAAACAACAACATAAATAAATATTATTTATTTCAATTTACATTAGGTACCTATTTCGCTTTGCTATGCTAATTACAAATGTAAACAACTTTAAAAGGAAAGAAGGCTATTAACGTCAATTACATATTCATCTTTATTTGTTCTGAGCTGTTCCTTTTCTTTATGTAATAATTCTGGAGTATCCTGTTTCAACATCCAGCAGTAATCAGCCATCATGCTGATATCTCACTTTCCCTGCTATCTCTCCTCCATTTCTTTGATGTCTTGGCGAGTCAAATTTAATGAAAATTACTTTCAGTGTGTAATATGAAACATGATATTTTGTGAAAATCTGTACGTGATGGCGAAAATGAACATTATTTTGGAATCAGCGTGCAAAAATTATTGTATAAACGATATTATGTATTCATATTCAGAGATGGTAGCTGTAAACACGTCTCCTTTTTATAGTGTTTCAAATATAAAAATTTAATTTCAAAGCGCTTTATTATGGAACATTGGAAGATATATTTTAAAGATTTTTACTCAGAAATGAAAATCGGTGATTTATTCCTATTGTAGTTAATTTATTATTTTTGACGAACACCTCAATTAATATTCCTTCAATTATAACACGAATTCCATTATACGGTGAATTTAAACAGAAGCATTTTTATAATGCAGAATGTGTAGATGAAACCACGAAATATAATATCTCTATAAACATATGTTTATTTTAAAATGGTTGAAATATGCAAGATTGAAATTTGATTAATGATTATAGGACCATCAGACTCATTTTAACAGTGTTACCCTAAATGTTGCAAAATCCATTTCCTCCACACATCGGCAATACAGGGGGAGAGTTCTAATTTAAATATGTTTGTTTATGTTCATTCTCGATATTTAAAACATTACTTGTAAACAGTTAGCTTCCATGTTTAACATAATTTCTTTTCAATAGTTTTCTAATCCACATTTTCAGCAGCTTCCCGTAATTATACAAATGGGTCAAGGATTGCAAAATTTCCATAACGTTATAATACGTTTCAAAACGTCTGGAATATATAAATTTTCATCGTTGCAAAGGCACATGGCTACAGAAAACTTCATTCTTTGTAAATTCATGGTATTCATGAAATTATTCATGATTTTGCAACCTTCCTTCGGGGAGTCAAAAAAAAAAAAAAATGGTGTCAATAATCCAGCAGGGTTGAAGCACCTTAAACAGAAAAAAAAAACAATCTTTATGCGAATTCTACAACCGAAGGTTAGTTAATACTTCACACCCTTTACCAGTTTGAGTATTTTTAAACTTTTTTAGCACGTTAAATGTTAAACATTTTTTCAGGATAGGTTGTGAGGAACATCTCACTCTAGATGTTCGATTCCTTTCTTGTGCATGAACAATATATATATATATATATATATATATATATATATGATGAAAATAACCACGAAGGAAAAAGGAAACACAGAATGGTGCTGAAGCGCTTTCGTCTAATGACATCCTCAGGAACACTGAGGATGTCATTAGACGAAAGCGTTTGAGTACCAATCTGTGTTCCTTTTTCCTTCGTGGTTGTTTTCATCATAAATATTATTCACGTGTTATTTTCGTGAAATAATTTTCATATATATATATATATATATATATATATATATATATATATATATATGCTGGGGAGAAGTCCAGTACGCATATTTTCAGTCACTTCGATTTTTTATTTCAGCCGAAACTTTTTAAGATTTTGATATAGTACATCAGCTCTGCCAAAATGTATCTCTTCAGATCTTGAGCCATGCAATATTTGCTTATAGAAAGGAAAACCTGTCGCAAAGAAGCAGTATTTAAGTACCCATCTGATATAACCTGTTGCAGCTTACTTTGTTGTAATCAAGATAACGCATTTTATTTACAACTGTAAGGTCAAGATCAATAGCAAATTTAGACAACTAAATGTTTCATAACCCCTCAAGCATTCGGCTCATACGAAACAGAACACGTTATTCAACAGTCTATCACGTATTCACATTAAAATCACCCATTTTCAGCGATTTGAAGCTGTGGAGTGATTTTAATTACCGATATAAATATACTATGAATGTAATTTCACCTAAAAACAGGCTGAAATATCGATTAATAACAGAATACTAATAAAAAGCTAGGACTAGTGCGCATTACTCAATTAGTGGTCATTTTACGTGTGTAATCTAGAATTAAATACACATTATGTATCGTTATCCAACGCTCATGACCAGCATCGGTCTCTTTGTATAGTAACAGCAACACACCTACAACATTGGCTTTGTATTTTTTATTTATGTCGATAATAATAATAATAAATGAAAACTAATACCTACTCTGATCGTTAATTCTTATTCACGATTTATGTATTATTAACTGGATTTATATGCATTGTTCTTAATTAAGAATCAAGTAAAATCTAAAGCTCAAGAACGAAATTAAATAAGTAGATAGAACAATTTCACAATGCCTATCCCTGGCTCTTCTATACTATGTACAGTCCATTCATCACATACTCCCCACAGCCCCATCGTTCTCTCTCTCTCTCTCTCTCTCTCTCTCTCTCTCTCTCTATATATATATATATACACACACACACACACACACACACACATATATATATATATATATATGAAAATTATTTCACGAAAGTAACACGTGAAAAATATTTATGATGAATAAAACCACGAAGGAAAGGAAACACAAAATGGTGCTCAAGCGCTTTCGTCTAATGACATCCTCAGGAACACTGAAGTACATAAAAGGGTTACAGCCTATATATAGGTTACAGAAAGAAAAAAACAAAAAAATAAATAAATAAATAATATACATATATATATATATATATATATATATATATATATATACACCTATATATATATATATATGCAATAAACGGAGAAGTAAAAATAAAAATTAAAAATTAAAGGATTATCAGAGAGGCATACAGATTTGTAAGGAAAAAATATCGATTTTTAGCACAAGATCAAATGAATTATAAAAATACAAATTTATACTGGAAATCTGCCCGGGTTTTAACACTCTGCCTTTTTTGGTTAAATTTCGATGTATATAAAAATAAAAGGAAAATTAAAAGTTAATAAAGTAGCATACAAGTTTACCAAAGATTTAGCGTTCTACCCTTCTTATCTAAATCTGTTTTGAAGGAATTCAAAACAACAGGATCGAGTTGAAAAAGACCTTTGCTTATGTTGAAGTTATTTGAAAGTTGGATAATGGCAGACTCAAGAATATTTCTATTAACAATGTTGCTAGAGTGGAATAAAACTGAGGCATTATTCCAATCAATACAGTGGGATAACTCTGACAAATGGACAAAAAGGGCACTGGACAACTGTCCTGTTCTAACGGAATATTGATGCTGTTTTATACGTGTGTGCAAATCCTTTCCCGTCTGACCTATGTAAAAGGAATCACATTGTTTACAACCAATTTTATAGATAATGCCTGAATTATTGGTAGGGCTATTTTTACTATGATATTTTTCACAATATTGTTATATGAAAATACTACATTAATATCCAAAAGTTTAAGTACATTAGCAATGCCTAAAAAGCCCGGGAAAAATGGAAGTACTAAAATATTTTTTGACAAAGTACGAGTGTTATTATTGACACGATAGAAAGTTCGTTTTGCCTTGTTGAGACAAGATTCCATAAACGCAGATGGATAACACAGATCACTTCCAATACCGTTGATTTTTTCCAATTCGGCATCGATGTATTCCGGACTGGCGATCCTAAGGGCGCGGAGAAACATTGATGAAAAAATGGCCTTCTTAGTGGGGGTGTCATGTCCCGAGTAAAAGTGTACGTTACGTAGGACAAATTGTTTGTTGTTTTCCGATAGATACTAAACTTAAAACCTGGGCTTTCCCTATGTACACGCACATTCAAAAATGGGATTGAATTGTCTTTAGAAGTGGAACAAGACAATTCAATCCCATTTTTGGATGTGCGTGTACATAGAGAAAGCCCAGGTTTTAAGTTTAGTATCTATCGGAAAACAACAATGCTGCAGTTTTATTCCACTCTAGCAACATTGTTAATAGAAATATTCTTGAGTCTGCCATTATCCAACTTTCAAATAACTTCAACATAAGCAAAGGTCTTTTTCAACTCGATCCTGCTGTTTTGAATTCCTTCAAAACAGATTTAGATAATAAGGGTAGAACGCTAAATCTTTGGTAAACTTGTATGCTACTTTATTAACTTTTAATTTTCCTTTTATTTTTATATACATCGAAATTTAACCAAAAAAGGCAGAGTGTTAAAACCCGGGCAGATTTCCAGTATAAATTTGTATTTTTATAATTCATTTGATCTTGTGCTAAAAATCGATATTTTTTCCTTACAAATCTGTATGCCTCTCTGATAATCCTTTAATTTTTAATTTTAATTTTACTTCTCCGTTTATTGCATATATATATATATATATATATATATATATATATATATATTATTTATTTATTTATTTTTTGTTTTTTCTTTCTGTAACCTATATATAGGCTGTAACCCTTTTACGTACTTCAGTGTTCCTGAGGATGTCATTAGACGAAAGCGCTTGAGCACCATTTTGTGTTTCCTTTCCTTCGTGGTTTTATTCTTCGTACATAGATACAGTATATATATATATATATATAATATATATATATATATATATATATATATATATATATATATATATATATATATATATATATACATACATATATACACTGTATCTATGTACGAAGACTACAATTAGCCTATATTTGTGTATACATAATGCTGCGCTATTATTTCGACTTCTGTTGTAATGTGCTTATCTTACGGGGCTTTTCTCTTATTACAGGTACTTGCTATTACGTTTGCTGCACAACACTAAGACAGTTTTCAAGAGGAGCCCAGAACAAGTCATTGTAAGTTTTAGTGTATATTTATATATATATATATATATTTTATATATAGTGCAAGTTTTTATATAACAACCTTTGATTAGCTCCCCCCGAATTGTTCATTCTGATGAAGGCCAAGCTTTTCACTCCACCTTATACCTACAGTTTAATGGAGAATCCGAACCACGCACCACAAGCAGCCCAGCGCCTTAACCACTAGACCACCCAGGGTACCACACACACACACACACACACACATATATACAAAGGTGGGCACCCGGGCCTCAAAAAGGACCGACGGTTCAGGTCCCGGTCCTTGCCTCAAACTGGACCGACGGTCCCGGTCCTTTCTGAAGATAGGACCTAGGAACGACTCGGTCCTCGGTCCTTATATATAACACTGGTATGCATATGAAATTTTTTTGTCTGGTGTGAGGGTTTTTTCAACTCATATTAATAATTCGAACATGCTGAATTCGAAAATGACATTGGTTTTCCTCAATCAGGTCAGGTTTTTTCTCTATTGGCCATTTATTATAAGTCCAATTTTATCCCCAAATTTATTGATTTTTTTAGCTTAAACACTGTAGATACGAGTAATATTATAAGAACACTCGTGAAAAATGAAAACATTGTGTGAATAAATACTTTTATTCATACAATGAATATGGAAAAAAGTTTATTGAGGAAGGAATGAAGTTTTTTGGGTTTTCCGTCTGTGTTTTTCTTCGGGCACGTCTCGCTTCAAACACCAGCAATAGTCCGCCAGCATATTGATATCCCAGTTTCCCATTGTACCTCTCTTCCATTATTTGATATCTTGGTGAAATCGTTCACCCTGTTCCTCACTATAATCCCCGCAATTTTCAGGAAAATAGTCCAAGTGGAACCACAAAAAGTGCATTTTTATGGACATGCGCGACCCATGAGCTTTGAAAGCTTCCATCAAGTTTTCGACAACGGACTCGTATTCTGGACTTCTACGCTTGCCAAGAAAATCAGTGACAACTGATTTGAATGCCTGCCAGGCATTCTTCTCAGTTGGAGTCTGCGTTTTCGAACTGAGTATCCTTGATCAAAGTTCGAATTTGAGGACCATCAAAAACCCCAGCATTTAGTTTAGCATCAGATATATGAAGAAATTTACTCTCGAGATATCGGAATGCTGAACCCTCCTTATTCATTGATTTGATGAAATTATTCATCAAGCCCAGCTTAATATGAAGTGGTGGGAGCAAAATTTTTGTTGGTGGTACAAGGGGCACTGAAACGACATTATGCGACCCAGGTTCAAAATTCTCTCTGGATGCCCATTCACGCTGTGCATAGTGCTTCTCATCCGCTCGGCTATCCCATTTGCAGAGGAAACATGGGTATTTCGTGTATCCCCCTTGCATTCCCAATACAAATGCCACAATCTGAAAAAAAATGAAAATATTTAAAGAATTTAGATAATTTGTTCTATCAGATAAAAAAATCTATGCATTGGACTGTATCACTTCTGTGGAGAAGTTAAGTGTTCTTATACGCTCTCAAATAACCTTTGGAAAAACAACATAGTCAATAGCAATAGTTTACTTATGATATTAGTATTACCTTCAAATCTCCACAGATCCTCCAGTTATGTTGGTCGTATACGAGAGCATCCAGTAAAATTTTCATGTTATCGTAGCTCTCAGTAAGTTGTACGGAATGTGCTACAGGGACTGATGCAACCCTATTCCCAATGTTGAGAAGTACTGCTTTCAAACTTCGTTTAGACGAGTCTATAAATAGCCTCCATTCTGATGCGTTATATGGCAGGCCCAAGGATTCGATTAGCCCCTCAACATTGCAGCAGTACACTAAGGAAGAGGTATTTTCGTGCACTGCAAAAAACTTGCGGAATTCTTCCTCTCGTTTCCTATACCAGGAGAATGTTGTTCCCGGAGCCAGCAAGTTGTCCTCTCGAAGTCGTGAGCCCAAGATCTCGGCAGCTAATTTGGAAAGTCCTAAATCCCTGGTAAGATCATTAAGTTTGGCCTGGTTGAGAGGCCTCGGCTCATTTGAAGCGGTATTTTGAGGTATATACGACTGGGACTGGTCATTGGCATTTGTCATTGATTCATCATCAGAATCATCGAAGTCCAGGGTTTGAGGTGGGTCGGGTATTGGAATTCCAGGACCATGGGGTACAGGTCTCATAGCAGAAGGAATGTCAGGGTATACAACAATGTTTTTATTCTTCTTGTTAACTCCTGAAAATAGAAACACAGAAACATGGATATAAAACTTGCATATGAAATAGAAGAAGCATTCAGACAGTGGCGGCTCGTGAGGGAAGGCTGCGGTCTGTAAGATATGAAATAGGTCGATGGAGTCTGTATATTTTCTTTCTTTTTCATTCATATTGTCCCTTCGGGGACAATATGAATGAAAAAGAAAGAAAATATACAATCATTGTATATGTAAATGTAACTTGTATAACAATATGTATGTGTAAATGTATTTTCTATAACAATATGTATATGTAAATGTATGATTACCATTATGGTGAATATTATGCTATATATGGTGAATATTACATTATGGTGAATATTATGTCAAGTTTCATACGAGGATTTCAAAATATTTAAGAAAAATAAATTTATAAGCCCACCTTGGAGGTTTGTCATGCAGAAATAGCAATCTGTCACGTGATCCTTTCCTTCTCTCCAAATCATGGGAATTCCAAAAGGCAAAGATTTCGCTCTGCCTTTGCTCCATCTTCTCAAATTTTCAATGCACGTCTTGCAGCACATATGAGGGGCGAAATCTTTGTCCTGGTCCCCTAGCTTAATTCCAAAGTATGCTCTATACATTGTCTTCACAAATTGAGTGATTTGGGACTGGTTATTTGGCATGGTAACCGTCCCACATATGTAGCAGAATCTATTGGGATCATTTTTACACGCTCTATTCATTATGAAATATTTTATCTATATGCCTGAAAAGTAAAAAAAGATATTATACAAGTGAAACAAGTGATGATAGATGTTACTGTTCCAATTCCGCTTTGACAAAATCACGAAAAATTCTATTTTACTTATGAGGCCATAGCCGGATAACCTGAGCTGATTGAGAAAAACGGATTGCAGATTCGAAATCAACATGAAAAACTCTATAAGAATCACTTACAAAACCCTTCACAGCAAAATTGATGCATACCAGTGTAATATAAGTGAAAAATTTGATTAAAATGAAAAATGAAATTAAAGACACCGGAAATCTTTAATTTTATTAACGTAAATTATAATTAATACAATACATAAATGATGAAAAAAAGTTATTAAGTTAAATGCTTGAGTTTCCCTTCAAGAAGACTAGCATTTCAAAATGGCTGTCACTGAGCCCTGACCTTTTCGGCTTGAGCACTGGTCGAACTGGTTCTGGACGTGAGGGTGGCGCCTGGAGACATGTCGCTTGAGGTTGTTTTGGCTCTTGTTGCTTGTCGAGAGGATGTTCTTGTTCGGCAGGCACAGCAAGCACTTGTACTCCAGGTTCTGCTCACCCTTGGGGCCCAGGTATTCAAAGTATTTGTCCAGGTACGGCCAGGGATTGCCGGGTTCAGTTCTTCCGCTAGGAGCTCCAGTTGCTTGACTTGAAGTTGAAGCACTAACATCAGTAGATTCTTCGTCTCCTCCAGGTGTTGAAACAAGTTTCAGTTCAGTCTCAGTCTCTTTCTGAGTCTTCTGGAGGAAACGATCCATCTTCTTTAGAACTTCAAATAATCACTAAACACACTAAAAAAGACCGTCCGGACCGGACCGTCCGGAATTACTTAAAAATGGACCGTCGCTCCTCATTTCGGTCCTCTCTGAGAAAAGGACCGACTTTCCCGCTCACGGTCCTTAAAAAGGACCGAGTTCATGGAATTCGGTCCTTTTGGTACTCGGTCCTGCCCACCTTTGCATATATATATATATATATATATATATATCAGTTTTATTTCTACCTATCCTTTTTGTCATTGAGATAAATTCATTTACCGTCTTTTTTCCTGATAAAGCTCAAAACCCATGCTCAAACCTGGTCACTATCACAATCCTGTGGGTCACTGTGTTACTACTACAATATTTCTCAGAAATTGTACTGTCGCCCCCTCCTACCTTTAATTTATCAAAGACCTTTTAAATTGAACAATCTGCCTATACATCTCTATACCGGAGAATCCACCTTCCACATTCCTATTCCTCTTCCCGTTTTACGATCGACCGCATTTGGTTCAGATGTATAGTGTTTGACACAGAAGCCTTTTCGGTTCTGTTAGACTGTCCTCCTTAACTGATCTTTTTCCGTGGCTCATCTACCCTGTGAGTAGTCTAGCGTGATCCAAAACACCACACACACACACACACACACACACACACACACACACACACACCTCACCTACTACTCACTGAGGAGGGGACCTTAAATGTCCCCACTTCTGGCTCCCAGCTGGCGATACAGGGTACACAGAAGCTGGATAGCGGTGATGGATCTGCGACCACCCATTCGAGATGTTCTTGTTCCTCAGCTTGATTCATAAACTTCTGCAACATTCGTGGTCTTTTTTTCAATTTTCAATCCGCTGAACACCACCTCTCCTGACAACACTAAACTCTTCGCTCAAACTTTCGCTTCCACCTCAACCATGGACGATTCCGGTACTGTTCCTCCATCTCCTCCACCCTCTGACTTTATTATGTCTGAAATTAGAATCGTTTCCAAAAATGTTCTTTCTGGCCTATCTGGGGTCAGCTCTAGGATGGTGTGCGGTACTGATGGTGTTCCGCCTGTTGTTCTTGTGCTTCAGTGCTAACATCCTGCCTTGGCAAACTCTTACGTTTTTATCTCTCATCTGGTACTTTGTCTTCCTGCTAAAAGTTTGCCTTCATTCAACCTGTCCCAAGGAAGATTAACCGCTCTAAACCCTTCAGCTATAGTCAAACTGTTTTGATTTCTTGCCTTTCTAAAATTTTTTATTCTATCCTTAATAGGAAGAATCTTAAACACCTCTCTTCTCACAATCTTCTTTCAGATCGTCACTATGGGACTCTCCAAGGATACTTCTACCGGCGATCTTATTGCATATCGCTCTGACTCACGGTCTTCCTCCTTTCAGAATTTCGGTGAAACTCTTGCTATTGCGCTAGGCATATCGAAAACTTTTGATAGAGAGTGGTACAAATTTTAAATATCCAAAATGCCATCCTTCGGCTTTTATCCTTCTACCTGTGCCTTCACCTCTAATTCTCCTTCTAGCCGCTTTATAGCTGCAGTTGTAGATGGCCTCTGTTATTCTCCTAAAGCTATCAACAGAAGCGTTCCTCAGGGACTCTGTTCTGACAGACAATCTTTTCCTTTTATTTATTAATGATCTTTAATTCGCCCTTCCTCTCCTATTCATTCCTATGTCGATGATCCCACACTTAACTTCTTCACCCGCTTCCCAGAGCTTCCTTCTCAACAGTCGCACTATGACTCGTGTGGGACGACTATGGAACACCTGACCTCTGGTCTTTCTGCTATCTCTGATTGGGACAGAGAACACCTTGTGACTTTCATTGGATCAAAACTCGGTTCCTACACCTATTTACTCGACACAATCTTCAACACGACTATAACCTTGCCTTCAACAATATACAACTTAGTCCTTCCCCTTCTCTTAACATCCCCGACGCCTCCTTTCTCGTGATCTTTCCTGTAAAGATCACATATACTCTCTCTCCAAAACAGCTTCTAAGAGGTTGGGTGTGGTGTACTGCCTACACAGTTTCTTCGCCCTCGCTCAGTTTGTGCCTCTGTGCAGGGGTCTTATCCGTTTCTGTACGGAGTACGTTGGGGCCGTTTTCGTGGGCAATCGCCCAAAAGAGCATTTTTAAGCTCTTATCCACATGAATGTAATTCTTTCCGCATATTATGGATTTACACGTAAATACTTCAGCAACACGGTACTAGGGTTAATACCTTTGTTTAATTCCATAGGGCTATTTCCCTTACACATTCCTCACTACCGACACTTTAAATTATGTCGGTCCACCAGCAGACCCCAAGCACTATTTTAACTATGAATGTATGAGTACAGGTGAACATGAAGATTTTGACCGCTACCACAGCAATTTTAATGAAGATAACCCTTACAGTATAGCGTATGAGTGTGAACGTTATTGTGTAAATGATGTACGTGTACTCAGAGTATGCTTTCAAGCCTTTAGAAGTATGTACATAACCCGATTCAACTGTGATCCACTACAAGCCGCAACCACGATCGCCTCATTATGTTTTACTGTATTCAAGAATAACTTCATGCCTAAAGATACGCTGGCCGTCATTCCTTAAAACGCCCCGCGCAGTTATGGGTATAAGGCTATTTACTGGCTCACACACATACAACAGCAGACAGGTGTATATATAAAACACGCTCGAAACACGGGGGAAGTTGCCATTAAGATCAATGGCCGTGTTTTTTGGGTGGACGGCTTAAGTGAGGATCCAACCACTGGTGAGAAGACGTGTACTCCTTTAACGGTTACTGCTGGCATGGCTGTTCACGCCCTGAGTGTGCCGTCACAGGGGACTTCCATGGAAAATCCCCGCCGACAGCCTTGCATGGACCTGTAACCGCGACCAGCTTATAAGTTCACAGTTCACTCACAAGGTTTTGTGAGAGCATGAATATGATGCCTGGATAGAAACCGATGAGCAGTATCGTGAAGAAATAAGGGCCATCAAACGTACAATGGTGGTGGAGCCCCTCAAATGCGGCGACAGCTTGTTTGGAGGACGTACAAACCCCTTCCAACTTTACTTTCCGCCTACGGACGGGGTGAAGCTTCACTACTACGATTTCTGCTCATTATACCCTTACGTGGTGAAGCACAATCCGTACCCCGTAGGTGCACCCGAAAAACTAGTGGGCCCTGCCATGCCTACCATTGAGGAGTTCTCAGCTAACTTGAGTGAGCGCTACTTTGGGCTTTCTTTCGAAGATGTCTTCCCCCCTCGCGATTTATGGATGCCGATCTTGCCTGTTGCTATAGGCCACAAACGCATGTTCCCTCTGTGTGTGAAGTGCACAGAGGAGAATAATGGGTACTGTAATCACACGATCAACCAGAGGAAGATCAGAGGCGTATATACAAGTCCTGAACTGTCCCTTGCCCTCCGTCACGGGTACAGAATACTGAAGATATATGAGGTGTGAAAGTTTCAGAAACTCCCCAACCTTTTCACACCATATATAAATAATTTTTTGAAGGATAAAGTAGAAGCATCAGGATACCCACGAGGATTTGAGACCGAAAGTGAGAAAACGGCGTATATTCAACGCTACCATGATCGTGAATGGTTACAACTTGACCACTCCCAAATTGTGAGGAACCCTGGTAAGCGCTTTAGCGCAAAGTTGTACCTAAATAGTCTTTGGGACAAGTTTTCTCAGAATACAGACAAGGGGAATGTACATTTAGCTCAAAGTTATAGCGAAGTCTAGGATTATGCAAACGCTAACGATAAAGAAGTTATAGAAATCGTGAATGTAGGTAATACGTACATAATACGGTACAACCGAACCGAATTGGCTACAGATACATCACGTGTCACAAACATACCTGTAGCCAGTTTCACAACAGCCTACGCACGTATCAAGCTGTGGTATCTGATGCATTCTGTCGGACAATGGGTTCTGTACGCTGATACAGATAGTGTGATTTCACGGAGAGGGTAGGTGAATATATGCCTCCTATTGGGCATACGCCGACTCTTTTGTCTCAACAGTTCCAAAAACTTACGGTGTACGCGTGAGGGTGGGGGATGAGTACAAGTACATCGTGAAAGCTAAAGGCATCACGCTTAACCATGCCAACCGCCAGATCGTTAACTTTGATTCGCTCAAAGATCTAGTGAGCTTAGATGGTAATGACTAATGACCCCCCCCCCCCTGGTTGTGGGGACTCACAACTTCAGAGCACAGAAGCTGGGGGGCGCGAAGGAACTTAGGGGGACGAAGGTTTGTCGTAACACCTACAGGAAACGGTACCAGATGCCTGGGAGCTACGACACCGTACCCTTTGGATACTGTATCGACTAGATGCATCCCTTGTAATGCTTAGCCGTATTTAATTAGGTATGTATCTGTTACATCTTTTTTATTATATGTTCTTTGTACCACTGTTTACCATACACTTTTAACCATTTTCTGGGTATTGTATTTGTACTGATAATAAATTTCTTGTTTTGTAGTAGATTGCTTTTCATTCTAGCAACCTTCATTATATTAGTTATGGGAAAATAAAAGCTGTATATGTACACACCAGTCATTAATAATGCAGGGTGTTTCCACAGGTTATTAATGACGTAAACCTAGTCTCAGTATTAACCCTTTCTGCATCAGCGGCTCCATATGGCATCATCAACAAAAAGTACGTGTATTTTCCTCAGATTATCTTCAATGATGGTTTATGGCATTTGAATATAGCAATTAACTGTATAGCGATATCTGGTAGTTTTTGGACATTGGCCTGAGCATTTAGAACCCAAAAAGAGATGTAGAAACTAGATGAAGGCTACTCTCGTCTATAATGCAGAAAGTGTGATGTACTACTATGTTTGACAAATGACAAACACTGCTTTAATGGTTCAAAGTAGTATGGTCGACCATTATGTTTAGCGGAGGACAAATATTGTTATTATTTATTCCAGTCAAAGTACCAAAGTTATGTTAGTGTCTCTTATTACTTGATAGCGTCAATGGAGTCATATAATTTCTATTGTAATTAATTATTTCTTAGCAAAGTTTCGTTTCCATACCTATTTTAAACATTTTTAATTGTTAATTTTTTTTAGCTCAAACAATAATTTGGGACAGAAAGGATTAATATTGCAGACACCATCATCGCTCTGTGCAATACATGTCAATCAAATAAGTACTTACAGAGGCGAATAAACGCATGGTGTTTTCCACATTCAGTAGTAATGACAATAAGACAGCTAATATTATTTTAAATCATTTTATAATCAAGGTTTTATTCTTCCTGCAAGCGTTTGAAGAGCCTTGTTAGGTATACATTCGCTTAGTATGAACAGTTAAAATATGCCTACATGAATAAGATGGTTACTTATCTTTTCATAGTCAAATTTCAGTTGAAGCCTATACATGTACCGATGTGTTGTGTGTTCAAATCTAGCTCATTTCAGTGTCATTATTTTACTGAGGTTATTGTACAAACAAGAAAAATTGATAAGAATATGTAATATAACAATGGATACAAAAGGCTACCAACAACAGCAGTCAGGATGGCTCATACGAGAATGTCTGTTTACGAATCTCTGATAAAAGATGTAAGAAATTAAAAAAGGTAGATGAAAGTTTCAAAGCATAGCATAGGAGATAGATTGAAAGGAAATAGAGAACTTTAAAGATAAAGCGAAAATTTAAGAGTAAAGAGATCTGGTTCCGAGTGAAATTCGACAATACTCTTATGCGGTATAAATGTTTCTAACGGGGATTTAAGACAAAGTAAGCAGCTAGCCTCTTTAAAAGGAGCCGAATGAATTACTTTGAAATACGATAGTGACATTCCACCCCACAAATTAACTATATATCTGAATGACATACGTTTAGTTTCATCAGAATTGAGGTTCTTACTCGCTAATTTGAGAACAATACCCTGAGTGCCCCTACATTTCTGCAGTCAAAATGTTTTAGACATCGAGATTATCAAAATCTTTATTAATATATACATATATATATATATATATAAATTTAGACCGTTTCACGATTATATGGTAATTTTTCAAATTGAATTTTGATAAACGCACACACTTTTATTTTTTTATATAAAGGAAGAAAAACAAATAGACAAAATATCATTTTATTTGAATGATAAAAAGGCACCCCTCGGATGGCACTTCTTTTACATTAATGGATATTAGAGCAAATATAAGACTGAACGAAAAATATGTTTTAAAACAAAGCGACTTAAATTCTATTTAAGACACATATTGATTAAGAATATAGGGATTTCAGTGGCTGAGGGACCTCCTTTCTCTGATTTTCAATGATTTGAAAGGCCAGTTGTCTCTCTTCCTCACTCTTTGTGAGCTTCTCATTTAACTCTGTAGCCAGTTTGACTCCTCGTTCAGCACAGTCGTTGATTACTTTGACTGCCATGACCCGATTACGGTGCTCCTCAATGTCTTCAAGTTTCTTGGGAATTTCTATTTTCAAACACTTGAAGAAGTCTTGTGTTTGAGTTGTGACAAAACTGGTAATCTTTAAGTCATTGGGGTTTTGCAACATTCGGGGGTCCACCTTTTTTGCCCTCACTTTTCGAGGAGGCGCGTGGTGAAGGTTGTGGAGCATTAGAACCTTATCATCTTCAGTCACGAGGTTTGAGAAAAAGCCAAATCCTACAAGATCCTCACTCAAGTACCAACCATGGTTCTGAAGTTTTTTGAGGGCTGTAGCACCCACTTCCTTATCAACCTGGATCTTGTAGATATGTAGCATCTTGAGGAGGGCCAAATCATTTGCTGGAGCATCAATTCCAACTGGAGATGTATACCAAGCTTGAAGATAAACTGTCACTGAAAAGGCGTTTATTCGTATCAGAGCTTGTTTTTCATGAGGGGTGAGAAGGAATTGGTTCCTAAATAAGTAAATTTTTAAGGAATAGATGCCCTTTCCCATCCATCTAGCTCTGCTGTAAGCTCCTGGGTAGTGGAATCTGCTATCAGAGCCTTTATTTGTTTTAGACATTGGACAACCAAGGAAGATAAGTGCAAGTTCTAAGTATTCCCTGTAGTCACCTCGAGTGTGGCCCTCTTGAAGTTTGGAGTTGATGAAAGAAATAAGCTTGTCTCTGTGCTTCAAGATCCAATGATCTAAAGATTCTGAGGTGAGATCATTGGGTTCATAGGGCTTGTAATTCTGCTGATCAATGTTATCCCAACAATCTCTGAATCGATTGAATAAGGGAATTTGTGGGCCCGAAGAAGAGAAAAACATGTCAAAAACTGCAGTGATAAGAAGCTCGTGGATATGGTGGCGGCATGCCAGAAAAAGGAGTGATCTCTGAAGGGCCTTTTGGATGATGTTACAAGCCCCAGCATGGATACCTGTATTGCTTGCAGTAGTATCAAAACAAAGGCCTGCTACCCACTCATTTACTTGTGGCCATTGCTTCAAGACATCTAAACTGCTCTCACTGCTCTCCCCATTTCTTCTCCCGTTCCAGAAATAAGCTTTGGAATAGACAGTAATTTTTCTAATTCGCCTGCACCAGTCACAACAATGGGCATTACATCAATCTTACCCCCATGCATGGATGGAAGAAGCTTTCCATCAAAATGAATTATTAAAGGGGTATTTGGTTGGAAACTGGCTTTAATGTCTTCTCCCATCTGCATCCATGTTGATCGCCGAGACCTGTACATAGAGGATGATGAAAGTGTGATCTCTTCAATTTCCACTCCAGCAGCTGAAAGGGCAGGTGCCACAATGTGCATAGCAGCTCTTGCAGATGTTCCAGTGCGGTCCAGAGCAGCCAAGAACTTTTTATCCCTAACAATTACACCTGGTTCAAGCTTCTCCTTTTTTGAAGATGATGATGAGAGTGCTCTGTAGAACAATTCATCACCAGATGATTCTTCACTTCCTCCTGAACCGGAATTTTCACATTGGTTGAGATCCACAACCTGTCAATTGCCTCATTTCTTCCTTTGATTTCCTGCGAAGTTTTTCCATTCTTTCCATGCTTATCTGTCGTGCTTTTGCCTTTCTTGAAAACTCCTTGTCTTCTGGACCCATAATCATTTCCGATCGTTCCTTTGATCCTTAAGAAAATCTTTATCCTCCTGCAATTTTATTTCTGTTTCCACTTCTGAATGAGCTACATCGAAAAGCTTCTTTAAGCTGGTGACAAATTCTGCTTCATTCTTCTCATGGGTAGGAGTTCGTCGAGTTCGGTTCTTGACCAGCCCTTCATGCTTATTGTAAAGCCTTTTAAGCTTTGAGACAATATAAGGCTTGTGGGATGTAATTAAGGAGGCTTTTCCCCACATAGCAATAACTTCGTTGGCTACAGTTGCGCAAGTTACAGAGACATTTTGCTTTCCCACCTTAATGTGATAAAAAAGACGTTTAAGGACATCACTGTTAGTTGGAAGCTGCTTCTAAGAAAAACCCTCTTCTAGCACTTGTCCGACCAACCAGACTTCACACTTGTTTCTGGTTTTTGCCGTAATTCTGAGGGAAAAAGTTTTACCACCTGTTAGTCTTAATAATAATATAATATAATCATTAATCACTCACCTAAATTATATTATGACTTGATTACTGTAAGAAAGTTGTAAAGTAACGAAGTAACCTTTCTAGAACAGTAAACTTGTGAAAATATCAGTAATTATAGATGAAAAAGCAAATAAACATCATATAATCCATAAAGGGAAAAAATGGAAATTCTAGAATAGTTATCCTGAAGGAAGAATTTTCTAGAATTCTCTCTAAAGAATATAGGGGGGTTACTGGACCATTCCTGAAAATGACCTACTTATCTTCCAATTTTATTTATGAATTTTATATACCAAATTTAAGAGGACATCACAAAATAAATAAATATATTTGCCAGAAAAATTAAAATTTTCTCATGAGGGGTAAAATAGATATGCATTGAGGGGTGGGATAACAATAAGCTCTTGTCTTAATATTTTGCATGAAGTCTTTATTCATGACATATTACATTTTTAGTATGTGTGCGTTGAGCCATCATAAATTTCGATTTTTCGAAACGGCCTAATATATATATATATATATACACAAGAGCTGGGCACCGCAAACTCAAAATCACTTCCGCAATCGCAAATCCGCAACTCAAACCTTACCTTCCGCAACCGCAAATCCGCAAACTGCTTGCCATTTTTGGTGCCGCAAACGCAAATCCGCAAACGCAAACCATATTTCCAATTTTTACAGTGCTGGGCACTTCCGCAAACACTTCCGCAAACCGCAAATTCCGCAATCGCAATTTTAACTATAAAAAGTATCCAAAACATTAAAGAGGTATAAAAAGTTTTTATATCTTTTTAATGTTTAATGTTTTAGCCTTGTTTTTATTAAAAACAAGGCTAAATAATTTATTACAATAAATCACTATTGTAGAAGAAATAAAAATACTACATATATTGATATATTGAACAAAAACACCTCCTGCAAGTAAATAGTAAATAAATTAAATAATAAATTTAATCATTTGAATTTCATAAATTTTGAGACTTAGACACGTTGGCGGCCAGTGACAGCAGCGTCACAGCACTAGCGGGCTTGGCCAGTGGCCACGTGGGAAATTTGCGGAAAGATTTGCGTTTGCGGTCTTAGTTCCGCAACGCAAATTCACTAATTTGCGATGACTTTGCCGCAAACGCAAATCCGCAAACGAAAAACATACTTCCGCAATTGCGGAATTTGCGGTTTGCGGAAGTGTTTGCGGAAGTGCCCAGCTCTGATATACACACACACTAACTTTGCAAACATTAAATGGTTTTACAGATCTACAGAAGCTAAGGCTAACAGAGACCCTACAATCCACTCTAAGGTTAGCCCGAGAGAAAGAAGAGAGTAGGTGGTTAAAAGAAGAGAATAAGGGGTTAAGTAAGTTGCAAAACCTATCATTCGTGGGTTAACATTCATTCAGAAAAAGAGAGAGAAAGACTCACCATCATCATCCGTCGGCCACTGCCGACAAGTCGGAAAAATAGTCGAAGAGACTAGGAAAGGGTGAAAGCTGAAAAGAAGTAAAATAAGTACGCTTACAAGCCAGGCAAACACAGTCTTAACTCAAACACTGTCATACCATGCAAACGACAGACATGCAAGTAAAGAGAGGATAAGAAAAGAACAAAAAAAAAGTATGATATAATGAGTATAACAAAAAGTGGGTTAGTTTACGCTACGAGCTACATCTAAGTTCGTGTTAGTCTAATTTTTTTTAATATAATTTTGTTGCTGGCATATCATACGCTGGCATGTCACAAGCTGGCATTAATCGTCAACAGACTCAAACCTCGACCATTACCCACAGAGCTCCTCTTGCTAATTGTTTTATTATTTTAAACGACGTTAATATTTTTAAAAAGCCTATGTAAACGGTTTTTAAACATATTAACGCTGGTAGAATTCACGACGGACGCGGGAAGATTATTCCATTTATGAATTACTTTAAACGTAAAAACGTTTTTAGCGATGTTAGTAATGAAACGTCTGCCACGTAATTTAAATCCGTTATTACGAGTATTGCTATTATCGAAAATGAACAATTTGTCAAAATTTATGTTATCGATTTTATTAACGATTTTGAAAACTTCAGTAATAGTATGGTCGAATTAGAGTTGAACCCGGAATAAATTATCCCCCAAACATGTTTGTTATCGTTGGAAGCGCAAATTTATGTAGATTAAGAAAATCATATACCTCAATTTGCCTCCTTTGGGGAAAAAAAGGTATCTGCATTTGAATTGAGGAAAGTCTAAGACAAAAATGAGCCCTAGATCACAACATGTCAAAAAAGACAAAACTATACTAATCCTCAATTTACTTGTCTGTTTCAGGACATTCTGTAATGAGTGACATGGAAGCTGCTTCTCAATCATCTTCATCGGCATCAAGCGCTGTCCACGTAATCAACAGTGATCATTGTGTGAAGTGCCGACGTCCAGAAACGAATTCAGACAAACTACAAAATGTTCAGCAGAGGGGAATACAGACCATTGTAGAATACAGTATCGCAGTTGAAGATAATGTTCTGCATAAATATCTAGCAGAAACAAGGTTGGAAAGCGTACCTGTAAAAATCCATCGTGACTGTCAGAAAGCTGTTTACAATAAAAAGCGCAAATCTACTGCCAAGTCTGAAGATGCAACGGGATCTACCGGTAAAGTTCGGCGAGTTGAAACGAGAGGAGGAATTACACAATTTGACTGGAAAAGTAGCTGTCTCTTCTGTGAACGTCCATGTTATTCTGACAGAAAACATGTCAAACGAGACAACGTAATTGAAGTCCGAACTTTGCAAATCAAAGAAAACCTGCTGAAGGTTTGCTGCGAACGAAATGATGATGAATGGGCACTGAAAGTAAAGAAGCATGTGCTAAGCTGCCATGACCTTGTCGCATCTGAGGCTCGATATCATAAAGCATGTTATGACAGGTTTAGAAAGAAACTTAGTGAGAAGAGTGGTGTTCCTCAACTGAGTAGTCCCGGTTGGCCAGTCAACAGGACGAAAATTCAGAACTTCGAAAAACTTTGTCAGTGGCTCGAATCATAAGGTGAACTGTATTCGTTATCAGGTGTACGCCAGAAGCTGATCGAAATTGCTGGATCTGAAGATGTTTATGACACCAAATGGATCAAAAAGTTAGAGGAAAGGTACGGTGACCACATATATCATATGTTGGTGCGCTAGCGGGAAGATCAGATGTTGTTTGCCTGCGGAACACTGCTCATTACATCATCAACGATAAATGGTATGCAGATAGGATGAAGAGAGCTGAAGATGAGGCTGAACGAATTGTAACTACAGCAGCCAAATTGATCCTTGGGGATATTCGGTTGGCAGAGTTTGATTGCGATTACTATCCGTCGAATGAAATTCTTGAAAGCACAGAGAAGGGAAAGGAATGGTTACCATCATTATTGCAGTTGTTCCTGGAAAAATTGATCAAATACCCACTTTACCAAGTAAGTATCGGTCAGTGTTTTGTCAATGTAACCTGCCCTCGATCCTGCATCCCCCCTGTTCCCTTTGGGCTAGGCGTTGAAGTAGACAATGTTTTCGGGTCCAAATGGTTACTCAACGAATTAAGTGCATTAGGGATTTCTGTGAGTCCGGATGAAGTTCTCCGATATAAGCAGTCAGTAACTGAGAATGAAAATACCAGCGACTTTCTTAGAGATTACTTGCCTGGCTCGTTCACGCAATGGATGGCCGACAACGTGGACCACAACACTATGACCCTTGATGGGAAAGGTTCATTGCATGCGATGTGTTGTGTGTCCGCTACAACATACGCAGGAAAGGCTCCACTGCAAAATCTACAACCAATCAAACGACAAAAGCGTAAACTCGCACATCACGTCATCCGAGGTAAAGGCATTCCAGTTGTCGAATACATGACCCCGAGAACTCCCGACTGTCTACAGTGTTTTTCAAATACCACCTACAGCTGCAGACTCCATGTTCTTCCACCCGACATCGGTCTTGATATGCTTTGGCATGCTGCGTATTTCTTTGGCAAAAGTCAACGTCCAAATTGGTCTGGTTTCATGACAAACGTCACCATTGGAGATTATCCAGGAAAAGCCACAATCTCGTTCCTTACCATACTAGACATGGACCCATCTGATCTCACATGTATCTACTCTGTCCTTGTTTTCATGTCTGAGAAAGCAAAACAACTGCGAATCGAGACACTTGTGGTTACATTTGACCAACCTCTCTGGTTGAAAGTAATGGAAATAGTGAAGGCAAAGTCCCTGCCCATCGTCCTCATTCTTGGCGGCTTTCATCTGATGATGAGCTTTCTAGGTAGCGTAGGTACTCTAATGAAAGGGTCTGGTCTCACAGAGGCGTTCCAGACCATCTATGGACCAATGCTGTCGAACATATAATGTCAGGGAAAGCAATTTCGAGAGCATTGCGAGGACATTTCACTGAGTCTGCTCTAATAACCAAACTCCTCCGCAAATTCATTCCTGAAGATCCGCTTCAAAGTTTAGAGGACCTTCTGGAGGTCGAACACTGTGAATCAGAGAGTAATGCAGATGGAGATGTAGACGAGGAAGAGGTGGATCAAGAGTAAGATGAAAATGAGGAAGGAGATGGGATGGAGAGTTTAGGAGAGTCGGCATTCAAAACAGCTGATGTTTACAAACTGAAAGATCTTGCGGATTCAATCTTGGATGACCCGAGTGCTGCTGTAGATCGTGTTGCAGAGTCAGAGGAGCTGAAGGTTCTGAATAAAAATCTTCAATACTTGAAGGATGAACTCTCTACGGCATCTCGGACCTCAAGGCTCTGGATTCAATATCTCGACTACATTGATGTGCTAAAGTTCTTCATTCGAGCGGAGAGAACTGGAAACTGAAACCTGCATCTTGTAGCTCTCAATTAAATGATAAACGTCTTTGCTGCAACTGGTCACATCAACTACGTGTTAAAGATATTTTATAAGGTATTTTTGTTTTTCATGTATTGCGTAATGTGTAAAAATTAATTATTGGGGTCAATGTGTAGGTGGGTGGTTGGTAAAAACCTTCTAGAAGTTTCGTGCAGAGCTTTACTCTGCTCTGGTGGAATCTTGGCATTGTTTTGTCTGCTGGCATAGAAAGCATTTATGGTCAGAGAATTGTGTGAGATTTTGGTTTTCTGTAAATCTTTAAGAAAAGTGGAGCATAATTTAAGGGTTGATTGCCAAGGTTACCACTGGAGCGGAGGAGTGAGGCGTCTCGGCCCAAGTTTGTGGGTATCGGTGCTTTCTTTCTGGTTGAGTCAAAGGTCAGGTTCGGGTTTCGTCGACTATATATGGTCAAGTATGTGGAGGCCTACCACACCCCCAGCGTTCGACATTGCGGATTGGCCGTCTGTCATCCTCAGGCCATTTTCCAGCTGCAACAGATTACCTGGTGCACGTTCTTAGGCACGTTCGGCAGCGAAGGACTGGCCGACGGCACAGGAGTTCGTAGTGGGCTACCAACGAGGTGTTTAGCCGTATAAAGACTCTATTTGGTCTAGACCTTGGCAGACCTGCTGGAAGTGGTCTGGCGTGCGTTAAAAAAAACAAAACCATTTATTTAGCCAGTGTTTGTGTACTATTATGCTTTCATTGAATTTATGTTTATGAATTGATTTGGGATTTATGAATTGATTTGGGATTTATGAATTCATTTGGTATTTGTGAATAATTTTGGTATTGTTGTTATTTTGGGTAATTGGGTTTTGAGTTGGGATTAAACTGAATTATTGGTTTGGGAATTTGAATTTTTTGTTCCAATTTATGGAAAATAAGTTTGTGTTAACCAGTGAACGTTTTTTTATGCCCTTTTAAGTTTTTATTTGGTAAATACGTTTATATATTTCACTCTAATTATAATTATAAGGTTTATTTTTAAAGGCGTCTGTTTATTGTTCCTTAGTCTTGCACCTGTTGTCTTCTGGTATTAAGGTAACCCATCCCGAGATACCGTTGCCGGGGTTTTTGGTTTAATTTGGTCGGCAATATTGTATGACAGCCTTGGTCACCCGGCACGGTAACATATTTGGCGCCCAACGTTTTATATTTGCTTGTTTTGTATTTTTTTTTCTGTAAGTTCGTTTTGTTTTTTGCGTGGAATTGTGTATATTTACTCATTTTTGTTTACGGATTTTTTTTGTTTTAGGGATATATATTGCGTATATACTCGTATGTTGGGTTTGTATTTTGTTATATTTATTTATTTTCTTGTATAAGGTTGTTATTTTTACACGCTCTTTGCCTATATATTTCAGGGGGGTCTTTTACAGGGTTCAGGTCTTTGATTCTATTGTCCTTTTCTGATAATTTTCGTAACTATGTCTGGTGATGAAAGTAAACAGGCCTGCGCGTTAGAGGCAGTGTTTCAAGGAGAAAAATCGAGTGATAGTGGGGCAATGACGCATTTAATGAAATTTCAGGAGGCTCTAAGTCACGAATCGGTTAATATAGATAGTGTGGTGTTTACCTTAGAGTCTGTTACAGAAGCATTGAAGTGTAAGCAAAAGGGAGCTATGCCGAAAGGTACGTCGGGGAAAAAAGTGCAGTACCAGGTCAATAGAGATGATACGTATGAAGAGAGTGACACGGAGCCTGATAAACGACGAACGAGGCAAAAGAAAAAAGTATCGCATGGGTCTACGGCAAAGACTCGTAAGTACACGACGGATGGTAGTACAGATACTGAGGTTGAAGAGGAGTCCCAACAGGGTCAAGGTGGTAGGTTTTGGTTGGAAAGGTTATTGGAGTTAGAAAAGTCTGGAATTTCTCACCAGGAGGCGACTAATAGAATTTTAATAGTAATAGCTGGTGAGCTTCTCGAGATTCTTAGGTATGATAAAGAGGTTAGGAGTGTTAAGGCAGTTAAACCGTTAAAATTTGGTACTGAACGTATTCAGACATTTGATGCATTTATAGAAGATTTCGAACGGTACGCTGGTGAACAACTTGGTAAAGATAAAAACAGGTGGATAGTAGAGCTTAGGAATTTTCGAGAGGGACCAATTTTAAAAACCTATTACAGTGTGTATCGCCCGAAAGTGACTTATACCACCATCATAGCCCGCCTTAAGAACTGGTGTAAGGAAGAGAAAGATAACGAGCAGACTGAGTTACAGAGAGAGTTTTGGCGCATGAAAATCAAGAAAGGAGAACGCTACAGTGATTTTGCCCTAAGATTGCAAACAACTTATGACTCGCAGGAGCGGCTCGCAGGTAGGCACTGTGGAACTGCAGCATCCCCATGATCTTATGATCTTTTTATTTAAATATTTAAAATAGCCTCTCTGATTGTTTTTTTTCAATGAACTTTGAGTTTTTAAATCAGATTATATCCTTTTTTCCTTAAACTATTTCAATGCCGAACGAATGAATCACGAAAGTAGCTTCAGCCTTCCCGTGGAACTGCGTACTTAACAGTTCCAGATTTTGTTCGAAACGCTTGAAACCTCGGAGGCGGACGTACGAAGAGCGAGTCAGAATCGCGGGTTTAAGAGGATCCAAAGCACTGTGGACAGAGCAATGCCGATTTGTTTGTTTGACGTGGTAGTTGTGTTGCTGTATCATTTGCTAATTCGAAATTTAATTTCCTAATTGCATTTATCAATGATTCGTTATCATTTATTTTTTGTCTTGAGATTGAAGTTAATTATATAATAATAATTGGATTATTTACAATATATAGCTTTCATTTCTTAGAATATTTTTTTGCTCAGAATAAAAACAGAAGAATGGAATTTGTTTATAAATAAAATTTTGGCAAATTCGAAATTACCCGTTAAACGTAAGTACCCTATAATTGATTTTATGATACTATTTTACTTATTTTTATGACTGAGTAGTGAGTAGTTATCTATTTATCTATTCAACTTTCTCTCTCTCTCATATATATATATATTAATCGACACAATTGTTCGCAATTTCTGAGGTAGCACCCCATAACTGAAAGTCACGAGCCGCCACTGCTTATGAGGCAGCAGTTCCTGAAGGTAAACGCGACGTGGAGACTTTGAAAGGTCAGTTTTTGAAGTCTATTCCTTCTAAGGTAGCACGAAGAATTAAAATTAGGCTTGGAACTGAGAAAGAGAGTGCGGCTGAGTGCCAACGTCAAATGGAAGGATATGGTAAGGTGGGCCTTAGTCTTAGCTAGGGTTGCCAGACGTCCTTTATTTCAAAGGACAGTCCTTTATTTCGATCTGCTTGTCCTTGTCCTTTATTGTCCTATAACATTTAAAGTTTTTTTGGGAGCATCATTCTCTCTCTCTCTCTCTCTCTCTCTCTCTCTCTCTCTCTCTCTCTCTCTCTATATATATATATATATATATATATATATATATATATATATTATTAGGGTTATAACTTTTAGACTTTTTTTCAAATAAAAGATCTCCTGTATCATAAATCGATGAACCTTTGCTTAAAAACAATGAAAAAGACCCTAATTCCTCTCAGTTTTTAAAAAAGGTCACCCCCCCAAATCAAAAGTTTGAATCACCATAACCATATATTTACGTTACTACTCATAAGTATATAAATATATTATTATTAGAGGGCGGACTTTTAGGTTTTAACCTAAAAAATATTTTCGAATTTTTCAGTACGCTAATATATCGTGAGATCGCCCGAAAAATCACTTCCGGTGCTCAAATTCGATGACTAATATCAATCCACCCATACAAGAAAATTCTAGAACACACGACATTGTTCTTCATGCACTCGCAAATTGTATAAAAGCACGAAATGAAATCAACCGAATCACTTGTGTCCAGTATTGCGCAATAGTTACTCAACTGTTCAGTTCAACTCAACTTCAGGTAAGCTTTTATTATTTCTAATATGTTCGCTTAATTAAAAAACGTAGCGAAATGTGGAGTTCGCTTCTGCACTCTTGAACATTCCAGAACATTTTTTAAATTTATTAACCATAATAATTTGTTGAATTTTTCTTCCATTTTAACACGTAAACAAAAGCGTATCCAGAATGTTTTGTAGAGGGGAGTCAAACTCAAAAAATATATAGAGCCCAAAATATTTGGTGATAAATATTTTCGTGAGACGTTCTATGGATGTTCTAAAAATATTTTCCAAAATTTTATCACTTAAAAAATAAATATTTGGTCATATTTTTTCACCTAAAAATCCGCCCTCTAATTATTATATTATTTCTATATATTATATTAATATTATATATATATAATATATATATAAACAAACAAACAAATCAACTTAATACCTTTTTATATCTGTTTCAGAAGCAATATAATGTCACACAAGAAAAGTGATACTACCATACAGAAGAACAAGGATATCTGGACCAATAATCTGGTGAGATTCCAGCAGTCACATAGAAGAAGAGGAAGTGTGCCTTTAGAAGAATCTTCACTAGAAGAAAAATGCAGAATGCCACTCCAAATCCAAATCATTGGACGGTACCAGTTTCTTGGAACAGAAATCAAAGGAAGAAAGGAGCGAATAGTGGAAATTTCACATAGAAGAAGAGGAAGCGTGCCTTTAGAAGAATCTTCACTAGAAGAAAAATGCAGAATGCCACTCCAAATCCAAATCATTGGACGGTACCAGTTTCTTGGAACAGAAATCAAAGGAAGAAAGGAGCGAATAGTGGAAATTTCCAAAGAAGTTACAAAATTATGGAAGAATAAATTGAATTTTCCGCATGTGTCAGATCAAGTAATACGAGCAAAGCTTGACAAGGTGATGAAGACTTATGATTAGGCTGACCATATTTCCTTGAGACAAAAACGGGACATTGGGATGGCAAAAAAGGGACGGGGGTTATGTAATATTCTGTATTCATGAAAAAGTAAGTACATAAACATATTGAGCTTACAATTATTCTTCAGTGACAGAACCCATACAGAACCCATAAAAAAAACGGTACTGTCCCGTTCAAAACGGTACGTATGGTCAGCCTACTTATGATGAATGTGTCAGGAGGGGAAAATATGATGCCCTGAATGAACTTTTTGATATCACTAAAGTAAATGGCCAATGGTTATCCTCGGAAGACAAACGACTGTACCACCTTCAAGTGGAAAGCAAAGGAGAAGTGGGGTACTCTACAGGTCAAGTTGCAAGTGAAGAAACGATTCACCCTTCAAAGAGACGAAAATTGCCTGCTGAATCAGCATCAACATCTTACAATCATGTATCTGGTGGTAGTGGTACTGAATCTGAAGAGAGCGAGCATGAAGATGAAGATGAGAGTATTACTCCACCAACCAGAAGACATAACAAAAGTAAAGTTGCAACCAACTTGGTGACATCCACAGGAGTATCAACAAGTAAAGCCGCTAAAATATGCAAACAGTTGTCACTTGATGGTATTGACATTCCAACACCAAGTCAAGCAGCAATTTACAAGTCAGCATACAAAGAGGCTGCTAAATTGAAGGAGGAAATGATTGAAAATTTACAGATGGAAGAGTGGTCTTTACATTTTGATGGAAAGCGCATTGAGGAAAATGAGTATCAAGTAGTGGTACTTAAAAATGAAAGAACCGAAGTAAAATTGGATGCATTGCGTCTGAAAGATGGCAAGACTGAAACTATTGCTGAAGGAATTGCAAAAGTTATTGATGAATACACCTTATGGAATGCAATAAAGATGATCGTTGCTGATACAACAAGTGTTAACACTGGGAAAAAGAGTGGAGTTGTCAAATTGCAACGAATGTTCTCAGAGAAGGGTATCTGCAAACCACAATTTATCAGTTGTCAGCATCACATTCTGGACAGGATTCTCCGTTTGGTAATGGACGAAGATCTTGGTGCTAACACCAGTTCTCCAAACATCGAATATCCATTTGTATCCCAACTGGTGAAGAATTATGAGGAACTAAAGGCACAGTTTATTAATGGAACAGAAGAGGTCCTCGAGAAATCAGGATGGAGAGATGATATTAAGTTTTTGTACCATCTAACACGGGTGTTTAGATTCTTTGAAGAAAAAGGGAATTTTCCTTTGATTAACTTTCAGAAAATTCCAAACATCAGCAATGCGAGGTGGCATTCAAGAGCCATTCTAGCTATCCTTGCATTTATTCTTAACCTACAACAAGGAAGACTTTGGAGAAGGTATGCAGATTCATTTCATACAACTGGGCAGAATATTGGTTTACTAATCAGATGTACAATGAAAATGACTTCAAGAACTTGTCAGAAATATTGAAACCTTACAAAAAAGCATTGAACTCATTGGAAAATCACTGGAAGCAGGAGCCATCCCTACTCAAGATACCAAGAAGTAATCAGTGTGCAGAACGTGCAATCAAAGTTATGCAGGAACTGTATGCTGCCTGCAGAAACAAAAACAAACTGCAACTTCGGTTTATTCTAAGCAATAAGCAGTAATATATGTACAAGTATTATAACGATTATGTTGTGAGTTCTTTTATTATATTACATGGAATATGCAATAAAGTTACGTATGCAATAATCGATTTTCTGATTTCGGGGTGACCTTTTCTAAAATGATATTAAAATGAAAGTTCATTTCTTTGTTTTTAGGCAAAGGTTCATCGAATTAAAGTACAGGAATATTAGGTTGTAAAAAAGTTATAACCCTAATATATATATATATATATATATATATATATATAAATTTGAGAATCTGGGAGTGGCAGCTTGAAAACGTTTTGAGTGTCCTTTAATCCGGTCATCAAAATCTGGCAACCCTATGCCGCCCTTAGATGAAGACGAGCTTGAGGAAGAAGAGAGAGGTACGTAAGGATGATGCTATTCCGGTCTGGACTGCCTTTCCTGAGAGTGCTATGAACATGAATGAGGATTCTCGAATGCCGTATGCTGGTGCGGTTAGGCAGGGTAAACCATGGATGCATGAGCAAGGTAACAATGGATGCATGGACAAAATAGGCCTTGGATGAATGACGTGTCAGGAACAGGCGCACAAGGTGAGAAGAGGGTGGTAGTGTGTCATTTCTGTCGTAGATCTGGGCATGTGAAGAAAAATTGTTGGAGGCTGAATGGTTGGTGTTTCGCGTGTGGGAGTGACCAGCACATGGTGAGTGACTGTAATGTTAGGGGTGATTTTTATGGGAAAAGACCACAAGGCCAGGGAAAAAACCTAAATGTTATTTGTGTGAGGAGGAAGGGCATGTCATATCTAGATGTCCTATGCTCGAGAATGCACGTGAGAATGTGAAAGGGAAAAAGTCGATCGACGGTAATAAGGGAAACTAATTAGCCCCGGCTCTGGTAATTACGAGTCGGGGCTGTTGATAGAGGCGCTGAAAGTGAGGATGCAGGCAATAAGATTTTAAATTTGAATCCCGAGGCTGCTGAATTTGTTTCAAGTGAGCAGATGGGTGAAAGGGGGCAGGTAAGGGAGCAAATATCTTTGCCGCAGGTAGTACGTCGGAAGTGTAAAGTAGAAGTAAAGTTGACAGTACGGTGGTGTTTGCTATGGGGATGACTAAAAGCAATAATCAAGAGCTTGAGGCACAAGACTTGATGGAATTGGTAGTTCATTTGAATGGAGTTGGGGTGGTGGCAATGATTGATTCGGGAGCACAAATGGGTGTGATAGATACTAACCTTGCCACGAGTTTACCTGAGTTGTGTATGGAGAATGCAAGATAAGGCTGCATGGAGTTGGGGTGGAAAGTGAGGGTATATTAGTGACAAAGAAGGTTCGAGTGAATGTGATGATACATGGTGTGAATTATGGAGAGAGTGAATTTTTGGTAGTTAACAATTCTGGTCAACCAGTAATTCTTGGGATTGATTTCCTGGTTAAAAATAAAATTAAACTTAATGTGGGTAGAAGATGCTTTAAAAGGGCTAATGAAAATGATGAGCAAGAGGAGCTGTATGTGGGTGTGAATGTGAATAAATGTTTGAGAATGGTCTCTTATGTTCCAATTTGTATGGCTGAGAACGTGATACTGGAAGAGGATAAATGGATTAGAGTTAAAGTTAGGAGGCCTCATAATAGTTTTAAACCACGGGAATGTTGTGGGGAATGTGAAAGGGACGACGATGATGTGTTATTTGTCGATGGTGACTCTGTGAATCCGAAGTTTGATAAGTTATTGAGAGTTTGGCCTGGCTTGATTAACTGGGAAAGTGAAGAGAGTTTTATTTTAGTGAGAAAGTTGATACCTGGTAAATTAGGATTAAAAGAAAATGCAAGGATTACGACTGCGTATTCAATGGTTGATAATGCAAAGTTGGAAGAGCTCGATAAAGAATTTACTTACGCGGTGAACACGTTAGTACATGAAGCAGGTGGAATGAAGATTGTAAGGAATGGATGAAGAATCCCTTCAGAGTAAAGTGTCTTTGTCTGATGTAATTAATGAGCAAGAGCGACAGGTCGTTTGGGGTGTGTTATGGAAACACAGGAATGTTTTTAGTAAAAGTGACTCGGATATTGGGCGCGCACGTATGACTCCATATAAGATTGTATTGAATGATTACACTCCGATATACCAGCGACCACGTAGATTTAATAGAGAAATGAATGAGGAGGTTGAAAAGCAGGTTAGAGAGTTATGTATGCGTGACATTGTGGAGCCCTGTGCTTCTGAATGGAGTTCTCCTATCGTGCCAGTTCGTAAAAAGGATGGGTCTATACGATTATGTGTAGATTATAGAAAACTGAACGTGGTTACTAAAGCAGATAGATTTCCTATGCCTAATTTGAGTGAAGCGGTGTTTGGGTTGCATGGTATGAAGTATTTCACTTCCATGGATTTGCTTCGCGGTTATTACCAGATGCCTGTAGAAGAGGAAAGTCGCGATTTCACTGCGTTTTCAACTGTAAGTGGTCAATATAGATTTAAAAGTTTGAGTTTTGGTCTAAAAACGGCACCAAGTGGGTTTCAAAGAGAAATGCAGAGAGTTTTGAATGGTTTGCCGTGGTCGCGGGTGGTAGTGTATATTGATGATATTTTGGTTATGTCCGAGTCCTTGAGTGAGCATATTGAGTTGTTGGACAAAGTATTAACGCGCTTGGAAGAAGCGGGAATGAAGGTCAAACCAAGTAAATGCCAATGAAGGAAGAAGAGATTAAATTTTTGGGTCACATGGTAGGACGGAACGGTTTATCTAAATTGCCTGAGTATGTGGATAAAGTCACTAATTTTGAACGACCAAAAACGGTGAGTGACTTGCGTCGGTTTTTGGGATTGATTAATTTTCAAAGAAAATTCATTCAAAATTGCTCTGGTATCTCAGCACCGTTGTGTGAAATTACTGGTAGAAAGGGGAAAGAAGTGATTGAATGGACGGAGGAACGATTAAGTGCATTTGAGGAGTTAAAGGTACGTATGAGAGATGCTGTATCGTTAGCTTTCCCCGATTTTTCTGAAGGTGCGGAACGAATGGAATTATATGTCGATGCAAGTGGTGTGGGAATGGGTGCTAGTCTGTGTCAAAAGCAAGATGGGGTGGACAGGATAATAGCTTACGATTCACATGCATTTTCACCTGCCGAAAAACGGTATTCGACCATAGAACGTGAGTTAACTGCATTAAGGTGGGGTATAAAGGCATTTAGGCCATTTTTATTAGGTCGTAATTTTATCCTCTATACAGACCATCGTCCTTTGGTCTACCTGCATAGCATGAAGATGATTGATAGTCGTTTGGCAAGAACGTTAGAGGATATAAGTGAATATGATTTTGAGATTAGATATAAGGCAGGTCGTGAAAACATTGTGGCAGATGCGTTGTCTAGATGTTGTCAAGGAGTCATCGAGAATGAATGTATAATAAATGGGGATTTGGAAGGGCTGCCAGAAGGGTTGAGGATGATTAAGCGTGTTCAGGGAGGAGGCAACTCTTTGTATGAAAGTTTAAAAATAGTGTTGGATGAAAGGAGAATACCTAGTGTCCTGATAGTGTGCAGGGTTTAAGAGAGTTGTTGGCAGGCACATTAAGTAGGAATTATAAGAAATATGGGTTCAGTAGACGTGGCAAGGTGAAGCATCTTCGGTCCCTTCGAATATGTGGAACACTGCCTGTGCTAGAAATGTTGTTGGTTGCTAGTGATTTGTTTGGGGTTGAATTTTCGGTACATCATGGTACATGTTGTACAGTTGCGTATGTGGGTCCCGATGTGAAAGAGAGATCAGATTTAGTGAGTGTGCATTTGCAGTGTTTGGCAGGTGTGCATTTTAATCCAGTTTTGAATGACGGAACGTTTGACTGTGAAAATGTTATTGAAGGAGTGGAATGGGATGATTGCAAATTGGAAGGACAGATCAGAGAAAATGGAGTACCGTTAGAAAGTAACAACGAGGAGGTGCAAATGAATTTGTTTATGAAAGAGAGCGAATCTAATAATAGGTATTGTTGCGGTCACGATGGGGCTTTTGTCGCTTGGACAAATATTCGTATTGACGGTTACACTTACTGTGCATTTTTGGATACTGGTTCAGCTGTTAGTTTGGTACGAGAATCTGTGTTTGAGGAGGCGAAAGTTCAGGAGTTTCGAATGAGACAGTTGGGTATAGATGTGAAACTGAAAGGAATTGGATCAGAATGTGTGCATTCGCGAATAGGTATAACGTTAGATATTATGTCTGACAAGCAGGTAGTGACAACACCATTGGTTGTGGTACCGGATAACTGTATTCCTGGTTGTTTTCTGTTAGGAATGAATTATTTGGTTAAGGCTAGTGTAGAGTTAGATTTTGGTGAAGGGTTATTAGTCTATGGGACTGTAGGGCAAGCAGTGGATATTTTTAATGTCACGGTTGGATTAGATGGTAGAAATGTTGAATCGGAAACTGAGGATATTCGATCAGATGTGGAGATAGGGGATGGTGATGTAGATTTGAGTTATAGTGACAGTGTGACGTTCAGTTTAGTTGAAAACATGTTAGCCAGGGATGTGGTTCTGAAGTTACAAAATAGATCTAATGTAATTAGTAGATTGAGAGAAAAGGTTGCAAAGGGTAGCACAATGGTGGAAGACCGTATGTTGGTAGAGTTTAGACGATATTTTAAAGACTTGGTAGTGAATAATAAAGTTTTGTTTAGAAAAATCAGTGAGAGTGAGTTTGCTGTAGTAATAGGCTTTAGGCAGTTAGTTCACGTAGTTGTTGTTTCATAACCAGTTAGCCCACATTGGTAGAGATAAGTTATTGCATGTAGTTTCAAAGCATGTATGGCACCCTAAACTATATATGATAGTCAATGACGTGTGTAGCACGTGTGAAAGATGCCAGAAGATGAAAATTGGTCACCAAGTGGTATATCCCCCAATATGGGATTTATGAATTGATTTGGGATTTGTGAATTCATTTGGTATTTGTGAATAATTTTGGTATTGTTGTTATTTTGGGTAATTGGGTTTTGAGTTGGGATTAAACTGAATTATTGGTTTGGGAATTTGAATTTTTTGTTCCAATTTATGGAAAATAAGTTTGTGTTAACCAGTGAACGTTTTTTTTTGCCCTTTTAAGTTTTTCTTTGGTAAATACGTTTATATATTTCACTCTAATTATAATTATAAGGTTTATTTTTAAAGGCGTCTGTTTATTGTTCCTTAGTCTTGCACCTGTTGTCTTCTGGTATTAAGGTAACCCATCCCGAGATACCGTTGCCGGGGTTTTTGGTTTAATTTGGTCGGCAATATTGTATGACAGCCTTGGTCACCCGGCACGGTAACAATATGTTCTACAAAAAAGCCAGAAGTTTTAAATAAAATGAGAATTAATATAGTTTTGTCATTTTTGACATGTTGGGATTTATGACTCATTTTGTGTTAGACCCCCTCTTTCAAATGTAGATAATTTTTTTTGCCCAAAGGAGACAAATTGAGCATATGATTTTCTTAATCTACATAAAATTGCGCTTCCAATGATACTAAACTTGTTTGGGGGATAATTTATTCCGGGTTGATACCCTTTTTGTCCTATTTCGACCATACTGTAAGCTCCCCCTCAATCTCCTAGTTTCCAGTTAATGCAAGTCTAACTCTTTAATCTTATCTTCATAAGACTTGTTGCGTAGTGACGGAATTAGTTTCGTGGCGCGTTGCGGAACCCTTTGTAACCTATCAATATCCTCACGCCTCTAAGTGAGGCCTGACTAGGGACTTGTAAAGGGGCAATATAATATGCTTCGATTTAAATTCGAAATTACGCGCTATGAAGCCTAACATCCTATTAGCTTTTGCGCAAGACTCCAGGCACTGGTTCCTAACTTTTAAATCCTTGGATACGCGTACGCCTAAATCTACTTCCTCGTCAACGCTCGCCAACTGTCCACCATCCATCGTGTACGTGTAATTGTTGTTACGAGAACCTATATGCAAAACTTTACATTTGTCTACGTTAAATTGCATCTGCCACTTATCCGTCCACTCCATAATTCTATTTACATCATCTTGAGCCTATTTCTATCGTCCACGTTAAGAACTTTACCGCCTATTTTAGTATCGTCCACGATTTTGACACGTTACTGGTCAATCCTACATCTATGTCGTTAATGTAGATTACGAATAGCAATGGGCCTAACATTGAACCTGAACCCTGAGGGACACCGCTACCTACATCCAACCAACCCGATTCCCTACCATTAACAACGACCCTAGTCAGGCCTCACTTAGAGGCGTGAGGATATTGATAGGTTACAAAGGGTTCCGCAACGCGCCACGAAACTAATTCCGTCACTACGCAACAAGTCTTATGAAGATAAGATTAAAGAGTTAGACTTGCATTAACTGGAAACTAGGAGATTGAGGGGGGAGCTTACAGTATGGTCGAAATAGGACAAAAAGGGTATCAACCCGGAATAAATTATCCCCCAAACAAGTTTAGTATCATTGGAAGCGCAATTTTATGTAGATTAAGAAAATCATATGCTCAATTTGTCTCCTTTGGGCAAAAAAAAATTATCTACATTTGAAAAGAGGGGGTCTAACACAAAATGAGTCATAAATCCCAACATGTCAAAAATGACAAAACTATATTAATTCTCATTTTATTTAAAACTTCTGGCTTTTTTGTAGAACATATTGTTACGCGTACGCCTAAATCTACTTCCTCGTCAACGCTCGCCAACTGTCCACCATCCATCGTGTACGTGTAATTGTTGTTACGAGAACCTATATGCAAAACTTTACATTTGTCTACGTTAAATTGCATCTGCCACTTATCCGTCCACTCCATAATTCTATTTACATCATCTTGAGCCTATTTCTATCGTCCACGTTAAGAACTTTACCGCCTATTTTAGTATCGTCCACGATTTTGACACGTTACTGGTCAATCCTACATCTATGTCGTTAATGTAGATTACGAATAGCAATGGGCCTAACATTGAACCTGAACCCTGAGGGACACCGCTACCTACATCCAACCAACCCGATTCCCTACCATTAACAACGACCCTCTGTTTCCTGGCACGAAGCCATTCCTTTAACGTTTAACCAGTTAGCTACCTGACCGCGTATACCGTGCGCTTTAACCTTCGCAATTAATCTTCTATGCGGAACTGTATCGAACGCTTTTTTAAAGTCTAAATAAATAACGTTAGCCACTCTATGCCTATCGTATTCGCGCACTCTTTCGTTATAAAACTCTAACAAATTAGTTAAACAAGATCTATGGCGTCGAAACCCATGCTGACTACCATTAATCAAATCGTGACTTTCTAAGTGATCGACGATACGATCTAACTACGGATTCCAAAAGTTTACCGACAATTAACGGTAAACAAACATAGGTGAATTAATGATGTAAACAGTTTTTAAAATATGAACTATAGATGAAATGAAAACCTAAAGATGATGCAGTCCTAGATTAGTTTAAGCGTTGTATTTATAGCCTTGAGGTGTGCTTCGGTCAGGCCAACTAATCTTTTATGCGTGTTGTCGTTCATCGTTTTCTGTTTTTCCCCCCTTTATTGCTTATTGCATATTTCTCTGCGATACACGATCTCTATATTTGTCGTGGATAAAACATGGTGGTAGGACGCCTCAGTAAATATATAAATAAGCCGTTGCCGAACTCGATACCGTATTTTAAATTGATGGTACGGATATTAATATTATATATATATATATATATACACACACACACAGAATATCAGTCTGATGAGTGGGAATGTTGCTCCTCCCTGCAGCTAGAAGTGACGGAACCACGAACACGCCGGAACGTGCTGGAACGCTGCGTAAAAAATACTCGAATGTTTGTTTGTTTGTTTCCGTGAAGGAAGGCGAGGAGGATTTTTTTTCTCATGAAGGAAGAAGAGGATGAATCCTTTTTAATTTTTTTTAAATTCTATTTTAAATTTCTATTTTTTTTATTTTTTTATTTTTAAATTTTTTTTTTTTTTAATTTTTTTAATTTTTAATTTTTAATTTTTTAATTTAAAAAAAATAAATTTCCACCCTAGGGAGAAGGGGCCCCGCAAGGGGCCATCAAGGGACAAACCCAAACATACCCTTTATTAAGGACGGTAAGACCCCATAAATGGGGTGAAGAATTTAAGGAAAGGGGTCCCCTTATAAGGGAGGCGAGGGCCTTCAGGGGGCCCCTCCAGGGGCAAGTTTCAAAGCACCACAAATTCCTCAACCCAAACGCACCTATACTACTTATATGTCCAAGTCAATATTCAAAACATACAGTATGATAATCTCTATAAAATGTATGTGCATTAATTATATTTCCTCCCTGTTAATCAATTGCTTTATTAATATTTTTAGATTTTATCCCCCGTCTTTCAGGGGCCCCCTAGAGGTCGGGGCCACGGGGATTTAACCCGGCTTCCCCGCCCCCTCGACGGCCCTGCCCCTCGGCAAAGCCACCACTAGCATTCGGTCCTGCCCCGCTTTCACACATATCATGAAGGGGCACACGGAACTCACAACCGGACATCTCAATTCTCAGCACAACACGCACCCTTACCCCTGAATCCCCGACGCTGCAGTAAGTTCAACTCGCTTTACACGGCGCATTGTTTCGTCAACACCTTGCCCAAATGCGAGGGGCGGTCAGAAAATAAGTTTACAAGGCATATATTTTGGGTTCTTTATTTCCAAGTCTAATAACGACAGTGCAGATTTAATGTTGTTGTTTAGCCGATCAGCCCACCCTGATCGAGCAAGCCGGCGGCACGCAGGTAACCAATCGCCCTCTCCGGAGTGGACTAGAGGTTCAACGCACTAGTGATGTCGTGTTGTGTTCTATGTTGTGTTAGAGTGGTACAGTCTGTCATAATGTGGTCAATTGTTTGTGGTGTGTCCTGCACAGGTGACAGATGTCGTCTGTGGAGTTGTCTAGTCTGTGCTTATATGTCTGTAAGTTGGGGTGATGTCCACATCGGAATCGTGCTAAGTTAACTCGATCCGATCTGCTCAGGCTGATCTCTGACCTGTTAATGGGTGGCGGCTTCGCACCTAGGACCGCATTCGGACCGAGTCGTGTCAGTGCTTTATGGGTTAGGTGTGTGTGTGTGTGTGTGTGTGTGTGTGTGTGTGTGTTTTCTGTACTGTGGTATGGAATGGAGTATTTGGTTATAATGTCTCTCTGGTGTTACCTTAATGGTGCGAGGTGTCGGTGCATGATTGTACATGTAGTGGCAAGGGTGTTGTGGGTTAGTTGTCGCTTTTGCCATGAATTGTGTTCCCCTCATGTGTAAATGTTCCCTAACTTTCAGTATTTTTGTTTTTGTGTGCAGGTGTTCTATTGGTGTTGTTTGAGTGCATCCTGTAATGATACGAAGTGCGTTGTTTTGTATTGTCTGTAAGTTGTTTATGTGTGTGTTTGAGATAATGGGTGCCCAGCATGGACAACCTTAGTCCATAACTGAGCGAATATATTGTTTGTATATAAGTGATGTTGTTTCCTGCTGGTGTCCAAAATTTGTGCCTGTTAGTACCCTAAGCGTGTTAAGTCTTGACGTACATTTGTTTTTAATGTCCTGAATGTGGTTTGCAAAAGATAATGATGTGTTTTATGTGACCCCAAGTATTTTTGTCCTGTGAGTGTGTGGAATGTTTGTGTTGTTTAGTGTAGGTTGGTGTTCTTTTATGTTGCTTGTTAGCAAGGTGATGGTTGATTTTGTGAGCGCTACTTTGAGTCTATTATGTGTGAGCCAGTCTTGCATACTGTTTATGTATGTTTGCAGGTTACTTGTAGCGGTGTCGATGTTGTTGTGGGTGGATGTTAGAATGATGTCATCTGCATATGATGATAAGGTAAGTTTGTTATCTATGGGTGTTGGAATGTCATGCATGTATAAGTTGAACAGTGTTGGTGAGAGAACAGAGCCTTGAGGGACCCCGTTCGAAGAAAGCTTGTTTTTGGAGGACTTGCCATTAAATGTAACATGTGAGTATCTTCCTGAAAGATAGATGCTCAGCCACCTTTTGGTGTTATTATGCAGTTTGTGTTGAGTATTTTGTTTATAAGAGGGAAGCGTGAGATAGCATCAAATGCTTTACTAATGTCTATTGTTGCTAATAGTGTACGTTGAGCTGATCGTCTGGACTTGATGCCATCCATGATGTGCTGCGTGAGGTTAGTGAGTAATGTCGTCGCTGAGTGGTGAGGTCTGAATCCATGTTGGGTAGGCGATAGTGGTATGTATGGGTTGGTGATTTGTAAGATTAGTCTTTCTGTTACTTTGGAAGGTGTGCATAGTAAAGTAATGGGTCTATAGGAAACTGGTTCTGTTGGATTTTTGTTTGGTTTGAGTAGTGTAATAATTTAACCTTGTTTCCATATGTCAGGAATAATACAGTGTTGGTATGAATATGTGCTGATATTTGTGAGAGCTAGTATTCCCTGTAGGCCCAAGTGTTTAAGATGTATGTTAGATATGTTGTCTGGTCCAGTAGCCTTCGAATTCTTAATGTTTTTGATGATCTTGGTGGTCTGGTCTGTATTGAAGGGTGTAATGGTCGTGTCGAGTCTAGGTTTTCTTGTGCCTGGCTGTTTGTCTGTCTGCGTGTTTCTGGTTGTTGTCTCTGTTTAAGTGACTTATCTTTGCGTAGTGATTAACTAGAATGTTAACGTGTTGTGTATATGTTGGGATATTATTTTGGCTGCGACAGATAGCCGCGTGTGAGGTGTGAATGCCGATGTTAGAGTGGGTAATGCTGTTTATAGTCTTGTATAGCCTGCATGTATCTGTTGGGTGGTTTAGTGTTGTTATGAATTCCCTAAATGTTTCTGTTTGTTTTTCTTTGAGTTTGTTGTTTATTTCTGTGTTGAGCTGTTGTATCTGCCGTTTTATGGCTTCTGTGTGTGGTGTTTGTGTGTTATGTTTGAGGTTGTACGTTGCCTTATGAGGTGGGCTATTTGTCTAGTGTAATTTGGGTTGTATTTCCTAATGTTGCCCTTGAGTATGTGTTTGTTTGCATTATTAATGATCTGATTAAATGTCTTGAGTGTTGTATTGATGTTTATGATGGGTGTGCTGTTTAATGTGGTGAATTGTTCCTCAGTCTGTATTTTGAACTGTTCCCAATCAGCTTTCTTGTAATTTCTGTAAGTATGCCTCAGGCTGTTGGGGCAGAATGTAGAACGTGTTGTAATGATGATGGGCAGGTGGTCTGATGACAGTTGTTTTTCTGTTCTCCAGTGTGTATGTGTTGCTAGTGAGGGGGAACAGAATATTATGTCTGGGGAGGAGTTTGAGTATCCTGCTTGATGTGGCATGTGTGTATGTTCTTCTGTATTGTTAAATTGTTAAGAATGAAGAGGCTGTTTAGTTGTGTGGCTATGTTGGCGCCTCTGGTGTTGCTTTGGTTGTGCAGGTACCACTGAGTGTCTTTAACGTTGAAGTCTCCTCCTAAGATGACATTAGTGAGAGAGGCCAGATTTTGTAACTGTGGATTGTAATTGGCTGGCACCTGAGGTGAACTATCTGGTGGGATGTAAATGTTGATTAGTGTGGTGTTGTATTTTGCGCGTGTTTTAATGTTAACTGCCTGTATTTCTATCGTGTTTTCTGCTTGGATTGTGTTTGTAATGTTTTGGGTGGCATCAGTGTAGCTAATGCTTTTACGTATGTAAGTGATGAGTCCACCCCCGTGACCCCCAGTACGATCTTGACGGATCGCCGTGAAGTCAGGAATGGTGGGTGTTTTGTGTGTGCGTTTAAGTTTTGTTTCTTGTATAAGTGGTATGTGAATGTTTTGTTTGTGTACGAATTCCCTAAGCTGCATGATTTTGTTTGTGAGGCCATCTACGTCGTACTGTAATATGTTAATATTATGCTTCTGTATGTGTCTCATGGTCCTATTGTGTTTATGTCTTTGTGTATGGTGACATGTGTAAGTTGTAGTGGGGCCTGGATTAGTCTTAATGTCACCGGAGAGTAAGAGTAGTCCGGGGAGCACGCAATTGCTCTCCGTAAATGAAAAAATAGCATGCTGAGAATAGGTCCGGCCCCGGGAGCCGATCGGCACTCTGACCGTGCCACGCCTATAAAAATGCGAGTGCTTTCTCAAATCACTCTCACTTGCCATTGGAGATTCGGCGTTTGTTAATCATGCTGACAGGACGTGATTCAGTGATTTTGTTAATTTGTAAGCAGGGCTTTTCCCCCAGTTTGGGTTTGTGTTTGTGTTGATTTGCTTAATCGTCTTATTTCGATTGTGCTGAATTAGTTGGAGCCCTATTAAGCCTTTTTTTTTTAACTTGGTGTGGTTTCTAGGCCTTGGCTAGGACCAGGCTTAGCCTTCTGTTAGGCCTTTGGGTTAGTTTGGATAGCCTACCATCTTTCGATCGGCTCTTACATACAGTATGTCTTCACAGGCAACCCCATCTGAGGATAGCGGTGCTTTTGCCCTACAGTCGTCTACTGTTTCTGCCGAAGTGCATTGCAATTCGGATGGCTTTCAGGCAGTAAAAAGGGCTAGGTCCTCAGACTGCCTTCAGGATGTTCCCACTTCTAAGAGCTCACAGAAATCTCAGAGTCACATACTAGTTCCTTTTGCCACTGTGCCTGTTTCAAACTCCTTTTCAGTGTTAGCTTCCTTGCCCTCTAGTACTAGCACTACCTCTATTGTCCATAGCACCTGGACCCCCTTGGGTGGGCATGCTGATGGGCGTCCAGTTTCCGGTGACTGTGAGGTTCTTAGTTCTAGGTCCGGTTCTGCGATAAAGGTTGTCCTTCCATTTCGTCTCAAGACTAAGCCCCTCCCGCGTCGTGACCAACATCATGGAATTCCTTCTTACGCTTCATATGTCTATACGACTACTGTCTCTGATAATGTTCGGCTCACTAAGTTCAGTCCCTTTGCCCTTAAGCGAGGTAATGAGGCCCTTCGGTGGGAGGTTAGGTCTGTCAAATACTGTCGGAGTGGCAGTTTGTTACTGCAGGCTGCTTCTCCTTCTCAGTTGCGGACTCTTCTTAATGCTACCTCCTTCTTGAACAACCAGTGCAATATTAAAGTAGAATTGGCATCCAAGTTTGATACGATACACGGCATTATTCGTGCACCAGAACTGCTAGTTGATTCAGTTGAAGATATTTTGAAGAAACTAAAATCTTGCAGTGTTTTGGATGTGAGACGACCTTTGCCGGGAAGTTTCTCCCTAATAAGATCGATCGTGGCTACCTCAGTTATACTGTTGAGCATTTCTTTCCGAGACCTCTGCGTTGCTTTAAGTGTCAACTGTTTGGTCATGGCCGAGATGTCTATCAGAATGAGCCCCGCTGTGGGAGGTGTGGAGGGTCTCACTCCTCTCCAGATTGTGAAGGTCCGGATGGTTGTGCAAACTGTCATGGTCCCCATCCTACCTTCTCCTCCACTTGCCCAGTTTACCTGACGAAACAGGATATAGTGCGATATAAATGTATGAATAATGTCTCTTTTTCAGAGGCGAGACGCCACTTTTCAGTCTTGGAGAGATCATTTTCCCAGGTAGCCAGGACAGATCCACCCCCTGTTCCTTCAACTCAGTCTTTTCCCTCAACTCCACCTGTCCAGCCTGGACCCAAGCCTTCGCCTTCTCCGGCATGCCCTCCTATTTCTTCTGCACCTCCTACAATTCCATCTCCCCATCCATTTACTGTCAGAGACACCTCTCCGCTTCCATACGGTCATTTTACCTCCCTGCCCTCTCCTGGCCCGTCTCCCTCTTCCCTGTCTGGCTCTCAGTCTCGTCATTCTAAGGGCCTTCGGGTTGTTAGTGGTCTCACCAGCTCCCAGTATTGGCAGCTGGTGAAGGATGTTCGTGACGTTATGTCCAGGAATAAATCTCCTCAACAAATTGTTAACAAACTTGCCTCTTATGCTAATACAAATAATCTTGTTCTTAATAAAAAACTTACTTCCGCCGTGCGTCTCCTCGTCACCTCTTAATTTTCACGCTTATACAGTGGAATGTCAAGAGCTTTCGTGCACGACTACCCCAGTTGCAGAACTTAATTAACACCTATTCTCCTGCCTTAATTGTCTCATAGGAAACTCGCCTATCCAAACTAATCTCCCCTTATTTGAAACACAACACATTCTATAGAAAAGATAGAAATGTCCGTGGGGGTGGTGTTGCTTTACTGCTCCATGCCCTTATTCCAGGCACTCCCCTCCCATTACATACCCCACTCGAAGTATTTTTAGCACAGGCTTCACTCTTTGGTAGAGTGGTTACAGTCTGTTATTTGTACATGCCCCCTGGCTTTTCTCTTACCTCACAGTTGCTTGATGATCTTGTACAGCAACTGCCAACTCCCTTCATTTTATTAGGGGACTTCAATGCCTATCGCTCTTGTTGGGGCTCCTCCTTTTGCGACGAGAGAGGGGTCCTCCTTGCTGACTTTCTTTTGGACAACTCCTTATTTTTATTTAATTTGCCCACTCCCACTTCCCTCTCTGATGCTACAGGGACTTTGATCTGTCCATTTGTAGTCAAGAACTGGCCCACCAGTTCCAGTGGTCCGTATCCTCTGACCTTTGTGAAAGTTACTATTTCCCTATCTTTCTGCACTTTACATCCTCCCTTCCTCCCATTCAACGACGTTTCCGTTTCAATTTGAAAAAAGCTGACTGGAGTGCTTATGTCCGTTTAGCCAACTTGCCCCCTCCCTCTCATGATGCCGATCTGGATTGTACAGCCATTTCTACCTCCAAACTCAGCCGCCTTTGCCTCTCTCTGTTCCATTGAATCCAACTATCGTTAATCCTAAGTACAATGAAGCATGGTGGACTGCTGAATGTGAAGCTGCCGTTTTGTAACGTAAGAAGGTCCTCCGTTGCTCTCGAAAGAACCCAATTCCGCGTCTATTTATCAACTACAAACACGCTCGAGCACTTGCTCGGCGCACTGTAAAATTAGCAAAGAGAACCTCTTGGATCAACTGTGTTAACATCTCCTTTGGTACACCCTCATCTGCAGTTTGGAGAAAGATCCGGGCCTTTCAAGGCTTCTCCTCTATGCTGCCGCGCAAGGTCTTAGTTAAAGATGGCATTCCATACTCTGACTGTCAACATCATTCGAAACTACATTGAACCCTTTGTTTATAGAATGGCCGAAGCTGAGCTCTCACATATATCTTTTCACCCTGATAATGGGGAAATTTATAACTTTTTTTTCACTCTGCCTGAGTGTTAGTCTCTCTACATCGTTCTGGCTCTTCCTCCCCTAGACAGGATGGTATCCATTATTCCTTTTTGCAACACCTGAGTTCTTCTGGTAAACTTCATCTCTTACGCTTCTATAACTCACTTTGGCTTACTGACTCCTCCCTACTCAGTGGAAGTAAGCTCTGATTCTTCCCTTTCTCAAGCCTGGAAAGCTTCCAAATGATGTTCAGTTATACCACCCTATTGCTCTCATCAGCAGCCTGTGTAAAGTCTTTGAGAGGATGGTCAACAGGAGGCTTCTTCTCTACTTGAAGCGTAGCTCTCTTTTAGATCTCCATCAGAGTGTTTTCCGCAGAGGCTTTCCCCCCTATGATGGACTTACCCGTCTGGAATGCGGTGTACGGGAGACAGCCTCATGGGGTGAATATCTTGTGGCTGTATTTCTTGATATCTCCAAGGCATTTGACTCAATCTGGCATCATGGTCTTCTGCTTAAATTACACAATCTGGGACTGCGTGGCCATTTAGCTAACTTTATTGCCAACTTCTTGCTGCACAGACGTATATCAGTATACTCTGATAACCATCTCTCAGAGATTTTTGAGATTGAGACAGGGGTCCCTCGAGGCAGTGTACTTAGTCCCACACTCTTTCTGATTATGATCAACAACATCTCCACTGCACCTCCTTCTGTCTCATATTCTATGTATGCTGATGATTGTGCCTTTTGGGCATAGGCGTACGGGACGGGGGGTCTGGGAGGGCTGCCCCCCCCCAAAGTCCCAAAACAATGGCGGAAAAATTGGAGTTTATTAAAATTAGACTCAGATGTACTAATTAAACCAAACATAATAAATTATGCATCAATTTTTTTTGCTTGTCTGCAATGTCGCATAAACGTGTCGCATTTAAACTTATAAAAACAAATTTGTTGCTTTATGTATTTCTTAAAATATTTTGTTATGTAATTTCATTTTTGAGGTACTCCTGAAATCTTTTCAATTTGTTATCTGATGGCAAAAAATTCAGTGTTTTGTTAGAGTTAATTTTTTTTTTGAATATGCATGAAAAATATATATACTTTATAATGCTCTGTGAATATATGCGCACTATTGCAACAAAATCTTTCATTTCTATGCCATATTAAGTTCATTATGCGGCATCGGAAAAGTTTGGCACCTTGGAAATTTTTCGGGCAAATTGCGAGCCGCTTCTCCGAAAGAATGAAACCCGTACGCCTATGCTTTATGGTACCTTCAGGTGATCTCCATGAGGCCTTAAAATATGCTCAGGACATGCTAGACGCTTTAATCGACTGGTCTCATGACTAGGGATTGAACTTCTCCGTTGCAAAAACGAAGTATATGGTCTTCACCAAACGTCCCATTCTTGACCATCCTCCACAACACTTAGACTCCTTTCCTATTGCTCGAGTAACTGAATATAGATTTTTAGGGATTGTCTTTGATCAAAGTCTGACCTGGAGGTCCCACATTGACTCCATCAAAAATCGGTGTGCCAAGCCTCTTTCTATCCTGGGATACCTCTCCAACACAACGTGGGGATCCGGCTGTACAAAGTTCTGGTTTGCTCCAGAATTGACTATGGAAGTTTCTTATATTCTCCTGCTGCTTCTTGTCATCTCTGGTCGCACTACCCTGCACTCGGGTGACCTCCTGGAGGCAGAGGCTCTTATTATGCCTCTACAATTTCGCCGTCTATTGTTGGGTCTTCGTTATTTTCTCCGCACCTTCAGCATAGCTCACCACCCTGTCAGCCGGTTGTCCCTGGACTTTTACTTGTTCCACTTTTATCTACAACGCCCCCATCTTTTGCTCTTCATTGCTGCTGCTCAAAGGATTTTCTCTGCTTTTAACATTTCTGCTCATGACCTACACTCCAGCGGGCTGTCCCCCTTCTAATTGATAACTCCATTCCCTTTCAATTATGACCTCCTTAAGTATTCAAAGTCTCAGGTAGCATCCCAATTTATCTACACAGATGGTTCTAAGCTTCTAGATGGACAAGCAGCATGTGCCTTTGTCATTTATATTATGCCGTTTTACAAGCAGTTCAATACATTTCTCACAACATGCTGCATCATCACAACTTTGTCATATGCTCTGATTCCCTTTCCGCTTTGCAAGCCCTGGAAAGAAACTCTTCCCCATATTTCCTAATCCACCGAATTTTACAGTTGCTACATTTGCTCCCCGATCATATCTCCATAATCTTCTTCTGGATACCGAGCCATGTGGGTAGCCCAGGAAATGAGGGTGCTGACGTTGCTGCCAGGAATGCAGGCGATTTCTGGCTCTCGAGTATGGCTCTAACTGTCTTCTCATGAGGCGCAGGCCCTCCTCCAGCTTCATGTCCAGAGTTGGTGGCAGGAAGTTTGGGATTCACTTCCTGCCCCTTATTGTACAGCAGCCCCTTCAATTCCTCTCCATTGGCCATCACCTAATTTATTCCGACGAGAACAGGTGATCCTGGCTAGGTTCCGCCTTGGTACTTGTCGCCTTATGCACCAGCACTTCTTCACCAATAGCCCCCCTGCTTTTAGTCACCCTTGTCATGCCTCACTTACCCTCTCCCATGTACTTCTTGAGTGTCCGGCATATAATGCTGCCCTTTTGCGTCTTCGGACTGTGTGCCGAGATCTCACTCTCCCCTTTCAACTAAGTTCCATTCTCAGCCCATACTTTCCTCTTCATCCTGTACTCAGCTTTTTGATGGAGTCCCAATTGTATGCATTCATTTAATTTTATTTATTTATGTATTTATTTATTTATTTTATTTTTTTTCACTTTCTGTATACAGTGGCGTACTAACGGGGGTGCGAGGGGGCGGTCCGCCCCGGGTGACAGCCAGGAGGTGGGTGCCATCGGGAGAGTTGAAATACCAGTACAAGCTTTCAAACCAAATGAAAAATTCGCCAAAGTAAGAAAAAAAATTCAAAAATGTTCAAACTATTACAACAGCTTAATGTTAGTTTCCACTATAAAATAAATTTTTATTTTTATTGGCAATACAAAATTTGCAAACGAAAAATTAAATATTTGATAAAAATTACATCGAAAGGCGAACGTTTGTTGACGTTTTAGTCATCAGTTTGTTGAGCATAGCCAGCTGGCCGCAACTGACATTTCCAAGTCTTGTTCACATGACACTGTGACTCCACATACATGAGTATGTTTCATTAAATAATTATGATAAAGCATAAAGTGCTGGTGTTTGTAACAATATCATGGTACTTATACCAGTGCCCAGTAATTTTTGACAATGTGGTATCATAGTGATGTTTAAGTGTTTATAAATGCATCGTCGTGATGTTATAATACCCGGTAAATGCATCGTCGTGATGTTATAATACATCAACAACTACAGTACTATTCTATATTGAATTAGTACTAATGCTTATTGGCTTAGTCAAGTTCAACAATTTTACAATGTCCAGTGTAGTATCATTGTATATTTAATATGTTGTTAATGCTTACTGCTTATTAAATAATGATATCAATTATAATAGCTAGCGTTATACCATACTATATTGAATTAGTGTTAATGCATTGGCATTGATAATTAATTGTCTCTGCTTGTCTGGGTTGATAGTCTGATAACTCAGTGGGTATCTGGTTGGAAAAAGTTTGAGAACCACTTGTTCACGCCTTCAACATCAAGTGCAATAGGAGAAAGTCCTGAAGATATTCAGCCTGGTGAATCTGAAGGGCAAATACAAGAAGCATCTTCACAAGAGGATTCAAATGAGAGAGAGCAAGGATTGGAGGATGGCAATTCATCTTCTAAAAGCAGTGAAACTGATGAAGAGGAAGGAGACGCCAGCAGAAGTCCACACCAACAGGAGGAAGACTCTGATGAAGAAGAGGAGACGGATAGATTTTCAATTTATTCTGATGTCGTTGCTTGGCCAATCCCGGTTCCAAATGACTTGAGAGTTGATCTTATTAAGAGGGGAAGTGAACCCTTCCAAAATAGGGATGGACCTTTCAGTGCAGTTCAAAGACAAGGAGAGAAATCCAAAGGAAGAGTCGACAGCTGACCACTGCATGGTTCTATAAGGCTCTGCCAAATGGCGAGAAAGTTTTGAGAACAAGGATGGTTTACTCTCCATCAAAAGAAAGTTTGTTTTGTTTTTGCTGCAGACTGTTTGCTCTTGATGACAAAGGAATTGGAACATCGAGCTTTGTCACTGGGTTTCAAGCATGGTGGAAGCTAAACCCAAAGGTGTCTGACCATGAGGCTTCTGAGCAGCATCTCTCATGCCTGGAGAAATGGAAGACCTTGGTAGGAGGGTTGAAGCTTCAAAAAACCATTGATCAAGTTCATCAAGCAACAATGGACAAGGAGAGAAAGAAATGGAGGGATATTTTACATTGCCTCTTGGACGTAACCTTGTTTCTGGCTCACCAGAATCTTCCTTTTCGTGGTCACAAAGAGGACATGTCATCAGCAAACAAAGGAAACTTCATGGAATTGGTAGAGTTGCTGTCAAATTATGATCCAGTTTTGAAAGAACATTTTGTAAGGGTTAAGTATTCTATTCCATCTGGGAGGAGAGTGGCTTCGTATTTATCTCCAAAGATTCAGAATGAGTTCATTTGCCTTTTGGGGAATTACGTCAAAGAGAAAATAGTGGCTGATATCAAGAAAGTAAAGTATTTTGGGATTCTTTTTGACAGCACTCCTGAGGTGTCCCACACTGATCAGATGTGTGAAGTGATCAAATACGTCCATATTGAATGTGACAAAGTTGAAGTAAAGGAATCATTCTTGGGCTTCTTCCCTATTGCCGGAAAGACTGCTGCTGAGCTCACAGGGGATATACTGAGACATCTGGAGAGAGATGGACTGGACATAAACCTGTGCCGTGGTCAAGGATATGACAACGCTGCAACTATGGCTGGGATTCATGGTGGTGTTCAGTCAAAGATGAGAGAGATTAATCCCAAGGCTTTGTTTGTGCCTTGTGCAAATCATTCTCTGAACCTTTGCGGAGTGCATTCATTTGGAAGTGTTTCTTCATGTGTGACTTCTTTTGGAACCTTGGAGAGGTCTATTCCTTCTTTTCAGTCTCAACTCATCGATGGGAAGTGCTGATGGAGAATGTAGGCATAACAGTCAAAAGACTTTCCCAGACAAGATGGAGTGCTCATTATGACGCTGTGAAACCAGTGAAGGCAAATTTTGAAAAGCTGACCTCAACCCTTGAAGTACTGTGCGATCCCAAAGAAAATGTGGACACAAGAGGATCAGCTCAGATTTTGCTGTCTGCTGTATGTGAGTTCTCTTTTTTGAGTTACCTTTCTGGTGTGAATTCCTGGAAGAGATTAATCTCACACAAAAGTATTTGCAAACAGTTGGAATCAGCCTTGAATAGTGCATTGTGAAGCTTCAAGCTCTAAATCTGTTTCTTGAAGATCAGCGCAATGAAATTGTGGAGAGGGCCATTCATTATGCAACTACAAAGTGTGAGGAAATGGACATTTCTATGGAGAGAAAGGGAGAGTAAAGCTCCGAAAAAGGATGCCAGGAGAGATGGCAAAGGATGCTGGTCTCACATTGCCAGAGGAAGTAAAAAGGGCTATGTTTGAATGTCTTGATCGCTTTCATCAAGAAGTGGAGATTCGTTCTAAGGCAATGGATCAAATTCTGTCAATCTTCGCTGTTATTCAACCAAACACTTTGGTTGTTGCAACAGAAGAAGAACTTCGGAAGTATATTCCAAATTTGACTCAGATTTTCGATGAATTCTCTGATGAAGATATCAGTGTGGAAATTGACGACTTTGGAGGCATTTGGAAGCTGCCAAAATCAGCGTTGAAGAGGCAAAGAAATGGACAGCATTGCAGTTTCTGGAGTTTATTGTGAAATGGGATTTTTGTGAATCTTTGCCAAGCTTGTCACTGTGTTTGAGATTCTTTTTGACTGTCTGTGTGTCTATTGCTTCATATGAAAGAAGTTTTTCCCAAATTGAAATTGATAAAAAATTTCTTTCGCTCGACCATGAGTCAGACAAGATTGACAAATCTGGCTTTATTTCAACTGAACATGAATATATGCAAAGAAAGTGAATTTTGATGAGGTCATTGATCAATTTGCAGAAATTAAGGCTCGAAAGCAGACTGTGAATCCTCTCTCTTTACCTTTGAAGAATAGGCTGAGCGTTGAGACTGGATTTCCTGTGTTTTTTGTATAGAATAAAATGCAGTATTACCTGCTCACTGAATTTTTAATGTCCTGCATTTTCCTTATTTCCAATTTGCTTATGACAGTACTGTACTGTTTAAAAATCTACTTGCAAACATAATATATTTTTCTGTGTGTTTAAATTTTAAAATTATTTATGGGGGATGCCAAAGGAAGGATCCGCCCCGGGTGCCAAATACTTTAGGTACGCCCCTGCCTGTATATGTAGCTAGAGGCCCTCTTTTGAAGCGCCACAGAGTCGGCCTGTGGCTGAAGAAGGTGATGGGTCTCTTACTCTCCTGTAATTTTTTCCCATTTATTATGCCCTGAACACTTGTGATTAATTCTTAACTTCGCAGCATATATTGTCTCCGTTCTGGTGTTAATAACCCATTGGATTGATGTACCATTAAACTTGATCAATCAATGAAACATTCGTCAGCCGGACTCTTTACTCATTCGTCAGTCAGACTCCTAACTGAGCAGACGCATTCCCATGGCTCTTTGATATTGTTTCTACTTTGGATATTGCAGATAAATTTACTGTTGGAAAGTTCTGAATTTTATATACTTGCGTTTATATTCACATTGTTTAGTTAAGTAACTGAATATTTGCGGTTTTTAGTGATTTAGAAGTTTTCAAAGTGTGTCGGCTTAATTTAACTTAAACTTGTGACGGTTATAAAAGTCTTACGAAGATAGGATTAAAGAGTTAGACTTGCATTCACTCGAAACTAGGAGATTAAGGGGGAGCTTATTGAAGTTTTCAAAATCGTTAATAAAATCAATAACGTAAATTTTGACAAATTGTTCATTTTCGATAATAGCAATACTCGTAATAACGGATTTAAATTACATGGTAGGCGTTTCATTACTAACATCGCTAAAATTTATGTTTAAAGTAAATGATAAATGGAATAATCTTCCCGCGTCCGTCGTGAACTCTACCAACGTTAATATGTTTAAAAACCGTTTAGATAGGCATTTTAAAAATATTAACGTCGTTTAAAATAATAAAACAATTAGCAACAGGAGCTCTTGGGATAATGGTCGAGGTTTGAGTCTGTTGACGATTGATGTGAGTTTGTGACATGCCAGTGTGTGATATGCCTGCGTTAAATTTATATTATGTAAAAAAATTAGACTAAGATGAACTTAGATGTAGTTCGTAGCGTAAACTAGCCCACTTTTTGTTCTACTCTTCATACTTTTTTTTACCTCATCCTCTCTTTACTTGTATGTCTGTAGTTTGCATGGTATGACAATGTTTCCTTCAGTTAAGATTGTGTTTGCATGTTTGTAAGCGTTCTTATTTTACTTCTTTTCATCTTTCACCCTTTTCCTATTCTCTTCGACTATTTTTCCGACTTGTCGGCAGTGGCTGTTGGATGATGATGGTGAGTCTTTCTCTCTCTTTTTCTGAATTAATGTTAACTCACGAATGATAGGTTTTGCTAATTACTAACCGCTTATTCTCTTTTATGTTAGGGTCTTTGTTAGCCTTAACTTCTGTAGATCTGTAGATCTGCAGCACTTACACAATACATAACCAGTAGTATTCAGTAGATTTTGGTTATTGAATTATTCGAATTTTTCTGTGCCCCATTGTTATAGGCTTGAGTTAGTATTTAATGAACAGCTGTGGGCATACGAGGGTACTTCAATAGTATTCGCACTTTTTATTTTAATAATATAGTATATATAATATATACTCGTAATAACGAGCCAAACTGAGATCTATAGGCTTATTTAGGCTAGCAACAGTATAGGCTTACTTAGGCTAGCAACAGTAGGCTTATTTAGGCTACTCGTAGCTGTCACATATCGTACGAGTAGTGAGCATGGCTGCGCCGCTTTCAATTTGTACTGGAAGAACAGAGATCCGGAGTTCGTTTTTTGTGGGCAGTAGGTGTGAAAGGAGCTGAAATTCACACGCGTTTATGTGCTCAGTATGGGAATAATGCGTTACCATGGCGAAGTGTGTACGAGTGGATTCAAATGTTCAAGGAAGGTCGGAAATGTGTGACAGATGCTCAGCGCTCAGGACGACCGTCAACATCACCCAGTGGTGACAAGCAGGAAGAAGCCAGAGCCATGACTTTCGATGACAGAAAATTAACAATAAAAAAATTGCATCTTCATTAGACATCAGTCAAGGGTCAGCCTATTCGATAGTTCATGTCATTCTTGGCTTTCACAAGGTTTGTGCAAGATGAGTGCCCATATTGCCCAAAACAGTTGACAGAAGAGCACAAGCGTAATCGTATGGACGTCTGCTCTCTTGTTTTCGCACGGTATCATAATGAAGGTAAAACTTTTTGGAGCGCATTATCACTGGAGATGAAACCTGGATCCATCACTATGAACCAGAAAGCAAACGACAGAGCATGCAATGGAAGCATCCAACATTTCCCATTAGAGGGAAGTTCAAAGCGCAGCTGTCAGCAGGTGAAGTTATGCTAACACTGTTTTGGGATACACGAGGCCCTATCCTTGAACATTATCTAGAGCGTGGAACTACAGTAACAAGTGCATCGTATTCTGACATGCTTCGGAATGAGTTAAAGCAAGCAATTCGCACAAAAACGGAGAGGGAGATTGTCGGAAGGTGTTATTCTGTTACACGACAATGCGCGCCCTCATACCGCTGCACAGACTAGAAAATGCCTTCAAGATCTTAAATTTGAAGTTCTCGACCATCCAGTCTACAGTCCAGACCTGGCACCTTCGGATTTTTACCTGTTTGGACCAATAAAAGACGCTTTGAGAGGTCAGTGATTCCAAGGTGATGATGACCTGAAGGAGGCGGTGCACACAGCCAAAAACATTCGTTTGTGATGGCATTAGGAAGCTTGTAGATCGCTGGACTAAGTGTATTGAGAAACAGGGAGACTATGTTGAGAAGTGATGTGTTTATAATCTATCAGATGTGAAAATAAAATTGTGAAATAAAAAGTGCGAATACTCATTGAATTACCCTCATATATACACACACACATATATATATATATTATATATATATATATATATATATATATATATATATATATATATATATACACACACACACACACACACATATATATATATATATATATATATATATATATATATATATATATATAGAGAGAGAGAGAGAGAGAGAGAGAGAGAGAGAGGTTATAAAAAAGCTTTGGTTGAAATATGAGTATATAATTTTTCTACTTATATTTCGTGCGTGTTTCTGTCATTGCATCAAACTGGTCATCTTCACAAATGTTGACCATATACTGCGATGAAAACATTTCTCACCGGTCAGCTGCGTTGAAGATTAACATCGCTGTTTCAGCACTGTGGCCCTTCAGGATAAAAGTACTCTACCGTATATATAATATATATATATATATATATATATATATATATATATATATATATATATAATAATTAAAATATGTGCAGTATATGCATTTCACTTTGTGAATGTAACTTACGTAATATCTCCTACTTCGAATACGTCTGGTGACGAAAAGATATCTGTTTGATTGCCTATATTCTTTACGGCTAGCAACGTGTGATCATGCACTGGTAAAAATAACAACTAATATGATGTCGATATGTACGTTGACCCCTTTTATATGTGGGGGCAATGTTCCAAATCCTGACATAGGTCAGAGATCGGAAGACCAATCGCCAACTCGATGACTTCCTGATTGTCGGATAACGTCTATGTGGGCGTGGCATAAATGTCATTTGTATGTGGGTCTATGGCCCAGTTCAAGTGACGTAGGCGTGGTCGCCAACTCGAGACTTTCTGATTGGTCGATGTCGTTTCTGTGGGCTTGTCAAAACTGGTTTAAACAACCCTCAGATTTTTTGATTTTGATAGGTGGACGCTGAACATAATTAATTTAAATTAATTTTTAGCACTATTTTAATTAGGTATTATTATTATTATTATTATTATTGTTGCTATTATTATTTTAGGCCACTACATGCCTACGTCCCTATAGCAGCATTTGTACATTTTTCATAATTCACCACCATACGTAAGAATCACTTTTATATGAAAATGAAAAAATCTGGCTTAACAATTAAATTATATTCTAAAATATTAACGCCTGCGTCCTTATTTTGGGTACGCGAAATTTCTTAACGTAACGCTTCGGTTAACCAGGTGTTCAGGCACCAGAAGGACGCCTGAACATCTGGTTCATTCGGGTTCATTAGTTCGCACTGAATCCAACAGCTGCTTTGGGTAACAGGTGTTTGAGGGTAATCTGAATAATAAATCATGGAACAGAAATATGGCTTTTGTTTTTCGCAAAAGGTTTGTTAAAGCAAGAAAATAATAATAATAATAATAGAAACATAAGTTTATTTAGGCTTAAATGAAAAGCTTTGATTCATCGCGTTTCTTCTAAAAGTTCGGCTTGTAGTCCATGGATTTTTAGGTAACAAGAAGAACGACAACTACAAAGAGCTAGTAAAAAATCTACTCAAAAACTTTCAAAGGTTAGGTTGTAGAATGTCCCTGAAGTTACACTATCTGTACTCGCATTTAGAATTTTTCAGACCAAATTTGGGTGACGTAAGTGAAGAACATGGTGAACATTTTCACCAAGATATCCAAACCATGGAGAGGAGATATCAAGGAAAATGGGACGAAGCTATGATGGGCGACTATATCTGGTGTTTAATACGAGATAATCCACGGGACTACAAGAAAAAGTCGCTCAAATGTACATTTTTAAGCATTATCCGTTTAGATTTGTGAGCATATTTGTGTGCATATTATATTTGGTGCATTATATATACATTATACACGCATTATATATATACACATTACAGGGACGTGCCCTCTGGGTAGGCAAGGTAGGCAGTGCTTACCCTGAATAAAACTAAAAATATTAAATATAAAAAGTAAATGATTTTCACTTCATTATATAAATGTTAATTTAATGTAGGAAATTCAATGTATAAATTTGTAAATGGATAATATTGTGTTAGAAGCACAATTTTCCCGTGCCTTTCAACCTCTATATATATTAACGCTTGACAATGAAATTTTCCCACGTGCCGTGAGTGGAGCTCCAAGCTGTGACAAATACTGCGCTATATAAGCAGATTTAGTTCTGCTTTTCACTCAGTGTTTTGCCATTCGGGCACATGGTCGGGTGTGTGGCTGTGCTGTGCGCGCGTGTGTTGTCGTTTGCCTCTGGTGATTGAACTAAATTTTAGACATTTTATTTCAAAATTTAACCCTTTTCAAATATGGACAGTGAGTATCTTAAGAATTTTTCTAAACTGTCTTATGAAGAAAGGTTGAATGTGATTAAAAATGGTAGGCCGACACCGGAACTGAAACAGTTGCTACAACGTAAAGGAACAAAAATAATCAGAACGTTTCAAACGACGTGGTACAGCAAGAAAGAGTGGTTGTGTGGTTGTGTTACAACAGGTAGCTCTTTTGTTTTCCATGCTTGTTATTTTCCGTATCTAGTGAAAGTGTGTGGATAAGAACAGGATATTGTGATTTAAATAATTTGACTAATGCTTTAAGTAAGCACGAGAGGTCTGCTGCGCATTATGAAAGTCAAATATCGTTGAAAACATTTGGATCTACACGAATCGACTTGAGCATAGATAAGCAAAAAAAACTTAGCATTGAAATTCACAATAAAAAGGTAAAGGAAAACAGAGACATACTGAAAACATTAATTTCTGCTACTTACTTTTTGATTAAACAAGAACTTGCTTTCCGCGGTGATAATGAAGATAAATCCTCTTTAAATCGTGGAAACTATATTGAGTTACTGAACTACACTGCAAAATTTGACCAAAAATTAGCACAACATTTACAGACTTCATCCGTGTTTTCTGGCGTTTCTAACAAGATACAAAATGACTTGATTGAAGCAGTAGGCATAGCTGTAGAAAATAATATTAAAGAAGATATCGCAAGATCCCCATTCATTGCTATAGAAGTGGATGAATCGACTGATATTTCAAATACAGCTCAATGTTCCACAGTTTTAAGATATGTATCGGATTCTGAAATTAAAGAGGCTTTCATAGGATTTGACGAACTTAAAGACAGAAGAGCTACTGGTGTAACAGAATGCATATTTAAAAATTTAGATAAATACAACTGTGCTGAGAAGCTTGTAGCACAGACATATGATGGAGCATCGTGTAATGGCATCGCATTTAAATGGCGTTCAAGCTAAAGTAAGAGAAAGGCATCATCAGCGTTATTTACCCATTGCTACGCTCACAAGTTGAATCTTGTTCTATCTCAGTCAGCGAAATTTATACCTGAATGTACAATCTTTTTCAAGACCATTGATGGTCTTGCTGCATTTTTCAATCACTCTACAAAACGAACGCAATTTCTTGATGAAATAGTACATAAACGCATTCCAAAGGCTGCACCAACGAGATGGAGTTCTAACTCAAAGCTAGTGCAAACTATTTTACACTATCATAGTGACCTTTGTAAACTTTTCAACAACATTGACAGCAATCCTTTATTGTGGGACTCAGATACTTTAGTGAGGAGTAATGGATTTTATAATTGGCTAACGAAAGATTCAACATACTTTCTTCTCATGGTATATGATAAGATTTTCATTAGAACTGACACACTCTTCAATATCTTACAAACTAAAATTATAGATATTCCATATTGCATTGAAAGAATCAATGAAACAATGAATTCCCTCGAGGGTCTGCGCAAAAATTTTGATGATATCTATGAGAAGTTTGAAGAATGTTTCAAAGAAAATAACTTGACTGAATCAAAATGTCGTACAAAAGGTCCAATTAAAAAAGAAAGAGAAAGAATATTCTGTCTAATATTGAATGATGTACTGCAGCATATGGAAGCAAGATACAGTGACTTCAAAAATTTACAATTTATTTCATTAGTTGATAGTAAAAAGTTTCTAAAACTAGCTACATAAATTGATAAGGATGCACTAGAAAGTTTAGAGAAGAATTATGGTAACTTCTTCGATGTCATAAGATTGAAAACTGATCTAGCTGGAATTTATAGTGCACAAGTGTTCAGGGATAAATCAATTAAAGATTTGCTTGCTTTCATATTTCAAAATGGACTTGAACTAACGTTTCCTGAAGCGGTGAAGCTGTTGCAATTGATTTTAACAATTCCAGCTACAACAGTTTCTGTTGAGAGGTCATTTTCAGCTTTGAAAAGAATTAAAAGCTACACCAGGAATAGAATGAAACAGGAAAGGCTTTCATCACTTGCCCTAATTTCAATTGAAAAGGAAAGATTTACTAAAATGGAGCAAAATCCCACTTACAATTTCTTTGAAAAAATTACAGATATTTTTGTTACTAACAAGAGAGAAGAATGGAATTCATCTACAAATAAAGTGGTAAGTAAATATTTGTTGTTGACCAAAAATTAGCACAAATGGTGCGGAAGGGGTTAATTATGCTTAAAATTCGTTGGTGGCTGGGGCTCCTCCCCGGAACCCGCTGGGGGAGCTCGCGCCCACCCCAGACCCCCTAGCTTGGAACCGCTCGCTTCGCTCGCGCATTGAGTCTGACTACCCTGAGTATTTACTCACGGCACGTGCCTGACACATTATATACACTATACAGGGTGTACATAAAGTCAGGATCTATTTTTGTGAAATAATTATTTTTTTCTATTTTTCTTTTCAGAAGCCCTTAGAATGAATACAGAAGAGCGTGTGGCAATAGTAATTTGGCGAATCGAGGGAAAGAAATACAATGACATCAGAGAGAAGTTTAGAAGGAGATTTCATAAGCCGGGGCCAATAGACAAGACAATACGAAAATTGGTGAACAAATTTAAACGAACAGGATCTGTAAATGATGAAGCAAGATCAGGACGACCGTGTATGTTAGATCTTACCGTGAATGCAGTACGCGGAATTATCACTGAGGAGCCACGTACGTCCGTTCGTGCTGCATCACACAGACTCGGCCTCCCGACGTCATCTGTGCACAAAATTCTGAAAGTTAATTTGCAGAAGAAAAGCTATCATTTGCAGGTTTTACATGATTTACATGAGGAAGATTTCCCTCGACGAAGTGCTGTGTGTGCTGATCTCGTAGAACAAATCTGGAGTGATAATTTAATGGACAACATTCTCTTTAGTGATGAAGCCACTTTCCATACGTGTGGAAAAGTAAATCGCCATAACTGTCGAATTTGGGCAGATGAAAGACCGAATGATTTCGTCCAAAATTGGGAAAGAGACTCACCTAAAGTTAATGTCTGGATGGGTTTAACAAAATCTAAGGTTTATGGTCCTTTTTCCTTTGCTGAAGCTACAGTTACGGGGCTTATTTATCTGGACATGTTGCAGCAATTCCTTGAACCTCAGCTGATTGGGGATAGGACTGTTAGTACCGTCGTCTATCACCATGATGGTGCTCCTTGTCACTATGCCAAAATTGTTCAGGATTATCTAAATGGACGTTTTCCAAATCGCTGGATCGGACACGGAAGCAACAGACCTTGGCCAGCGAGATCACCAGATTTAACCCCTTTAGATTTCTTTGCATGGGGCTTTATCAAATCGCACGTCTATCAGACGAAGATTACGAGTCTTAAAAACTTACGTACACGTATACGAACTGCTGCAGATAACATAACCCCGCAAATGCTCCAGAATGTGTTTAGAAATGCTGCGGAACGATTTGAGCTGTGCAGGGATACTGATGGCGTCACGTCGAATCCTACTCTTATTATTTAATAAATGTTACCACTTTATCATTTTATGATTGAATTCCATGTAATTTCCAAGTGCTTCACAAAAAAGATCCTGACTTATGTACACCCTGTAATATACACATTATATATCTTTAAATATGAAATATATTTATTTTCCTTTCCTTTCCTTCATTGTGATTTTGCTCTCTGATAAGCCACTAGGTACAAAAAATAGATCATGGTTTTCAGAAGAAACTAGTTTTCACGAGAAAACTAATACGATTTTTTAATTCAGCACACCCAAAACATAAAGAACACCAAAAAAAGATAAACACAAATTTTCCAAAATTTTGTTACATACAGTAGTGTTATTTATCTGTACATATTTACTGCCACTGTACACTCACCTACGTGTACAGGTACATTCAGAGATGCACAATACATACAAATGTATTTAAATACTAAATACATTATTTTCCAAAAAAGTATTTATATACTAATACATTACAGGTTATGAGGATGTATTTAATACTAAATACAATACTCGAAAATGTATTTAAATATATTTCAAATACTTTGTAAGTGTACACACACACACACACACACACACACACACACACACACACAACACACCCTTGCGGGGCATAAATCGCTTACTTGCTGCAGCCATTGGCCTTCATAAGCACAAGGCTTTCAAATAATTAGTCGGATAATTTTCCTCTCTTAGGGAATGAGTGATACCTGCAAAGGAAAACTGTCGTTCTACACCGGTGCTGAAGAAGGCAGTGTAGTATTGAATCATATGAACATACGTTCAGATACGTTAAAGCTTTCATTTCCGGTGTTCCAGATCTAGAACTATTTAATGCTTTCTTATCGAAGGGAAAATAATCATCCTGATGGGGCGAGGAGTCGTTACCATTTTGAGAGAAGCCTGACGCTGCTACCATAAAGGTATCTCGCACAGATGAAATTTTTGCTTGAACATCCCAATTTCCTTTCAATAAGTAATACAACCAATCTTACTGTTGCCTCAGGCACGAGTGACTCGTAACAGGCCTGGTAATCTGGGTGACTTTGGTTTGGTTCACTCTGCCGCTCTGCCTCAATACATGATTGGCGTTCACCAAATGTATTTGTAAAATGTATTTAAAATAAGTATTTATAAATACTAAATACTTCTCAAATGTATTTAAATATGTATTTAAATACAAGGTCTAGATGTATTTATAAATACAGTACTTAAATACATTATGTATTTAACTACGTATTTGAGTAATGTTAAATACATTATTGCCCATCTCTGGGTACACTTATTTAACTTATTGATTATTTATCTATACTTATTTACATACACTATGTACAGGGATACTTATCAATACAGCACTGTCCACTAGTCACTGTCCTCCGCAAATATGTCCAAAGGAGGCTCGGGAGTGGGTGCAAGGACAGTTGACATGCCTGAGGTTGTAGAGGTGGAGGGCAGAGAGACAGAGGAGGTGTTACTCCCTGCATCAGTGACACTGATGAAAAGGCTTGAAAAAGGTGCTAATTTTCTGCTGCACTTTCCTCTGCTGCTGGTCGTGCATGAATTCCAGCCTCAACATCCTGATCATTTCATAGTAACGGCTGTACTTTCCGCCCCTTTGATCAATTATTCTGAGCAGACTGTCAGCAGCTCCAACACCCACAGCCAATGATGATTTAGATGCCTCCTCTTTCTCAGCCTCCTCCTGGCCTTGATCAGACGAAGTAGAAACATCATGTGCTATCTCCTCCTCTGTCATATGGTGGTATCCAGGTACATTAGCATCCTCCTCCAACCACTCTTCCACCTCCTCCTCTGTTAAGTCACCCTGATCTGAAGTCTGCAACAGGTGGGTAAAGCCTTCTGGCTCAAAGCCATCAAAGTTGCCCAGAGCTTTGGGGATATGAAGCAGCTTCATCCACCCATTCTTAAGGGTGTTCAGGGGCACTTTCTTCGATAAACTTCGCAATTTGTCCTTAGCCTTTATGATGTTATATAGGGAAGACTTACGCAGATTATAAGTTTGCATGACAGGCCGGCACACCACGTTCGTATTTTTCTACCACCTCTAACTTCACACTCAGAGATAATATCTGCCTCTTTTTCTTGGGTGTTGAGGAAGTAGCAACCTTTCGACCTTTAGACGACATGTTTCTGGCACAATGAAAGCATAATATAAAGCACAATAGAGGTCAGAATATGGTCACTTCGGAGAGCGGGTGGTGTTTTCAAACTGGGGCGACCACGTGATGCCTGGCGAGCTGGCCGATAGTAAACAAAGTTGTCCGGACGCCATACGGCATATCTTCAGCTGTAACGAACCCGAGTCCGTATATAAGAACCTAGTCCGAAAGGGTTAGAGTGCCGTTAAAGCCGAGGTCCGTTATATAGGGTGTTTACTATACCCCCCCCCCCCCCCCTCTCTCTCTCTCTCTCTCTCTTCTTCCCAAAGTATGGATTTATGTAGTCTTTCCCAGTAATTTACTGATTTTGGATTTGAAGTTTATGTGAATTCCTTCTAACTGACTAACTTATTTTTATATGGGAACGTTAAGACTGAATAATTTTCCAATTTTTGTATGATCAGTGTTTTATAGGTTCTCAGCATATGACCCGTTATTCCTTTTGCTTTGTTTATTGCTATCTTATTTCTTTCCTTAAATCTCGTATCATCTTTCATTACGACTCCTATATCTTTCGCTTTTGAGTTCCTCTGAACTTTCTGTTCACTTCTTTTTTTTTTATGCAGGAAGGTGTCAAGGGCAAATGCCCACAAAAATGTCCTCCCATAGAAGGAAAAAGACTATCGAAATCAAGGTCTCCGAGGCTGTTAAAAACTAATTTTATTTTCAATTTTTAAAAGAATGTGTAGTGTGTAAGATGCATGTACATGTAGTGAGGAATAGAGGGAGAAGTGTGTGTTTAGGAGCATGCTGGACTGCTCACAAGGTGGATGGGACACGGAAAAAAGATTAGCTAAGGAGGACGATGACAAGAGAAACGGGAGTTCCAGCACTCCCTGTTTCCTGCCAAACGTCCTTCTCAGAGTACTTCGCTGGTCGACTGGTATCTACAATCTCTTTAAATAATATATACATATATACCAGAGACTGCTATTTGAGACATATTAAATCACAGATTTTAGTTCATTAGTTTTCCCGTTGAAAATTTTTGGTGTTAAATTTTATAGTATTGTCTTCTGACCATCCACATGTATATCCTCTTTGTGTCTGCTTGTTAGGTTAGATTAAGTTAAGTTATATAAAGTAAAACCATAAGCCTGTCTATGAACGTTTTCGTCGACGAAGTTTATCAGTCTGTTCTGCAGATAGTAACTCACAAATTCAGTGATTTTCCCCCGGATAACGGTATGCACAAAAGCGTTTTCGGTGGTGAATATTTGGGATCAAGGTAAAATTCATTATTTTTTTTATGCAGGAAAGAGGGGCCAAGGGCGAACGCCCGCAAAAGCGCTCCTCCCCTCCCCCGCATAGAAGACGAAGAGAGCCAAAATCAAGGTGCAGAGCTTTCGAGATGCTTAGACACTCTGCGTGTGAAAGATTGGGGGTCATAGACAGGGGGAAAAATGGATTGAGGAAGATTGTTCCAGAGTTGACCGGTTGAGTAGATGAAAGACTGGAAATATCGATTACCCCTTGCATTAGAGAGTCGGACAGAAAAGGAATGACAAAGTGTAGAAAGTCTGGTGCTGCGTGCTTTCCTTAAAGGAGGAGGCATGCAGTTAGAGAGTTCAGAAGAGCAATGTCCGTTATAATAGCGATAGTAAAGTGAGAGTGAGGCAACATTGCGTCGAAGAGAGAGAGAGATTGAAGACAATCAGTTGGAGGCGGGGGTTCAGGAGACGAAAAGCCTTTGATTCCACCCTGTCAAGTACGGCTGTGTGGGTTGAGCCACCCATACACGAGAAGCATACTCCATACAGGGGAGGACAAGATCCCTATACAGAGACAGCAACTGAGCAGGGGTGAAGGAACTGCGAAGCCGGTACAGCACACCAAACTTCTTGGAAGCTGTTTTGGAAAGAGAGTATATGTGATCTTTCCAGGAAAGATCATGAGAAAAAGGAAAACGCCAACAATGTTAAGAGAAAGGGAAGGACTGAGTTGTGTATTATTGAAAGTAAGGGATAGTGGTGTGGAAGATTATGACGAGGAACTGACGGAGGAACTGAGTTTTCGAGGCATTGAAAGCCACAAGGTTTTCTCTGCCCCAGTCAGAGATAACAGAAAGATAAGAGGTCAGGTGCTCCATAGCCGTACTACGCGAGTCATGGAGTGACTGTTGAGAGGGACGCTTTCGGAAGCGGGGAGGGAGAAGTGAAGCGTGGAATCATCGGCATAGGAGTGAATAGAAGAAGAAGTGCGATTTAAAAGATGATTAACAAATAAAAGGAAAAGAGTGAACGACAGGACAGAACCCTGAGGAACACCACTGTTGATAGCTTTAGGAGAAGAAAAGCGGCCATCTACAAACGCTGCTATAGAGCGGGCAGAAAGGCAATTGGAGATGAAGGCAAAGATAGAAGGATACAAACCGAAAGAGGACAGTCTGGAAATTAAAGATTTGTGGCAGACTCTATCAAAAACTTTCGATATGTCTAGCGCAATAGCAAAACTTTCACCAAAATCCCGAAAGGAGGATGACAAAGGGTCAGAGAGATATGCAAGAAGATCGCCAGTAGAGCGTCGGAACCCATACTGACGATCTGAAAGAAGATTGTGAGAAGAAGGTGTTAAGAATCTTCCTATTAAGGATAGGTTCAAGAACTTTAAAAAGGCAAGAAATCAAAGCAATTGGGCGATAGTTGGAGGGTTGAAAGCGGTCACCCTTCTTTGGGACAGGCAGAATGAAAGCGAACTTTCAAAAGGAAGGAAAAGTACTAGATGAAAGACAAAGACGAAAAAGTTTGCCCAGGCAGGGTGTCAGCACAGAAGTACAGTTCTTAAGAGCAACAGGTGGAACACCATCAGGACTGTACGTCTTCCTAGAGTTGAGTCCAGATATGGCAGAAACAACATCAGAAGAAATTCTAATTTCAGATATAATAAAGTCAGAGTGGGGAGGAAATAGAGGAATAGCTCCGGAATCGTCCAGGGTTGAGTTGGAAGCGAAAGTTTAAGCAAATAGTTCAGCTTTATCAAGAGAAGAGACGGCAACTGAGCCATTAGAATGGAAAAGAGGAATGAAAGAAGAGGAAGTAAAGTTGTTGAAGAGGTTCTTAGCTAGATCCAAGAAAGGGCGAGAAGAATTAGAATTGGATAGGTTTTCACATTTTTGTCGGCTGAAGAAATTTTTGGCGAGTCGAAGAACAGATTTTGCACGATTCTGGGCAGAAAATAAGCTGAGTGAGATTCAGGAGTTGGACGGCGACGGTATCTTCTGAAAGCCTCCCCTCTGTTGCGGATAGCATTAGAACAACTAAAGTTAAACCAAGGTTTTTTGCATTAGTGCTAAGAATAGATATGGGGCTCACCTGAAGATCTTCCCCCCAGGTAGAGCTGGGGGGGGTAAGATCTTCAAGTGGATCGGGCTAGGGGGGGGGAAGATCTTCAGGTGATTCGAATATGGAATGTACGGCTGCATGCCCGAGAGAATCACTTCCATGATACGCTCACCACACTCGGAACTGCCCCGGCCACGGAAGTAGTAATCATTCCATGGGAAATCACAGAAGTACTGCCTAAGGGCCTCCCAATGCGAAGCCAAAGTGCCAAAGGCACCTCCTCTTGGGAGGACCCAAAGGCCGAATTGGAGTGATAGATTAGGAAACAGATATAAGATTGTGGTCGGAGGAGCCCAACGGAGAAAAAAGTTTGACAGAGTAAGAAGAAGGATGAGAGGTAAGAAATATATCCAGAATGTTGGGCCTATTTCCAAGACGACCGGGGATATGAGTAGGGTGCTGTACAATCTGCTCTCGGTGATTCAGGATAGAAAAGTTTTTGTAAACTAGTTCACCAGGGATGTTAGTGAAATAAGAGGAAAGCCAAAGGTGGTGGTGAACATTGAAATCTCCTAAACTGGAGATTTCAGTAAAGGGAGAGCGAAATAGAATGTACTCCACTTTGGAAGTGAGGTAGTCAAAGAATTTTGGGTAGTCATTTAGTGAAGTATTTATTTAATCTTTAAAACAAATGAACATTATAAAGTTATTTTAGTTAATTTTAGTTAATCTTCAGGCACAAACGCACATGGAATATTATATATATATATATATATATATATATATATATATATATATATATATATATATACTGTATATTATATATATATATATATATATATATATATATATATATAGGGTGAACCAAATGTAGGTGGACAGTAAATGATAACGTTTATTTTGAGAATACATATTTAATTTTTTTGTATACTATAATACAAAATAAAATTTAAATAAATTTAGTTATAATATTTAATATAATAACACAAACACCATAGTTATAATGAACACCATAGTTATAATATAATATAACACAAACCGTATTCAACCTACTGTCCACCTACTTTTGGTTCACCGTGTATATATATATATATATATATATATTATATATTGTACAGTATATATATATATATATATTAGGGTGACAACTTCTTATAAGGATAAAATTTGAAATTCAAAATAATTTGCCGGCCATTTGTCCAATGCTGCCACCCTATGAAGAAACACCGTAGACGAAATCTCATGGAATTCGGAAAGCATTTAGGGGTGCCTCGAGTCACATGAATGAAACTGTCGCGCGGAAGAAATTTCAAGAATGAACGAGTTTCGACAACGCTTCAAAAACAAAAATGTTTCGAGAATGCAAGTGTATTATATAATTTAATAGAATTGTTTCCTTTATTTCATACTATAGATTATGCAAATCGATTAATTTATTTCATTAAATTAAAATTTTCATAAATAAATCGTTAAATAATATGATGTATCAATCTTTGGATGATCAGCTTTTGGTGCTTCAAGTTCATTTTGCATACGACTGCCTGACTGAAAACAACGCTTAGAAGTTCTCTCCCGATTCTTTTAAGATATCTAAGGTAATATTTTTTATTTTGATACATTGATTATATTATTATTGGAAATTGTTCTAGAAAAGTTTCATTAATTGTTGGCATAGTTTGATGTTTAAATTATTAAATTTTGGAACTGAATTTGATTTCCTATGATAATATATATACGACGAGTATATAAATATATATACAGGGCCGTCGAGAGGGTGGGTCAGGGGGGCCAGTGCCCCGGGGCCCGGGTGTCTGGGGGCCCGCAGGAGAATAAAAAAATCGTAAAAAAATAAATAAGGATCATAATAATCATTAAGAAATTGTGACGTTTTTTTCATTCAGAGCTCCTTACATGTAATTTCTTACATGTAATATCTGAGTATCCTAAAAGTCAACACTAAAATTCATCAATCTGACACATTTTTTCAAATGTAGCTTCCGTTCTCACGCTTTGTGGTATGATCGAAAGTAGCCAAGGTCAATAAACTTGAGAAATATTTAACCATATATATAATGCCTTGACACTTGGTGTGGGGGCCCGTAATGTTTGCTAGCCCTGGGGCCCGTTAATGGCTCTCGACGGCCCTGTATATATATATTACAATATAAATGAGATCTTTAAAAATGGAATCATAATACGAAAAAAATTAATGCCCAATGGCGACTACACGCACAGCGAGTCAAATTTGGCTCATTGGCCATCCCATACCCGAGATCAAGGGCGCACGGCTTCCTTCAATTGGAGACGTTTTACGCCTGTTTTTTCACTTTCACATAGAGCACAAGACAGTGAACGACTCAGCGAAGGATGGCATCATCAGTCATTGGTTACTGGAGAAATCCCGGATACCTACCATCACAGAGAAGAGCATTGGTCGAAAAGTGGTAGATCTTTTTCTTACTTGGAAGCTTCTCCAGAAAAATCGTGCTCGCGCTACGGAAACCCAGCGGAAAAAAGAAGATGAGTTCCGTGATAATTTGGAAAATCTTTTCGATGTCGCCCACCCTAAAGCGATGGAACTTTTGATCATCGAAGAAGATCGAGCCTTCCTTATTGCTCAGCGAGAAAAAGGGAGGAGGGGAGTAATGGGAGGAGTTGACAAGAAAATGGCTCATTCTGTCATGCGTCGGGAACAAACTGAAAGACGCCTAGCTCAGCACCAACCTCAAGCCAATATTACTTTTGAAAATATTGAGCTGGAATCTTCTTCTACGTCTGAAGCACCAAGTTCTGCGCCATCATCTGAAGACTCACCGCCTGCCTCTCCTGAAAAACGCAAGTGTTATGCTCGTGGCACTATCCAAGTCATCACTCACGAATTGGCAAGTACATTGGATCGCACAGGAATCAGTCATCGTTCAGCACACCGGATTATCGACGCTACGGCTAGAAGCCTCGGCCATAACTCACAAAAACTCGCGCTCAACTATGAAACCATTAGAAAATCACGAGAAAGGCTCCGTTCGGCGACGGCAGAAAAGATTAAACAAAGGTTCACACCCAACGAAGTGCTCACTGTTCACTGGGACGGAAAAATTCTACCAGACGATGAAGGTGGTCGGTGTGACCGACTAGCCATTTTCGTAACCGGAGTTGATACCGAGAAGCTCTTGGGTGTACCTAAGCTGACATCAGGAACGGGTGAGGTCATCGCCTCGGTGGTACATGCTGCGCTCAAAGAATGGAATGTGTCAGAAAAGGTATCAGCTATGAGCTTCGACACTACAGCTTCAAATACTGGTTACTTGTCTGGGGCATGCGTAATTTTGGAGCAGAAACTCGGCCGCCGACTATTATACCTTGCATGTCGCCATCACATCCTAGAACTTGTCGTTGAGAAGGCGTACATGGAATGCATGGGACCATCATCTGGTCCAGATATCCTCCTATTCTCCCGCTTCAAAGAGACGTGGAATACAATTTGCTAAGATAAGTACAAGACCCTGTCAGACCTTCCATCGAGTCTGAATGAGAATCGAGAAGAACTGATCGCTTGCTGGAATCTATATCTGACAAAACATCAGCCGAGGGATGATTACCATGAATTCTTGGAGTTGTCGATTACAATCCTTGGAGGTAATTTACCTAACTTTAGGTTTCGGCGACCTGGAGCACTTCACCGAGCACGTTGGATGGCAAAAGTAATTTATTCATTAAAAATCCTGCTGCTTTCCCATCAGTTCAGACTTACAACTCGTGAAATGTCTGGCTTAAAACGATTTGTATTTTTTGCCCTGGAGTTATATGTCAGCGCGTGGTTCACGGCCAGCAGTCCTTCATCTGCTCCCGCGAACGATTTGAAGCTTCTTCAAGACCTAGCAAAGTACCACGATGAAAAGATCTCAGCATCCTGCCTTAGTGTTCTCGGTCGTCACTTATGGTACCTCAGCGAGTACTTGATTGGTCTCGCACTCTTTGATAAAGGTATCAATGCAACGACGAAAAAGAATATCGCTCGATCAATCCTCGAAAAAGAAGCTGCTGAAGATCCTCCAAAGCGAGCCCCAATACCTGCTGTTTCTTCCATTTCAACAAAGCAGCTCTCGGACTTTGCCTCGAAAGGATCAAAGCTTCTCTTTGAACTTCTAAAAATTAATGATGGTTTCTTGTCCAAGGAACCAGAGACCTGGCCGGACGACGAAGATTTCAAGACTGGTTTGACTATAGTTGAAGGACTAAAAGTCGTCAATGACATGGCAGAGAGGGGAATTGCCTTGATCCAGGCCTTCAATACAAAGATTACGAAGAATGAAGAACAGCGCCAACATCTCTTGCAGGTTGTTGAGGATCATAGGAAGTCTCAGCCTGGTACATTGAAAAAGGGGTATGGCTTGAGGAAAAGCAAAAATTAATGGGTGGTCTACAATTGAATGAAAGACACCCTGGAATATATTTAGTAAATATATTATTTACTTATTACGATTGGAGTACGCCTGCACTTAAACCTTATGAACTAAAACTAACGTTTATTTACATTAATTAAAAAAAATATTCATTTATTTTTACTAGGTAATGAATAATTAATTTTTGTTATAAGGAGAATTATTTACCTCACTTGAGACACCCTTAAATATTATCTGAATGACCTAATATTTACAGTACATTGTTTTCTCATGTAGTAGCAGCATTGAACAAATGGCCAATAAAAAACTCCAACTTTCGATTTTTATTGTCACCCTAAATTATATATATATATATATATATATACACACACACTTTGTTCTCTCACCAACACTGTTCAACTTATACATGCATGACATTCCAACAGCCATACATAACAAGCTTACCTTATCATCATATGCAGATGACATCACTCTAACATCCACTCACAACAACATCGACACCGCTACAAATAACCTACAAACATACATAAAGATTACACTGGTCAACAAAGATTTTTCATCAGAGTAAAATTTGTGGTGGCTGGATAGCATTTTTCACGCTGATTCCAAAACTGCATTCTTTTTTTTTCAGCGTATAGTTTTCAAGATGAAGGCATATATATAACTACACAGATTTAACCATTTTAAATAGGCAAAATACTAATATTTCAACATTTGATTGTGTTTATTTTATTGTGTTTTTTTAGTTTATTCATCTTATTTATTTCAATTATCTTAATTATACATCTTATGTATTTCAGGTGTGAGCTTTTACGTCTAGCAGCATTGTGATTCAGGCAACAACGCCGTGCTTTGTGTGTCAAAAGATCAGTCCAGTCCAAGAACTTGTTGTGTCAAGTTGGTGTACATTTTTTTTGAATTTATAGTTTGCTCAGGTCAGTCAACATGCCTCGACAATATAAGAATAACCCCGACGAGTTCTGTTTCGTATGCGGCCAGTTGACAACTAAAACACAGCGACGAAGTATTACAACCGACATTAAGAAAATATACAAGCTATACTTTGGTTGCCATCTAGGTGACCAAGATAAACCATGGGCGCCACATCAAATCTGTTCTGGCTGTTCAAATGGATTACGTGATTGGCTTAACAAAAAGAAAGCTTCAGTGCCATTTGCCATACCCATGATATGGAGGGAGCCGAGAGATCATCATGAAGACTGTTATTTTTGTAGTGTGAACTTAATGGGGTTTTCTGCCAAGAACAAACACCAGATTGTATATCCAAACTTGGATTCAGCACGTAGACCAGTAAAACATGATGAAACATTGCCCATTCCAATTCTCCCAAGTGATAGGCTAGATTCTATCATAGATGACATGGAAAGTGATGAAGGTGCAACTGGCGTTTCCGGACCATCTACAGAACCAGAGTACACTTTTGAAGGTAGACATTTAGAGCCTAAAAAGTTAACCCAAGGACAGTTGAATGATCTTGTTAGAGATTTATCGCTGTCTAAAGAGAAATCAGAGCTTCTCGCCTCAAGACTAAAGGAGAACAATTTACTTGAGAACAATGTTCGTATTAGTTACTACCGAAAGCGGAATTTTGAATTAACAGCATTCTTTTCAGTAGACGGTCCTCTCTGTTATTGCCATGACATCAATGGACTATTTACAGCCATATCTCAGACGTATGTGGCATCTGAGTGGCGCCTCTTTATTGATTCGTCGCAGAGAAGCCTGAAAGCAGTTCTTTTGCATAATGGTAATATAATGCCATCCATCCCCATTGCCCATTCCGTCCATCTAAAAGAGACATATGACAATATGGATATACTACTTAAGGCAATCAAATACGACAGTCATCAATGGAATGTTTGTGGAGATCTAAAAGTTATAGGAATGCTTATGGGTATGCAGTCAGGATTCACAAAATTTTGTTGTTTCCTTTGCCTGTGGGACAGTCGCGCCACTATAGAACATTACACCAAAAGTGACTGGCCACTTAGGTATACATATGTCCCAGGGATAAGCAATGTCCAGTCTGTCCCTTTAGTGGATCCCCAAAAGATCTATCTGCCACCTCTTCACATTGAACTTGGTTTAATGAAGAATTTTGTTAAAGCAATGGGTAAAGTCAATTCTGAAGGGTTCCAATACCTTTCAAGGAAATTTCCAAAGGTTACTACAGCAAAATTGAAGGAAGGAATTTTTGTTGGGCCACAAATAAGGGAGGTTTTGAATGACACTGAATTTGAAAAAGTCCTAAGTCCGCTGGAATTGAAGGCTTGGCTGGCGTTCAAATGGATATGTGAAAACTTTCTTGGAAGCAACAAGTCACCTGCGTATAAGGATGGAGTCAAGAACCTCCTTGATGCCTTCAAAGAAATGGAGTGTCGAATGTCGTTAAAAATTCACTTCCTGCATTCCCACTTAGATTTCTTTCCTGAAAACCTTGGTGCAGTGAGTGACGAGCAAGGAGAGCGCTTCCATCAAGATATTCAGATGATGGAGAAGCGCTACCAAGGATATTGGAATGAAAGCATGATGGCGGACCATTGTTGGATGCTGTATCGTGACAATCCAGGCCAAATTTACAAAAGGAAATCACACTCACAGCGCTTTTAATAAAATAATGTATATATTCTTTATTTATAAGTACATTGAATAAGGTATATGATGTATTTGTTGTTTAGCATTCCTAAGTGTGATCTATACATCCATAAATTTTCTTATAGCAATATCAAAAACTTAAAAATATCAAAACCAGTGTATCTATATAACTATACGTGCTAGAAAAAAAAAACCAGATTCGGAATCAGCGCGAAAGATGCATTAAGAAAAGTGTGATTATGTTTGTGATGAGAAAAAAAGTTTCATTTTGTTGGCCAGTGTTATACAAGACCGGCTCACACACAATAGACTCAAAGTAGCGCCCACAAAATCAACCATCACCTTGCTTACAAAAGAATACCAGATAACTCCACCTTGCTTACAAAAGAATACCAGATAACTCCACAGCTTACACTAAACAACATCAACATTCCACACACTTACAGGACCAAAATACTTGGGGTCACATACAACACATCATTATCGTTTGCAAACCACATTCAGGACATTAAAAACAAATGTACGTCAAGACTTAACACGCTTAGGGTACTAACAGGCACAAATTTTGGACACCAGCAGGAAACAACATCACTCATATACAAACAATATATTCGCTCAGTTATGGACTAAGGTTGTCCATGCTGGGCACCCATTATCTCAAACACACACATAAACATCTTACAGACAATACAAAACAACGCACTTCGTATCATTACAGGATGCACTCAACACCAATAGAACACCTGTAGTGCCTTGCACCACAGGATTATCTTTTTTTAATGAAAAATGCCACAAATTGGCAGGAATGAAATATTTTAAATCTAAATAAATAAATACAAATTAAATGTCCAGTTAAACATGTCCAGTGATTAATTTTAATTCTTAAGCATTCAATGAATAGAAAGTTAATTAAAAATTAAAGTGCAATTATTAAAGAAGTTCAAAGCAAATATAAAAATATATTTTGTGCCTTTTAAACAATGTAAATTTTTGGGCATGGTGTGACTAGACTTGAGTTTGCTTTTAGGGATTCTTTTGGCTTGTTGGTAAAATTGTGGAGTAAAAACAAACGTATTTGCAACGACAACACAAGGGACGCCAAGTTTCCACATTTTATATAGAATTTAAAAGCACGGCGCCAGCAAGCAAAATTTTCTTCGTGGTATGTTTCTTGTTCATAATGTTTATTTTTTTTACTATTGCATATCTGTATGCAATACCGCATACTGTCAACATTAACAAGCTTTATGCTGTTTGTGATTAGTACTGAAAGATTCATACTATAAATTATCTTAGACTAAGTTAGGTCTATCTATGCAAAAGCCAAATTGTAAATTACTCTAGCCTAGCTGAGGCCTACCGTAGCCTTTGTTTTAGATAATTAACCTCAGCCTACTATATTGAAGAGGCATAGGCCTGCCCATTAATTTTCTTAGTATACTTTACTTTATAAGCCTATTATGTTTCATGTTATTTTCTTAGCAGATTTCTTAGTATACTTTACTTTATAAGCCTATTATGTTTCATGTTATTTTCTTAGCAGATGGCCTACTAATCATTTGTGGCCTACATACTTTCTTAGATAGTTTTCCTGTTCAACTTAGCACAATCCCATAATGAGGATCAACTGTAATTTATCATCCACAGGTTACTGGGCCTATATAGCATATATATTTTAATTATCAATTTTTGTCATTTTTATTATGTATCATTTTTTTCTGGCATATCACTTACAGTATTCTTGTCTCTCTCTTTGCAGACAAGGTTGTCATTGTGGCTATTAGTTACATATTGGTATTAGTTACATATTAGTATCTGTTACATATTAGTATTGGTTACATATTATTATTATTAGTTACAGTTATTAGTATCAGTATTAGTTGCAGATTGTTATATATTAGCTAAACGGTGCCATTATTTAATTTCGCATTTATATATCAATCAAAGTTGTTACGGGTAAAAATTCTCTTTGCATTTACAAATAATTGTTGCACATAGTTTATTAATTGTTGTCAATAAAATACAAAATTCATGTTGACAATTTTTATAATCCATCCTTCCTTTTTCATTAAAATTATTTTTGCGCCGCAGTGCCGGATGACAATCCAGTATTTGGGCGCTGGTGACCTTGGCATTTAATTAATTATCTACGTAAAGGTCAATAATAAATTAGACCCTTACACACCTGCACACAGAAACAAAAATACTGAACGTTAGGGAACATTTAGACATGAGGGGAACACAATTCATGGCAGCAGCGACAACTAACCCACAACACCCTTGCCACTACATGTACAATCATGCACCGACACCTCGCACCATTACGGTAACACCAGAGAGACATTATAACCAAATACTCCATTCCATACCACGCCCCACAGACATCACACAGTACAGAAAACACACACACACACACACACCTAACCCACAAAGCACTAACACGACTCGGTCCGAATGCGGTCCTAGGTGCGAAGCCGCCACCCATTAACAGGTCAGAGATCAGCCTGAGCAGAACATATAAACACAGACTAGACAACTCCACAGACGACACCTGCCACCTGTGCCAGGACACACCACAAACAATTGAACACATTATGACAGACTCTACGGCTATAGCACAACATAGAACACAACACAACATCACTAGTGCGCTGAACCTCTGGTCCATTCCGGAGAGGGCGATCGGTTACCTGCGTGCCGCCGGCTTGCTCGATCAGGGTGGGCTGATCGGCTAACCAACAACAACAACATATATACATACCTTGCCTTGTATGTACAGTGGCGCTCATAAATATTCGTACAGAGAAATATTTCAGCTATATTCGTCCTTATCTTTTCCACCATACATATGATAGTGATGACTTCGTCTGGAATTATTTAAGAAATAAAAAAATTAGTTCAACTCCAACATATAATGTAAAACATCAAAGAATTTGAGGAAATTAAAAAAAAAGTTAAAATGCCAAAGTTTTCATACATTTATTTACAAAATTATTCATACTTTGTGTGTGCACCTTTCGCTTGAGTACTTCAATGATTCGTTTTGGGTATTTTTCTACAAAGTTTCAACATTTCTCAGTAGAGGTTTTAGACATTCTTCTAAAATTTTTTTTTGCAATTTATTCAGATTCAAAGGGTTTTTATTGCGGACAGCATTTTTCAAATCAAACCATAAATTCTTGATTAAAGTGAGATCTGGAATTTGACTGGGCAACTCGAGAAGCTTGAAATTCCTTTGTTGAAGCTATTTCATGGTGCTCTTTTATGTTTTGGATCATTAACTTGTAGTACCCACTTGTGACTCATTCGTAGCTCTTGAACTGAAGGAAATACATTTTCCCCTAAAATTTCTGATATTTCTTCGATTTTAAAATTCCATTGATGACAACAAGCTTTCGTGGACTAGAAGCTCTAAACGTCCCCAAAGAAGCAAACTACCACCATGTTTAACCACTGGAAGGATTTTTTTTTCCTCGAATGCAGTATTTGATTTTTGTCAAACATATAGTTGCTCACTGTTCCCGAATAATTTAATTTTGGTCTCATCTGTCCAAAGAACTTTCTTCTAGAATGCAAATCAATCATTTTGATGATCCTTTGTGTACTTTCAACGAGTTTCTTTGTGCGCTTTATAGCAGAGGTTTTCTTCGTGCAACACTTCCATATAGACCATTCTTTCTCAACGTACGACGTAGAGAAGAGGGATGGACATCGATTTTAGACAGTCTTAATATCTGGCAAATATCATCGGCATTCATTCATGTATTCGCAGCAGCCATTTTTTTCAATCCGTTTAGCTGTACGTTCTGAAATTTTGCACAAGGCTGTCCAAGGCCATCCAAAGCCTTTTCATTTCTTTATAATCACAGCAACGGTCGCAAAAGGAATTCGAAGTTCTTCTTCTATCTTCCTGTAACTCTTTCCAGACTCGTGTAGAGCAATAACAGACCTCTTAAGATCTGTAGACAGCTCTTTACCACGACAACCCATTGGTTAGTAATGGCTTGTACAGTCATCCGTCTTCCATGAAGATTCACAGAGAAAATTCTAGAATTCAAAATTGCTAACATTCTCTAATCAATAAACACAGCCAACTACTGATAAAAATTTTAAGTTCTTCAAGCCAAAAGTGGACATACAAAATATTAAAAATATTTGTAAATAAATGTACGAAAACTTTTGCATTTTAACTTTTTTAATTTTCTTCAAATTGTTTGATGTTTTACATTATACTGTATGTTGGGGTCAAGCTAACGTTTTTATTTATTAAAACTTTCCAAACAAATTGTGAACTTTTCAAAACTATCTCTTTTACCAGCACTTGGTAAAACATCTTGTTTATTCAATCGCGAGTTTCGGAGCAGACTTTATCCATCATCAGGCAATCCAAAGGAAAAATCATGGATTTTTTTTTTATTATTGGGAGTATTTTAGTTTCTCGTATTTTTTTGCAAATCGAAATTTTAATTATTTTTCCTGTAACTTTTCGAAACTGTACTCTGTTATGTTTATTATGATTTATGTTGTCCCTTCTTTCTGTTGCCTCTCTTTGGATTACCTTTGTTGCGGATAGGAAGCCTCAAAAACTACTATAACAATAATAAACACTGAAAATGGAATGTATTTAGGATGTATTTAGATTGTATGATATTTAAATACATTTTTGAAGTAATGTATTTAGTATTTAATTACATTCCAGTTTACAGTAATGTATTTGGTAATTAAATACAAATTTGTGTGGTATTTAGTATTTAGTATTCAAATACATTTTAAAGTATTTGTGCCCATCTCTGACTAGAGCATATAAAATTTATTCAAACTTTGTTGCACTTCATTTAGAATTTCAGTTTTTGAAACATAACCTATATTTAAATGGTTTTAATTCTAAGTACTTTGACACATATTTGGATAAGCAGCTTACTAAGCCCCTTCAATCTAAACAACAAAGAGCAAGTGTTAAAAAAGCCATTGTGTGTTTCCCCATAACCTTTACTGGACACAGCAGTTTTTCACTAAAAAAAGAAAGTCGCCAAACTACTCAATGACTTTTACCCACAGTTACAGATTAGAGTTGTATTTAGGCCAGGTCGCACTATTGGTAGTTTCTTTGGGTTCAAGGATGTCATTCCTAAAGATTTACAGGTATCTGTGGTCTGTAAATACCAGTGCCACTGTTGTAATGCAGTGTATATTGGCCAATCAAAACGCCAATTGAAGGTACGCATCTTTGAGCATAAGGGCAAGTCAATTAGGACAGACCGGCCACTAACTAATCTTTCATTCGTGCGCATGCGCATAGTGCTCATCATCCCATACAATTTAACTCATTTTCAGCATCACCTCTCGCTCCAACAGCGCAGAGCTCCTAATAATGGAGTCTCTGGTGATTGTGACTATAAAGGAGAAGCCCTCGCTATCAAGCAACGTAACTTCTCTGAACCTTTTATGTTTTTAGAGTAAGTTCTTTATCCTTAACTCTTATTAGTTTACTGTTAGATATTTCCCTGTGGTGCTCTAAATTGTTTTATCTTTACTGATGCCATACTTTGATTTTATGTGCGTCTTAGAACAGGGTTTTTATGTCAAGTTTAGATTTTATTTTGTGTCACACCTTGATTTTATATGGGTTTAAGTATATAGGAGGTTCTTATGTTAATTTAGGTTTTACTTCTTCATGCTTACTTTTGCCACGCATTGTTATTAATAAGCAGGATTGCACATAACTTGGTTATTGTACCTTGTATAGAATGTTTTTCTTTTAGATTGTTGATGATGGAGAAAGTCTGCTCCGAAACTGACGCGATTGAATAAACAAGATGTTTTACCAAGTGTTGGTTTTATTATTTGTTATAAGACTCCACTTCGCAAAGGACAAGTCTGTTGCTGATATATATATATATCCCGTCGTAACATGAAAGTTCTCAGGGGACCATTCTGAGTTCTATCCCATATATATATATATATATATATATATATATATATATATATATATATATATATATATATATGTTAACCCCTCCGTCTATGGCCTGGGTTGGTTCGAAGTCGACGGGGGTTGTAGTTAGGTGGCAGCAACGGATTTGTTACTTGCAGTATTTTCTTCTATACTACTCTCCGAGTTCTTCTATAGTGGCTCCGAGGATTCTGGGAGGCTTACGAAATCCTCTGAAGATTCCCTGATTCTTCTTATAACGTATCGGGAAATTTTAATGACTAAGTTCTCTGAAGAGAGCAAGGCTCGAAGAAGATAAAGACTATTTCTTGTCTAATTCTGAATGAACATGGAAGAAATTGTGGGTTTATATATCCCGATTCTGCCAACATCATTATTATTAAATGTTGAAAAGGCTGTATTATTTTTGCACAATAGTTAAAAATAAAGTAAATATTTTGTTGTGACGATGGTTAAACAGATAAACAGAATATAGGAAGAGGAAGCATATTTTTATCTTAAACCGCGTATTTTCAGATCTGCTGTTTTCCTGATCCGCCGAGTTAATTAGAAGTGGAAATTGAACTATGCATCTTTATACTAAGATATGCATATGAGCAAAAATTAAAGGTTTAAGATTTACAATTAAATGCTTAGGCAAGACATGACTTCATCTTTTATAACGAAGAGAGAATGTATCCAAAACATGAACACTGCAAACTTTTAATCAGGATTCATTATTAAGCTAAATCTAAGAAAATTATTAAGAAATTTTAAAAAGAACAATCGGACATTGAGTACATTGCAATTTTGGTTTACTATAACTATGATTATAATAACCAATTAATTCACATTCATTTATTATCGTTAATGACAGTTTCATTAAAGTACATTAATTACATCATATTAAATCATTATAGTTAATTACAATTGACCACAGTTAACTATAGTTTACAGTGTTTCATATTTACATTAGGATAACTATTATTTTGAGATTTAACACAAAGTACATGGGCACACACACATATATATATATATATATACATAACACGCATAACGATATATAACATAATCATGCTTTTGAATTAGAAGTAAACAAGAGAGATTTCGTAATTAGATGCCCGCCTTCCGTGTTGGTCAGCGGAATTCGAACACGTGCGTCAGCATGACGAGTATCTTGCGAGGGAACAATTAAAAAAAAATAATGCAAGATAAAGGTCAAGAAAGGACATGGACGTATGAATTGAATAACAGATAACCTGCGTTATGCGAGTTTGGTCCTTATGTAAAAATGAATAATTGAATATAAAGATTATATAGGAATTACTCATTGTTCATTTTTACAGGTATATATATATATTCTGAAGGGATTCACTTCTAAAAGGTAAAAGTGCCTAGTTTCATCAAGAACAAAAACAAGTGAGCTGATTCTCTTTATTGGGCGATGTTTCGGGTTTGTTACCAATTTTTAAGATTTAAATTATAAACGAAAATACAATTAAAACAAACGTAATCTATAAAACATTGCATAAAATTTTAAATTCAAAATTTTGATTACTATTACAGTTATTAATCGCTGTTATGACGTCAGTGTTTTCCTGCCTTAGAATTTAAGCTGAAAGATTGCATTTCTCCGTTAAGGCGGTCTGGTGGTGCTTACAAACTTTCTTGTCCTCGCTGTGAGCAGGGAATATGCAGTATATTATTTTTTTAGTGTAGAAAAGAGGACGATAGGCGGGTGCCCGCAAAAGTGCCCAACTTTATAAGAAAGAGACAAAATCAAGGTCTCCGAGGCCCACGATGGCCTTTTTTTCATAAATATTGAAAAGATTACGTTGTGTGTAAAATGCATGTATGTGTAATAAAGAACAGAGGGAGAAGTGTGTTTCAGAGGATGCTGGACTGCTCATCGGTAGATGAGGCAGAAAAAAGATAAGCTAAAGAGGACGGTGACTGAAGAAACGGGAGTTTCAGCAGTCCGTGTCTCCTGCTTAACGTCCCTCCCCACCACGGAGTACTTCCATGGTCGATTGGTGTCTACAATTTCCTCCTTAAATTGCTGAAGGTGAGAATTGCTGATGAATTGCTGATAATCTGTTCCTATAAAGGAATCAGCCGTAAGTTCGAAGCAGCTTTAACGAAGGAGAATTCACCGATACGGGGTCATATCACTCAATTATTTTAAAATTATAGCCGCTCATCCATCCCCTTTTGACCTTATGATTTAACAGTCCCACTACAGGGTGGTCCATAAGTCCCGATCGGCTATAATTAAAGAGAAAATCCATCTAGCGGAGCTCACACTGACGTAATCGACTACTAAGGGAAGAATATTTGTCGAGATGGTCATATTTTGCACTTTAAATAATCAATAAATACAGGGTGTTTCAGGTCGACCCCTAGAAATATGAAAATTGGCGGAATTTGTAGTTTGTATTTGGTATTTGAAGTTGTCATAGTAATTCCGTAATATTCCTTTGTTTATACCCTGTATTTCTAAACTTATAAACTTTTTACTGTTTGATTTTTTGTATTTTAGTTTTAATTGTAACCGATTGGGACTTATGGGCCACCCTATACATCAAAAACTTTAAAAACTTCAACTTCATAATTTTTCAGCCGTTCTACTCCTCTGCCTAATCTACCAACCAACAGTTGCGGTTTTTAGTTTTGCTTCTTAACTGATGAGTTTTCATGATGTTAACGTAAAGACGTATTCAATGTATGTACACTATTTTAACTGTAATAGTGATGAGAGTTTAAATTTGTTAATTTTATGCAATGTTTTACTGATTGCATTTGTCTTACTTGTACTTTTGTTTTATAGTTTTAGTTTTAAAAATGGGTAATAAACCAAAAATGCCGTCCATTAAAGATGATCGCATCGTTTCTATTTTTGTTTCTTCATATATATATACTGTATATATAAAGGCCAAACAGGTAGCGTCATGGATCACAAAAGTGACAGCTGCAACAATAAAGGTTCGAATGCCACGTAGGGAAGACTGAAAATTTGTCACACTGCATTTATAATGTGCATATTGTTAAGTCTTAATTATCTGGTAATATGTTGTTGTATAGGTTAACAAATAAAAACGACGTTGTACGTAATAATAATTCAATTGAAATTTTACTGAAAGAGAATTTAAATGGTATATCTTCTGTTAGATGGCAGTAGTATGACCGCAAAATGGGAGAGTGCAAGAATGTTGAAATGCAATTGCAAATGTTGATCAGTGCTGTAAGTAAGATGTTGCAAAGGGTATGCAACAAGGGGAGGGATTATGCAACAAATCAATGCTGCAAAGGGGGGAAGGGAGTTATGCAATAAATCAATGCTGAAAAGGGGGACGGAGGAATCTTCGGGGTGAGAAGGGAGGATGACCTCCCCCTAAAGGGGTAGCCTTAACCTAAGAGAGGGAGAGAAAGGAAAAGGAGGAGGGGTGTTCGCCTGGCTCCAGCTAGACGCATAATGAGAGTTCATCTGGGCGCCGGCTGTCTTATCGAGTGTAAATCCGCCAGTTGGCTTAGAAGGCTTCATAGAAGGCATAAATGGCTTCTTCAGGTATATATTATTAGGGTTGAGTTGCCAGATTGCGCTATTTATTTAATTAAAGCATATATTCTTGACAGTTGGTTTAGAAATCCCTCAGTCGGTTTAGAAGGCTTAATCTGGCGTAAATGGCTTGTTCAGGTGTGCATTATTAGGGTTGAGTTGCCAGATAGCGCTATTTATTTAATTAATGCATATATTCTTGACAGTTGGCTTAGAAATCCGTCAATCGGTTTAGAAGGCGTAACCAGCCATTTGGTACATATAATTAAATAATAATATCGTTTATATATACAACCAAAAGAATTAAATAAAACACCATTACATCATTCTGTTTATTTAGACGAATTATTGGATCAATTTCATGAAATGTATAGAAAATAAATATACAATCCTATGCAAACGAGGAATACACGCAATAAAAAATAATAATAGTATAAGAAATACGAAAGAGGAATATATATATAATAAAAAATAAAATAAAAAATAATATAATACAAAACGATGGAGTATAACCATCAATATAACAGTACAAGAGAAAATATATATATATATATAAAATATATATATATATATATACACACACACACACAATTATATTAAATAATTAAATATATTGAAAAAAATACATACACTTTATCTTCTACTGCGCTTAACTAAAATAAAAAAAATAAAAAATAATATAATACAAAACGATGGAGCATAACCATCAATATAGCAGTACAGGAGAAATATACACATATGTACAATTATATTAAATAATTAAATACATTGAAAATAAATATACATCAAAATAAATTCACTTTGTTTTACTGCGCAAAACACTAAACTCACACGTAATCGAGTCTAGTCATATCATTATTGCTTTGCACGAGGCGGTAAATACGTCTTAACATTATTCACCGCTCAAGTTATAGGGATACCTATACAATATGTAAATGGCCTTCATATCGTTCAATACTATTTTTGTGCCCACTTTACATTCGGTTGGCAAGTTATCTTTAAACGAATACAATCAAAAGCACGCACAAAGAGGTCATCGTTAGCCACAACATCATTATTAAATACAAGTTTATAAACAAGCCTTTCCAATCGAGGTTTTTTCTTACCGACCCGAGCTTTTCAATCGTGAACTCTTCTTCACTCTGCATAGCGGCAATTGAAATAATCTTCCAAGTCGTAACGACAGCTACTTATTATATAGAGATACAACTCTTCACGGTGAACAGTGTAGGCGAGCTCTGCCCTGTTCCGCTCAAGTCCTTTGTACCAAGTTCGGGATATTTCGGAGAGTCTAAACCTTTTAAATAAGCATCCAGCTCTAGACCATTCTCGCCTTGTTCAGTCCTACATTCAGTAAACCGATCGAGCAGAGCGGTGTATGCGTATTCAAGAACCGTATCAAAATAAAGCATATCCGTAATACGCGCGTCTAATATAGGCTTCAGCTTGCGGAGTCCGACGATTTCAAACATTCTGTCGAGGATGAATCGGTTTGGCGTAGGGACAAGAACGTTATTATCAGATGCATTCTTCCACATCAGTCATATATCAATGCATGGCTGATCGTTATTTATACACAACATACAAACAACGGCATATGAGGGGGTATCACTAATCTGCTCTCTTCTTGTACCTACACCTGCAGGAATTTTATAAAAATCCTCACTCCACTTCTCAACTACCACGAAGATTCTATTCATCTCCTCAACACTTAAATAAACAACACTCCGTTTGTTTGTTTGTCTACAAGTCGTTTCCAGTACAGAGTTAATGGCACCGGTTTCACGCCTGAACACGCGCAACGACTTCGTCACGGACACATCATACATGGCATTGAGAATGCTTCTCAAAGGAAGTTCCATCGTATTCGAGGAGTGCACGTCCAGTCGATTCAAGCTCTGAGATGACTGAGTCACATGCGAACGGATCGGCTCGACGGGAGGAGTAAGTCACACCATAAGCTGATGAAACGTTTACGGCGTTGTTCGAATAATTGCATCCCATTATACTGGGTAGGTGTTTTGAGAAATTTTCCGATACATGAAGCAATACCGGTTTTATTGTTTTATCACTCCTACTTCCCAGAATACGCACCAGATATTTTTGCATAGGGGCATTTTCACGAACTAAACACATTTTATTCACACTCCGGCGAACTATTTCAGAGAAACATATGACCATATTTTTCCCTTTTGCTTACCATGCGGTACTCATCTCTAAATTCTGTTAAATACTCACGCAGACCATTAGCCACTACCTCACTACAAACCTCGTCATGATATATATTAATGTAGTGATAAAAATACTTAAGATTCTCCATGATGACAAGATTTACATTCTCAGTCGCAGGGTACGAGTACTCGGTATGATGCAACATGACATAATATCGCTTGTCGCACCACTAATCAACAAGACTCACTAACCATATCCGTTGCTTCTCTTCTGCACTTGTTGTTTCTTCTACTTCACGGTATATGTAAGCTTTTATAAAGTTTAGTCCTACAACATAGTTCAATACGTCACTTGTACTACGAAATCCTGCAATGCTCTCGCCAGAATAGCCGTAGAGTATTTGTACCTCTTGTTCCTTCGCACGATTCAATGTAGCCTTAAAAGTATCAAAGGAGGGTGGAATAGGGAGCCATTCAGTAACCTTATCTTCACACTTTACCGAATACCACTTCATAAACGTCGAACAAGCAATATTAAAGGTAGCCATTACTATTTTTGGTCTACGTGGGGAAATGCACGTCTGAGATAGAGGGCTTGCTGCGATCAACTGAGCACGCAGGGAAGAGATATGCCCAGGTAGTAGCAGGAGTCACGTGACCAATCATACAGGTGGGCGGAGCTTAGAACTTTCTCCTGTGTACACACACACACACAAAGGAGAAAGTGAAATGCTAATTGAAACACGATTTATTTAATAAACGAAATATTCAAGGTATATGTATTTGCAAATAAGTGTAATAAATAAACATATCGTTGACAATAGACATATCAAAGATTTTAGTATCCAAAGGGTACAGTATCATAGGTACCAGGCACCTGGTAACGTTTCCTATAGGTGTTATGGCATACCTTTGTACCCCTAAGTTCCTTCACGTCCCCCAGCTTCTGCGTCCGAAAATTGCGGGTACCTATAGTTAGTTGGGGCAGTTGGTAGCCCTCATCATCATCCAAGCACACTAGATCCTTCAACGAATCAAAGTTAACGACCCGCCGATTCGCCTGGTTGATCGTGATACCCTTAGCCTTCACGATATATTTCATATCCTCCCCCACCCTCGCCCGTACTCCATAAGTTTTTGGCCCTGTTGATACAAAAGAGTCGGCGTATGCGATGTCTCCATACTCAGCCTTGATCTCATCAGTTAACTCCCGGAGGAATTCACCAATAGGAGGCATGTATTCACCCTCCCTCGCTGTGAATATCACACTATCTGTATGGGCGTACAAAAGCCTCCGACCAAGAGAATGCAATAGACCCCAAAGTTTGATGCGTGCGTAGGCTGTTGTGAAGCTGGCTACAGGTATGTTTGTAACCCGTGAGGTATCTGTGGCCAATTCGGTATTGTTGTACTTTATTATGTAAGTATTACCTACATTCTCGATCTCCATGACCTCTTTATCAGGAGCGTTGGCATAATCCCAGACTTCACTATAACTTTGTGCCAAATGAACGTTCCCCTTGCCAGTATTCTGTGCAAATTTTCCCCAAAGACGATTTAGACACAACTTTGCACTAAAGCGCTTCCCTGGGTTCTTTACAATTTTGGAACGGTCAAGCTGTATACCTTCATGGTCACGGTAACGTTGAATATAAGCCGATTTTTCATATTCGGTATCAACTCCTCGCGGATACCCTGATGCTTCTACCGTATCCTTCAAAAAAGCGTTTATATATGGTGTGAAAAGGTTGGGTAGCTTCTAAGACCTCCACACCTCATGTATCTTCAATATTCTGTAGCCATGGCGAACAGCTAGATCCAGCTCTGGACTTGTATATACACCTCTGATCTTACGCTGGTTGGTTGTATGATTACATTCCCCATTGTTCTCTGGGCACTTCACGCGCAGGGGAAACATGAACGTATGGTCTATAACGACGGGTAAGATTGGCATCCATAAATCGCGTGGGGGGGGGAGCACATTTACGAAAGAAAGACCGAAATAGTACCCGTTCAAATTTGTTGAGAACACCTCGATGGTGGGTAGGTCAGGTCCCACCAGTTTCTCAGGTGCACCCACGGGGTACGGATTGTTCTTCATCACGTAGGGATATAAAGAACAGAAGTCGTAGTAATGGAGTTTCACGCCCTCCGTAGGCAGAAAGTATAGCTTGAAGAGATTCGTACGCCCTCCGAACAAGCTATCACCACATTCATTTGAGAGGCTGCAGCATCATTGAACGTTTGATTGTGTTTATTTCTTCACGGTACTGTTCATCTATTTCCATCCGTGCATCATACTCATGCTCCCACAAGACTTTGTGAGTGAACTCGGAGCCTATAAGTTGATCGCGGATGCGGGTCCACGCAGGACTGTCGGCAGGAGATCTACCGTGGATATCTCCTACGATTCCACACTCAGGACGAGGGCATCCTTGCCACCAGCAACTGTTAAAGGAGTACGCAGTCTTCTCACCAGTGGCACGGTTTTCGCTAAGACCATCAACCCAAAAAACACGACCATTAACCTTAATGGGTACTTCCCCCGTGTTGCGGGCATGCTTTATTTATACACCTGTCTGCTACTGTATGTGCATGAGCCAGTAAATAGCCTTGTGCCCATAGCTGTGGGGATTGCTTCTGTGAATAACGGCTAAGGTGTCTTTAGGCTTGAAGTTATTCTTGAACACCGTAAAACATAATGAGGCGATGATGGTTGCGACTTGGAACGGATCGCATTTGAAACGGGTTATATACATCCTTCTAAAGGCCTGGAAACATACTCTAAGCACGCGCACATCATTCACACAATAACGCTCACCTTCATCAGCTATATTGTAAGGTTTAGATTCATTAAAACTGTTGTAGAAGCGGTCAAAATCTTCACGTTCATCTGTACTCATACATTCATAGTTAAAGTAATGTTTGGGTGGAGGTAGTCCTACGTAATTTAAAGTTTCGCTAGTGAGGAATGTGTAAGGGAAATATCCTTTTGAAAGTTCAGCGGCTACGCCCATCACCTTGGGTAGCTTTGCCAATTTACAAGGTGTGAATAATAAAGTGTCTTTAAATTGTACATTATCTCTTATTTGCATCTGTATTAGTTTGTTGCCTATTTTCAAGGGATCCTGTAAATATCTCAGAGGACTCGTGCTCAAGTAACTCCTTATAAAGGAACTGTGTGTCCAATTTTGCCCCGTTATGAGCGAGAATATATACACAGTTATTTTTGAACTTGTCCGCTAACTTGACAATATAGGATACAAAAAGTTTCACAGGGCTATCGTGGGCAATCGCTTTAAAAACATTTGTCCGTTTACCACATTTGTGACACGCATCACGCTCGATCTCTATGCACTCACCACAGATAGTCTGGCTTACAAATAAATGTGGAATAACCTCTTTGGTTTCAGCGTTAGTGTATGTTTCTATATCGTAGTACACAGTTATACAAGGCCTATTTTTAGGTTTAGCGTGTTAGATATAACATACATGCTTTACTCCAACCGCCTTATATTTCTGATGGCATGCAAAACAGGGAGTATCATCACATTTATGCGTGAATTTTCCCGAATTATTCAGCATGTGAAACATACCACATACCACATTTTCCTGCACGTGCCAATTGATTTATGGAGCTCAAAACAGTTATTATTGAAAAATGTGCGTCTACACACATCACAATCCTTCTTCGCAGCTTCAACTACACGGCTTTCACATTTGGAGCTTTTACACTGCTTACATACCATGTGGCAATCTTTACGATGTTTCACTATATCATCCGCAAACTCGAGACCCCCCTTACACAAATCATGATGTCGTCCATATTTTCAACTTTTATCATAGCTCGCGTAAGGGTCCCTTATATTACGGATGGGGAGATACTTGCTCCTGACAACCCTAAAATAAGTAAGGGTCTTGTACGATTTCTCACACTGCTTTTAAAAACATACACAGTCCTACGACGATCATCCATTCCAAATACGAATATTCATCTCCTTTTCTACCATTCTCACTCCTCAGGACCTATATTACAGTCAAACTCAAGTTTACAGTCTACAGCTAGTTTACGGGTACGTTCCACTACCGTAGGCAACCAAATTATTTGGGTCCGTGTATTTAGTACAGTAAACATATTAGCTAAGACTACTGCTATAAAGCTGCAACCACGATCGACGTTTGTATGCCGTCTATAAATAGCCTGAGAATTGAAGTTAAGAGTATAAGGTATGGCACTATGACCCGCAACACGGAATACTCGGTCAATATTTACCGTGAAGTTGTCCATATTGAAGGCTATATCACTTTGAGAGGCCTGCATTATACGGCCTAATATATATTCTATATCTACAGCTGCTAAACGTCTGAATGGTATTACTATCCAAAAATCATCTACATCTCCGTCATTTGACCCGAACCCAAAAGACAGCCGCGTTCTGTCTTCACGTTAATCGCGGTTCTGAAGGGCAAACTCTACAATACGTTCAACTATGCGCCGTAGTCCGTGTTCAACACCATTGCTACACATGGATCTAGGATCAGCCCTAACTATATACTGATTTCTTGTCAAGGCTGGGGTGGGGGTAGCGGTGCGCACCAACTCGAATGTTATACCATCCTCTCCAGAACAAGAAGCTGATGCTGCTGATGCGGAGGATGTACCCGGAATTGGACAGGAATAAGGAGGTATATTTGAGGAAGGTACTTAGAATAATAAAACCCCACTCTAATAGACAGAGTTTATATCCACAACAGCTTCGATGCCCACTGGCATCCTAACTGTTGTGGAAATAAACTCTCTCTATTAGAGTGGGTTTTTATTATTCTAATTTGACCTTCACGTAGAAAAGTGAAGTTTTTTGCATTTATTGAGGAAGGTACTATTGTGGGGGTTGTATCGTAAGACGTAGAAGGTTGGGGCTCTATTACTGGTGGTCTATCAACCGGCGCAATCCTGGCCCGCTTTATACCTGACGTGGAGCGCTCTTCGTCATGCCTCCGCTTTGAATTGTCGCGTGCAACAGGTAGCGTTTGTGTGGACTCGGGAATGGGGATGGAGTCTGTGATCACAACTACACTGTCGTCGGGGTCATCTGTAATATCGATGATGGGTTCCTGTACCTCATCGTCACTCACGGTTCTGTGGGAGAAGAGAAAAGCAAGACTGTAGAATATAAGGGTCATCACTTAAATATTCATTATATTTTGTAAATGACCCACTTAGGAGTGTGACGTGTTAGAAATGGATTCTCTAGAAAAATACGGGTTCACGAGCCCATCTACATGTATTATATCTGGCCCTACAGGATGTGGTAAAGCTGTGTTTGCGCTTAAAATCATTAAAGAAAAGGGAGAGATGTTCTCAAAATTTGTGCATAAAGTTATATGGTGCTATTCGACGTATCAATCAGCATTCAACAAGTACCAAGATGATATTTTTGGTCCACAAAGGTGTATATGACGTTAATTCGTTAAAGGGATATGAACATACAGTCATTGTAATTGACGATCTCATGTTGGAGATAGATAAAACGTTTGCCGAGACATTTACAGTATTCTCCCACTATCTTAATATAAGCGTGTTCTTCATCAATCAGAATCTATTTTTCAAAAATAGATACATGCGCGATGTGTCGTTAAATACACAATGTCTTGTCTTATTCTCGCAACGTAGAGATTTATCACAAATTAGGGGTAATAGCCAATCAAATGTTCGCGAATCAGCGTAAGGAGTTTTTGGAAGTTTATAAAGAAGCTACAAGCTCGCGTTACGGATATTTGCTCTACGACCTTCATCAGCGAAACACGTTTAGGGTGCTTCCCAGAACGAAAATATTTCCAAACGAGATTGAAACGGTGAATATTCCCGAATGACAAAGAGGCTAAAGAAATATCGTGAATTAATAAAAATCTATTATCGACTGCCCCGGGCAATGCAGCAGATGTTTGCTAAAAATATCGACTCCGACATTTTAAAATGGATCTGTGAAATCTGTCTTAACGTTATAAATTGCAATGTATCAATGAAATCCTCTCAGAAGGCTCGCCTACGCCGTTACAAGAACATAATACGTGCACTCGCTCGTAAAAGTCAAACTGTGGGGAAGAAAAAACGAATTATTGTACAAAGAGGAGGGTCATTCCTCCCATCTTATTTTCAGTTTTGGGTCCTTTACTGACTAGATTAATATAATGAAGAAAGTGGTAGTGATTCCACACGAGGTGTATGCTTCACTGCAAAGTTCAGAGAATCCAAACACGGTTCTAGAACCCCGTAAAAGCAGGCTTAAAATAATGGAAAGCGAATTGTTAGCCGTATTAAACAGTGAAAAAACACCTGATGAGAAAAGAATCTTATACCAAGAAGCTCTGCAGAAATTTCTCCACGAGTACGAAAATTATAAGAATCTGAGATGGATTTCCGTGGTTATTAGGCACAGCACGGACAACGATGGGGATAGTGACATAGGGCCTGTGCCCGACGATAGAGCTGGTCAACCAAAGATTAACGGGTCGGCCACACAACATATCGAGCATGTACTAAAAAGTACCCTCCCATATACATTGAGGAATAAAGGTTTAAGTCTTTATAATCTATTGAATGAAGATCCCAATATAAAATGGACCGATAGAGGTGAGATCATTGTCGGAGGAGCAAAGGTACAGGGAGCGAATATCGCAGACATCGTCCATGATCTGGTGAGAAAGTGGGATAGGCCCTCACCATCAGGATGGAAGCATATTAAAGCAAGACTACAACAAATAAATGTCCCCAAAACAATGATAGGAAATCTGAACAGGTTAAAAGACTTGGAACATGCATCGCACGTGACAGAATTGAAAACGCAATCACCCACGACGGTAACACCTCTGAAGAGGAGAAAGAAGAGGATAAACAACGACCAACCCTACCCACGTGCCTCTAAAATACGCAAATGGCTAACATATTAAGAAGACGTCATTATGACATTTCTAGCCCAGCCTCCTACGGAGGCGTAGATAGACTGTACAGAAGTGTTTACAATGCTGGAGTAGGCAAAAAAGATGTTGAGAGTTTTTTGCGGGAGCAGGATGCTTATACACTTCATAAACCTGTGAGGAAAAGGTTTAAAACAGCCAAGAAAACACCTGCTTCGATTGACTCTATTTGGCAAGCAGATTTAACAGACATGCAAAGACATTCGATGGTTACCGCTACATCCTATTCATAATAGATGTATTCTCTAGATATCTGTGGCTAATTCCTCTGAAAAATAAATCGCCTGAAACAGTTGCTAAAGCCACCAAAACGTTGATGTTAAAGGAAAACAGGGTTCCTGGCTATTTTTGTACGAATATGGGGAAAGAATTTATATGCCGAGCTTTTCAGAACATGTTGACAGAGTTTAATATCTGCCACTACACTACCAATTCTATACATAAGGCATCTTTAGCTGAAAGAGTTCAACGTACCATAAAGCAACGCATGCACCGCTATTTTACACATAAAAACACATACAGATTTCTAGACATTCTGAAATCATTGGCCTCGTCCTACAACCGCTCACACCATCGCACGATTGGGACACCTAACGAGATTTTAGAAATAGGTACGCGCCCAGAGCCTGATGTGAGAAGAGAATGAACACCACGACAACCACACTCTGCGCGTTTCAAAACCAATAATTATGTAAGGCTGTCGCGTTCGGGAAATAAATTCGCGAAGGGTTTTGAGTAAGGCTGGACACGTGAGATTTTTAAAGTTAGGGCTATGAGACCTAAAGGCGAGATAATGTTGTATTACGTTGAAGATTTGAATGGGGAAGAAATCGCAGGAGGCTTTTAACGCGAGGAGTTGCAGGAAGTGACATTTAATTTAGGAAAATGTTTTTAAAATTGAGAAAATTTTAGGAAGCAAAGGTTCAGGAAAGAGAAAAATGTACCTGGTGAAATAGCTAAGATACCCAGAAAGTTTCAATACGTATATAAAAGCTGCTGCAATAATGAAGCTTAAATAGTATGCTACATGGCGCCTAACCATTTCTACGTCACACCCCCGTCCTCCTCGTCCCTCTCTGTACACCCTAACCTCATACTTGCCAACTTTGTAACAGAACTCCACGGACCCATTGAATTGGGTCGTGATACGTATGAAGTGGGTATATGCGAAATTCAGCTGAATACCCTTTTTTTTAAGTATTGATTATAAAGAACCCGTTTTTACGATTCTTAGAGACTGTAATGAGTGTGAAAAAGCCAGGGTAACTCGGGATGAAACCATGCATATCCCCATGACTGGGGATGCACGGTATTACAGTATTGAAGTAACATTAGGACCGCGTCACTATGGTGCGGTCGAGGATGTTGCGAGAGACTTAAACGTAAATTTAAAAAGCTAAAATATTACGGGCGATTTAGTATACGAAATCGTAAACAATGATCCCCCATGTACTCTGGCCCTAAAATCGCAGGCCAACCGAAATATTAAAGACCAAAGAGTGTTCAAAATTATGACCGATGGACGATATCGATCAGTCATCCAAAGAGATACATTTCACGAGGCACAACACGACTTGTCCAGCCTGATGTATCGGTTGAAATTGGAGAAAATGGTTGATGGCTATAAACCCCCAGACATGTGCTATATTTACAGCAATATAGTGGAGCACCAGTTTGTTGGGGATAACCAGGCACGCCTGATCACATTCCCAACAATAGAGGAAGGAGTTTGAGTATTACATATGACAGGCCCCATTATGTGAATGTCGCAGCTAATCTAATAACCAATATCTCAATATATATATAAGAACGATTGAGGGAAAAAAATTTCCCATTCGGTAGCGGGAGCTTAACAGTGAAGCTGCACTTTCGACGCATTGAGTTATAATGGACAGAAAGCCTTTCACAGTCTATCGAGGTATGAGATACCAGCGTGGTAGTGGAGTTGGATCCATTTTTTCAACCATACTACGTACGGCTGTCCCCTTGCTGAAGAGGGGTGTCAGATACCTCGGGAAGAGAGCGTTACAATCAGGTCTTAACACGGCAGAAGACATATTGGCTGGGGCTAAACCTAAAGAAGCTCTAAAAAGATACTTAAAGCGTACACGGGACGAAATCGTCAAAGATGCAAAGAGAAAAATGCGTGGTGGTGGGAAGAAGAGGGCTGTCCGGAAGAAGGGATTACCATCACGTGTCATTAAACTTAAAAGGATATAAAAAAAGAAGTTTTCTAAGCGAATGAAACCTATGGTTGACCATTTTTTTGACTGATATAAGCTAAGGATATTGATCTCATGAATCATAGTTTGTTTACTACTTGTCGAGAGAAGAGGCACTATTTCTAACTCATCATGGCACGCTTCATCCATCCGTGTAGTTCACGATGTTGAAAATCGGAACTGTCCCTCTTTGACATGCCTCCAACTGAAGTTTCTGTTGAACACAGTGACTTTATTACAATTAACCCTTTAAACACAATTAGTTCCCCGAGTGCCCCTATAGGATTCGTAATACCCAGCTCAGGTCCTTACTTTTTTGACCCAAGCAGTGTGCACATGTACGCTAAACTACGTATAGCCCATTCTGATGGAACGGACTGTGATGACAAATATGCTGGATACCCTGAAACAAACTTTCTGCACTCCTTATTCAACCAGTGTGACGTACATTTAAATCAGTTCAACATATCAGCAGGAACGGGATACTACCACCTACTGTCCTATCTAGAAAATGTGCTGAACTTTTCCAAAGAAGCGAAGGATACTTTTTAAGTGCCGAGGGTTATTATCAAGCTAAAGACGAAAGTAGTATAAAAGATAAATTTAAAAATTCTAAAAAGAAGATATATGAGTGTTTTGGACGCCTGTATACAGACTTAACTTTCTAGAAGTTGCTTGTGAATGGGGTTGATATGAAAATAAAGCTCACCTGCACGAATCCTGAGATCTGTTTAAATCTGTTTGCTGATCAAGAAGAGGGAGCAAAACCCGTTGTGATTCACATTATGGAGACATACCTCCGCGTACGGCGAGTGAAATTAAGTTCATCCAAACAAATAGAAATTGAGAAAGATTTACTAAACGCCACAGTAAAATACCCAATTAACAGAGTACAGATCAAACTATACACAGTGTTCGCAGGGTTGGCATCGAAACAGATAGAAAACATCGCCCTGGGAAATCTACCTAAAAGGATATTAATTGGAATGCAGGAACACAATTCGGTGAATGGAAAATATAAAAAGATTGTCTTTAAATTCGAGAATTTCGGCCTTAAAAATATAACTATACGTTAATGGCATTACGTTGGGCGGGGCTGTGGATATGGATTATTCATCAGACGCTGTGTTCCCGCTCTGCGCGAGAGCATATGGTAATGTGGCCCATATTGCAGGTGATTGTGATGAGCTCGGGAGTGGGCTAACGCAGAAAGAATTCATCGATCAATTTAACCTTTATCCATTTGACATCACACCTGACTTATCTGCTAGTGTAAATACGCAATTAAATCCACAACAGAGTGGAAACATCTCAGTCAGATTGGAATTCACCAAGCCAATAGACGCGCCTATAAGTGTACTAGTATAACTCGAGTCACAAGCCCTAATAGAAGTAGACAGATTTATGAGCGTTGTCACTGACTTTTAAAATGGATGAGAATACACTTCAGAGAGTAATGAATAGTGAACGAATCACACGTTCCAATTTATCGGTGTTTGCGAAGAATAAAACATTGAAATTGCCAACTACGAGAGACTGCGGTAGCCTTATTTTGAACATAGATGTTATTGGTATTGAAGGATTCATTGGTTTGCAATCTATTTTAAAAATAGGGACCGCATGTACTATTTTGATTCACTCGGCACTCAACCCTGGAGTGACCCTGTTATTGTAAAATTTCTCGATCAGATGCATATCCCCGAAGTTGTATGGAATCCCTCCCGGCTACAAGGATATTTTAGTAATACTTTTGGGATGTACTGCCTTTCATTTCTCATGCATATGTCACGTGGTAAGGAATTTATAAATTTTTAAAAATTATTCGACCCGTGTCACACTCAACGAAACGACGAAATGGTATGCAGACAGATCGAAAGCCGTTCGTGTTGTATAGTGTGATGTTTTGTTCGTATATATATATATATATATATATGTAACCAATAATGATGTTAGTTTGTATATTCTGTAGCTTAAGATGGTTATTGTACTAAAAACATGATTTCTTTCATTTAATAAATTGATGAAAATACATTGTGTCTTCCCCGTAAAAAAGATCGAAACATAAAAAAAATACTTACATTATTTCGTTATTGATGTGACAATCGTTGGGTTGACTACTCGGTAAATCTTCTACCTCCGTATTCAGGTCCATGACATGGGTTTCTTCAAAACTAAAAGATTGTATAACACGTGTCAAATCCTCAGTGGACCTTAAAGGAGAAAGAATAATTAATTAGTTCATACTGAATCTTTTTTAATTAAAACCCAATTGTTTAAAACATATGCAGAGTATACATATAGTAAGAGTATTACAATGTAAAGATATCTTTGAACCGCTGAGAGAAGTTCCTTCAAGAGAAGATGCCGAATAACATTTATTATGAAATTTATAAAATTATTTAAAACTTACAAAGGATTGCTATAAAAAATTTAATGAATCAAAACAGGACTTTAGCATAATATTAATTGCAAACTAATCTATAACTGCGGATATCTAAATGAAGCATTTTTAATGTGATGAGATGAATTACTACAACCCTCCATACATATGATGAAATAATCCAGAACAGTGCACTTTCTCCTAATGACAGGCACACTAAATAAATAACCAGTTCGCGAATAATTGGCTACAAAAAACAAAATTACAGGCACATAATTACTTACATTTCTACGGCAGTCCCTTGCGTCGGATCGTAAGGAGCGTCATTGCAAATATCATCAACGGTTTGCGTTGAAAATAATCCATCCCGGTCGGCTGCGTTAAAAAGATTAATTGTGGACAACGCTGCAATATCTCCATCTTGATATAAATCCGGCAAACTGTAAAGTTCTTGATTCATGACGGAGGGAATGTTTATTCACTGGTGAAAATAACTACTGTGATTCCCAGCTGAAAATATTCACTTTTATATGCATGATCCCCAAGCACCACCGCAAAAGACTAATAGGGGGTTTGTAAGTTTGATGATTGGTTGTCAATGTAATACCGATATAAAGGGTCCACGCTTTGGACGTCCTGATTGGTTGACTAATGGTGTCTTTATCTTCTCTCCGTAGATTTAATGCTGACATCTCAAGGTGTATTGCCACTTGCAAGTCTCTACCTCGATGGTTTGAAATAGTTGCATTAATATTTGCGCCCATGCTATTCTTGTTTTTCCCATTTTAGAACCCACCCCTTTATGCAATATCCATCACCTCTTTGCAACACTGATCAACATTTGCCACTTGCAATCTCTATCACGACAATATTTTACATTATTATTATTTGCGATCATACTATTCGATCCTCAACTTTGGTTCATGTATTCGGCTTGACTTTCTACTTGCCAATTCTCGCCTAGGAGTGTGATTAAATTTTGTTTAGTTCGTGAAAATGTATGTCTGGTTGGGCTGTTAGATAAATGGGCGCCCTAGGTATCCCCGTGGTTAAGATGCTGGGGTGCTGATCGGAGGTTGAGAGATCCGGGTCGGATGGTGATATTGTAATTTTTTGGTACATACAATCCCCGATGAGCCGGGTGTACCTATGTGTGGTGGAGAGTTAAAGAAGCCAACTCACCACTTCATTAGATCAACTCGAAAGGAATGGCGATAAGCTTAATTTTCGTGGAATCATCGCAAAAAAATAAAAATAATAAAAATAATAATAATAATAATAAACCTTTTCATGTTTTCATTTAAACGATGTAAAGGATTAACACGACTATGAAGAAAGAAGACACCATGCAAATTACACGCAAAGAAAAATAAGACATACAAACAACGAAGTTAATAAAATATAAAAACATTTATATAAAGTAACAGGAAAATAATCACATGAGAGAGAGACGGAAGCGAGTCTTTGGGTGAAAGTTTGTCTACCGCTTTCCATTCTGGCCGATTTGCGGTTTTGAAGCAGCATCAGGTTAATCAGGTTTGAGCCTTACGCGTACCTGCCTCCGATCCTTCTCGTTTCAACATAATGTGAAAATGAATAAATCCGTCGAACAGAGCGGTGTATGCGTATTCAAGAACAGTGTCAAAATAAATCATATCCGTAATACGAGCGTCTAATAGGCTTCAGCTTGCGGAATCCAACGATTTCAAACATTCTGTCGAGGATGAAACGGTTTCGCGTACGGAAAAGAACGTTATTATCAGATGCATTCTTCCACATCAGTCGTATATCAATGCATGGCTGTTCTACACAACGTGCAAACAACGGCATATGAGGGGGCGTCACTAATCTGCTCTCTTCTTGTACCTACACCTGCAGGTATTTTATAACGGTCCTCTCTCCACTTCTCAACTATCACGAAGACTATTCATCTCCTCAACACTTAAATAAATAACATTACGTTTACCAGAATTTGCTTGCCTGCAAATCGTTTGAAGTACATAGTTAATGGTACCGGTTTCACCCCTGAACACGCGCAATGACTTCGTCACGGAGACATCGTATGAGGCGTTGAGAATGCTTCTCAAAGGAAGTTCCATCGTATTCGCACGTCCAGTCGGTTCAAGCTCTGAAATGACTATGAGCCACAGGTGGAAGGATCGGCTCGACGGGCGGAGTAAGTCACGCTGATGAAACGTGTACGGGATTGTTCGAACTCGTGTGTTTCGTGAGGTACACGGGTGGGCGCTGGGGGGAGCGAGTCACACCATAAACTGCTGAAGCGTGTACAGGCTTGTTCGAACACTTGTGCCCTTGGACAAACAGAATTTTCCGCTATATGAAACAATACCGGCTTTAATGTTTTATCATTCACCAGACGTTCATTTCCACAAACTAAACGCCTTCACAATCCGGTGCACTATTTGAGAGAAACATATGCCCATATTTATCCTTTTTGTTTAACAAGCGATACTCGTCTCTAAAGTCTGTTAAAAACTCACACAGCCCCTTAGCCACAACCTCACTATAAATCTCGTCATGATATATATTAATATAGTGGTAAAATTACTTAAGATTTTCCATGATGACAAGATTTACATTCTCAACCGTAGGGTACGAGTAGTCGGTATGGTGTAACATGACATAATATCGCTTGTCACACCACTCATCAACAAGACTCACTATCTATAACCGTTGCTTATCCTCTGAACGTGTTGCTTCTTCTACTTCGCGGTATATGTGAGCCTTTATAAAGGTTAGGTCTACAACCTACTTCAATACATCGTTTGTACTACGAAATCCTACAATGCCCTCGTCAGAATACCCGTAGGGTATTTGAACATCTTGGTCCATCGCGCTGCTCAATGTAGCCTTAAAAGTATCAAAGGAGGGGGGAATAGGGATTTTTTCAGTATCCACCACATCTTGGCACTTTGCCGAATACCACTTCATAAACGTTGAACACGCAATATTAAAGGTAGCCATTACTATTTTTCTTCTACGCGGGAGAATACACGTCTGAGCTCAAGGGTATGCAGAGGTCAACTGAGCACGCAGGGATAGAGATATGCTCAGGCAGTGGCAGGACTCACGTTGCCGATCTTACAGTGGGCGGAGCTTAGCATTTTACTGTACACACACGCACACGCACGCACGCAAAGGAGAAAATGAAACCTCCATTGGAACAAATATACTGATAAATAAACATATCAATACACACACATATATATAAATACACTCAAGGATTAAGGTAGACAAAGGGTACGGTATCATAGGTACCAGGCACCTGGTAACGTTTCCTATAGGTGTTCGGCATACCTTCGTGCCCCTAAGTTCCTTCACACACCCCAGTTTCTGCGCCCGAAAAATGTGCGTCCCCACAGTCAGTTGGGGTTGCTGGTCACCCTCATCTTCCAAGCACACTAGATCCTTCAACGAGTCAAAGTTAACGACTCGACGGTTCGCATGGTTAAGCGTGATACCCTTAGCCTTCACGATATACTTCGTATCATCCCCTACCCTCACCCGTACCCCATAGGTTTTTGGCCCTGTTGACACAAACGAGTCTGCGTATGCACCATCACCATACTCATCCTTGATCTCGTCAGTTAGCTCTCCGAGGAACTCCCCAATAGCGGGCAGGTATTCACCTTCCCTCGCTGTGAATATCACGCTATCTGTGTCAGCGTACAACACCCTCCGCCCAAGAGAGTACAATAGGCCCCAAAGTTTGATGCGGGCGGAGGCCGTTGTGAAACTGGCTACAGGTATGTTTGTAACCCGTGAGGTATCTGTGGCCAGCTCGGTGATATTGTACTTTATTATGTATTACCTACATTCACGATCTCCATAACCTCTTTATCGGGAGCGTTGGCATAATCCCAGACTTCACCATAACTTTGTGCCATATGAACGTTCCCTTTGCCCGTATTCTGTGCAAACTTCCCCCAAAAACTGTGTAGACACAACTTTGCACTAAAGCCCTTGCCAGGATTCTTAACAATTTGGGATCGGTCAAGCTGTATACCTTCATGGGCAAGGTAACGCTGAATATAAGCCGTTTTTTCATCTTCGGTATCAACCCCTCGCGGATATCCTGACGCTTCGACCTTATCCTTCAAAAAAGCGTTTATATATGGTGTGAAAAGGTTGGGCAGCTTCTGAAACCTCCACACCTCATGTATCTTCAATATTCTATACCCATGGTGAATGGCTAGGTCCAGCTCAGGGCTTGTATATACACCTTCCATGGAGGTCCCCTGTGACGGCACACTCAGGGCGTGGGAATCCTGCCACCAACAGCTGTTAAAGGAGTACACAGTCTTCTCACCAGTTGTTGGATCCTCACTTAGATCATCAACCCAAAAAACACGACCATTGACCTTAACGGGTGCTTCACCGGTGTTGCGGGCATGTTTTATGTATACCCTGGTCCGCTGCTGTAGGTGTTTGAGCCAGTAAATAGCCTTGTGCCCATAACTGCGGGGGTTGTTTCTGTGAATGATTGCTAAGGTGTCTTTCGGCATGAAGTTATTCTTGAACACTGTAAAGCATAATGAGGCGATCGTGGTCGCGACTTGCAGCGGATCGCATTTGAAACGGGTTATGTACATCCTTCTAAAGGCTTGAAAGCATACTCTAAGTACACGTACGTCATTCACGCAATAACGTTTACATTCATCGGCTATATTGCATGAATTAGCTTCAGTAAAACTGTTATAGTAACGATCAAAATCTTCACGCTCACTAGCACTCATGTTGGTGTAGTTAAAATAATGTTAGGGTGTCAGGTAGTCCTACGTAATTTAAAGTTTCGTTAGTGAGGAATGTGTAAGGGAAATATCCTTGTCTGTTTTCCACATTTGTGGCACTCATCACACTCGAGCTCCATGCACTCATCATAGTCTGACTTACGAGTAAATGCGGAATGACCTCTTTGGTTTCAGCGTTCGTGTAATTTTCTATATCGTAGTACACGGTTATATAAGGGCTATTTTTAGGTTTAACATCTTTCGTATAACATAAATGCTTCACTCCATCCGCCTTATATTTTTCATGACATGTAGAACAGTGAGTTTCATCGCATTTATGTTTGAAATTCCCCCAATTATCCATCATGTGAAACATACCGCAATTACAAATCCTCATTTTCCTGCAAGTGCCATTTGATTTATGGAGCTCAAAGCATTTATTATTGAAAAATGTACGTCTACACACATTACATTCCCTCTTCTCGATTTCAACTACCTGACTTTCACATTTGGGGCTTTTACCCTGCTCACATACCATGTAACAATCCTTGCAATGTTTCACCATATCATCAGCAAACTCGAGACAACCCTTACACAAATCATGATACCTTCCATATTTTCGACTTTTATCATTACTGGCGTAGAGAGCCCTTATGTTACAGATGGGGAGATACGATGTTCCTGAGAATCCTAAAATAAGTAGAGGTCTTGTACGATTTCTCACGCTGCTTTTAAAAACTTACAGTCCTACGACGATCATCCATTCCAAATACGACTATAGGTGCATTTATTTCCTGCTCGGCCCTTCTCAGTTCTTCAGGACCCATATTACACTCAAACTCAAGCTTACAATCTGAAGCCAGTTTACGGGCACGCTGCACAACCGTGGGCAACCAAATTTTTCGCGTCCAAGTATTTAGCACAGTGAACATATGGGCTAAAATTATTGCTATAAAACCACAACCACGATCTACGTTTAAATGCTTTCTGTAAATAACCGGAGAATTGAAATTAAGAGTATAAGGTGTGGCACTATGACCCGCAACCCGGAATATTCTGTCAATATCTACCATGAAGTTGTCCATATTGAAGGATGTACCATTTTGAGAGGCTTGCATTATACACCCCAAGATATAGTCTATATCTACAGCCGTCAAACGTCTGAACGGTATTACCACCCAAAAATCGTCCCCCTCATCTGACCCGAACATGAAGGATAACCTCGTCCGGACTTCACGTTCGTCGCGGTTCTGAAGGGCAAACTCCACAATACGTTCAACTACGCTCCGCAGTCCTTTGGTATACAGGGACCCAGGGCCAACCCTGACCACGTACCGATTTCTAGTCAGGGCAGAGGTTGGGGTAGCGGTGCGCACCAACTCGAATGTGATACCTTCCTCCGCGGTATGAGAAGCTGTTGTGGAGGAAGTACCCGGATCTGAACACTGGGGCATATTTGAGGAAGGTACTATTGTGGGGATTGTGTCGTAAGACGTTGAGGGTTGGGGATCCATTACTGGGGACCTAACAACCGGAGCAATCCTGGCACGCTTTCTTCTTCTGGCACGGGTTCTTCATCATGCTTCCGCTTTGAACTGTCGCATGCTACAGGTGTCGCTGGTGAGGGCTCGTCGGCGGGGAAGGTTTCTGTAGCTGCACGGTCATCGGGTTCGCCTGTGATATCGATGATGGGGTGCTGTACATCGTCATTCACGGTTCTGTGGAAGAAGAAAACAAAATATAAGGAACAGCACTCAAAATTTGTAATATTTTGTAAATGACCCACTTAGGGGTGTGACGTGTTAGAGATGGAATCTGTAGAAAAATTCAGGTTCACTAGCCCCTCCACATGTATTATATCTGGCCCTACTGGATGTGAAAAAACTGTATTTATGCTTAAAATCATTAAAGATAAGGGGGAGATGTTCTCAAAATTTGTGCACAAAGTAATATGGTGCTCAACGAGTACCAAGATGAAATTTTGTTCCACAAGGGGGTCTCTGACGTTAATTCGTTAAAAGGTAATGAGAATACAGTTATTGTAATTGACGATCTCATGTTGGAAATGGATAAAACGTTTGCCGAGACATTTACAGTGTTTTCCCACCATCTTAACATAAGCATATTCTTCATCAACCAGAATCTATTTTTCAAAAATAGATACATGCGCGATGTGTCACAAATTGGGGTACTACCCAATCAAATGTTCCCGAATCAGCGTAAGGAGTTTTTGGAAGTTTATAAAGAAGCCACAAACCAGCGTTATGGATATTTGCTTTGTGACCTTCACCCGTGAAACACGTTTAGGGTGCTTCTAAGAACGAATATATTCCCAAGCGAACCTGAAATAGTGTATATTCCAGAATGACAAATAGGCTGAAGAAATATCGTGAATTAATAAAAATCTATCAACGATTGCCCCGGGCACTGCAACAGATGTTTGTTAAAAATATCGACTCTGACTTTTTAAAATGCATCTGTGAAATCTCTCTTAATGTTATAAAATGTAATGTGCCAATGAAACCCTCTCAGAAGGCTCGCTTACGTCGTTACAAGAACATAATACGAGCGCTCGCTCATAAAAGTCAAACTGTGGGTAAGAAAAAGCGAATTATTGTACAAAGAGGGGATCATTCCTACCCATCTTATTTTCAGTTTTGGGTCCTTTACTGACTAGATTAATATAATGAAGAAGGTGGTTGTGATTCCGCACGAGGTGTATGCTTCATTGCAAAGTTCAAAGATTCCAGACACGGCTCTAGAACCCTGTAAAAGTAGGCTTAAAAGAATGGAAAGCGAGTTGCTAGCCCTATTAAACAGTGAAAAGTCACCTGATGAGAAAAGGCTTGTACCAAGAGGCTTTGCAGAAATTTCTTCATGAGTACGAAGATTATAAGAATCCGACAGAGCTCCCCGTGGTTATTAGGCACAGCGCGAGTAGCTGAGCATGGCGACACAGGACCTGGCCCGACGTTAGAGATGACCAACCAAAGAACAACGGAACACAACACATCGAACATGTGCTAAAAACAGCCCCCACATACATTGAGGAATAAAGGCTTAAGTCTTTATAATCTATTGAGTGAGGACCCCATCATACAGTGGGCCGATACAGGCGAGGTCATTGTTGAAGGAACAAGGGTACAAGGATCCAATATCGTTGATATTGTTCATGATCTGGTGAGAAAGTGGGACAGACCCTCACCAACAGGATGGAAGCATATTAAAGCAAGACTACAACAAATAAATGTCCCCAAAACATTGATAGGTAATCTGAATAGGTTAAAAGACCTGGATCAAGTCTCGCATGTGTCACAACTGAGTACGCCATCGCCCCCAGCAGCAGCGTCTCTGAAGAGGAGAAAGAAGAGAACAAACGGCCAACCTTATCCACGTGTCTCTAAAATACGCAAATGGCTAACATATTAAGTAAACGCTATTATGACATTTCTAACCCGCCTCCTATGGTGGCGTTAATAGACTGTACAGAGGTGTTTACGGTGTAAGGAAAAAAGATGTTGAGCGGTTTTTGCGGGAACAGGATGCTTATACACTTCATAAACCGGTGAGAAAAAGGTTTAAAACGGCCAAGACAACCGCGGATTCGATTGACTCTATTTGGCAAGCGGATTTAACAGACATGCAAAGATATTCAGTGTATAATGACGGATACCGCTACATCCTATTCATAATAGATGTATTCTCTAGATATCTGTAACTAATTTCCCTGAAAAATAAATAGCCTGAAACAGTTGCTAAAGCGACCAAAACGTTGATGTTAAAAGAAGAAAGGGTTCCTGGCTATTTTTGTACGGATATGGGGAAATAATTTATAGGTCGCGCTTTTCAGAACATGCTGACAGAGTTTAATATCAGTTACTACACTAGCAGTTCTATACATAAGGCCTCTTTAGCTGAAAGAGTTCAACGTACCATAAAGGAGCGCATGCATCGCTATTCTATCCATAAAAACACATACAGATATATAAACGTCCTCGGGTCATTGGCGTCATCATACAACCGTTCACACCATCGCACGATTGGCACAACGCCTAACGAAGTTTTAGAAAGAGTTGCGCTGCCAGAGGTGAGAAGAGGTGGAGCACCGCCACCACACTACACATTTCAAAATCAATGGTTATGTAAGGCTATCACGTTCGGGAAATAAATTCGCGAAGGGATTTGAGCAAGGATTGACACGTGAGATTTTTAAATTTCGTGCTATGAGACCTAAAGGTGAGATAATGATGTATTACTTTGAAGATTTGAATGGGGAAGAGATCGCTGAAGGCTTTTAGGAAACAGTGTATTTAAAATTGAAAAAATTGTAGGCAGCAAAGGTTCAGGAAAGAGAAAAATGTACCTGGTGAAATGGCTAGGTTACCCAGAAAGCTTCAACACCTATATAAAAGCTGCTGCAATAATGAAGCTTAAATAGTATGCAACATGGCGTCTAGCCATTTCTATGCCACACTCCCGTCCTCTTCTTCTCTGTCTGTACATCCTAACAACACCTTCGCCAACTTTGTGACAGAACTCCACGGACCCATTGAATTGGAGCGTGATTCGTATGAGGTGGGCTTATGTGAACTCCAGTTGGTCTCCAAATTTTTAACTCTTGAAAATGAGCATATTTCTGATCCTCAGAAGAATCGATGAGTGCGAAAAATTAGGCATAACCTTAGACAATACTATGCGTTCAGTCCTGTTCGGTGAAGAACAGTACTATAGCACAAATGTATCGCTAGGAATCGGGCATTATGATACAGCCATGGACATTGTGATGCGGTTAAACAAGTCTTGAAAAGTCGTACCTGACAAACGATTTACTTTTTGAAGTCGTAAACATAGACACGCCTGCATGCACATTGAAGTTAAAGTCAACGCTTAGTAGAAATATTAAAGATAAAGAGCTGTTCACAATTGTGGCTGAGGGCCGATATAGCGCAGCTCTCCAAAGAGATACCTTTCACGAGGCACAGCATGACTTGTCCAGCTTAATGTATCAATTGAAGATGGAGAAATTGGGTGAAAGCTCTCCGCCCCCAGACATGTGCTATATTTACAGCAATATCGTAGAGCACCAATTTGTTGGGGACACCCAGGCGCGCCTGCTGCGCATTGCACACATCCCCAACCATAGAGGGAAAAGTTTGAGCATTACATATGACAAGCCCCATTATGTGAATGTTGCGACTAATCTATTAACCAACATCTCGATATATATAAGAACGATTGAGGGAAAAAATTTCCCATTCGGTGATGGGAGCTTAACAGTGAAACTACACTTTCGCCGTTTATAATGACCAAGGCCATTCACAGTCTACGAGGAGTGAGATACCAGCGTGGGAGTGGACTTGGATCCATTTTTTCATCCATACTACGCACCGCTGTCCCACTGTTGAAGAGGGGTGCCAGGTACCTAGGGCGGAAGGCGTTACAAACAGGTTTTAACGCGGCAGAAGACATAATGGGGAACTAAGCCTAAAGAAGCTCTAAAAAAACATTTAAAACGTACACGGGACGAAATCATCAAAGATGCAAAGAGAAAAATGCGTGGTGGCGGAAAGAAGAGATCTGCCAGGAAGAAGGGGTTACCATCACGTGGCGCTAAACGTAAAAGGAAATAAAAAAGAAGTGCTCTAAGCGTATGAAACCTATGGCTGATCATTTTTTTAACTGATATAAGCTGAGGACACTACTCTCACGAATCATAGGCTGATAATACTTGTCGAGGGAGGTGGCACTATTTCTGACTCGTCATGGCGCGTTTCATCCATCCGTGTAGTTCACAATGCTGTAAATCGGAACTGTCCCTCTTTGATATGCCCCCACTCAGGTCTCTATTGAGCATAGCGACTTTATTACAATTAACCCATTAAACACAATTAGTTCGCCGAGTGCCCCTATAGAATTCGTGATACCCAGCTCAGGCCCTTACTTTTTTGACCCGAGCTGCATGCACATGTACGCTAAACTGCGTATAGCCCATTCTGATGGAACGGACTGCGATGATAGTTACTCTGCCTACCCTGAAACCAACTTTTTACACTCCATATTCAGCCAGTGTGAGGTGTATTTAAACCAGGTTAACATCTCGGCAGGAACGGGTACTACCACCTACGAGCCTATCTGGAAAATGTCCTCAACTTTTCAAAAGAAGCGAAGGACACCTTTTTAACCGCCGAGGGATATTACCATACTAAAGATGAAAATGGTATAAAGGATAAATTTAAAAATTCTAAAAAAAAGATATACGAATGTTTTGGACGTCTTCATACAGATTTCACATTCCAGGAGGAACTGCTTATGAACGGGGTGGATATGAAGTTGAAGCTTACCCGCACGATTCCTGAGATCTGCATAAATCTGTGGTCTGATCAAGAAGAGGGCGCGAAACCTGTTGTGATTCACATCATGGAGACGTATTTACGTATACGCCGAGTGAAATTAAGTCCGCCAAAACAAATAGAAATTGAGAAAGACTTAAAACACGCCACAGTAAAATACCCAATTAACAGGATACAGATCAAACTATACACGGTGCCCGCTAGGTTGGCCTCGAAGCAACTAGAAAACGTGGCCCTTGGAGTCCTACCTAAAAGGATATTAATTGGAATGCAGGACCACGCCTCGACGAATGGAAAATATAGAAAGAGTGCCTTTAAATTCGAGAATTTTGGCCTTAAAAATACTACTCTCTACGTAAATGGCATCGCTTTGGGAGGGACCATGATTTCGGACTACTCATCAGATGCTGTGTTCCTGCTCTGCGCGAGAGCATATAGTAGTCTGGCTCATAATACAGGCGCCTGTGACGAACTTGGGTTTGGTTTAACGCAGAAAGAATTTGTCGAAGAATTTAACATTTATTCATTTGATATTACGCCTGACTTGTCTGCTGGCGCAAATACGCATTTAAGTCCACAGCAGAGAGGGAATATCTCAGTCAGGTTGGAATTTGCCAAGCCTATAGACAAGCCTATAAGTGTGCTAGCTTACCTCGAATGACAGGCGCTAATAGAAGTTGATCGTTTCAGGAACGTGGTCACAGACTTTTAAAATGGACGCGAATACACTCCAGAGAGTAATGAAAAGTGACCGTTTCACACGCTCAAAATTTATCGGTTTGCGAAGAATGAAATATTGAAGCTGCCAAGTACGAGAAACTGGTACGAGATTATCGTTAACACCAACCTTGTGGGGGGTGAGGGGATTCATTGGTTTGCAATCTATTTTAAAAATAGGGAAAGAATGTACTATTTTAACTCACTCGGCACTCAGCCGTGGAATGATTCTGTGGTTGTGCAGTTTATAGCACAATTACATGTACCTGAGATTGTGTGGAACCCGTATCGCTTTCAAGGATATTATAGCTAAACGTGCGGCATGTATTGCCTTTCATTTCTCCTGCAATATGTCACGTGGGAAGGGATTTATAATTTTTTTAAATTATTCGATTTGAGCGACACAGAGATGAACGATAAAAGTGTATGCAGACAGATAAAAAAAAAGGTTCCCATATGTTAGCACCAGCTGTATTGTGTAAAGGTGTATATCTATATTGTGTAAAGCTGTATATACATTTGTAACTGTAAAATGTAGCCATTAAGACTTATTTAACGGACATTGGTTCCGCTTTGTACATATTTTTTACCATTTAATAAATGAAAATACAATGTATCTTGTTCTTAACCTCAAAAATACTTACATTAGTTCCTCGATGACCTGGCACTCGCTGGACCGGATGTGAGCCAATATCTCGACTTCTGTATTCAGGTCACTGGGTTGGCTGTGCGGAGAAGCATCCATATCATTTATTCACCTTTCATCAAAAGTAGCTATAACACGATCAAGTTCCGCATCGTTCCTATAAGGTTAAGTAAAAATAAAGAGCTACAATAAGAGAAAATGCCACGAATTTAAAAAAATTATAATAAAAATCCTACTGCGGTGCTGAATTATCGAGAAAAATATTATTAAAGCTCCACCATATATATGCCGAAATAATCACGATGGAAACAAACAATAATTAAAAACATAATGGGATTAATTTTTTACGTTGTAGAAAAATTCAGAATAAGCAGATATTCTGACAATTTTCGAGTGCTAAGACATCGTCTGCCTGCAACGAGACTCGAGCCCGCATACAATTCTTAATAGTTTTTAATATTTCTAATGAGAGTGGAGAATAAATAAAAACCTATTTTTTTCACCCAAAATATACACAGAGGAACATATATATATATATATATATATATGAATAGAGACCTGCCCTCTGGACAGATAGCAGTTCACTTCGCTTTATTACTCCTTTTTATAAATTAACTAAAATAAAGCTAGGTTAGGCTAACAGCAAATTGTAAGCACAAACAGATATCTGGACAGTTTTCAAAAGTAAGATTAGCTGGGTGTGCTATGCTCTGTCTGCCTGCAACGGGTCTCGAATCCGCAGATAAATCTTAATAGTTTTTAATATTTCTAATTTAAGTTTTTAATATTTCTAAAATCCTACAAGAAATGTACGAATAAAAACACACCATATATATATATATATATATATATATATATATATATATTTAGGGCGGGTCGATTTTCCACATGTTTTGAAATCGCAAGGTGAATAAGTGCCCAGTAGTTAGGTTTGGTTGAGAAATGAACCCCCAAAAATTTTTTAGAGCAAACGGATAAGGGCCTGCTTGTGGATTTGCAATTAAAGTTTGTTATGGCATTTGACCCAATTTTCGTCATACGCGATAGGTAAACTCGTCATTTTTGAAGACATAATATTAACTAATTATAGATGTAGCAACTCAATGTCATTTTCTATCCCAAGAGGAGACAATGCCTAATGTATATCATGTGTTTTAAGTGTAAAATGACAAAATTTCGTTGAAAAAACGCATTTTTGCTAATTTATTCACACATTTTGGCTACAAAACTTGAAAAAATACTTTCAAAAGGTGATAAATCCTAAAAAATCACATGTTCTCATGTAAAAAGAAAAACTATTCATATAAATCATCATAAGATTGAGAATAATGTTCTTTTGACATAAATGCAGGGCGCATCTTCCTGCTCAGTACTTTAGTAAGGATACATCTGTGACGAGTTTCGAACCCGTACACGGTATGGGAAGCCTCTGTCACTAATTTCACACTCCTTTCAACACTCTGAGAGTGAGAAGGCAATTCTGGAATGGCTGGCTTAGTGTTAGTGTCCATGAATGACTGGATTTCTTCATCAGATAGGTGCTGTGTGGTAGGTGGTTCCATGACATCAGGATCAGTGAGATCGATGAGCTCATGCCAGTGATTTGTATTCCAATTCACCTGGGGAATTTTCTTCCCTGCTTCCTGGTTGCTCTCCATTCTATAAATGAAAAATGAAAATGAAAATATAAATGAAAATATAAATATAAATAAAAATATAAATATAAATGAAAAATAGTACTCAAATATTGCTGTTTCAATAATACAAACAAATTACCCACTTAAAGTGATATAATATTTTTTCCATATTTTTTGGAGAATAACTCAGCTTTGGAAAAAAAAAAAATAATAATTACAAGAAGCGCAAAATTTACCTGTGTCTGAGAGTGAGTATAGTCTGAAGCCCAAGATTCATGATTCTGTCTTCATCATCTTTCACCATGGCATAGAGGATGTTCTCAGGTCGGAGGCAGAAAACATTACCCTGGATGTTCTGCTTTACAATGCGTTTCACATCATCAAATGGAATCAGCCTCAATCGGCTGATAGCAGAGAAGAGGATGCGAGGAGAATCATGCAGCTTAGAGGATGCCTTTATCTCAAACCATGCAGGAGCATAAACTCGAACAATGTAATGGACCAACTTTTTCAAATTCAGGTTTGGTCTGTTGTCTCTTGTGTACAAACAAAGAAATCGTATGGCAAGAGTTAACCATCTTGCATGGTTAAGTGGACCAATCTTCCAAGCAGCCCATCTGTCATCTACTCTTCCTGATCCGATCCCTCTGCAATACTCATACAGAAGCCTTTCATCATGACTGAGGTCTTTCAGTACTTCCTCTGGAATGTACCCTTCAATGATTGGAGTTTCCACAGCTTCAAACTGTACCTGAGGTTCATCCTGGATATCTTCTGCGCACCTTTGCCCACTGGGCCCGCTGAAACTTCTTGGGCCAGTTGTCACTCCATCCATTTTTTTGAAAAGAGCTTTTAGTGGGAGTTCATTCTGATGCAGTGCGCAACCAATAGTGTGCAGTTTCCTCCCCAGAGTTTCTTCAAGTTTTACCACTAAACCACTCTTCCAGCCAGTGTTGGTTGCGGTATTATGAAGAAGAATGGCTCGGATACTTTCAAGGATATTATATTCTTCAAGAACACTGAATGTCTCCTGAGCAAGGACCTCACCAGTGGCGCCTATAACAGGAATTGTTCTGTGGGTCAAGTAGGCGGCAGGAGATTTTCCATCTTCATAGGTCAGTGGTCGGGGAACAGGGGTAAATTACCCCAAATGGGGTAAATTTAAAAATTTTGGGGGTAATGCGTGCGGTATGAGAGACACTTCCTTCAGAGCCTCAGTCGTGTGTATGGTATCATGAAACGAAGAGGTGCTTTTAGTGCTTGACACTTTGTGCTGATATTTTTTTCGTATATTTTTATTTTATTTTGTTACATAAATGTGGCGTTATTCTAAATTTTAGAATATTACGAATTTACGTCCTGATTTTGATGTTGTTGTATCAAAAATGAAACAGCATCATTTTTCCAAAACCTGAAGTGGAGATGTTTTGAATGAAATTCTTCAGTTCTTCAATCCTTTTTACTAATTTTGTTTGTGTGCTATTCTTATGCCAACATGTGTGGCTTTTTTTTATTTCTCCATAATAATGGATCCAATAAACATTTTTTGAATTTGAATTTTTTGTATACCATATGCAACAATTTTAAGAGCAATTGGCTTGTTTTTGTTTACTTCGAAGTCTGGGGGTAATTTCATTTTACTCAAATAGATTTTTGAGTAATACCCAAAAAAGTTCCCCGACCCATGTCATAGGTGAAGGTGAGGTGATGTTCTGCGTCAACACACTTTCTGAGAACAGTTTCCCCTTCAGGTGTCTCTATTTCTTTGTAAGTCATGGTATTCTCACCAACCTTCCCATCCACACCAACACAAATGAGCTGTCTTTTTCTCTGATTCCACACCCTCACTAACTACCCTAATTTGGGCTTTGGCCTTCTCTAATTTGCACTTGTCAATCATGATGTGATTGGTGTCAACTTCAGGTCTCAGTAGGTGTTTGATGTCATGGAGCAAGGCATTCCCAAGAGCTGCGCCCAGATTTGATGAACATTCACCTTTGACAAGTTCCATAGCATATCTGAGAAACTTTAAAAGGCTGTAGTCTCCTGAAGGCCTCTTCCTAGGCTGCCATTCATCTTCTCCTTCCTGAAAATAAATGGAAAATATTAATGCGTGGGCCTGCATAGCGGCCAAACAGAGGTCCTGGGCTCCGCCAACAGGGCTGTGATTGGCTGTCCCGTGAAATCTGGGGCGTGTGGATAGAATCCAATCTTCTACGTTTTTAAATGTTTTTGTAACAATACGTTGTATTAGAATTCGAATCTTCAAGGCCGTGTTTAATTCGTGAATTGCACTGAAGAAAATTTAATTTAATATGTCCGAAAAGCTGGTTTAAAATTACAATAAATATAATGCAGTAAATCATATTAAATCCAATTATTGAATTGTAGAAGGTGCAGTTATGAGTTATGCCATAAATTTCATTTTTTTTATAAAAGGTATAGATATGATCGTGAATGCTGGTTCTAATTATATTAAAAAATAATGCAGCACTGTCGCGGCAGGGCTGCAAGTAAATGAGGAAAAATGAATAAGTTACCCCGTGACAGGCTCTATTTTGTTTTTAAAATCATATTAATATTTTTTGTAATAAGGCTTAAAGATATATTTGTGTCATAAAGATAAATTTATATTGAAACAAAATAATTGGGAGGAGAAATGAATAAGTTACCCCGAAATAGACTCTATTTTGTTTTAAAAATCATATTAATGCTTTTTATGTTATAGTTTACGGATAAAATTGTGTCTTAAAGATAAATTTATATTGAAACACAATAATTGGATAAAAGAGGAAAAATTAATAAGTTACCCCTAATTTAATTTCTATTTTGTTTTAAAAATTATATTAATGCTTTTCATGTTATAGTTTAAGGATAAAATTGTGTCTTAAAGATAAATTTATATTGAAACAAAATAATTGGATAAAAGAGGAAAAATTAATAAGTTACCCCTAATTTAATTTCTATTTTGTTTTAAAAATCATGTTAATGCTTTTCATGTTATAGTTTAAGGATAAAATTGCGTATTATGATGAAAATTTGTATTTGTATTAAACTTAGTTTATCTTATTCGATTTTTTGTTTAAAAGATCGCCTCACCGAATGTTAAATAGGCCTCGTTAAATATTGAGAAACTCAATAGAAAAACTATTGGCGTTGCCTTTTTTAGACTTGGCCACATAAACGTATTTGTTTATGTTTAATACCTTTCTCCATTGGGTCGTATTTAGAGACCTTGTCGGTCTACCAGGAGTTGGTGGGTTGTTGTGTAATAGTTTCACCACCACTCGTCTAAGTTTGGACGCTTGGTTGTAGTTCTCATATCGGTTACGTGGTGTTGATGGGATGAGCTCCTAGAGGTCGTATCCCTCATCTCACCATTTGCTGTTGATGGGATGAGCTCCTAAAACTCTATGCTTAGACGATTGTTGGTGATGTGATGCTTTTTTGTGTGCTGGTTGTGCTCGTATATATTTTGCTATTGGGGCTTTGCATGCATCAGTTTGTGTGTCTGTGTGTGATAATAGGGGGTTTATGGGCATATAGTCGGGGTGTGCATTTGTGTGCGCTTTCGGTCGTATTTAGAGACCTTGTCGGTCTACCAGGAGCTGGTAAGTAAAGCGGTAGTTGTGGTGCTTCATCACCAATTGTCTAAGTCTCGACGCTTGGTTGTAGCCCTCATATCGGTCACGTGGTGTTGATGGGATGAGCTCCTAAAAGTCTATACTTTGACGATTGTTGGTGATGTGATGCTTTTTTGTGTGGTGGTTGTGCTCGTATATATTTTGCTATTGGGGCTTTGCATGCATCAGTCAGTTTATTATATATATATATATATATATGATGAATAAAACCACGAAGGAAAGGAAACACAAAATGGTGCTCAAGCGCTTTCGTCTAATGACATCCTCAGGAACACACAGACCGTGCATGGAACAAGGAACTCTTCTAGGAAAATTAAATCCACTATAGTCCGAATAAGTAATGGTAAATGACAAATACATAGTTTTTCTTTTTCATGATGCTATCCCGACGTGAGCAACCGGTCACTCGCAAAGAGGTCCCAAAAATATAGCTTTCCTCACCAGCTATCTGCAAATCAGATAGGATCCAGCTTTGGGACAGGATCTAGGGTTTAAAGCAGCCTAGCCCAGCTACATTTAGAACCTCAATATAAGCAAAAGACTCGCTGCCTTCACGTCAGAATGAATACATCAAAGAAAAAGGGGTAACTATTATATTTTTTGCCAAAAAACAAAACTTAAACCTCAACTGGCAGAATTGAGCGTCCACTTTTCAAGGCACATAACATGTCCGTTTCATGATGGCTAAAAATATAATAGTTCGATGAGTCGGAATTCGGGATGAGTCGGACTCGTCCTCTGTCAAGTGCTATTATTCCTTTGTTTATTTTACTGAGAGAAGTGTTTTATTTCCTATGTCAAGTGCCATTATTATTTTGTTTCTTTTACTAAGTGGTGTTTTTTTAATACTGTATTGTACGAAAAGGTAAACAATAAAAATTTTTGTGTTTCGCGCTCAAAATAATTCCAGCAATGGTAAGTGAAACAAAGGTTTATTGTTTTTTAGTGTTTATTTTGTTTATTTTGAACATTGTATTAAACTCTCACTAATCAGACTTAAAAGGTTAGAGAGTATTTATGCCTCTTTAGGGATAAATAGGGGTTGTAATTAAGGTAATTCGTGATGATTCGGACTTGTCAATGAGTCGGACTTCCTAGAGCCCTCTATAGTCCGACTTATCGAGTATTTACTGTATATATATAACTAATAACCTCGTTAACCTAGTTGCTGTTTCGTTCGTCGATCTCTCTTCACACGGTAATCAAGCTGGTGGCCCCGTCTCTAGGTCTGGCTTGGTGGAGGAGCGAATTGCATTCTTGCGCTCTCCACCGTACATAGCCAGGCACACCCGGCTCATCTGGTACCGTCCTGAGCCATGCATCTAGTCTACACTTGAAGACTTCAACTTTGACCCCTGTAACGTTTCTGAAGTCCTTTGGAAGCTGCTTGATAAGTCTTGGCCCCTGCCAACCAAGCTATTTTCCTTCGGTGTTGAGAAGGCCTCATGTCGCCCTTTAATTTGGGAACACAACACATTCTGCCTTTCCTATTTTCCAGTGTTGTTTGAATGGTAATTGGGTTTAGTTTTAGGTTTCGTACCAATTTTTCAATCATTTTCCATATGTAAATTATAGTGTACCTCTCTCTCCTTCTTTCCAAGGAGTACAGATTTAGTTCACGTGGTCTTTCCAAGTAATTGCGTTCTTTACAGCCATCAATCTTAGCTGTGAAATGTCTTTGCGTTTCTTCTAGTTTATTAGTTTCTTCCTTTTTATATGGGGACGTCAAAACTGAGCAGTATTCAAGTTTTGGTATAATCAGTGTTTTTAGCATGGGAATCATTAATGTCCTGTCCCTTCTTCTGAACGTTCTTAGTACCTGTCCCGTGACCCCTTTTGCTTTATTTATCGCTATCTGATTTTGTGTTTCGAATTTCGCATCATCGGTCATTATTACCTCAGTTCGATCGCTTTCGTGCTATTCTGATTTTCCTGTCTATCTGGAGCATGATATGCAATCTGTTTAAGTTCCTCTTTTCTACCATACCTCAAGAGCTGAAATTTGTCGATGTTAAATGACATGCTGTCTTCTGACCATTTGTATATTTTGTTCGTGACCCTCTGTAAGGCCTCCACTTCGTTTACATCGTTGATTTTTCTGCTGATCTTTGTATCATCTGCAAAGGATGTTACTATACTCTTACTGTTTATTCTGCTGTCTAGGTCTGTTAGTATGATAATGAACAGGAGTGTGGCAAGTACTATCCTTTGTGGTATTGAGCCGCGTACTTCCGATTCTGGTGATGATATACCTTGAATTTTGACGACCTGTAGACTCTCTCTGACGAAGTTGTAGATCCATTTACCCACTTTGCCTGTTATTCCCATATATTTCATTTTATGCGCAATTATACCATGATCACATTTGTCGAAAGCTTTCGCAAAATCTGTGTATATGATATCGTAGTTGTCATTGCCTACCAGTGCATCTAGGATATTGATGTAGTGTTCTATTAATTGTGATAGGCATGATCTACTTGATGGGAATCCGTGCTGATTTTCGTTGAATCTTTCCAATGTTTCCAAGAAGTCATAAACTTTCTCTCTAACTATTCTTTCAAATACTTTGGTGAGGTGGGACGTCAATGACACTGGTCTATAGTTCTTTGCTTGAGATCTGTCCCATCCTTTATATATAGGGACAATGTTTGCTCTTTTCAAGATGCTCGGTATTTCCCAGTGTCTAGGAATCTTCTCCATAGCCAGTATAAAGGTGTATCTATTTCATTTTTAGTTTTTAATCAATAATGCATTCCATTTGTCCTGATCTGTAGCTGAGTGTGGTTTCATTTGTCCTATAGCTCTCGCTACATCTTCTGGGATAAAATCAAAGTCTGTTATACATTCTCCCTACTATTTCTCTTCAAAGAATGCATCTATGTCAGATATCGCTTTGTCACTTTTGGGTAGGCTGACCATACGTACCGTTTTGAACGGGACAGTACCGTTTGTTTTATATTTCCTGGCCGTCCCGTCGTTTTAATAAAAATGTCAATTTTGTCCCGGTTTATGTACTTACTTTTTCATGAATACAGAATATTACATAACCCCGTCCCTTTTTTGCCATCCCAATGTCCCGTTTTTGTCTCAAGGAAATATGGTCAGCCTACTTTTGGGGGAACTGAAATCTGATTCATACTGCCTCTCAATGTTTCAGATATTTCTTTTGGATCGTCGGTTAATTCATTATCTCTCTTCCTTAATGGCTTAATAGCGGCGCCCGTTTTTGTTTTCCTTTTCGCATAGCTATAGAAGTATTTTGGATTTTCCTCAATAGCTTCTACCTGCTTTTCCTCTTCCCTCTCTGTATGGTCATTAATCAGACCTTGTATATCCCTATCGATATCCTCCAGTTTTTCTTGTATTACTTTCCTGGCATTATCTCCGCAGTTGCCTAACTTCGCCTCCACTCTCTTTTGCGGAATAGTTTTCTCTTTTGCCTCTCTAGCCAGCTACTCTTTCCTTTTGGATGTGATTTCGATGCATATTTTTCTAAAATTCTCAACATTTTTTCCTTCCTTCAGTTGCTTTATTCTCTGAAACTGTTCTCCACTCTAATTGCGCCATATGTGATCTGACTGCTTCCAAAGGACTTCAGAAACGTTACAGGGGTCAAAGTTGAAGTCTTCAAGAGAAGACTAGATGCATGGCTCAGGACGGTACCAGATGAGCCGGGTGTGTCTGGCTATGTACGGTGGAGAGCGCAAGAAAGCAACTCGCTCCTCCACCAAGCCAGACCTAGAGGCGGGGCCACCAGCTTGATCACCGTGTGAAGAGAGATCGACGCACGAAACAGCAACTAGTTTAACAAGGTTTATTATTTATATATATATATATATATATATATATATATATATATATACAGTATCGCCAATAGTAAGTCACATTTTTTCCAATTAAATCGAGCTTTGTAATCAAGTCGGATTTTCTTGTACGATCTACTTTTTGAGTTTTACCTTTTTTGAAGATGCGTTGTGTTGGGTTAACTAAGTTATGGGTTATATTTGGTTGAAAAGTTGAAAATATAAAATATGTAACCTGTTTGACCTACTGGGTAAAAATGGTCACGGCCGAAAATTTACACAATTTTTTTTTTATACACTACAGTAAGGAGAGGCCAAGAACAATACCCGTAAAAATGTCCCCCCTATATAAGAAGGAGACAACCAATGTATTGCAGACACCCCAGTTATTATCAGTCCTAGTGCATGATTCATCAGGAGCAAGATGCACTAACAAAACTAACTAACTAACAAAAATATCACGACCTAACCTAACCAATCATTAGGTCAACTGTACGCCCTTCATGACTGGTTAGGTTAGGTCGTGATATTTTCGTTAGTTAGCCTTATAAAACTAACTGAAAAAGGCTGGGGGACTTGATCTTCAGGTGACCCTTAACTTTATAATGGCGATACTTCAGAATCCGGCCATAAATTAGTTTAAAAAATAAATCGTATCAATAATTATTACATGAGCCAAATTATATATTTAATAGTATCTATTTCAGTAGATATTACCAATCCTTTGCACAATTTAATTATTGCTTTTTCAGCCAGAATGAATTTACTGCGACTTAATGCTATTTGCGACGACGACAAATCAAGCGTGGGGGGGAGACAACCTACAAGTACCAAAATGACAATATAAGAAATATACAGTTTAAACGAGGAATATATAATCATTACATTTTTTTACATCTGTTTGTTCAATTTCTCTTTTTGCGTATCAGTTACGCGCACAATGTAGGTCAGCTCGAATATTCCCTTTTGACCATTCCAGATATGTGTGTGTGTGTGTGTGTGTGTGTGTAGCGTCCTCAGTTCGTATTTTATCGAAAATTATTTTTATCTGAAAACATGAATTTTCGTATCTTAGAATAAAGAGAGAATTACAAAATTAATTAATACTTTATTTTCCCCATAATAATAATAATAATAATAATAATAACAGACACGATGTAGAGGATTCACGCACAGTTAGAAATTGGGACAGTCGCATTCCGATGCCTCTATGTTTTGGTGTGCCTCGGACTATTCACGTGTGTGTGTGTGTGTGTGTTTGTGTAAAGTGATTCGAATTTTACATCGCTACACATTTTTGTTTCTTGGAATAAAAAGATAAGTTGATTTTGAAAACATTTTATATAGAGAGGATAGGCAAAAGTAAATGAATGCAATTTATTTACTAAACCCCGGGATCGATACCCGTGACACTTTCTTTCCTTTTTTTAATTTTTAAATAATTATTCATTATGATTGTAAGATTTTTTCTTTTAAATGTACAAATGGATTAAATAGTAATTAAAGTCTGTTTTTCGGTTTTGATACGTGGATGATATCATTCAGTTGAATAGTCATACGATATGTCACGGTTTACGTTTCTCATTAAGCGAAGGTCGATATTAAATGATTCGTTTTTTTCAATTTTCCCTCTCTTTGAACACACACACACACACACACACACACACACACACACACACACACACATATATATATATATATATATATATATATTTACACAGGGTATTTCAGGAGGAGAGGTCAATACTTTGGAAATTTGTTTTCTTTGTGGGATGAGTATCAATAATATATATATATATATATATATATATATATAATGTCTTTTCATTTTCGTACACAAAAATATCACCTCCCACCAAACAGTCTGAGAAGGATTCAAACCCTTCAATATAATAGTATCTCTAGGCAGGGTTCTCGCCTGTTTAACTCCTTGCCTCAGTACCTTAGAGATATAAGTGCAGTCCCAGTAGATACTTTTAAAAAACACTTGGACATGTTTTTAGCCAACATACCCGACCAACCCACAGTGTCAGGGTATTCCTCTGCCAGACCAGCCCCCACAAATTCAATAGGGGACCAAATCGTATGGCAGGAGCAAGAGAAACGAAGGGTGGCGACCCCGTCGTGGCCCCGCCTCAGGAGGCGCTGAGTGGACTTCGTGGGAGCAGCGCACCCTTGAGGCAGAAGCGCTTTAAGGTAAGGTAAATTTAAGGTACAACTTTTTCGTTGGGGTGAGCAATCAGTAAGCATGATTGTAATTGTGGAGGAAGCCACGGATCAATTTGAAAATTCCCCCCTCACCTTCCTTCCTGAAGATCCCCCCAAAAAACACTGTACCCTGTTGAACGCTTGTTAATCTGATGATGATATACCATGGTTCGGTGCCTAGCATCGCTGACTATGAATCCATCGGTTCCGGGTTCGAGGCCCTGCGAAGGCAGCCGGCGCTTGGCAAACGTTCATCTTGCCGCACAATTAGTTAGTAGATGAATGGGTACCGTGGGTGATATAGTGGTTAAGAATATTTTAAAAGTTTTGCTTATGCCATAGAAGTCAGAGTTACTGTAAAAGTCTCATTTTAATATTAATGTATAATTTAAAGAGTCTAGTGTGTTTCTTGTGGGACTCGTTTTGAGTCTAAATAAATTCTTAAACTGTTTTAAAATGTATAGTGAGTTAATAAAAGTGTACAATATAAAGAATCCTATGTAATTCATTTATTATCAATGTTGGTATTCGTTTACATACTTAGTTCTTTTGCCGCGCAGAATGTGGAGAACGTTTTGCCTGTCTCTTGTGGAGAGTGTAAAGCTTTCGTTGTTAACTAAAATGTTTAGACCCAGAGTAATGATAAAAGTAGATAATCGTAATTTACTTACTAATTATTATTATTATTATTAATTTGTAAAAAGTTTTAAAAATTACTAATTGGAATTGAGAAAATTTAATAGGGATAATTGAAGTGGAAACATTAAAATTGAAAATCTGTACAAGTAACAAGTTTCGATTGAATGCTTGCTTGCATGTCATCGTACTTCTGTATTGAGTATTTTAGGAGTTTTGCTTTGTAGAAAGTTTAAAAAATTACTATTTGGAATTGAGAAAATATAATAGGGGTAATTGAAGTGGAAACATTAAAACTGAAAATCTTCTGTGCAAGTAATAAGTTTCGATTGAATGCTTGCTTGCATGTCAACGTACTTCTGTATTGAGTATTTTAGGAGTTTTGCTTTGTAACTGGATTATTTTACCTCTGCTCTTTATTGAAGTTATAACTCCTACCGACGGAATTATAAATCATTTTCTTGTTCCGGTAAACCTGCATTGTGAATTATTAGCTACTGTATACATCAAGCAGCGTGCGAGTTATGCATCGTAAAAAGAGTTCCGTAAAAGAGCTTGTGCTGGCGTGAGAGATTTATTGTTACAAAGATAACATGGTTTTCCTCAAAGTTTACAACAATAAAAAGTAGAAAAATTGGTTGGTAGATAAATGGGCCACCTTAGTTCATCGGTAAGAATAAACCCTCGATTGAAAAGGAATGTTTAATATTGATGTTGTGGTTAACGATGATTTCTTTGTGAGTGCTTTTGAATAAAATCGTTTAAAGATAACTTACCAATGGTAGTAAAGTGGGTAAAAAATAGCACTGAACGATATGAAGGCCATTTATATAGAGCATAGGTCTCCCTATAACTTGGGCTGTGAAATAATGTTAAGCCGTGTTTACTGCGTAGTGCAAAGCAATAATGATGTGACTAGGCTCGATTACGAGTGAGTTTAGTGTTTTGCGCAGTAGAACAAAATGAATGTATTTATTTCCAATTTATTTAATATTTAATATAATTGTGTGTGTGTTTGTATATATTTCGCATGTATTGATGTTTATACATTTTTATTTTATTTTTTGATCATATATATTCCTCGTTCATATTTCTTATACTATTATTATTTTTATTTTATTTTTTGATCATTTCATCGTATGTATACGATTGTATATTTATCTTCTATATATTTCCAATAATTCGTCTCAATAAACAGAATGATGTAATGGTGTTTTATTTCGGTTTAAATGTATTTCTTTCATTGTTAATATTGGGTTTCGTTTTAATAATTAGCTCTCTTTCTGGATAACTTTAAGGAGAAAGTCGCTCTTGCTTTTAATAAATAAAAACAATATTTGGCAACTCATGTGAATTAAGATAAATGGCGGTATCTGCCAACTATCTTCATATAAATAAAAAATTAAAATAAATGGTGATATCTGTCAACTCTGCTCATACAAATAAAAACACTATTTGGCAACATGTAAATTAAAATAAATGGTGGTATCTGGTAATCTCTTCATATGAATAAAAACATTATTTGGCAACTCATGTAAATTAAATAAGTGGTGGTATGTACTAACTTACCCTAATAAGTTATACCTGAACAATTAAAATAAATGCTATCTGGTAACCCCCTCCATATATAAATAAGTGCTATCTGGCAACTCACCATCCTCTATATAAGACCTGCTTGGCCCCTGGACGCTCATAATGATGCGGACTCCGGTGGAATAAAGAACTCTCTCTCCTTCCTTCTTAGGTTAAGACTTAGGTTATGTTTCCCTTTGGGGGGTGAGGACATCCAACCTTCTCCCTAAAGACCTCCTCCGTCTCCTTTCTCTTCCTCTCTTAGGTTAAGGCTACCCCTTTGGGGGAGGTCATCCTCCCTTCTCCCCCCAAAGCTCCCCCCCTCTCCTTCCCCTCTGCCCCATTCATTGCATACCCCCTCCCCTTCATTGTATACCCCTTCAGTGCATACCCCTATCCCCCTCATTGCATACCCCCGCCCCCTTCAGTGCAAACCCCCATCCCCCGTTGCAACATACACCTCAATCCTTTTGCAACATACCCCCTTTGCAACATTGAACATTACCTCTGCAACATTCTTGCACTCGTCCAATTTGCGCCCATACTACTTACTCGTTGGAAGCGGTAGCTTTCTCCGTTTAGCGGTTTTCACACTATTCCTATGTGTACGTCTCTTCGAATCTTATTGTTTCTCCCAGTATAACCAAAATCTCGCTAATAACTAGTCTGTTAACGCTCGGGATTTTCATCCATAAATTTTCATATACCTAAACGAATGAAACAGCTAAGCTCTTCATAGAAAATGGAAAATGATGAATTTTAATGGCCATCAAATTTCTAGTATGTCCTATAAAGCAGGGACATGCCAAAATTTGCTCGGGAGAGGCCCCAAGGTAAAATGACAGGAAGGGGTGGGTGGAAGGAAAACAATTGGATATAGGTACAATATTTTAATTTACTCCTAAAAAAGTTTGCAAGTACACGTAGTCATGTAATAAAAATATGAATAAAATTACAAGATTTAAAACATGTGAATAAAAAACAGAAATGCGCACAGATTGTAAAAATACATTTATGTACACCTACACAGAATGTGTGTACACAGATGTACACAGAAATTTACATTTATGTAACAGAAAACCGTGAAATTATTAACTAACAGCAAGAACAAGGCTTGGTGACAAGAAACAAATTTCTTCCATAAGCGATAGTATAGTAGACTAAATACATCCATACTCTTAGTGTTGGCTGACACTTGATCTCCTCCATTCGTACGGTAACGAAGCAAAGCCCTGAAGTTTCCGTCGTTCTTCACCGGTTCCCCTATGTCAAACGGCCAGAATCTTCGTCCCCTCTCGGTGCGATGTCTTGTCTTCCGCAAAGAATGACGGTCTCTATAATAACTCGAAGTTTCACTTTGTTCTTCTCTAATTCTTCCCTGGCTTGCCTGTCCAGTTTTAAATGAATGCGGTCCCGTTTTCCTTTACATATCTCAATGAAGTTCTGTGCTCCCGTGTTGGAATGGTTACCATAAACCTTTATGGCATCCTTCTACCGGGTGAACGTAATAGTAACTAGACTCTGTAGATTCTGATTTGACCCTTTTCCGGAACCAAATTTTGCCGCAAAAAGCAGGCAGATCTAATAAAATGCATCTTTTAACACATCAGAATACGCAAGCCACTTACAACGCTGTAACCACTGTAACCGAAATTTCCGCCTTTTTCCATCTTTCTTAACTTGACTTTCAAATTGGCACCCACGTTTCATTCTACACTCGCTCTCTAACTGCATCAGTAAGATAACAATAATTTACCTACAGTCCGATATCATGCTGATTTCTCAGTTTCTGTCGTTCGTAAATCCCATCCTCTAGGACTATAGTTCACTCTCCGGTTGCCGAGTTGATTGTTACCTCACTCTCACTGGCTGCTGATTCTTGAAGCGGGGCCTCATGAACGTGAAAAATTACATACATTTATTTAAAGGTCTAAAATTTACCTTATGTGAGAGTGTAGTTCTAACAGTATTTTAGATATTGTCGTCAGATTTACTCTATTTGGAAACCAGAAGCCAAAAATTGATAATGGCGGACAAAATTTGGTTTCTAACAATATGTTGACACATTGAACAAGAATTTTAAAGTCTATTAGTCAAATATTGAAATACAGATTATTTTCAATCCAGAAGACAAAAAATCAGAATGGCAAAAAAATCAGAAATCAGAATGTCATCAAAATTCAAAGCACTCGCATCTAAGTGTTCATAAAGACTGAAAATGTATACTGTCCCTTTGATGTTTCACGGAAATAGTTATCCAGGGTTGGACCAGATCGTTTGAGCTTCTTTGCACTCACTCAGTTTTTAAGGTTCCGTTTTTAAACAAACAAAAACCACCAAGAAATTCCGACAAAATTGGTACCAATAACACATTCGCTTTACAGTTTACTGTATAAGTCACCCTAGAAGTCGCTTGTCACGCACTAACTCCCGGATGTTCAGTTTATTTATATAGCGTTTCAACTTATCAACCTGTTTCGATATGCAGAGACATGTTTAGTATAGTCACAACTCCACGCGTGATCTTCTTCTAAAAATAAACCTCCTGTCCGGATACTATTTGAACAGACCTCGTGTGTGTGTGTGTGTGTGTGTGTGTGTGTGTGTGTATATATATATATATATGGGAATGAACTCAGAATGGTCCCCTGAGTTTTTTATGATACACACAGACCGTGCATGGAACAAGGAACTCTTCTGTGATAATTGAATCCACTATAGTCCGAATAAGTAATGGTAAATGACAAATACCATAGTTTTTCTTTTTCATGATGCTAGCCCGACGTGGGCAAAGGGTCACTCGCAAAGAGGTCCCATAAATATAGCTTCCCTCACCAGCTATCTGCAAAGCAGACAGGATCCAGCTTTGGGACATGGATCTAGGGTTTAAAGCAGCCTAGCCCTGCTACATTTAGAACCTCAATATAACAAAAGACTCGCTGCCTTCACGTCAGATTGAATACATCAAAGAAAAAAGGGGTAACTATTATATTTTAGCCAAAAACTAAAACTTGCGAGTGACCCGTTGCCCACGTCGGGCTAGCATCATGAAAAAGAAAAACTATGGTATTTGTCATTTACCATTACTTATTCGGACTATAGTGGATTCAATTATCCCAGAAGAGTTCCTTGTTCTATGCACGGTCTGTGTGTATTATATATATATATATATATATATATATATATATTTAGTAGAAATCCAATGACAAGGAGAAATGTAAATGCATGAAAAGTCTTCTTTATTGCGCAACGTTTCGAGCAATACGCTCATCTTCAGGCTGTTTAATAACAATGTGAAATTAAAATCAATATTGAATGAAAAACAAACAGAAAATTTCTATAACCTATTCGTAAAGACAAATTTTAAAAGACTGAGAAAAGAGGGTTAAATTCTAAGTTATACAGATTTACATATAAAATTAAGAAGTTATTTTTAAATACATGTAGTAAATGTGAAATTAATACACTGGAAAAATTACCAATAGTACACTGGAACAATGGAGCTATCTACCTTATACAGCAGTATCCGAGGCCGACTAATTTGAGCAGAGGAGACGGGAATGAAGATGGCGAGGGAGATAGGGGAAGGAGGGATTATAAGGAATTGGGGAAGGAGGAGGGATCATAGCAATTGAGAGGGACGGACGATGAGTCAACATTCAGACTAGGGGACAATGCTTTAATGAAAAGGGATTCTAAAATTCTTAGTGAGTTGGGACAAGTATTACAACCAAGAATTTTAAAATTGTCTAAAGTGACATCAATTTTGCATTTGATGCTATGTTCACGAATGCTGGAGGCTTCCTTAGTTTTTAAAATTTTACCTGTTCGGCCCACTTATTCCCATATGCGAATAAAATCTAGCCTGAGAGAGCGAACAGTGCTGCCGATGTAATTCCCAAGGAGACACCTAGGGCAGGTAAATAATATACAACACCGCTACGCAACGCTCTCTCAGGGCTAGATTTTATTCGCATATGGGAATAAGTGGCCGAACAGGTAAAATTTTAAAAACTAAGGAAGCCTCCAGCATACGTGAACATAGCATCAAATGCAAAATTGATGTCACTTTAGACAATTTTAAAATTCTTGGTTGTAATACTTGTCCCAACTCACTAAGAATTTTAGAATCCTTTTCATTAAAGCATTGTCCCCTAGTCTGAATGTGACTCATCGTCCGTCCCTCTCAATCTGCTATGATCCCTCCTCCTTCCCCAATTCTTATAATCCCTCCTTCCCCTATCTCCCTCGCCATCTTTCATTCCCGTCTCCTCTGCTCAATTAGTCGGCCTCGGATACTGCTGTATAAGGTAGATAGCTCCATTGTTCCAGTGTACTATTGGTAATTTTTCCAGTGTATTAATTTCACATTTACTACAGTATTTAAAAATAACTTCTTAATTTTGATATGTAAATTGTATAACTTAGAACTTAACCCTCTTTTCTCAGTCTTTTAAAATTTGTCTTTACGAATAGGTTATAGAAATTTCTGTTTGTTTTTTCATTCAATATTGATTTTAATTTCACATTGTTATTAAACAGCCTGAAGATGAGCGTATTGCTCGAAACGTTGCGCAATAAGAAGACTTTCATGGCATTTACATTTCTCCTTGTCATTGGATTTCTACTAAATATTAAATTGAAGCTCTGTAGAAGCAACCCGCATAATTATATATATTCAAGGTATGGACAAGATGGCCTCAGGGCTTATCGCCATGTTTGGAAGACTTCACGAAAGTTTCTCAAGTCAAAACTGGATTGTTATTTTCTTGAAATGTGTCGGACTTGCAGGATTTTCCCGAAATTTGTTTACTTCAAACTCTACCGTGATAATCTATATGACTCTGAATTTTATCAATCGTCCCTGGAATATTTATTAAATAATGAAATTATATTATAAAATCAAATATCAGATTCGCATAACAAGTCTCTTGGGCATTATATAACTACTCTTAAAAATACCTTGTCGTTGTTGGACTATTTATTAATAATTTCTCTTGTACAACGTGAACTAGAAAAATTTCACTCTACCATCTTGGAAACACATGAACGTAAGTTAAAGGCTTTGGGAATGAATTCACCAAATTTTTTCAATTCAGAGAAGGTAATTTCGAATCTTTCTAGTTACACACTCTCCCCTCGGGAAAAGTTTTACTGTCACTTGGTTTGCAATTTAAGCTTCCGTTGTTTCAAATATATAAGCCCTCGTTTTTCTTTACTTTGAAAAATTTTTCAATGGCTTGAAAAATGTTCCCCATGTGGGGGATTTCAACAATCTCAAATGTCAGTTCTCAAATTTAACTCAAGAATTTTTTCTTAAACTTAGAAATCTTAAATTTCAATCTTTCATATTTAGGAAGAGTGATTTGGCAGTGTATTAAGAATTTGGCAAAGAACAGGAGATTGTTGTGACTAGACCAGACAAGGGTAACGGAGTGGTTATTTGAATAAATCGGACTACATAAACAAAACTAATGAAATCCTAAGTGATCTTACTAAATTCAAACAAATTCTAGAACCTGTAAATAAAGTCATTGTAAGGTTAGAAGACCAGGTTAATAGATTTCTGTCACGACTAAAGTCCTTAAAGATAATAAAAAATGATACTTACTCTCAGTTGTTCGCATCTGGTGCTAATCTTGCTCAATTATACTGTCTGCCTAAAATCCATAAAGCTGAACACCTCTCCGTCCTATTTTAGCTTCGTATAACTACCCACCTTTCAATTGGCAAAATTTGTTGTTCGTCTCCTGTCCCCCTTTGCGAAAATGTTTACACTATAAATAACTCGTTTGAATTCCAAAAGAACTCCTGGGTAAAAACTTCGATTCAAAAAAGTTTTTTGTCAGTTTTGATGTAAGTCACTTTTCACAAATGTACCTGTATCTGAAACTATTGCCATTATTTTAGATAGGGTTTTTAGCTCAGTGGATAATTTTCATGGTTTTCATTGTCTCATTGAAGGAACTTTTAGAATTGGTCTTCAAACAATGCTATTTCACTTTCAACAATAAGGTTTACCAACAAATTGATGGGGTAGGGATGGGATCACCAGTCGGACCGCTAGCAGCTGACTTCTTTATGACTCATTTAGAAAGTGTAATTTTTAGACAATCTCCCACTCATCTCAAGCCAATTTTCTATCGACGCTTCGTTGATGATTCGATAGCAGTCTTTGATAATGCGGTACAAGCGCAACAATTCTTTAACTTCCTAAATTCTTTGCACCCCAATATAACGTATACAATGGAAACTGAGCAAAATGGCTCCCTCCCCTCTTAGATCTTTTAATTTCGAAAAACGGTGATTCTATTACTACATCAGTTATAGGAAACCCACTTTCACTGGTTTGGGCATGAATTTTTTTAGTTTTACTGATTTCAACTATAAGATGTCTTGTATAAAACTCTCCTGTTCAGAGGATATAATTTTGCCTCTAATTTTACTTACTTAAGTGAATTTAATAATCTAAGATCATACTTTACTAATAATAGTTTTCCTGTTCAATATGTAGACAAACTAATTAGATCCTTTTAAATAATGTTTATAGCCCTCAACTTCCATGTATTACAGTGCCGAAGGATATAAAAATATTTCTTGGTACCTGAAATGGGTCCCTTGAATAAGGAATTTAAGCTTAAATTTACAAAAAATTGTTAAGGAAATTTTTTTATCATACTGATTTCCGCATCATATTTATTAATAAAACGTCTTTAGGTAGCTTTTTCTCAGCGAAGGATCGAACCCCTGACTCGTTGCGTAGCGGTGTTGTATATTTATTTACCTGCCCTAGGTGTCTCCTTGGGAATTACATCGGCAGCACTGTTCGCTCTCTCAGGGCTAGATTTTATTCGCATATGGGAATAAGTGGCCGAACAGGTAAAATTTTAAAAACTAAGGAAGCCTCCAGCATACGTGAACATAGCATCAAATGCAAAATTGATGTCACTTTAGACAATTTTAAAATTCTTGGTTGTAATACTTGTCCCAACTCACTAAGAATTTTAGAATCCCTTTTCATTAAAGCATTGTCCCCTAGTCTGAATGTTGACTCATCGTCCGTCCCTCTCAATCTGCTATGATCCCTCCTCCTTCCCCAATTCCTTATAATCCCTCCTTCCCCTATCTCCCTCGCCATCTTTCATTCCCGTCTCCTCTGCTCAAATTAGTCGGCCTCGGATACTGCTGTATAAGGTAGATAGCTCCATTGTTCCAGTGTACTATTGGTAATTTTTCCAGTGTATTAATTTCACATTTACTACATGTATTTAAAAATAACTTCTTAATTTTGATATGTAAATCTGTATAACTTAGAACTTAACCCTCTTTTCTCAGTCTTTTAAAATTTGTCTTTACGAATAGGTTATAGAAATTTCTGTTTGTTTTTCATTCAATATTGATTTTAATTTCACATTGTTATTAAACAGCCTGAAGATGAGCGTATTGCTCGAAACGTTGCGCAATAAAGAAGACTTTTCATGGCATTTACATTTCTCCTTGTCATTGGATTTCTACTAAATATTAAATTGAAGCTCTGTAGAAGCAACCCGCATAATATTATATATATATATATATATATATATATATATATACAGGGTGGGCCGAAAGTCTGGATCCATAGGAAAATATTTATTTTAATACATAAATTACAACAAATGGTAAATACTTAAAATGAATATCAACTTTAACTCGTAAATGCGTATCCGTGATACTGTACAGTAGTTCGTACTCCAGTATAAATACTAAAATCCTTTTTTTATTTCAGCACAGAAATGGCTTCGAATCTAACAACAGAAGACCGGGTAGAACTTGTGCTCATGTACGCAAGACAGGGCGCTACACACAGAGAAGTTGCTACCGAATTCAATAGAAATCATCCTGATAAGTATCCAGTAACAAATGCGACTGTTGGCAAGTTGTTTAAACGTTTCAAAGAAACAGGAAGTGTACATGATCGACGGCGTCTGGTCGTCCAAAAACTGCAACTGATGAAAATACCTCTGCAATGGTATGTGAAACTTTAACGAATAGTCCAGTAAAGTCAACAAGAAGATTATCAAATGAAACACGCATCTCTAACTTCAATTCGAAGAATTATTAAAAAATCATAAATTCCATCCCTAAGTGTCTCGATGTCAGAGGCCGCCAATTTGAGCATTTGTTATAATTTGTTGTTTATACTGGAGTACGAACCACTGTACAGTATCACGGATACGCATTTACGAGTTAAAGTTGATATTCATTTTAAGTATTTACCATTTGTTGTAATTTATGTATTAAAATAAATATTTTCCTATGGATCCAGACTTTCGGCCCACCCTGTATATATATATATATATATATATATATATATATAATATAATATATATATATATATATATAGTGTGTGTGTGTGTGTGTGTGTGACTTAAAATATTGTTAAATCAATAATATTTCATTATGAGTATATGCAATAATTTGAAGTATTGCTAAAATGCATTAATATAAATATTACAAATAATAATATATGAAAAATAAAACAAAACCTCCAACATATTAATTCTATTATACTTTCTGAAAGTATAATTTGGCATGTCAAAATTTTTTGTACACTTAGTAGGTTAGAATTTCGGGGGAGGGGGAGGCGCCGGGGCCACGCCGGTTCCCCCTCTGGCTACGTTCCTGCTATAAAGTATATCCATTTAAAGATTTAAAAGACGGCCCAATGAGAAGAGTCAGCGCTGTAGCTCATGTGAGCTCGAGTGTCTCTGACGAAGAAGGACTGACTCCAGCGAGACGCTGGAAGAAAGTCTCGAAATCGCCTCCTGAACTAAAACTGTTTACTGTCCATACTTTTCTACTACTACTTAAACTGATAATTTTACTGAGAACCGAGCCGCTGCAAACAGAAAACTATCAGTAAACAAATTACACATTAATCTGAGAAAACATGGGTTACTTTTTTCTAAAATTGAACCTTAACACAATGGAAATTTGCATCTCTACCAAGTAGCACACAAATATAAAATGGTAAATTACAGTTGAAATATCTTGACAGCGAACTCCTGTAGAGGCTCCAAAGGAACAAGAATTTATTTTATATATTATAGGGAGTTCCCCCCATAAAACCTATATAATCTTTTTACACTTAATTGCCGAAACATTCAATATCTACAATACACTATTAACGATCTTAATTTTTCCACTACATTCTCGAACCATTTTAACATTTTCATAACTACAGTAAACCCCCGATATAACGGACACTGTATATAACGGACCTCAGCTTTAACGGACACTCTGACCCTTTCGGATTAGGTTCTTATATTACCGACTCGGGTCCGTCATAGCTGAAGATATGCCGCACGGCATCCGGACACCTTTGTTTACTATCGGCCAGCCCACCGGGCATCACGCGGTCGCCCCAGTTTGAACGCGTTTCTCGTCCTGTAAACACCACCCGCTCTCCGAAGTGACCATATTCTGACATCTATTGTGCTTTATATTGTGCTTTTATTGTGCCAGAAACATGTCTAAAGGTCGAAAGGTTGCTACTTCCTCAACACCCGAGAAAAAGAGGGAGATATTTCTCTGACTGTGAAGTTATAGGTGATTAAAAAATACGAACGTGGTGTGCCTGCCTGTCAGCTCATGCAAACTTATAATCTTCGTAAGTCCTCCCTATATGACATCATACGGGGCTTCAATGAACCTTAGCCCCCCCCCCCCCGCCCATGGCCTAAACCATTAGAGGTACAGTAAAACTAAACATACCTTACAAAAGAGAATTTAATCCTGCATTTAATGAGGAACAATTAAAACTTGGTGTTCCCGCCATTGGCTTCCAAGACAGCCTGAATTCGCTTTGGGTAGCTTGCCAAAAGTGACGTGAATAGATCTTGATCGTTACGCAAATTTGTTAAAACAGTTTCAATGTGTTGCGTCATTGTATCCTTCGAAAATCGATTTGCTGCAGGTTCTTGAAACAAGAGACATTGAACCTTGTCCTTTATAACTGATCCAATGTGTTCACAGACGTTCAGGTCAGGAGAATTTCCTGGCCATTCTTCATTTCCAAAGAAATCGATCTCATGGTTCCGCAACAACTGTTGAGTGGCTAATGCTTTAAAGCAGGGGGCCTTATCGTGCAGAAGTGTGACCTGATCGACATCCATAACATTGTTTGGGTTTCTTAGAAAAGGAATGACATGCTGGGATAGAATAATATCACGAAAATACTGTCCATTCCAACTCTGACCATTTGGCTTCAGCACCCACATGAGCTTCTTTGCAGTGAACAAAACAAACACACCAACACAGTCTGGACTTTTTAATAATTCGCGATAATGTTCATTGTCATCAATTTCATCTGGTGTTGTGGCCCACACTCGATCATTTTGGTAGTTAGGCCGACGTGTTACGTAAATAAAAAATTCATCGGAGGCAACTAAATGCATGAAATCATCCACATCCCAATCTTCAAGATAATGGGCAAACCACATTCTGTCATCGATGTTAAGTTGAGTTTTTCTTGGCTTTGGAAGTGCATGCCAAGGCTTTAAACCTTGCGTATGACGGTACAGTCGAATGATCTCACCACTAACGATCTTTCCTCTCAACACTTCGATCTCTCTAGAAAGTTTAGCACAGCTGTTTTTCCGCTTACGCGTACCGCTTTCAATGATGTCCTTTGTTTCCTGAGAGAGTGGCAAATTTGGGCGCCCAGATTTGGTTGTATCCATTTCACATTCATCCAAAGTTTTATTCCAATTTCTTTTGACGAAGTCCTCACTTCTTCGCAACTTTTTGGCAACCCATGAACGTGTTATAAAGGTGGCTCCAGCATCACGAGCTTCCCGAAATGTTATTGCTCGTATGCGATCTATCACACGTTGCCTCTCCGAATCACCAATTAATTGAGAAGCCATTATATTATCACTTTATGAGCTAGAGTAATTTTAATACCTGCAATAAATAAAGAATTTTATATATTTTTATAATCACTAAAAACTATTTCGATATAAGTAAACATGTAAGCTGCAAATGGGGGAGCTAAGGTTTTTTGGAACCCCTTACAACTAAAGGCTAAGGACAAATTGCGAAGTTTATCGAAGAAAGTGCCCCTAGATGGATGAAGTTGCTTGATATCCCCAAAGCTCTGGGCAACTTTGATGGCTTTGAGCCGAAAGACTGCCCACTTGTTGGGCTGCAGATCAGGGTGACCTGACAGAGGAGGAGGTGGAAGAGTGGTTGGAGGAGGATCCTGATGTGCTTGGATACCACCATATGACAGAGGAGGAGATAGCACATGATGTTTCTACCTCGTCTGATCAAGGCCAGGAGGAGGCTAAGGAAGAGGAGGCACCCAAATCATCACTGGCTGTGGGTGTTGAAGCTGCTGACAGTCTGCTCAGAATAACTTATCAAAGGGGCGAAAAGTACAGCCGTTACTATGAAATGATCAGGATGTTGAGGCTGGAATTCATGCACGACCAGCAGCAGAGGAAAGTGCAGCAGAAAATCAGCACCTTTTTCAAGACTCTTCCTCCTGCAAGGAAGCGCAAGCCCTCTGAGAGTGTCACTGATGCAGGTAGTGACACCACCTCTGTCTCTCTGCCCTCCACCTCTACAACCTCAGACATGTCACTTATCCTTGCACCTACTCCTGAGCCCCCTTTGGACATATTTGCGGAGGGCAGTGACTAATGAACAGTGCTGTATTGATAAGTGTCCCTGCACATAGTATATGTAAATAAGTATAGATAAATAATCAATAAGTTAATGTAAGTGTACCTGCACAGTGACAATAAATATAGACATATAAATAATCAATAATCACTCAGTAATGTAAGTGCATCTGTACAGTGCAAATCAAAAACTGGAGACAGGCTTAATAGGGCCTCTTCCAGAAAGGACATCTGTAAGCATCGGTAAGTAAGCACTAAGTGTTACATACAATACATACAGTACAATACTGTGTCTTGTTTTATTGATAAATATCATTATTGGGTATATAAATACAGCCTGGTATATGTTTTTTAGCTTTTATGACCTAAGTGTTCACTTCGGAGCACATTTGGTATATAACGGATCGAGTCCGTTATATACCAAACTAGTCCGGATCTGAATATCACGCACTTTCGGCTTTTACGGACCGGGATTCCCCTCAATTAGTCCGTTATATTGGGATTTACTGTGCTGCTTTTTTCTCTCACGTTTCACCCTGAACCCACTCTTCGCGAACGCAAAGCGTATATGGGTTCTGGCGCTGTCTGTTGTTCCATTTCTTCGTCTCTGTTCTCACCCGCTCGCTGTTGTCTTTAGGGTACGAAGTGGTACCACAACCGTTGCTCTTGCACATTGTCGTCTGGTAGGGTGTCAGCTGTCTCAGGCTCGTTCTCGGTTTTCCTACACCAGAGAAGGATCTTCGATCATCGGGAAAGTCTCCTCGGGTAACCGAGTCTTCTTCAGTCGGTTTATGTGTATAGTCAGAATTTTCGGTTCAGTTTTGGTTTCATTTCGCAAAAGAACCATATCATCTTCAAAGATCTATGAAGTATACCGACGTCTGTTGTAATATCTCTCGCCCTCGTCGTGAAAGGCAAGGTTCAGTCGCGTCCTCTGCCGAGAAACTGCCTCCACTGCAGTAATCCAGAGCCCGATTCTGGAGCAGATCGGATTATGGTAAACTGCAGTCACGCCTGTGAAACAAGTAAAACGGGATGTCTTTGACTGATCATTGGTACGATGTAAGGACAGACTGACGTACTTCAGTTGTAGGTCCCACCAGTGGGGCTCTTTTTCAGTTAAAAAGTTTTTCCTTAATACTCCTATTAAATCGCTCTGTGATCCCATTGGATTCCTGATGATAGGCTGTTGTTAGTGAGGATTTTACTAGCAGATATTGTCACACCTCTTGGAAAGTGCTGGACACATTTTTCGACCAACGATCAATAACTATTTCGTTCATACAGCAATTTTTGCAAATATACGACAACAGCCCATCAGCGACAGCCTCCGCATGTTTGGTTTCCAAAGGAATCACGTCTACATACCGTGTAAAATGGTCTTCGATCACCAGAATGTACTTGTTCACTAGAAATTTTTTAATCTATCCTTAACAGGAAGATTCTTAAACACCCCTCTTCTCACAATCTTCTTTCAGATCGTCAGTATGGGTTCCGCAAGGGACGCTCTACTGGAAAATCTCCTTGCATATCTGTCTGACTTGGTCATCCTCCTTTCAAGATTTCCGTGAAACTTTTGCTATTGCGCTAGACATATTAAAAGGGTTTGATAGAATCTGGCAAAAATCTTTAATTTCCGAAATGCCCTCCTTCGGTTTCTATCCTTCTATCTGTGCCCTCCTCTCCAATTTCATTTCTGGTCGATTTATAGCTGCGATTGTAGATGGCCACTGTTCTTCTCCTGAAGTTGTTAACAGTGGTGTTCCTCAGGGTTCTGTCCTGTCACCCTTTTTTCCTTTTATTTATCAATGATCTATTAAGTCGCACTTCCTGTCCTATTCACTCCTATGCCGATGATTTTACTCTTCACCTCTCAACCCGTTTCACAAAGCATCCCTCTCAACAGTCACTCCATGATTCGCGTATGCCAGCTGACCACTGCTCCTTTTGCCAGCTCTGATTGGGGCAGAGGAAACCTTGTGGCTTTCAATGCCTTACAAACTCAGTTCCTCCATCTGTCGACTCGTCACAATCTTTCACGGAAGTTAATTTCCATTTATCGTTATCGGACCAGTTAACTTCCGATAACTCGATATTCAGTCTGTTAAAGTCCGTTAACACGTTAACTGCGAGGAGTCATTCACGGAAGATCACCGTTCCGCGAATGAATTCAAACCGCCATAACTTCAGTCTGCCAATTCCGTCCTCTGCCGCAGTGGAGCGGCTCTTCTCTCTCGGCAAGGACATCCTGAGGCCCAAGAGGTCAAGACTGGCAGTTGGGCCTAACTTTGAGAAGTTGGTCTTTCTGAAGGGCAACCAGCACATTGTGTCATAGTCTTTAATAAATGTGCCTAAAATTTAATTTTACCTTTCAGTTCCCGCCATAATAATTCTCTGGTAAATTAAAATTTAGTTAATGGTTAGTGGTTACAAGGGTTTCAAAACATGTAATCAGTACATTTTTTATTAAAAAAAAAAAAAGTTATTAAGCAAAAAAGTTGCAAAACTTGATAAAAATACAGTTAAATACCTATTTATTGTTGGATTTTGCATAAATAAACATTTTCTATGGGTTTTAAAGCTTTTTCCTTGATTTTTTTAAATGTTAGTAAAGAAATAGTTATCGTTAACGGATTATCGTTAACTTCCGTTAACTTTGTAGTAAAATTATCGGATTATCGTTATCGAAGTTAACTTTTTGGTTAACGGTGCCCACCACTGTATATATATATATATATATATATACACGGCCGGCCTTAGGGCAAGGCGAGCTAGGCAGCCGCCTAGGGCCCCGCGCTGCCAGCGGGGCTGGGCAAATAAATTTTTTATATATTTCACTTCCACCAGATTCCCCGACTCACGCCGGCTGTCATAGGAAAGGGGAAAATTAAGGACAGTTTTAATGAAATATAAAACCATTGCTCTAAGAATATTTTTAACAATTCCTGTGACGGTAGCATCAGGAGAAAGAAGCTTCTCAAAATTAAAATTAATTAAAAACTGCTTAAGGTCTAATATGGGCCAAGATAGGCTAAATAACCTTGGAATATTGTCAATTGAACATGAAGAAGCAAGGGGTTTAAATTTTGAACCCCTTTTAATGGAATTTTCAGAAAGGAAGGTCAGAAAAATTAGTCTTTAAAATATATTATAAATTTATAAAGTATGGTATTTTTTTAGTATTCTTAATGAAAGCATTTTTTTTGTTATTCTTAATATTATTAGACAGATGTCTACAATAAATGTATAGCACTTCAGATTATTTTTTTGCCTTTTTACTATGAACTAAAATCTTTTCTGGAGTGGGGCCCCGTATTATCAAAATACCTAGGGCCCGCACTTGTTAGGGCCGGCTCTGTATATATATATATATTATATATATATATTATATATATATATATATATATATATATATATATACTCTCTTTCTAAAACAGCTTTAAGATGTTTGGTGTGCTGTACCGCCTCCGCAGTTTCTTCCCTCCCACTCAGTTGCTGTCTATATATAGGGGTCTTGTTCTCCCCTGTACAGAGTACACTTCTTATGTGTGGGATGGCTGAACTCACACAGCTCAACTTGATAGGGTGGAATGAAAGGCTTTTCGTCTCATCAGTTCCACCCTCTTACTGACAGTCTTCAATCCCTCTCTCTTGGCCGCAATGTTGCCTCACTCTCTCTTTACTATTCCTATTATAACAGATACTGCTCTTCTGAACTCTCTCACTGCAGGCTTCTTCCTTTAAGGAGAGCACGCAGTACCAGACTTTAGACACATTCTCATTCCTTTTCTGTCCAATTCTCTAACGCAAGGGTTAATCGGTATTTTCAATCTTTCATCGATTCAACCGGTGAACCCTGAAACAATCTTCCTCATTCCATCTTTCCCCATGTCTATGACCTCCAATTTTTCAAACGCAGAGTGTCCAGGCATCTTCAAAACCCTGCACCTTGATTTTGGCTCTCTTCTTCTTCTATGGGGATGGAGGGAGGCGCTTTTGGGGCATTCGCTCTTGGCTCCTCCTTCCTGCATAAAAAAAATGAGTCGGAGTAAGTTCGCCAATTAGGTCGAGTTCTACGTGCTCTCAGAGTTTAGTGATGGATGGAAATTTGCCTAATGGGTCTGTACTTAATATCCCCGCCTTTCTTTTCTGACAAGGGAGGCAAGTTTGGCAATATTTCTTCACGGTGGTGACCTGATTAGGCCAGTAAAACATTCCCTCTGTTTCGAAACAGTTTTTACGAAGCTCGCATGGGTACTTCACTTCGAATCGTGTTACAGTTTCAGTGATTCACCTACGAGACTATCTGCCACTATGAGGCGCTCTCGGGCGCCTTTAGTTTGTCATCGTCAGGGTACATCATATAAAATAAGCAACTATTTTTTAAGACAAAGTTCTCTAACGTGGTACAAGGGGGTGCCACCGCAACGTTTCTTCCTTCCAAATATGACATGATATTAGCCAAGCGAGGCTGTGCCAATTGTTTCTCACGTACGTCTGACTCGAGAATCTTTTACTGACGTTGACATTTTGAACGTTTCGAGCCTAAGTGGCTTTTTCCTGTCCCTGTACGTGAGAAGCTTACATTTGGAACAGATTTCGTCATAAGGCGTCACGGACATGAAGTTCATTCCAGGACTTATACCGCATGTCAAAATAGCACTTCGACATAGCCCATCTCGTAACTTAAGGGACGCTATTTCGTTATTAGAAGATATAACAGAATGGAGCATGATCTGTGACTATGGTAAAATGAAATGAAACATAATGTGAAAAATGTTTAATGGTTTCAATGATGGCATACGCCTCTTCCGTCACTATATAGTTCACTGAAGCCCCTTGTAACTCCTAAGAGAAATATGAAATAGGTCCCCAATTGCATAATTAGAGGCGTCTGTGTGAATTAAGAATGGTTTGTGAAAATCGCGGTAAATTAAGACCGGGGCCTTGATGAGACACGTACCTAAATTTAACGCATTTACGCGTGAAATTCGTTAAAGGGGCAGTTACCAGGGAGAAATTCTCTATAAAACGCTGTAATAGCTTACTATTCCTAAGAACTGCCTAACTTTTCTGATCTTAGATGGGAACAGGAATGCTTCGATCGCAGAAACTATCAGGGTCCGAATGTATATATACCCTGTATGTCAACTTTTATTTAATCATCGGTTTGGCAAACTGACATTTTTGTAAACTTAAGTTTAATCCCTCTTACCGTTCGCTTTCATTCAGCCTGTTCCAAAGAAGGGTGACCGCTCTCAACCCTCCAACTATCATCCAATTGTTTTCATTTCTTGCCTTTCCAAAGTTTTTGAAGCTATCCTTAATAGGAAGATTCTTAAACACCTTTCTTCTCACAATCTTCTTTCAGATCGTCAATATGTATGGATTCCGCAAGGGAATCTCTCTGATTATCCTCCTTTCGGGATTTCGGTGAAACTTTTGCTATTGTGCTAGACATATCAAAAGCTTTTGATAGAGTCTGGCAAAAATCGTTAATTTTAAAACTTCCCTCCTTCGGTTTCTATCCTTCTATTTGTGCCTTCATCTCTAATTTCCTTTCTGGCCGATCGATACTGCAGTTGTAGATGGCCACTGTTCTTCTCCTAAAGCTATTAACAGTGGTGTTCCTCAGGGTTCTGTCCTGCCACCCACTCTTTTCCTTTTATTTATTAATGATCTTTTAATTCGCACTCCCTCTCCTATTCACTCCTATGCCGATGATTCCACTCTTCACTTCTCCACTCGCTTCCCAAAGCGTCCATCACAGCAGTCACTTCATGATTCGCGTAGGACGACGGCTATGGGACATCTGACCTCTGATCCTTCTGCTATATCTGATTGGAGCAGAGCAAACCTTGTGGATTTCAATGCCTGAAAACTCAGTTCCTCCGTCTGTCTACTCGTTACAGTCTTCTACACAACTATCCACTTACCGTCAACAATACACAACTCAATCCTACCCCTTCTCTTAACATTCTTGGCGTTTCCTTTTCTCGTGAACTTCCTTGGAAATATCACATATACACTCTTTCCAAAACAGCTTTTAAGAGGTTAGGTGTGCTGTACCGCCTCCGCGGTTTCTTCATCTCCACTCAGTTGCTGTCTCTGTACAGGGGTCTTGTTCGCCCCTGTATGGAGTATGCTTCTTATGTGTGGGTGGTTAAACTCACACAACCGTACTTGACCGGGTGGAATCAAAGGCTTTTCGTCCCATCAATTCCCGCCTCTTACTGATTGTCTTCAATCTCTCTCTCTCTTCGCCGCAATATTACCTCACTCTCTCTTTACTATCGCTATTATAACGGACATTGCTCTTCTGAACTCTCTAACTGCATGCCTCCTCCTTTAAGGAGAGCACACAGCACCAGACTTTCTACACTTTCTCATTCCTTTTCTGTCCAACTATCTAATGCAAGGGTTAATCGGTATTTTCAGTGTTTTATCTACTCAACCATTCAACTCTGGAACAATCTTCCTCAATCCATCTTTCCTCCTGTCTAGGCATCTTGAAAACCCCGGACCTTGATTTTGGCTCTCTTCTTCTTCTATGAGGGGGAGAGAGCTTTTACGGGCATTTGCCCTTGGCCCCTCCTTCCTGCATAAAAAAAACCAAGTACATTCGCGACATTGTCCAGATGGTCTTCAAACGTTTTCCCAATACACTACTGCGTCATCAACGTACGCCAGAACGTATTTTCCCAGTGCTTCGACTGACAATGGTACGTTGGAAACAAAACTGAACCAATGTCAGTCCGAATGGCATATGGGATAAACGATACGTACCTGATGATGTCATAAATGCGGTATTGTCGCGGTATTTTTCGCCAATTGGAATGTGCTAATATTTAGATTTGGCATTTAAAGTGGTAAAGAATGTACTACCTCCTAATAAATCGAGGGTCTCATTGACACGCGGAATCGGGAAGTGTTCTTTACATGTGATCTTGTTTAAGTTACAGTAGTCAACGCAGAAGTGCCAACTACCATCAAGGTTCGATAACATTTTGATTTAATATCATTTTAACCTGCTCCTCTGTCGCATTTTTCGTTGACTGAGGTAGTTTCCATTGTGTGGTCCTATTCAGCGGGTAATCACCGGTGCCAATTTGGTGCACTGCATCTTTTATTAGTCCTATCGGGTGCTGTCGCGAGAAAAAACAATCGTGATTTTGTCGTAGTAGGTCCCTAATTTGTTCCTAAATGAGAGAGGTTTAATTTCGCAATTTCTCAAAATCCCATTCCTTGAAACCGGGTTCGTTCTCAGCCTCTTCAATCACGGGCTGCAATTCTCCGATTATGTCATTGTTATTTAAAATCACGTCTTTATTTAGACACTACCTATCCTATCGAAATCGGTGGGTCTTTTCTGTTTGGGGACTAGCAGCGAATTTTAATGAAAATCGGTATACTAATGTAGTTTTGGTCACTGATTTTAAAAATAACTTTCTTTTTTTTGGAGAAATGAAAACAAACATGTTAGAGCAAGTTAAATATCATAATTAATACGTGTTTTAACTAGCTTAAACTAGTTACGGAGGATTGTGTTAAATTTAGCAAGTCACAAACTGCTACTGTTTATGAAAAAGTGCTCTAACTTAGAGCACTTTTTCATAAACAGTAGCGTGTTTTTTGGTTGATCATCTATCGGGTTTTTCTAGTTTCGGGTTTTTTCTATTTTGATAATGGCTTGTCAATATGTGGAGGCCCCCAAGATGTGGAGGCCCATGGGCAGCTGCCCACTTTGCCCACTCCTAAATCCGGCCCTGGCTCTAAGTGTGGGAAAATGTGTTCCTTTGATAAAAATACTCAGTTCTTTCGCTGCCAAAAGCGTCGGTCAAACGGTAAAAAGTGCAACTTTAAATTATCCCTAACGAAGAATAAGTTTTTTGAAGGATCCCGGCAGATCTGTAAAAGTAGCAGAAAAAAATCAAGAATTAATGCCCAGTTAGGTTAATTGAATGCCGGGTTAGGTCAATTGAGTGCTCGGTTAGGTCAACTGTACGCTCTTGACGATTGGTTAGGTTAAGTCATGATATTTTCGTTAAAAACACATTAATTATGTAAAGTGCTCTAACATGTTTGTTTTTCATTTCTCCGAAAAAAGAAAGTTATTTTTTTAAATCAGTGACCAAAACTACATTAGTATACCGATTTTCATTAAAATTCACTTCTAGCCCCCAAACGGAAAAGATCCAAATCGGTACTAGGCCCTTTTCGGCCTCATAATGGCCATAGCTATTTTTTATCCTAACTTATCTACCGTTTTTACATTATTTTCAAAAACAAAATCAGTATTGGTGAAATTCGTCACACTGGCTTTCCGGAAATAAATTGCACTATTGTTCGCCTGAATTATTAATTTCCTGATGGCCAGTTTCACCTTAATACTACATGGCTAGCAGATACGTGATATGGCATTTCTGGGTCTAGTTATTAAAGACTTTAAATTTAAAGTAAATTATTAATTATAAGTAGTGTAATATATTAAGGTAAGAGTATTTATATACTTCAAACTTATTAATTAATTATTTGAATGAATGAAAATAATAGGTTATAAGTAGCTGTCACTCATGATTAAGGTGTTTCACTCGTACAGAGGAAAATATCAAAGGTCAATATTTTTCTCCACTTTGCTTGTGCTTCTATTCCTTTTCATGTAAGAAAGATGTGCACAAATTTTATAAACGATTAAGTGATATTTAGGGGTTGCACACATTTGAACCTTTTATAATACAGTAAACAATTTTCTTCATTGTTACGAAACAATTCTCCCTTGGAACCACGGAAAATGAAAAACTCTAATAATAAAATTGGAAAATTCAAATCAATACACATTACACAATAAAATACAATTTAATAATACAAAATTTTCTTCAGTGTTACAAAAGAATTCTCCCTTGGAAGCACAGAAAATAAAAAAACTCTAGTATTAAAATCAGAAAATCCGAATCAATTTTTGAATTGGTACAAGGATGTTCCCGCCTTGGTTCTTTTCGGCACCTCCTTTCGATGATGTTCAACAATCCGCAACAAGAATTGTTTTTGCTTCTCGTCCTTGACTGATTCATTGAATTGCTTGATTAATGCAATTTCTCGCTCCGCTGTGTCGTTTACGACTTTCAGCGTGTTGACTGACTCTCTCAAGCCGTCATTTTTGGTGTACTCCTCTACGTTGTCGACATCCCCGACGCCAAAGTTGTCGAAGAATGTCTTCGTCCTTTGAGTGACGAAGTTGCTCAGATCCTTGCCTTCAAAAGTCAGGTTTTTCCACTCGAGTCGTTTGAGTTCCTTCCTCGACGCAGGTTTGTTCAAGGCCTGGAACATCTTTTCTTTCTCATTTGGCGATATCCGTTCATCAAAGAAAGCCAAGCCGACTAGAGTGTCCGAGAGATACCATAGATGCCTTTTGGCAGCTCTCAAGGCAGCCTGGCCCAGGTCCTTGTTCGGATATGAAATCAACAGTTGAATCATGTCTAGGTCATTTTTCGGGGCCCACCTACTGACCACTGCCTCGTGCCAGAACCGGACATAAATGAAACACGTAAAAAGGGCCACGTCGTGCAATCCCTTCACCTCTCGGTCGGTGAGGTCCAGTTTCTCCCGGAACAAAGTCATTTTCAGCACATAGATAGCTTTCGGCATCCACCTGGCTTGATTATGGGCTCCTGGAGTCCTGAAGGAGAACTCAGCTCCACCCCAGCCTCCAAGGAAAAGGAGCGACAGCTTGAGGAGTTCCTCATAATCTTCTATCGGGTGACATGAACTTTCAATGACTTCACGAAGATAACTCACCATCTTGATTCGTTCATCTTCCAAGTACCTAGTGGCTGGCTCTTCTTCATCGATCATGGTTTTGAAACAAATTTTGTTAATAAAGTTCCAACGCTGCTGAAATCGTCGAAACAACAGGATTTCAGGGCCACTTGTTGGCCCCAAGGACTTATGAAAGACCTCCTTCAAAATAAGCTCATAAATGTGGTGACGGCAAGGCAACCACAAGAGCGACCGACCAAGGAATTGTTCAATCCTCATACATGCCCCTTGCAGAAGTCCGGTATTGGACGCCGTAGTGTCAAACGAGAGGCCAATAATGCGGTTCTGAATTCCAAATCGTTGCAGCTCCTGGCTGACTGCTCGAGCTATTTGTTTACCAGTACCATCCTGGGCAACAGGCACTCCAAGAAGATGCTTCGAACCCTTCCCTGTTCCACAAACAGCATACTCTGTCTTCCAAGCTTCTAGAGCTTCCGCCAGCAGCTTGGGGGTAGTAGCTTGCTGTCCAGTGCAGAACTAAGAGAGGTGGATCTTGAAGATCGACTCCTCAAGTGTTGGCCATTTTCTCTCGATATTTGGCACCTGCTCGATGAACAGTTGATGGCGAAATAATAATCTGCGATACATCTTGTCCGAGACTTTTAGCAGTTGCAATGAAGGAAGTGCTTGCTTGTCGAATAGAGAGTTGTTCTCTATCCCAAGTAGCCACGAGTGATGGATCAAGTGTGTTCTTGGAACGATGAGGTGACTTAGAGGCCAATGGAGCAGCAAAATCTTCATCATCATCATCTGTTGTCGCCATTGAGCTAGAGGATGTGCTATCCAGCTTCATTTTCTCGGAGATCTTTTCAGCTTCTTCAGCATGCTTTCGTTTTCGAAGTTCAAGTTTCTTAGCTGCTTCTTCTTTCCATTTGACAGCCATGCTGTGTTTCCTATCCACCCCAGCCACTGAAGAACTCATTCTGTCCTCCCTCTGGGAGGACAAGAAAACCTTGTCCTCCTCCGGAACTGAACTCATGCTCATCATACATTGACCAGCGATGTCTAAAAGGTCAACAAGGTCTCCCTTCCACACCTGACGCTTCATAATGGCTTTGTCCTTCTCTCTCGACTTCTCCTTCTTCAAGTTTTGGTACTCTTTGTACAGCTTTAGTAAAGCAGCTCTAATGTTTCTCTCTGTCTTCACGGGGATATTCGCCTTCCTTCCAAACTTCTGAAGCTGATACTCACAGACTTGATGGCAAGGGGGATTGTTTCCTTCAGCTCCAGGTGATGGGTACATAAAGCAGAGGAGGACTTGCTCCCGGGATGGCAATCTTGCTCCTAAGAGCTCTTCGACTAGAGTCTTTTCAATCAGCCAGGTCTTCTTTCTTTCCATTTTCAAACTTTTTGCACCTGTGAAAGAAAAGAAAACATTACAATATGTTGGAAGTTGGGACGTTCTCGAGATTGTTACAAAGGGCTAAGGTATCAGAGGTGACATAAGTGTTCAACCTCTAAATGATGTTCAATTTGCTTCAAATTTGATACATATGCTTTACAGATCATAAGGTGTACGGGGAAGAGCAAAGTGTAGTGAAATTCACAACTTGATAAAAGTGGAACACCTTACTCATGACTTATAGTATTTGTCGCTAGAATGTGGTATAGTTTATGGTTTTGACGAGCGTATTTCGGCATTAGGGACTATGAACTTGAAAAAAAATTATGACATGATGGGTTCGTTCTTGCCAGTTCGAGAAAAAAATCTCATGAACGAACTGAGTTCGTTTCCCTGCATCGAAGCCCTTGTAGGTATGATAGCCATACATGGCTAAAGCAGGTCTTACTTTGTGTGTACAGTATGTGGTAAGGTACGAATTATTTAAATAAAATCCGTGAAGTAAAAAAAAAACAAAAAATTCGTCTGTACCATCTAAAGGGCTTATAATTGTAAATGGATTACAGGATATGGACAGTTCAAGTAAGGGAGGCGGCAGCTGTAGAGACAGAGGTCGTTTCCGAAAATATGTTGGCGGTGCTGGAAAAATTCGTAAAAGAAAATCGAACAAGCTCTTTATGGATAATCAAAAAAGATGTCTACACAAATATTTGAAAACACAAATTTCAACGACAGAAAAATCAGATGAACAATTACACACAGAAGAAACCAAAACAAGCTTATTACAACAAGAAGATACAGAGAACAAAAAATTTAAAGAGGACACTGAAACAAAATTACCAGAACATAACGTTACAACGAGAAAATTAGAGAACTTAGTGAAAGAGGAAAAAAACAATTGTCAAGGACTTGGTGGTGAAGAAGAACTAAAAGATAGATACACACATATCTTTGAAAATTCTGAAGATCGTAGCACATGACGTGAGAATGTGAGTACAGCACAAATAAATTATATTGTAGAAAAAGGCCCATTTAAAACTAATTTGCAAAGCTAACTTAAAGATAATAAAAATAGAAGTTTTCCGATAATTATTAAAAAAAAAAATAAGTAATGGACAAACTATTGAAAGGCGATGGCTAATTTATTCGAAAATGAGGGATGTAATTTATTGCTTTTCTTGCAAGTTATATTTTCGACTTCGAGGAAGGAAAGGAAAACATACTTAGCTTCGAAGAATTTTGTGATTTGCAACATGCAACTGCAAAACTAAAACAGAATGAAGCTCTAAAAAAACCATTTTAATGCAATAGATCTTTGGAATGAAACAAGTAAACGAATAGGTACCAATAATTCAATGAACCAAATTCATGAAAGTATATATGAAAGTATATAAAAATACAGTATTTAGCGAAGCATAATATGGCATTAAGGGGACCATGCGACGTACTTTTTAAACTCAACAATGGTAATTTTTAGGATTGGTTGAAATGATGTCAAAATAGGATTCCATAATAAAAGATCACATCAAACGAATTAAAAATAAAAACACGCATGTTAGCTAGAAAGGTAAGGACATTCAAAACGAATTAATTTTATTAATGTCTAGTCAGATAAGTACGTAAGATGATTGCAAATATCAAGGAAACGAAATTTTATTCAGTGCTATTAAACTGCACTCCAGATTCAGCACACACTGAGCAACTCTTGTATCATTAGATTTAGTAGTATGTCTGCAAAAATGAAGAGTGCAAATACAATTGCATGCAACATAATCAATTATTGCAACAGAGCCATACAAGAGTGCCAGTGCCATGCAACAGGCCCTGCATGATGGGGGATGGGTTTGGGAGTGAAGGGGGTCGGGGTAGACCCTTCAAGGGGGAAATGGGGTAACCTAACATGTAAGTAGTTGTATGTTTGTGTTTTCATGTAAGTGTATGAATATTTGTGTGTCTGCATGCAAGTGTATGGATGTTTGTGTCTGCATGCAAGTTTAATTTGTGATATATATATATATATATATATATATATATATATATATATATTAGGGGTGGTCGAAGTTGGTATCAGAAAGCGAATAAACATCCAGTAGTTGTCGTTTCATATGTGAAATGTGAAAATCACAAAGAAATGCATTTTGATAAAAGATCAGAATGCGAATTTAGCTTTTAAGTTTTTAATTTTTTTCTGTTGTCGCTTCATGCGTAAAATCCCGTATGCGGCATACGCGCAACCAAAACAAAGTAAACCCAAAATTATTAACTTGTTTCCATAAGCATAAATATCAACATTTTGCTTGTATTTTTATATAATTATTAATTATGCATCTTTATTAAAAAATAATGGTAAAATATTATATTTCGTGTGACCGTTCACGCTTATTTCTTATATATTGCTATTCGCATTAACACTTTTCATTATGTTTCAGATTTTCCGATGTAAATAATGCCGAAAGCGAAAACAAGACACCTGCCCCGAAAGAAAAATGAAGAAAAGTATGGAGGTGGTCCTTGTGAATTATTAATGACCGAACCAAGCACCTACAGGCAGCTGATTCAATACTATTATGACCTTAATCATGCTAACCCTGGCGCAGATTTTTGGACCTTCGTGCAGCAAGTTAGCAAGGATTTAAAATCCATTTGGTCTTCAGTGAATCCAAGGCTGCCTTTGATTAATGACAAATCCATTGACAGAAAGGTTAAAGACCTACTCACTCTTGTGAAAGACATTAATCGCAAGCATGCTAAGGCAAGTGTCAAGCAAAATCTGGATGCTAACTTGGACAAACTTTTTGATATTTCTGCCTGTTCCTGTTCTTTGGATATTTTGCCTTGCAGTGATTCAAGAGTATACTGCAAGAAGGACAAGTGTACACAAGAACACATCATCTGTGGTTGCCCTCGAAATGCAAAGTTGCCACTTGAAGAAAAAGCATACCTTCGTGATCAGCGATCCAAAACAGGTCCTAAGGGTGCATACCAGCTGTCTTCAGTGGACACAGCTGCTGCCAAAAGAGACAGGAAGGCCAAACAAGGACAGCAACATGTACTACCTCAGGAGGAAGTTGAGCTAGTAGGATCTTTCATACAGCCTACAGAGTTGCCTGGACTTACAAGCAGTTCATCTGGTGGCGAGGTTAGTTTCCTTTTATTATATTAATTATATATATTATAAATAAATAATAAATAATTAATTAATAAATAAATAAATAAATAATGAAATAATTAATAAATAAATAAACAGAAAACGCATTAATATTTTCCATTTATTTTCAGGAAGGAGAAGATGAATGACAGCCTAGGAAGAGGCCTTCAGGAGACTACAGCCTTTTAAAGTTTCCTAGATATGCTAAGGAACTTGTCAGAGGTGAATGTTCATCAAATCTGGGCGCAGCTCTCGGGAATGCCTTGCTCCATGACATCAAACACCTACTGAGACCTGAAGTTGATATCAATCACATCATGATTGACAAGTGCAAATTAGAGAAGGCCAAATCCCCAAATTAGGGTAGTTAGTGAGGGTGTGGAATCAGAGAAAAAGACACAGCTCATTTGTGTTGGTGTGGATGGGAAGGTTGACGAGAATACCATGACTTACAAAGAAATAGAGACACCTGAAGGGGAAACTGTTCTCAGAAAGTGTGTTGCCGCAGAACATCACCTCACCTTCACCTATGAAGATGGAAAATCTCCTGGCGCCTACTTGACTCACAGAACAATTCCTGTTATAGACGCCACTGGTGAGGTCCTTGCTCAGGAGACATTCAGTGTTCTTGAAAAATATAATAGCCTTGAAAGTATCCGAGCCATTCTTCTTCATAATACCGCAACCAACACTGGCTGGAAGAGTGGTTTAGTGGTAAAACTTGAAGAAACTCTTGGGAGGAAACTGCACACTATTGGTTGCGTACTGCATCAGAATGAACTCCCACTTAAAGCTCTTTTCAAAAAAATGGATGGAGTGACAACTGGCCCAAGAAGTTTCAGCGGGCCCATTGGGCAAAGGTGCGCAGAAGATATCCAGGATGAACCTCAGGTACAGTTTGAAGCTGTGGAAACTCCAATCATTGAAGGGTACATTCCAGAGGACGTACTGAAAGACCTCATTCATGATGAAAGGCTTCTGTATGAGTATTGCAGAGTGATCGGATCAGGAAGAGTAGATGACAGATGGGCTGCTTGGAAGATTGGTCCACTTAACCATGCAAGATGGTTAACTCTTGCCATACGACTTCTTTGTTTGTACACAAGAGACAACAGACCAAACCTGAATTTGAAAACGTTGGTCCATTACATTGCTCGAGTTTATGCTCCTGCATGGTTTGAGATAAAGGCTTCCTCTAAGCTGCATGATTCTCCTCGCATCCTCTTCTCTGCTATCAGCCGATTGAGGCTGATTCCATTTGATGATGTGAAACGCATTGTAAAGCAGAACATCTAGGGTAATGTTTTCTCCCTCCGACCTGAGAACATCCTCTATGCCATGGTGAAAGATGATGAATACAGAATCATGAATCTTGGGCTTCAGACTATACTCACTCTCAGACAGAGGTAAATTTTGCGCTTCTTGTAATTATTATTATTTTTTTTTGCCAAAGCTGAGTTATTCTCCAAAAAATATGGAAAAAATATTATAATTGTCACTTTAAGTGGGTAATTTGTTTGTATTTTTGAAACGGCAATATTTGAGTACTATTTTTCATTTATATTTATATTTTTATTTATATTTATATTTTCATTTATATTTTCATTTTCATTTTTCATTTATAGAATGGAGAGCAACCAGGAAGCAGGGAAGAAAATTCCCCAGGTGAATTGGAATGCAAATCACTGGCATGAGCTCATCGACCTCACTGACCCTGATGTCATGGAACCACCTACCACACAGCACCTATCTGATGAAGAAATCCAGTCATTCATGGATACTAACACTAAACCAGCCATTCCAGACTTGCCTTCTCACTCTCAGTGTTGAGAGGAGTGTGAAATTAGTGACAGAGACTTCCCATACCGTGTACGGGTTCGAAACTCGTCACAGATGTATCCTTACTAAAGTACTGAGCAGGAAGATGCGTCCTGCATTCATGTCAAAAGGACATTATTCTCAATCTTATGATGATTTATATGAATAGTTTTTCTTTTTACATGAGAACATGTGATTTTTTTGGATTTATCACCTTTAAAAAGTATTTTTTCAAGTTTTGTAACCAAATATGTGAATAAATTAGCAAAAATGCATGTTTTTCAACGAAATTTTATCATTTTACACTTAAAACACATGATATACATTAGGCATTGTCTCCTCTTGGGATAGAAAATGCTATTGAGTTGCTACATCTATAATTAGTTAATATTATGTCTTCAAAAATGACGAGTTTACCTATCGCGTATGACGAAAATTGGGTCAAAAGCCATAACAAACTTTAATTGCAAATCCGCAAGCAGGCCCTTATCCGTTTGTGTACAGGGTGGGCGGAAAGTAGCTCCCTATTTTGGATTGGTAAAAAAATACGTATATTATCCATTTATTTCAGAAGAAATAATATGAAAAGGTAGGCATACATGGTAGGTTTTCTCTAAAATTCAATGTGGGCTCCAACTCTTTCCACCAGCTTCTGGAGCCGCCCAGGAATGGCGTCCACTGACTTTAGCAGGAACTCCGGCGGGATGGAGGACATGACTTCCCGAATTCGGTCCTCCAGTTCTTCCAATGTCCTCGGTTTGGTGCGGTAGACTTCTTCCTTTACCCACCCCCAAAAAAAGAAGTCGCACGGTGTCAAGTCGGGGCTCCTGGCTGGCCATTGATGTGGACCACGACGACCCATCCAACGCCCAGGGAAGTGGGCATCCAGCCACTCACGGACAACAAGAGCGAAGTGCGGAGGGGCGCCATCTTGCATAAATATCAGATCGTCGATGTTCTCCCATGTGCTGACAACCGGCCAGACCTCGTTTCGCAACATAACAAGGTACCGCTCAGCATTCATGGTGTTGCGCAGAAGGAACGGGCCCACAACCTGATCTGAGGTCATACCACACCACACCGTTACACTGAACCGATTCTGCCGTTTTTCAGCGGTAACCATGGGATCCTCTCCTGCCCAGTAGTGGCAATTGTGGCGGTTGACACTTCGCTCTTGTTGTCCGTGAGTGGGATGCCCACTTCCCTGGGCGTTGGATGGGTCGTCGTGGTCCACATCAATGGCCAGCCAGGAGCCCCGACTTGACACCGTGCGACTTCTTTCTTTGGGGGTGGGTAAAGGAAGAAGTCTACCGCACCAAACCGAGGACATTGGAAGAACTGGAGGACCGAATTCGGGAAGTCATGTCCTCCATCCCGCCGGAGTTCCTGCTAAAGTCAGTGGACGCCATTCCTGGGCGGCTCCAGAAGCTGGTGGAAAGAGTTGGAGCCCACATTGAATTTTAGAGAAAACCTACCATGTATGCCTACCTTTTCATATTATTTCTTCTGAAATAAATGGATAATATACGTATTTTTTTACCAATCCAAAATAGGGAGCTACTTTCCGCCCACCCTGTATATATTATATATATATATATATATATATATATATATATATATATATATATATATATATATATATATATATATATGCATGTAACGTGTATGTATGTTTGTGTGTATATATTTAAAGGGTACTAAAACGAATATTTATTAGAGCATGAGAGGAGAGAGGATCTTCTCACTGGGGCATCTTGGAGCATAATGAAGGCTTCCCTAGTTCTCCTGGACGGCTTTGGATTACTGCTAGTCGACACAGCGGGTCATATGGCTTTTGGAATACAGCCAAACGTTTAGTTTAGAGGCTTTGTATATATATATATATATATATATATACACTTCGGTGGTGTAGTGGTTAGTGTCGCTGACTACGAATCTATCGACCCCGCGTTCGAGACCCGGTGACGGCAGCCAGCGCGCAGCAAAATCCAGCTGTTCATCCTTCCACACAATAAAGAAAGTGGTTGGTAGATAAATGGGTACCCTGGGTGGTCTAGTGGTTAAGACAGTGGGCTGCTGGTAGGGCGTGATTCGGATTCCACGTTAAACTGTAGGTCTAAGTTGGAGTGAAAAAGCTTGACCTTCGTCAGAATGAACAATTCGGGCGGAAGCTAATCATAGTGTAAGTAGTGTAAGTAGAGCGTCATCTCCTCTCGCAACAAGATTTTGAAGTAAAATGCAGGAGAGAGCTCGAACAATTTGTACAACATAGCCACAGGAAATGCAGCTTCTGAAAAAGTGAAAAAACTGGCGATGCCTTGTGTGAGGAATTCAGAAATGGTTGTTTAAAGAATGCTGCTCATTTTGGAAAAATATTGGTCGAAGGAAAGTAAATAATTTTGCTAGTGAAGCAATGACAGTGAAAGTCAAGACAGAAGACTTGAAGGTAGTAGAATTAAAAGGAACAAGAGATCTCTTTGTCCGCCTTCTGTATATAGCAACAGAAATAAAGTTAGCTCTGCAGAGATTATTCACTTACCCTCTCATACTTGTACCTCTTTACTTAGGACCTTTATATAGAACCAAACATTCATCTACAAAGTCAAAGTTAGCAAAGGATCTGACATCGAAAAGCATCTCAGAGCCTCCTCTGACTTTTAATACTTACATTTTTAATGCTATGTACATGATCGGGGATTTGGATCTTAGGGAGTTATCTTCAACATCTTGAAAAAGATCTGCATCGCTCCTATGGTAGATTTTTTATGTGACTCATACAAAATACCATCTATTAAAGAAGAACAAACTCGAAGAGGGGTAAGTGAACTTGATGTAATAATCATCGGATCAAATCAGAAAAGACCTAGAGATTTTAAAGCTGCAGTTGGATCAGGGAAATTCAAAACTGCTCTACTGTCCTTCCTAGCCAGTGAATGAAGTGAAGATAGTATAGTGAGGACCGAGAGCGACATACATTATATGTGAGCTTTGGCAAAGAATGCTTTGTGTACACAACAAAGGATGGTGTCAGTAGGAATAATGTGGCATCATTGAGGAATGAGCATGAAGAAGCTGATACTCGTGTTGTGTTACACTTGAAGCATGTTAATGATCTCAATTCAAAAGCAGTTGTAGTGATTCACTGCCATGATACCGATGTTCTTTGTATTCTGTCATCATATGAAAAGGTTTGCTGCCAAAGTTTACATGGATGCTGGTTTTAATAGTGATAACACAAGGAAGTACATTGATGTCACAAGCTTAAGTCGAAAGATTGGAACCACGTGTGAAGTATTTCCAGCTGTACATGCATTTTCTGGGAGTGGCTATACATATGCCTTCATGAGAAAAGGGATGGTCAAGTTCTACAATAAAGTCGAATCTTCCAAGGACTATCACTGTATTTTTGCTAAGTTTGGAGAACATTCAGAGGTAACAGATGACCTGATAGATGGAACTGAGAAGTTTGTGACATGTATGGCAAGCCTAGGGTCTCAACACTTGGCGATGCACGTTATGCCATATTTCGTCGAAAGTATGCTCCGACAAAGCAGTCGGATCCACTGTCAAAACTGAAAGGTGCAGACTCTAGCACATTACCGCCAGGGGGGCGGTGGCTTGGGCTGCTTTTGTCTGAACACATACACACACACACAAATCTACATACTCCGCTTATTATACAGAGAAATATATGACAAATAAATACAGAGAATATACACACACAGATATATATATATATATATATATATATATATATATATATATATATTATATATATATATATGTCGCGCGTGTGCGCGGGCCATGCCCGCTGGCGACTTTTAAGATGAATGCACTTTGGACAATCCACGAAGGTGGTCCTTGTTGGTTAAGCTCGACCTTAGCCGTAGAGTATCTGAGTAACAATAAACAGTTTCTCCAAAGTTTTTTCCCGAAGGGGTGAATGGAAACACTTCAGTTCTAAATTGGAGTCTTCGTTCACTCATATAATATTTATTACACAAAATATATACAGAACGAGGCACTGATAGTCAGAAATTTACAGGGGAAGAGGTTTTACCTCTTGCAACAACAGCTCAAGCAGGAATTTAAAATGAGGAGGCAGGGCTATGGCAGGAATTTAAAGGGAGGAGGCTCGTCCTCCGCGAGTAAGGGCTAAGGCAGGAATTTAAAGTGAGGGGGGCTCGGCCTCCTCGGGTAATGGCTAAGGCAGGAATGATTTAATTTACAAGACAAGAAATAAATAAGTCTAAATTTTGGGGGAGTGCAGTTGAAGGTTAAGCTCCCACTTTAACTGGAGAGCTAAAGAATTCTTGGACGTTAGGCATAACTTAAGCATAAACGAAATTTAGAAAGGTAAAAAATTTAACAAAAAAATACAAATTTTAGTAAAGTATACATTTTTGGATGGTGACATAATGTCGGGGTGCCGACATGCACCGAGTACATTAAGTACATTACTTACATCATATTAAATTATTACAGTTAATTACAATTTTAGAAAAGTGCTAATTGACATATTTAATACTGAAGTAATCTAAATAGGTGATGCAGTTTATATAATGAAGGAGAGTTAACCGTTGTTCTCTAATTTAAAGGGGATTAACAACAATGTTATATATTTTTAGTTAACAATGATTACACCAAATTATGTAAAATATTATTAGAAACATGGTTGGTTGTCATAGTTTGAAAGCCTAAATAGCCAGCGATGAAGAAAGCTGAGGAAAAATACGGTGGACTTTCCATTGGAAGTACACGGACATTTATGATGAGGTAACACATAAGTAATATAGAATTTGAATGACAATTAGGTAGAAATAGTAAGTGCAAGTAATGAGAACGTGGATAACTATGTGACGTATGCCGATAACGAACCAGTGATTTGGCAGGGAAACAATACAGTATATTATAATAATATAACATAACATCTTAACGTTATAAATTGGTAGCAGAAGCAAGAGAGAAGGTTTCGAATTCAGATGCTTGCTTTTGGCGACGTCATCGGAATTCGAACACCTTGAATCAGCATGAATGACCAGCTTGCGAGAGGTGAACGCACTTAAAAGAAAAGTAAAAAGAATACATGGGGACGTATTTACATGTACGTAACTATGTACGTAATCATGATCATCAGGGGACATGTACGAATGCACAAAGTATTGTACACATATCGGTACGTAACACAATAGGTTGTGTGCGTAATATAGTCGGACACGAGTAAACATGGACTGATAGGTTGATAGGGCATAAGTAGACAATAGGTAGGTCGATGAATGAATAATTACTAAAATTAATAAAAGATAGCGGTCAAGAAAGGACATGGACACAACATAAAAATAACGACTTATAAAGAGTGAAGTTTTTATGATTATTAAAGAATTTACCATACACTGAATACGAAAGATATCCACACACTAAACACGTGATTCATTATTCAAAGTATGGAAAACGTGAAGGGAATTAAGTTACTTTATGACGTCATAGTTTATAAAATTATGCAATACGTTAATTCATAATTAATACGCCATAGTTATTTAATTCGTACGTACAGTATAAGTCATTATTGGGAGAAATTAGCGGAAACGAATTAGAGAGACACAATAATGAAGGGTTTACAGCCATGGTACAAGAGTGAGTGAAACTATTAATTAAATATATATATACTTATACGAGGACACAGTAAATATTTGAGAATTGGGTACATTTGAGGAAGAATTAAGTAAGTGAATAAAGAAGTACAAACAAGGGTTCAAATCATGCCACATTCAATGTGCATGCATAATCTAATAAAATTTAGGGATGAGGGTTAGATGCAAGACAACAATAATTAATTATAATAAGTTCTATAACAAATGGAAAATGGAGATATGGGTAATATTGTGATGGAAATGTTAAACGATCTAAATCGTCGATTGTCTTGTTTGTACTTTAAGGGAATGAAATTAAGGGACATTCGCTTCTCACGGCGAACTTCTAATGGCACAAACATGGATACGGCTCAACCATAGAAATGGTAGGTTGCATGGTTGTGACATATATATATATATATATATATACAGGCTGTCTCAGAAGTCGCGCACCATAGGCTTTATTCAGATTTACGAGATTTAAGAGTTGAAATGGTTTATAAGTGATGTTTAATTACAATATATATTCGATAATGTTCGAATAATAAAATTAATAGTATGTACAGTTAATAAAAAAACTATCTTAAAATAATTAAATTGAATGAAGTTAATAGCCAATGGTGCGTGACTTCTGAGACACCATTGGCTAATGTAGCTTCATTCGATTTAATAAATTTTTTTTTGATAGCTTTTTGATTAACTGTACATACTACTAATTTTATTATTCGAGCATTATCGAACATATATTGTAATTAAACATCACTTATAAACCATTTCGACTCGTAAACCTTGTAAATTTGAATAAAGCCTATGGTGCGCGACTTCTGAGACACTATATATACAGTATATATATAAAAGACATAAAACAGGAATAATTATACTTTTTTTAATTATTTTGTAGGATGCTAAATTCACACACAGTTACAGCTATACTCGCATCTCTATTACTTTGCGCGATACAGGAAATAGGATTTAATATCATTTGACCGCTTAACATATGCGGGTCTCTATATCCTATTTATAGAGCCTTAAGTTCATTTAAAACTATTTTCGTTCCTATTTTACAATTGTGGGTAAAACTCACGATTTTTAAGCATAGAAAAAATACAATCAAAAGCTCGTATTTTTACATTATTATTAAATTCAAGTTTATAAACTGCTCTCTTCACACGCGCACTTGTTCTTTCTTCACCGATCTTTTCAAGTAAACTCTTCTTCACCACTCATATCGGCAATTATGGAACTCTTCTAAGTCATGATGACAGCTATATCTTATATAAAGATATAACTTCCAGATATAAAAAAAGATTTGTAACGTTCTAAACCAATGTTCCAAAGCTTGTGGCATTTCAGGGGATCTGTCTCTTCTAAATATGTCTTCCATTCCAGCCCATTCTCGCCTTGTTCCTCGCGACACTTGGTAAAATCGTCGAGCAGCACAGTGTACGCAAACTCGAGAACTATCGAAATAACATACCGGGTGTCCCATTCGAAATGAAACAACTTTGAAACCTTATAATTTTTTATTGAATGATGCAAACAAGGTAATATTCACACAGTAAATAGTCAATTTCATAAAGTTTCATATGATATATGTGAATTATAACATTTAGATACATTAGAGTTTTTTATTGTATGCATTCAATATGTGCACCATTTGTAACACGGACCAGGTCGCAACGGTACTCAATTTCCCTCCACACGTTGTCTAGCATCTCAGGGGCTACAGAGCCCACCGCTTCTGTGATGCACTCTTTCAGTTGAAGGAGGAATCTACAGTTCGACACTGGCACGACGGATGGACTTTCTCGGGCTACTACCAAAGGCGCCGCGTATTCGTTCAACATCATCTTCCGATCTTGTTCGCCCTCCAGAGTCTTCCTTTAGAATACTGCCAGTCTCCTCAAATTTCTTGGTCCATGCATATACAGTAGGTCTCTTCTGGTGGGTGGTTCCTTGTGAAAGGTTGTACGGAATCGCCATTGCACCAGAGTAGGGGACTTCAACTCAGCCATCCATAACACACATTTCACTTTTTCTTGTGGGATAAACATAATTCAATCTGAAACAAACACAAAACATTACGACAAAAATGTTTGCATATGTTGTAGTAACTGGCAAATTTTCAACATTCTCACTTTAATACTTTAAAAATTACAGAGTTTCAAAGTTGTTTCATTTCGAATGGGACACCCGGTATATCAGCAATACGTGCCTCTAATATAGGTTTTAGTTTACGAAAATTGGTGAATTCAAATAATTTATTGAGAATAAAACGATTTCGGGTTGGGACGAGCGCCCCATTGTCACCGCTATTCTTCCACATCAACCGCATATCGACACAGGGCTGATTAGTAACACTGTTTACGCACATTGTACAAATAACGGCGTATGGGGGGTGCATCACTGATCTGCTCTTTCTTTGTACCCACTCCTGCAGGTGTCTTATAACGGTCCTCAAACCACTTCTCAATCAACATAAAGGTTTTAGACATCTCCAACATTTAAATAAAGAACATTGCGTTTACCAGAGTTTGTACGCGTGCTTTCTGTTTGAAGCACATAATTAATAGCACCACTACTGCGTTTAAAGAAATGCACAGATTTGAAGACGGACACGGCGTATACAGCTTTGAGGATACTGCTTAACGGTAACTCCATCCCTTATTAGTATTCTCTTGCTGTTGATAACAATGATGAGAATTCTGGAGAGTACGTCCTTCCGAATCAAGCACTGATACGGTTGTGAGACGTTGAGTGCAGGGTGGGTCAGACGAGGTCGGTGGGTGGAGAAGGGGCGGGTGGGGAATGAGGGATACGGGTTGTATCATGAAAGTTGCCATGCGTTAGTAACGTGGATTCGTGTACGAGATTGTTCCAACATGAAAGAATCGAGGTGCACTGGCAAATTATTCGAATATTTATAACTGTATCCCATTATACTTTGTAGGCGATTAGAGAATTTTTCCATCTGCGATACATGAAGTAATATCGGTTTCAATGTCTTATCACACGCACTCCCTGGAATGCAAACTAAACTTCTACAACGTTCAGGGATAAATGTATTCACCACTGTATTTTCTCAAGTAAGAGCTATGCACATATAAAGTTTATTAGCACCCTGGCAGTCTATTTGAGAGAAACGTGTGTCCATACTTGTCCTTTTTGCTTGATAAACAATACTAGTCACTAAACTACTAAAATTTCACATAATCCTTTAGCTACAATTTCGCTGCGCGAAATTTATATCATCACGATATACAGTGCGTTCGAAAAGTCTCTCCGCAGTGCTATGTTAAACGCATGGAATTGAAAACTACAATGTTTTCATTCAACCATGATTTAGTGATTTTATTACATAACCTTTTGATTTTACAGCATGTGTTGAAAGTGTTTTCCACCATTTTGCAGGCACAGAGCAACTCGTCTACACTTGTTGTCAAACACTTTTTTTAAAGTGTTGGGTTGGTTGACTGCGGAGAGACTTTTCGAACGCACTGTACATGGTTCTTTCTTCACCGATCTTTTCAAGTAAACTCTTCTTCACCACTCATATCGGCAATTATGGAACTCTTCTAAGTCATGATGACAGCTATATCTTATATAAAGATATAACTTCCAGATATAAGAAAAGATTTGTAACGTTCTAAACCAATGTTCCAAAGCTTGTGGCATTTCAGGGGATCTGTCTCTTCTAAATATGTCTTCCATTCCAGCCCATTCTCGCCTTGTTCCTCGCGACACTTGGTAAAATCGTCGAGCAGCACAGTGTACGCAAACTCGAGAACTATCGAAATAACATACCGGGTGTCCCATTCGAAATGAAACAACTTTGAAACCTTATAATGTTTTATTGAATGTTGCAAACAATGTAATATTCACACAGTAAATAGTCAATTTCATAAAGTTTCATATGATATATGTGAATTATAACATTTAGATATATTAGAGTTTTTTATTGTATGCATTCAATATGTGCACCATTTGTAACACGGACCAGGTCGCAACGGTACTCAATTTCCCTCCACACGTTGTCTAGCATCTCAGGGGCTACAGAGTCCACCGCTTCTGTGATGCGCTCTTTCAGTTGAAGGAGGAATCTACAGTTCGACACTGGCACGACGGATGGACTTTCTCGGGCTACTACCAAAGGCGCCGCGTATTCGTTCAACATCATCTTCCGATCTTGTTCGCCCTCCAGATACTTCCTTTAGAATACTGCCAGTCTCCTCAAATTTCTTGGTCCATGCATATACAGTAGGTCTCTTCTGGTGGGTGGTTCCTTGTGAAAGGTTGTACGGAATCGCCATTGCACCAGAGTAGGGGACTTCAACTCAGCCATCCATAACACACATTTCACTTTTTCTTGTGGGATAAACATAATTCAATCTGAAACAAACACAAAACATTACGACAAAAATGTTTGCATATGGTGTAGTAACTGGCAAATTTTCAACATTCTCACTTTAATACTTTAAAAATTACAGAGTTTCAAAGTTGTTATTTCGAATGGGACACCCGGTATATCAGCAATACGTGCCTCTAATATAGGTTTTAGTTTACGAAAATTGGTGAATTCAAATAATTTATTGAGAATAAAACGATTTCGGGTTGGGACGAGCGCCCCATTGTCACCGCTATTCTTCCACATCAACCGTATATCGACACAGGGCTGATCAGTAACACTGTTTACACACATTGTACAAATAACGGCGTATGGGGGTGCATCACTGATCTGCTCTTTCTTTGTACCCACTCCTGCAGGTGTCTTATAACCGTCCTCAGACCACTTCTCAATCAACATAAAGGTTTTAGACATCTCCAACATTTAAATAAAGAACATTGCGTTTACCAGAGTTTGTACGCGTGCTTTCTGATTGAAGCACATAATTAATAGCACCACTACTGCGTTTAAACAAATGCACAGATTTGAAGACGGACACGGCGTATACAGCTTTGAGGATACTGCTTAACGGTAACTCCATCCCTTATTAGTATTCTCTTGCTGTTGATAACAATGATGAGAATTCTGGAGAGTACGTCCTTCCGAATCAAGCACTGATACGGTTGTGAGACGTTGATTGCAGGGTGGGTCAGACGAGTCGGTGGGTGGAGAAGGGGCGGGTGGGGAATGAGGGATACGGGTTGTATCATGAAAGTTGCCATGCGTTAGTAACGTGGATTCGTGTACGAGATTGTTCCAACATGAAAGAATCGAGGTGCACTGGCAAATTATTCGAATATTTATAACTGTATCCCATTATACTTTGTAGGCGATTAGAGAATTTTTCCATCTGCGATACATGAAGTAATATCGGTTTCAATGTCTTATCACACGCACTCCCTGGAATGCAAACTAAACTTCTACAACGTTCAGGGATAAATGTATTCACCACTGTATTTTCTCAAGTAAGAGCTATGCACATATAAAGTTTATTAGCACCCTGGCAGTCTATTTGAGAGAAACGTGTGTCCATACTTGTCCTTTTTGCTTGATAAACAATACTAGTCACTAAACTACTAAAATTTCACATAATCCTTTAGCTACAATTCGCTGCGCGAAATTTATATCATCACGATATACAGTGCGTTCGAAAAGTCTCTCGCAGTGCTATGTTAAACGCATGGAATTGAAAACTACAATGTTTTCATTCAACCATGATTTAGTGATTTTATTACATAACCTTTTGATTTTACAGCATGTGTTGAAAGTGTTTTCCACCATTTTGCAGGCACAGAGCAACTCGTCTACACTTGTTGTCAAACACTTTTTTTAAAGTGTTGGGGTTGGTTGACTGCGGAGAGACTTTTCGAACGCACTGTACATGGTTCTTTCTTCACCGATCTTTTCAAGTAAACTCTTCTTCACCACTCATATCGGCAATTATGGAACTCTTCTAAGTCATGATGACAGCTATATCTTATATAAAGATATAACTTCCAGATATAAGAAAAGATTTGTAACGTTCTAAACCAATGTTCAAAGCGTGTGGCATTTCAGGGGATCTGTCTTTCTAAATATGTCTTCCATTCCAGCCCATTCTCGCCTTGTTCCTCGGACACTTGGTAAAATCGGTCGAGCACACAGTGTACGCAAACTCGAAGAACTATCGAAATAACATACCGGGTGTCCATTCGAAATGAAACAACTTTGAAACCTTATAATGTTTTATTGAATGTTGCAAACAATTAATATCACACAGTAATAGTCAATTTCATAAAGTTTCATATGATATATGTGAATTATAACATTTAGATATATTAGAGTTTTTTATTGTTGCATTCAATATGTGCACCATTTGTAACACGGACCAGGTCGCAACGGTACTCATTTCCCTCCAACGTTGTCTAGCATCTCAGGGGCTACAGAGTCCACCGCTTCTGTGATGCGCTCTTTCAGTTGAAGGAGGAATCTACAGTTCGACCACTGGCAAGACGGATGGACTTTCTCGGGTACTACCAATGCGCCGCGTATTCGTTCAACATCATCTCCGATCTTGTTCGCCCTCCAGAGTCTTCCTTTAGAATACTGCCAGTCTCCTCAAATTTCTTTGGTCCATGCATATACAGTAGGTCTCTTCTGGTGGGTGGTTCCTTGTGAAAGGTTGTACGGAATCGCCATTGCACCAGAGTAGGGACTTCAACTCAGCCATCCATAACACACATTTCACTTTTTCTTGTGGGATAAACATAATTCAATCTGAAACAAACACAAAACATTACGACAAAAATGTTGCATATGGTGTAGTAACTGGCAAATTTTCAACATTCTCATTTAATACTTTAAAATTACAGAGTTTCAAAGTTGTTTCATTTCGAATGGACACCGGTATATCAGCAATACGTGCTCTAAATATAGGTTTAGTTTACGAAAATTGGTGAATTCAAATAATTTATTGAGAATAAAACGATTTCGGGTTGGGACGAGCGCCCCATTGTCACCGCTATTCTTCCACATCAACCGTATATCGACACAGGGCTGATCAGTAACACTGTTTACACATTGTACAAATAACGGCGTATGGGGGTGCATCACTGATCTGCTCTTTCTTTGTCCCACTCCTGCAGGTGTCTTATAACCGTCCTCAGACACTTCTCAATCAACATAAAGGTTTTAGACATCTCCAACATTTAAATAAAGAACATTGCGTTTACCAGAGTTTTGTACGCGCTTTCTGATTGAAGCACATAATTAATAGCACCACTACTGCGTTTAAACAAATGCACAGATTTGAAGACGGACACGGCGTATACAGCTTTGAGGATACTGCTTAACGGTAACTCCATCCCTTATTAGTATTCTCTTGCTGTTGATAACAATGATGAGAATTTCTGGAGAGTACGTCCTTCCGAATCAAGCACTGATACGGTTGTGAGACGTTGAGTGCAGGGTGGGTCAGACGAGGTCGGTGGGTGGAGAAGGGCGGGTGGGGAATGAGGGATACGGGTTGTATCATGAAAGTTGCCATGCGTTAAGTAACGTGGATTCGTGTGACGAGATTGTTCAACATGAAAAGAATCGAGGTGCACTGGCAAATTATTCGAATATTATAACTGTATCCCATTATACTTTGTAGCGATTAGAGAATTTTTCCATCTGCGATACATGAAGTATATCGGTTTCAAGTCTTATCACACCACTCCCTGGAATGCAAACTAAACTTCTACAACGTTCAGGGATAAATGTATTCACCACTGTATTTTCAAGTAAGAGCTATGCACATATAAAGTTTATTAGCACCCTGGCAGTCTATTTGAGAGAAACGTGTGTCCATACTTGTCCTTTTTGCTTGATAAACAATACTATCACTAACTACTAAAATTTCACATAATCCTTTAGCTACATTTCGCTGCGCGAAATTTATATCATCACGATATACAGTGCGTTCGAAAAGTCTCTCCGCAGTGCTATGTTAAACGCATGGAATTGAAAACTACAATGTTTTCATTCAACCATGATTTAGTGATTTTATTACATAACCTTTTGATTTTACAGCATGTGTTGAAAGTGTTTTCCACCATTTTGCAGGCACGAGCAACTCGTCTACACTTGTTGTCAAACACTTTTTTTAAAGTGTTTGGGTTGGTTGACTGCGGAGAGACTTTTCGAACGCACTGTACATGGTTCTTTCTTCACCGATCTTTTCAAGTAAACTCTTTCTTCACCACTCATATCGGCAATTATGGAACTCTTCTAAGTCATGATGACAGCTATATCTTATATAGATATAACTTCCAGATATAAGAAAAGATTTGTAACGTTCTAAACCAATGTTCCAAGCGTTGTGGCATTTCAGGGGATCTGTCTCTTCTAAATATGTCTTCCATTCCAGCCCATTCTCGCCTTGTTCCTCGCGACACTTGGTAAAATCGTCGAGCAGCACCAGTGTACGCAAACTCGAGAACTATCGAAATAACATACCGGGTGTCCATTCGAAATGAAACAACTTTGAAACCTTATAATGTTTTATTGAATGTTGCAAACAATGTAATATTCACACAGTAAATAGTCAATTTCATAAAGTTTCATATGATATATGTGAATTATAACATTTAGATATATTAGAGTTTTTTATTGTATGCATTCATATGTGCACCATTTGTAACACGGACCAGGTCGCAACGGTACTCATTTCCCTCCACACGTTGTCTAGCATCTCAGGGGCTACAGAGTCCACCGCTTCTGTGAGCGCTCTTTCAGTTGAAGGAGGAATCTACAGTTCGACACTGGCACGACGGATGGACTTTCTCGGCTACTACCAAAGGCGCCGCGTATTCGTTCAACATCATCTTCCGATCTTGTTCGCCCTCCAGAGTCTTCCTTTAGAATACTGCCAGTCTCCTCAAATTTCTTGGTCCATGCATATACAGTAGGTCTCTTCTGGTGGGTGTTCCTTGTGAAGGTTGTACGGAATCGCCATTGCACCAGAGTAGGGGACTTCAACTCAGCCATCCATAACACATTTCACTTTTTCTTGTGGATAAACATAATTCATCTGAAACAAACCCAAAACATTACGACAAAAATGTTTGCATATGTTGTAGTAACTGGCAAATTTTCACATTCTCACTTTAATACTTTAAAAATTACAGAGTTTTCAAGTTGTTTCATTTCGAATGGACACCCGTATATCAGCAATACGTGCCTCTAATATAGGTTTTAGTTTACGAAAATTGGTGAATTCAAATAATTTATTGAGAATAAACGATTTCGGGTTGGGACGAGCGCCCCATTGTCACCGTTATTCTTCCACATCAACCGTATATCGACACAGGGCTGATTAGTAACACTGTTTACGCACATTGTACAAATAACGGCGTATGGGGGGTGCATCACTGATCTGCTCTTTCTTTGTACCCACTCCTGCAGGTGTCTTATAACCGTCCTCAGACCACTTCTCAATCAACATAAAGGTTTTAGACATCTCCAACATTTAAATAAAGAACATTGCGTTTACCAGAGTTTGTACGCGTGCTTTCTGATTGAAGCACATAATTAATAGCACCACTACTGCGTTTAAACAAATGCACAGATTTGAAGACGGACACGGCGTATACAGCTTTGAGGATACTGCTTAACGGTAACTCCATCCCTTATTAGTATTCTCTTGCTGTTGATAACAATGATGAGAATTCTGGAGAGTACGTCCTTCCGAATCAAGCACTGATACGGTTGTGAGACGTTGAGTGCAGGGTGGGTCAGACGAGGTCGGTGGGTGGAGAAGGGCGGGTGGGGAATGAGGGATACGGGTTGTATCATGAAAGTTGCCATGCGTTAGTAACGTGGATTCGTGTACGAGATTGTTCAACATGAAAGAATCGAGGTGCACTGGGCAAATTATTCGAATATTTATAACTGTATCCCATTATACTTTGTAGGCGATTAGAGAATTTTTCCATCTGCGATACATGAAGTAATATCGGTTTCAATGTCTTATCACACCGCACTCCCTGGAATGCAAACTAAACTTCTACAACGTTCAGGATAAATGTATTCACCACTGTATTTTCTCAAGTAAGAGCTATGCACATATAAAGTTTATTAGCACCCTGGCAGTCTATTTGAGAGAAACGTGTGTCCATACTTGTCCTTTTTGCTTGATAAACAATCTAGTCACTAAACTACTAAAATTTCACATAATCCTTTAGCTACAATTTCGCTGCGCGAAATTTATATCATCACGATATACAGTGCGTTCGAAAAGTCTCTCCGCAGTGCTATGTTAAACGCATGGAATTGAAACTACAATGTTTTCATTCAACCATGATTTAGTGATTTTATTACATAACCTTTTGATTTTACAGCATGTGTTGAAAGTGTTTTCCACCATTTTGCAGGCACAGAGCAACTCGTCTACACTTGTTGTCAACACTTTTTTTAAGTGTTGGGTTGGTTGACTGCGGAGGAGACTTTTCGAACGCACTGTACATGGTTCTTTCTTCACCGATCTTTTCAAGTAAACTCTTCTTCACCACTCATATCGGCAATTATGGAACTCTTCTAAGTCATGATGACAGCTATATCTTATATAAAGATATAACTTCCAGATATAAGAAAAGATTTGTAACGTTCTAAACCATGTTCCAAAGCGTGTGGCATTTCAGGGGATCTGTCTCTTCTAAATATGTCTTCCATTCCAGCCCATTCTCGCCTTGTTCCTCGCGACACTTGGTAAAATCGTCGAGCAGCACAGTGTACGCAACTCGAGAACTATCGAAATAACATACCGGGTGTCCCATTCGAATGAAACAACTTTGAAACCTTATAATGTTTTATTGAATGTTGCAACAATGTAATATTCACACAGTAAATAGTCAATTTTCATAAAGTTTCATATGATATATGTGAATTATAACATTTAGATATATTAGAGTTTTTTATTGTATGCATTCATATGTGCACCATTTGTAACACGGACCAGGTCGCAACGGTACTCAATTTCCCTCCACACGTTTGTCTAGCATCTCAGGGGCTACAGAGTCCACCGCTTCTGTGATGCGCTCTTTCAGTTGAAGAGGAATCTACAGTTCGACACTGGCAAGACGGAGGACTTTCTCGGCTACTACCAAAGCGCCGCGTATTTCGTTCAACATCATCTTCCGATCTTGTTCGCCCTCCAGAGTCTTCCTTTAGAATACTGCCAGTCTCCTCAAATTTCTTGGTCCATGCATATACAGTAGGTCTCTTCTGGTGGGTGGTTCCTTGTGAAAGGTTGTACGGAATCGCCATTGCACCAGAGTAGGGGACTTCAACTCAGCCATCCATAACACACATTTCACTTTTTCTTGTGGGATAAACATAATTCAATCTGAAACAAACACAAAACATTACGACAAAATGTTTGCATATGGTGTAGTAACTGGCAAATTTTCAACATTCTCACTTTAATACTTTAAAAATTACAGAGTTTCAAAGTTGTTTCATTTCGAATGGGACACCCGGTATATCAGCAATACGTGCCTCTAATATAGGTTTTAGTTTACGAAAATTGGTGAATTCAAATAATTTATTGAGAATAAAACGATTTCGGGTTGGGACGAGCGCCCCATTGTCACCGCTATTCTTCCACATCAACCGTATATCGACACAGGGCTGATCAGTAACACTGTTTTCACACATTGTACAAATAACGGCGTATGGGGGTGCATCACTGATCTGCTCTTTCTTTGTACCCACTCCTGCAGGTGTCTTATAACCGTCCTCAGACCACTTCTCAATCAACATAAAGGTTTTAGACATCTCCAACATTTAAATAAAGAACATTGCGTTTACCAGAGTTTGTACGCGTGCTTTCTGATTGAAGCACATAATTAATAGCACCACTACTGCGTTTAAACAAATGCACAGATTTGAAGACGGACACGGCGTATACAGCTTTGAGGATACTGCTTAACGGTAACTCCATCCCTTATTAGTATTCTCTTGCTGTTGATAACAATGATGAGAATTCTGGAGAGTACGTCCTTCCGAATCAAGCACTGATACGGTTGTGAGACGTTGAGTGCAGGGTGGGTCAGACGAGGTCGGTGGGTGGAGAAGGGGCGGGTGGGGAATGAGGGATACGGGTTTATCATAAAGTTGCCATGCGTTAGTAACGTGGATTCGTGTACGAGATTGTTCCAACATGAAAGAATCGAGGTGCACTGGCAAATTATTCGAATATTTATAACTGTATCCCATTATACTTTGTAGGCGATTAGAGAATTTTTCCATCTGCGATACATGAAGTAATATCGGTTTCAATGTCTTATCACACGCACTCCCTGGAATGCAAACTAAACTTCTACAACGTTCAGGGATAAATGTATTCACCACTGTATTTTCTCAAGTAAGAGCTATGCACATATAAAGTTTATTAGCACCCTGGCAGTCTATTTGAGAGAAACGTGTGTCCATACTTGTCCTTTTTGCTTGATAAACAATACTAGTCACTAAACTACTAAAATTTCACATAATCCTTTAGCTACAATTTCGCTGCGCGAAATTTATATCATCACGATATACAGTGCGTTCGAAAAGTCTCTCCGCAGTGCTATGTTAAACGCATGGAATTGAAAACTACAATGTTTTCATTCAACCATGATTTAGTGATTTTATTACATAACCTTTTGATTTTACAGCATGTGTTGAAAGTGTTTTCCACCATTTTGCAGGCACAGAGCAACTCGTCTACACTTGTTGTCAAACACTTTTTTTAAAGTGTTGGGTTGGTTGACTGCGGAGAGACTTTTCGAACGCACTGTACATGGTTCTTTCTTCACCGATCTTTTCAAGTAAACTCTTCTTCACCACTCATATCGGCAATTATGGAACTCTTCTAAGTCATGATGACAGCTATATCTTATATAAAGATATAACTTCCAGATATAAGAAAAGATTTGTAACGTTCTAAACCAATGTTCCAAAGCGTGTGGCATTTCAGGGGATCTGTCTCTTCTAAATATGTCTTCCATTCCAGCCCATTCTCGCCTTGTTCCTCGCGACACTTGGTAAAATCGTCGAGCAGCACAGTGTACGCAAACTCGAGAACTATCGAAATAACATACCGGGTGTCCCATTCGAAATGAAACAACTTTGAAACCTTATAATGTTTTATTGAATGTTGCAAACAATGTAATATTCACACAGTAAATAGTCAATTTCATAAAGTTTCATATGATATATGTGAATTATAACATTTAGATATATTAGAGTTTTTTATTGTATGCATTCTATATGTGCACCATTTGTAACACGGACCAGGTCGCAACGGTACTCAATTTCCCTCCACACGTTGTCTAGCATCTCAGGGGCTACAGAGTCCACCGCTTCTGTGATGCGCTCTTTCAGTTGAAGGAGGAATCTACAGTTCGACACTGGCACGACGGATGGACTTTCTCGGGCTACTACCAAAGGCGCCGCGTATTCGTTCAACATCATCTTCCGATCTTGTTCGCCCTCCAGAGTCTTCCTTTAGAATACTGCCAGTCTCCTCAAATTTCTTGGTCCATGCATATACAGTAGGTCTCTTCTGGTGGGTGGTTCCTTGTGAAAGGTTGTACGGAATCGCCATTGCACCAGAGTAGGGGACTTCAACTCAGCCATCCATAACACACATTTCACTTTTTCTTGTGGGATAAACATAATTCAATCTGAAACAAACACAAAACATTACGACAAAAATGTTTGCATATGTAGTAACTGGCAAATTTTCAACATTCTCACTTTAATACTTTAAAAATTACAGAGTTTCAAAGTTGTTTCATTTCGAATGGGACACCCGGTATATCAGCAATACGTGCCTCTAATATAGGTTTTAGTTTACGAAAATTGGTGAATTCAAATAATTTATTGAGAATAAAACGATTTCGGGTTGGGACGAGCGCCCCATTGTCACCGCTATTCTTCCACATCAACCGTATATCGACACAGGGCTGATTAGTAACACTGTTTACGCACATTGTACAAATAACGGCGTATGGGGGGTGCATCACTGATCTGCTCTTTCTTTGTACCCACTCCTGCAGGTGTCTTATAACGGTCCTCAAACCACTTCTCAATCAACATAAAGGTTTTAGACATCTCCAACATTTAAATAAAGAACATTGCGTTTACCAGAGTTTGTACGCGTGCTTTCTGTTTGAAGCACATAATTAATAGCACCACTACTGCGTTTAAAGAAATGCACAGATTTGAAGACGGACACGGCGTATACAGCTTTGAGGATACTGCTTAACGGTAACTCCATCCCTTATTAGTATTCTCTTGCTGTTGATAACAATGATGAGAATTCTGGAGAGTACGTCCTTCCGAATCAAGCACTGATACGGTTGTGAGACGTTGAGTGCAGGGTGGGTCAGACGAGGTCGGTGGGTGGAGAAGGGGCGGGTGGGGAATGAGGGATACGGGTTGTATCATGAAAGTTGCCATGCGTTAGTAACGTGGATTCGTGTACGAGATTGTTCCAACATGAAAGAATCGAGGTGCACTGGCAAATTATTCGAATATTTATAACTGTATCCCATTATACTTTGTAGGCGATTAGAGAATTTTTCCATCTGCGATACATGAAGTAATATCGGTTTCAATGTCTTATCACACGCACTCCCTGGAATGCAAACTAAACTTCTACAACGTTCAGGGATAAATGTATTCACCACTGTATTTTCTCAAGTAAGAGCTATGCACATATAAAGTTTATTAGCACCCTGGCAGTCTATTTGAGAGAAACGTGTGTCCATACTTGTCCTTTTTGCTTGATAAACAATACTAGTCACTAAACTACTAAAATTTCACATAATCCTTTAGCTACAATTTCGCTGCGCGAAATTTATATCATCACGATATACAGTGCGTTCGAAAAGTCTCTCCGCAGTGCTATGTTAAACGCATGGAATTGAAAACTACAATGTTTTCATTCAACCATGATTTAGTGATTTTATTACATAACCTTTTGATTTTACAGCATGTGTTGAAAGTGTTTTCCACCATTTTGCAGGCACAGAGCAACTCGTCTACACTTGTTGTCAAACACTTTTTTTAAAGTGTTGGGTTGGTTGACTGCGGAGAGACTTTTCGAACGCACTGTACATGGTTCTTTCTTCACCGATCTTTTCAAGTAAACTCTTCTTCACCACTCATATCGGCAATTATGGAACTCTTCTAAGTCATGATGACAGCTATATCTTATATAAAGATATAACTTCCAGATATAAGAAAAGATTTGTAACGTTCTAAACCAATGTTCCAAAGCTTGTGGCATTTCAGGGGATCTGTCTCTTCTAAATATGTCTTCCATTCCAGCCCATTCTCGCCTTGTTCCTCGCGACACTTGGTAAAATCGTCGAGCAGCACAGTGTACGCAAACTCGAGAACTATCGAAATAACATACCGGGTGTCCCATTCGAAATGAAACAACTTTGAAACCTTATAATGTTTTATTGAATGTTGCAAACAATGTAATATTCACACAGTAAATAGTCAATTTCATAAAGTTTCATATGATATGTGAATTATAACATTTAGATATATTAGAGTTTTTTATTGTATGCATTCAATATGTGCACCATTTGTAACACGGACCAGGTCGCAACGGTACTCAATTTCCCTCCACACGTTGTCTAGCATCTCAGGGACTACAGAGTCCACCGCTTCTGTGATGCGCTCTTTCAGTTGAAGGAGGAATCTACAGTTCGACACTGGCACGACGGATGGACTTTCTCGGGCTACTACCAAAGGCGCCGCGTATTCGTTCAACATCATCTTCCGATCTTGTTCGCCCTCCAGAGTCTTCCTTTAGAATACTGCCAGTCTCCTCAAATTTCTTGGTCCATGCATATACAGTAGGTCTCTTCTGGTGGGTGGTTCCTTGTGAAAGGTTGTACGGAATCGCCATTGCACCAGAGTAGGGGACTTCAACTCAGCCATCCATAACACACATTTCACTTTTTCTTGTGGGATAAACATAATTCAATCTGAAACAAACACAAAACATTACGACAAAAATGTTTGCATATGGTGTAGTAACTGGCAAATTTTCAACATTCTCACTTTAATACTTTAAAAATTACAGAGTTTCAAAGTTGTTTCATTTCGAATGGGACACCCGGTATATCAGCAATACGTGCCTCTAATATAGGTTTTAGTTTACGAAAATTGGTGAATTCAAATAATTTATTGAGAATAAAACGATTTCGGGTTGGGACGAGCGCCCCATTGTCACCGCTATTCTTCCACATCAACCGTATATCGACACAGGGCTGATCAGTAACACTGTTTACACACATTGTACAAATAACGGCGTATGGGGGTGCATCACTGATCTGCTCTTTCTTTGTACCCACTCCTGCAGGTGTCTTATAACCGTCCTCAGACCACTTCTCAATCAACATAAAGGTTTTAGACATCTCCAACATTTAAATAAAGAACATTGCGTTTACCAGAGTTTGTTCGCGTGCTTTCTGATTGAAGTACATAATTAATAGCACCACTACTGCGTTTAAACAAATGCACAGATTTGAAGACAGACACGGCGTATACAGCTTTGAGGATACTGCTTAACGGTAACTCCATCCCTTATTAGTATTCTCTTGCTGTTGATAACAATGATGAGAATTCTGGAGAGTACGTCCTTCCGAATCAAGCACTGATACGGTTGTGAGACGTTGAGTGCAGGGTGGGTCAGACGAGGTCGGTGGGTGGAGAAGGGGCGGGTGGGGGAATGAGGGATACGGGTTGTAACATGAAAGTTGCCATGCGTTAGTAACGTGGATTCGTGTACGAGATTGTTCCAACATGAAAGAATCGAGGTGCACTGGCAAATTATTCGAATATTTATAACTGTATCCCATTATACTTTGTAGGCGATTAGAGAATTTTTCCATCTGCGATACATGAAGTAATATCGGTTTCAATGTCTTATCACACGCACTCCCTGGAATGCATACTAAACTTCTACAACGTTCAGGGATAAATGTATTCACCACTGTATTTTCTCAAGTAAGAGCTATGCACATATAAAGTTTATTAGCACTCTGGCAGTCTATTTGAGAGAAACGTGTGTCCATACTTGTCCTTTTTGCTTGATAAACAATACTAGTCACTAAACTACTAAAATTTCACATAATCCTTTAGCTACAATTTCGGTGCGCGAAATTTATATCATCATGATATACAGTGCGTTCGAAAAGTCTCTCCGCAGTGCTATGTTAAACGCATGGAATTGAAAACTACAATGTTTTCATTCAACCATGATTTAGTGATTTTATTACATAACCTTTTGATTTTACAGCATGTGTTGAAAGTGTTTTCCACCATTTTGCAGGCACAGAGCAACTCGTCTACACTTGTTGTCAAACACTTTTTTTAAAGTGTTGGTTGACTGCGGAGAGACTTTTCGAACGCACTGTACATGGTTGTAGTGGTAGAAATATTTTAAGCTATTTATAATCACAAGATTTACATTTTCTGTCCTCAAGTAAAGAGGTTTTTGAGCAGGCTGGCATACATAATTTACCAAGAACATCTCGATGTGGAATCCTTCAAACAATTGGCAAGACGTGTAAACCTACGATTCAGTCACCATTAACACCCAGGTACCAGAAGCAGCGTGTTGAATGGGCGCGTCAGTACGTGACAACAGATTTTAATACTGTATTGTTAACCGATGAATGAAGAGCAACCCTTCAGGGATCTGATGGTTGTCATCTACATATCTACGGTAAAAAACTGGTGTGAAGGAAATAGAGCAGTCATCAAGCCAGCGAGCCTCATTTTATCAATAATTTTAGCATTAGCTCATTTTTTGAACTTAGGGAAAAGTTGCCCGATCCCTCGTCTCTAACCTAGTTTATTCTTTTAATTGTGGTTGTGGTAGGGGAGTATCAAATTAGAGGTTATAGACGTTTTGTTGAAAAACAGAATAGGTAGGCGAGGAGGAGGTGTTATGTTGTATTTCAAAGATAATATTGCGAATGTTATGGAAGTAAAGCACCGAATTCCAGAACCGATAGATTCGACTATAGCAGAACTTAAATTGAACGATTTCGAACTTCTTTTTGCGGTTATATATAGACCCCCTAATCAAACAGCTGATACGGACGAAGCGTTATATCATGAACTAAAGAGAATGAATAGGTAGTGAGCAGGCCTTAGTTATGGGTAACTTTAATTGCACCAACGTGGATTACGATACAATGCAGGGAGACGCGGAAGGTAATCGTTTAGTTAATTTTCTCGAGGATAGCTTTCTTATTCAAAAGGTTGGGGAACCTACGAGGTTGGACAGTATTTTAGATTTAGTGATAAGTACGGACTGTTAAGCAATAGTGATCACAATATGGTAGAGTTTGTCCTCTCAGTAAGTCACTCGAAACCAGCTAACTCGACTAAAATTCCTAACTTCTAGTACGCATACTTTTGTAAATTTCGAAATGAATTGTCACACGTCAATTGGGAAAACGTAATGGAGATCTCCAACGCAAAAATAATGTGGGAATCGTTTGAAACAGTATTTTGGACTATAAATGAGGAATGTGTATCGTACAAGATTAAGCGTGCGAAAGTAAATAACAAGCCCTTGTGGTTTACTTCTAGAGTAGGGGATATTATAAGGAGTAGAGATAGGGCTTATAGGCTACATAAGTGCGATAAAGACAATTTGCGGTTAGAAACAACTACATATCTCTAAGGCGTGAAGCGAAAAGCGTAATAAAAAAGTCCAAGCTTGATTTTGAAATCTCCATAGCTCGTGACGGTAAAGAAAACCCCAAGTGATTTTTTCAATACGTCAATAATAGGAATCCAGTGAAGAGTGTCTTGGGGGCATTGAAAAATTTTGACGGAGAGCTAGTTTCTGAAAACAAGGAAGTGGCTACCTTGCTGAACGAATTTTTTACGTCAATTTTTACAATAGAAGATGTAACGAATATCCCTACGGTCACAGACAAAATACCTTTTGAAAATGGTAATACTTTAGATAAAATTGTGGTTAGTGAAAGGGAGGTAATGCGCTATATTGATAAAATGAAATGCTTAAATCACTGGGGCCGGATTTCATATATCCCATACAACTAAACGAATTAAAATAAAGCATTGTTGGTCCGCTATCAAAGATTTTTAATGCGTCTATTTCTGAGGGATGCGTCCCAGATAGTCAAGTTAGCAAATGTAACACCTATTTTTAAGAAAGGCGATAAAGGTGCGGCGGGAAATTATAGGCCAATCAGTTTAAAGTCTGTTGTAGATAATCTACTGGAATCTATAATTAGGGATCGCATAGTCGAACACTTAGAATTGCATAACTTGATTAGAAAAATGCAGCACGGTTTTAGGCCAAACAAATCTTGCTTAACTAATCTTTTAGAATTTTTTCAAAGCGTGGAGAATAATAGACAGCTTAATGCTAACAGAATCAGTTTAGTTCGGATTTCCGAAAGAAATAGGAAACCCACTCTAGTTTATAGCAGTTCAAGTCAGTCGGTTGCACCCAGAGGGACAACGACCCCAGAAATCAGCACCCACAATAATCAGTTCTAGTTGTTGAATCCAGTAGGATCAACACAGTCAGTTTCCAGTCAGTCGGTTGCATCCAGAGGGACAACCGCCCCAGAAATCAGCCCCCAGAGTAATCAGTTCCAGTTGTTGAATCCAGTAGGATCAACACAGTCAGTTTCCAGTCAGTCAGTTTCCAGTCAGTCAGTTTCAGTTCAGCCAGTTTCAGTGCATTCAATTTAATTCAACTTTCTTTTTTGTTGTAAGAGGAAAGAAATTAACAGGTTTGTGTCGTTTTGCATGCAGTATATAGGTGAAATATATAGGTGAATTATATATTCTATTGTTTGTAACAAAAACGGTTTCTGCAAAGTATATGGTAGATTTATGGCATTTTTAAAATGAGTTCGTACATTTCGAGTAATATGTCGAAACTGACAGGCAAGTTTTGTATCTTCGTTTGGGACGACTTTATGAAGTGTTTATTTAAACCGTAATAGCTAATGTTACGCTTAAGTTTTTTCGTTTCAGTACTGTTGTATATACAGTATTAGGGATAAGTTTTCTTTTTTTTTAGTTTGTTTCGCTTCGCCTTCCTCGTTTGTGAGTCCATTTTTCTTTTCCTTTATTATATTTCGAAGAAAATGGATAGATTTAGGAAACCATCGATGACGCAGATGAAGTATGTTCGTATATTTCGGAAACGCCTTCTTGGGCTCACGAAATGGTGCTTTTTGACGAGTGCTCACAAATTTTCATGAAAACTTCTGTCAACAACCAAGCGGTTTTGACCCTTGTTGACGACTGCTGTCAAGCGAATTATATTAAAGAAGACGTATACAAGAAGTTACTTAAGACGGCTACGGGAAATTTAGATTTGCGTTCTCGCTTGACCTGTATTGATGATGGTTGGGAAGAATACAGTACCGGAGAAATTGCTCTTCCTATTGAGTTTGATTGAGTCCCTTATCTGACCCCATTTGTGGTCATATCTGAAGGAGACTGGGATGGAAATTTAATCCTGGGGATGAATTTCTTTATTACGCACGATTTCTATGTGGCCGATAGAGAAGCAGGTCTAATTCGAGGAGAGAACCCGGAGGAGGAGGAGAGAGCCGGAATGACTCCCTAGAACCAGTTCAAAATAAAGAGGAACTGCTATTAGATGGGGAAGATTCTTCATGAATCGTCAATTGTTCCGTTCCAGTTCCGGCGAAAGAGGAACTAGAAAGCCAACATACCTTTGGTAATTTTGAGCACGAAGACTCGAATATCTTCAAAGTAGACCTCTGTGACTCCATCGAGAACGAGTCACCCCCTTCGGTTATAGTTAGGTAGGAACTTGAAATTCCCAGAGTTTAGGTTATTCCAAATAAATCTGAAGACCCATCTCCTTTGAGTTCCGGTTTGGTCATTTCCCTTGAATCCCTATTTAAGGAAGATGACTTGATTCTGTTTTCAAAGGTAGAGGATTTTCCATCCAATTCTGAGACTACTACGCCGTCGAAAGTTGTTCGTATGGAAAGGCAAGCACGGAATACATTTGTCTATCCAGTTAGTTTGTGTAGCATGCACGATACGCTGGGTGTCCTCAGTACGAGGAGGGAAGTGCCCTATGAAGACGTTGTCTCAAACCCCACGACGGAAGCGCTCTGTGAAGAAACTGTCCCAGACATCACGAGGGAAGTTCTCGATGAGGGGAATTTTCCGAGGGATCCCCCTTCTTCCTCCAACCACGGGTCGAGAACCTCGGTATTGAACATAACCTTCCTTTTCCTCCTATAATGGTCCTTTCTGCCACCATAAAACAGCTTTTGGGAATACTTATGTTCAGAATCCATCGGCTTTCTTCGTTCTTGTCATCTTAATCTGTGTTTCAAGTCTTTTCTTACCCTTCTCTATCCCTATTATCTCGCAGCCCAATAGACCACCGCCCCTCAAGGCTATCTCCAAGATTGGCCCCACTCGTTCAGACTCCTGCCTGTTCCTGAATATTCGATTGTTCAAAATTTTCTGGAGCCATCTACCACTTTGATTTCAGAAGCGGAACTTCCATCACTAAGGTCACTCGCGTAGCTCCAAAAGGACCGTAAACACGAAACGAGGAACAGTAATCATAAGGTCGGTTTACCACAATTACAAATTGTTTCTTTAACCGTACTTCCAGTTCCAGAGCTACCACCATACGTACTCTATATAAATGCTAGGCGATACCCATGTAATCATGCCCTACCTTTCATTGCACAATACCTTGAAATTTTATATCTTCCACTCTTTGCGTTTAGTCAATTCCAGAGTTCTAAAAAAATGTTATCAAACGACCCATATCCGTTCTAAACATGCAGAAATCGTGTCAATTTCACTTGAGTACTTTTCATTGAAGTTCATTTCTCTCAAATTTTGTTCTCATAAAGTTCATAAAAATCGCGTTTGATTTAAAAGTGTATGCACACGGTGAACTTCGACCAGTGTAAAAAGTGGATCTAGACAAATCAGACTAAAAGTGCTCAAGGACACACAAGTGACTGTTAATTATAAGTGTTCATTAGTGCATAAGTATCGATTTTAGTGTAAAAATTTAACTAATGAATATAGTGGATTAAGTACGAAGTAGATGTATTTTATTTAACTATTTATTTTGTCCTTATAAAACATTACATCCAACTGCTTTTGTTTGAGAGGATATTCAAACTAACCCCCTAGTTCCAACTCTGGGAGGGGAGCCATGCGGAGAAGGTTTTCCACAGGAAAATGAATTTTTGTAAAATTTAACAATATAATTGTTTGTCTAAATTAACGTATTAATCCTTTTATTCTGTTTGCATAAATTAAAGTATTAATCTTTGAATTTTAATATTTTATAACTCGTCTCTATGCCCCAGTGGATCATCTGGCCTCTTTCTTAACCCTAAAGGCTCCAGTGTGCCAAATCTATAAATTTAAACAGAGATTCCTAAATTGTAAATGTTCTTTTCGGCTAATATAAATCACATAAAGGAGTTAAGTGTAGAACCAAGATTATATAAATTCCTTTGCTAATATCATTGTTAGACAATCTTTGCAACCTTAAGATCTTTTGTAAACGTGGCACCATGGGAGTTTCTCCAAGGCAAAGTGCAAACACTTTGAGAGGGCAGTCCAAGCCTCACCCCTCTTGCGAGTGCGTGCCTCACCCTTTTGGCAGCCTGTTCGGCTCAGGTCCTTGGTTTGTTAATAACTCTCTAAGCAAGTGTCGTGTTAAGGATTTGATTTTTTAATTAATGTGCATTGTAACTTAACCACCCTGACTTATATTGTGTATATAAATCTGTATTATAAAAACCATTAGTTATCATCTAGTTAGAATTAGTTAGGATGTTATATTATTTTTATTGTCATTCTAGAGGGAAGAGCCCTGTAAAAATGAACAATGAATAAATTCCTATAAATCTTATATTCATTCGTATAATTCTTATATTCATTCGTATAATTCTTATCTTTATATAAATTTTATTTTTATATAATCCTTATCTTTATATAATCCTTATATTCATTATATTCATATAATACTTATATTTGTATACATTTATATTCATATATTCATTTTCACATAGAGACCAAAATCGCATAAACGCTGACGTGACGCGAGTTTGGATAAATTTTTGATTTGCTTTGTATTTTATTTCTAACAAATAATTGGTGAATTGTTTCTTTTTAAAATTACTTATCATTTTTTTTTAGATTTAACTTAATAATGAAACCTGATTAAATTCTGCAATGTTCATTTTCTGTATACATTCTCTCTTCGTTATAAAAGATGAAGTCATATCTTGCTTAACGTTTAATTTTAAATCCTAAGCCTTTAATTTTTGCTCATATGCATGTTTAAGTGTAATTTATAATAAAATTCATATTTCAATTTTCATTTTTAGTTAACTCGGCAGATCATGATAATATCAGATTTGCCAATATGCGGCTTAAAATAAAACTACGGCTCCATCTTCAAATATGTTGTTTATTTGTTTAAACGTTGCTACAGCTAAAATATATTTACCTTATCGTCAAATGTTTTGCAAAATAATGCAGCTTAGAGAGAATAAAAACAAAACAAGTCAACATTAAATAATAATGATGCCCACAAAATTTGCATATATAAACTTATGTAATTTTTCAAGTTGTTTTTCTGATTTGACTGATCTAACTTATAGGCAGAGCATTACTTGTAGCATTTTAGCAGTAAAACTACAGTAAGAAGAAAATCTTTATCTTCTTCGAGCCTTGCTCTCTTCAGAAAACTTAGTCTTTAATAGAGAAAAATAATTTCCCGATACGTTACATGAAGAATCGAGGAACCTTCAGAGAATTTAATAAGCTCCACAGTATCCTCCGATCCACTACAAGAAGAAATCGGAGAGGAGTATAGAAGAAACTACTGCGATTCCCTATACGGTACCAGCTACTACAGAGTAACAAATCCGTTGCTGCCACCTAACCAGAACCCCCGTCAACTTTGAACCGACCAAGGCCAACGACAGAGGGGTTTACATATATATATATATATATATATATATATATATATATATATATATATATATATATATATATATACCGGGTGAACCAAAAGTAGGTGGACAGTAAATGATAACGTTTATTTTGAGAATACATATACAATTATATTTAATTTTTTTGTATACTATAATACAAAATAAAAAAAAAATTAACTTATACCAATACAATACAAAAGCACTGAAAATTTTATCAACGCAGGTGCTCAAATTGCTGTCCATCACAATTTACACAGCTTTGAAGTCTACATTTCACACTTCGACAAACATTTTTGCACAAGTTTCTTTGTGCATTAATTTCTTGAAATGCATCTCTGATGTAATTTTTCAAATCACCAACACTTCGTGGTTTTCGACTATAAACTTTGTCCTTGAGTACTCCCCAAAAGAAAAAATCCATTGGGGTAAAGTCAGGTGAACGTGCAGGCCATTCAATTCAATTGGACCTCTTCGGCCGATCCATTTCTCGGGAAATGTTTCATCAAGATACTCACGGACTGCTCTTGAATAATGTGGAGGGGCCCCATCTTGTTGGAAATAGAGGTCATGTGAATTAGGCTGTTGTTGTAAGTGTGGAACAACTTCATTCATTAGAATTTCGAGATACTTATCACCTGTGACTGTTCCATAAAAAAAAATTGGTCCTAAAACACCAGAACTTGAAATACCACCTCAAACAGTGACACCAGGCTGGTTTAGTTGCTGCTCTAATGTTAAATGCATGTTCTCACTACACCAGTAAACACAATTATGTCGGTTAACATGACCTGATAATTTGAAAGAAGCCTCATCGGTCCAGACAATGTTATCTAAAATTATTGGATTTCCTTCAATTTCGTTCAGCATGATCTCACTAAATTGCAGCCGCCTGTCTGGGTCATCCTCCAATAAGCCATGAATTAGCCGTGGACGATAAACTTTCAACCTAATAGATTTCAGAATTCGTATAATAGAGGTTTGTGAAATGTCCAGTTCTGCTGAGGCTCTTCTGGTGGACTTTTTGGGACTGTGAACAAATGCTTCGGCAACAAGTTGCTTATTGTCCTCTGTGCAAACTGTTTTGGGTCGACCAGTTCTTGGGGCATTAAGAATTGAGCCAGTGGCATCAAATTTGTCACGAATGCGGTAAATGGTTTGTCTCTTTGGGGCTTGAGTACCAAATGTTTCAACCCATTTTGTTCTAACAGTTTCAGTATTTTGAGATTTCCAATACTCTTTTAACACCCATTTTCTGGCATCAGTATTTAGATTATTTGCCATTATGGGTTCTCTGAACTATCTGAAAAGAAAAAACATTAAATTTAAATAAATTTAGTTATAATATTTAATATAATATAACACAAACACACATAGTTATAATGAACACCATAGTTATAATATAATATAACACAAACCCTATTCAACCTACTGTCCACCTACTTTTGGTTCACCCGGTATATAATATATATAATATATATATATATATATATATATATATATATATATATATATATATATATATATATATATATATATGTATACACACATATTTCTCTCTCTCTCTCTCTCCTATCTATATACAGGGTGTTTGAAAACTTTCTGTACAAATTGTAATGGGGGATAGGCAACACCAAGACAAACCCTTTTCGTCTATAAGTGTATGTCCGCTGACGTCACCATTCGGCGCGAGAGGGCGCCGCTGCAATTGGCTAAAAGGTGAAGTGGGCTGGTCTCGCGCTTGCAGCGGGCATTCTTAAATCGGACGTAGTACGCGTAACATGATTATTTAAAGAAGGCATGTTTATTTAAAGAAGGTGCTGAAAGTTGCGACCGGTAGCATCAGTGCATGCCCGACAGCGTCGAAGCATTGACCGACGTACACGTCGAAAGATTCCCGGCATTTCAGGAACAGATCCAGCGGCGACAGCGATTCTTGCTACGAGGTCTTCTTCTGAGTAAATGGGAGTCTCGTACTCGAGGTTCTTCATGTGTCCCCACAGGAAGAAATCGAGGCATGTTAAATCGGGCGATCTCGGTGGCCAGGCTACGGGCCCACCCCGGCCTATCCATCGGTCCCCAAAAGTGGCGTTCAGATAATCCCGCACATCTTTGCTGGAGTGTGCTGGGGCCCCGTCGTGTTGAAACCACATTCGTCTACGAATAGCCACGGGAACATCTTCCAGCAGTTCCGGCAACGTTTCTTCAAGAAATATCCGATAAACCCGCCCGTCGAGTCGGGCTGGCAGCAGGTACGGCCCAATCAACTTGCCATGGACGATACCCGCCCAAACATTGACGGCGAACCGTTCTTGATGAGCATGCACCCGTGTAGCATGTAGATTTGCGTGCGCACACACGTGAGAATTGTGCATGTTAAACACACCCTCACGTGTGAAACAGGCCTCATCTGAGAACAGCACATAAGCCGGAAAATTAGTCTGCACCGCTGTCTGCTGCAGAAACCAGCGTGCGAATTCCACACGAAGAGGGTAATCCCGAGGTTGTAATGCCTGGACTCTCTGACGATGAAACGGATGTAACTGCTGCTCGTGCAACACTCTCCAGACCAGGTCGTGGTTCACACCGAGGATACGTGCAACACCTCGCGTGCTTGCGCTTGGATTGACCTCAAATCGCCGTATGATTTCTTCTTCCGTCAGGAGTGCGCACGTTTCTCTCCCGACCAGTGTCATGCATGTTTGCATGGAATGTTCCAGTTTCTCGCAGTCGCCGATGCAAATGCGCAAACGTTTGGTGGTTTGGCACACGTCTGTTTGGGAAGCGCTGTCGGTACAACCTCACAGCAGCTCTTCCGTTTCCATTGGCAGCCCCATACACCATATGCATGTAAGCCATCTCAGCAGTCGTGAAGCGCTCCATGTTACGCGTTCTACGTCCGATTTAAGAATGCCCGCGGCAAGCGCGAGTCTAGCCCACTTCACCTTTTAGCCAATTGCAGCGGCGCCCTCTCGCGCCGAATGGTGACGTCAGCGGACATACACTTATAGACGAAAAGGGTTTGTCTTGGTGTTGCCTATCCCCCATTACAATTTGTACAGAAAGTTTTCAAACACCCTGTATATATATATGTATATATAAAATGTTATAATGTTTCAGACCAACAAGGACCCTCGGATCCACTCATGGCTGGTCTACCTAACTGTGGTTGTAGTTATGTATTGTGCATGTCCTCCGTGGTGGCGGTGGGGACCTACAATTTAACATGGGTTCCGAACCACAAAAACGTAAATTTTACTACCTTAAACTATACCCAATCTATCAACACATGCGACATGTTTGTAGACGTGCTACTAATTACTTCCACCGGCAAACTATTCCAGCTATTTACTATTTATAGGTAAAAAAAATTTTGCCAACTGTTGTCTCGAACATTCTACTTGTCGACTTACATACGTTATTTATAGTTCTATTATATTGTGATATTTCGGAAAAGCTATCTCTATTTACGTTATCGAACCCATTCATAATTTTAAAAACCTGGATTAGATCATCCCTTAGCCTCCTAGTCTCGAGTTTAGTCAATTTTAACTCCTTAAGCCTATCCTCGTAGGACTTCGACCTAAGCGACGGAATCATCTTAGTTGCTCGTCTTTGAACTCTTTCGATTTTAATCTTTGCGTATTTGCTGATTCCAAAATTGGATCGCGTACTCTAAATGGAGTCTAACTAATGATTTATAAAAAGGAACAGTAATATCGCGCGAATTGTACTAAAAATTCCTAGCTATAAAACCTAGAACCTTCTTCGCCTTATTGACCGCTGCTGTACTTTGTTCGCTACTTTTAAATCACCAGTGACGAAAACTCCTAAATCTTTTTCCTGTTCTACGCTTGCCAACTCCTCCCCTTACATACTATACGCAAAATTACCGTTACGCGAACCTACATGTAAAATTTTGCATTTATCGACGTTAAATCTCATTTGCCATGTGACTGACCAATGAACGATTTTGTTCAGATCTTCCTGGATTTTACCTCTATCTTCATCATTAATTGCCCTACCACCCAACTTCATGTCATTCGCAACTTTGAAACTGTACTGACTAGGCTGACATCTAAATCGTTAATATATATAAGAAAAAGCAAGAGGCCCAATACAGAACCCTGAGGAACGCCGCTCGCTACATTAGCCCAACACGACTCCGCTCCATCAACAACCACCCTCTGTTTCCTACCTCGCAACCATTCTTCTATCCAATTTATTACTACACCCCTGATTCCATGAGCCTTAGTTTTTTCAATGAGTCTTTTGTGCGGTACTGTGTTAAAAGATTAGTTAAGCAAGATTTGTTTGGCCTAAAACGGTGCTGCGTATTTCTAATCAAGTTATACAATTCTAAGTGTTCGACTATACGATCCCTAATTATTGATTCCAGTAGATTATCTACAACAGACGTTAAACTGATTGGCCTATAGATTCCCGCCGCACCTTTATCGTCTTTCTTAGAAATAGGTGTTACATTTGCTAACTTGACATTATCTGGTGCGCATCCCTCAGAAATAGACGAATTAAAAATCTTTGATAGTGGCACAACAATGCTTTCTTTAATTCGTTTAGTTGTATGGGATATATGGAATCCGGCAAAGGTGATTTACGCATTTTCATTTTATAAATATAGCGCATTACCTCCCTTTCACTAACCACAATATTATCTAAATTATTACCATTGTCAAAAGGTATTATGTCTATGACCGTAGAGATATTCGTTACATCTTCTATTGTAAAAATTGACGTAAAAAATTCGTTTAGCAGGGTAGCCATTTGCTTGTTTCCAGGAACTAGCTCTCCGTCAAAATTTTTCAAAGGCCCCAAGACACTCTTTACTGGATTTCTCTTATTGACGTAATAAAAGAATCACTTGGGGGTTTTCTTTACCGTCACGAGCTATGGAGAATTCAAAATCAAGCTTGGACTTTTTGATTACGCTTTTCGCTTCACGCCTTAGAGATATGTAGTTGTTTCGTAACCGCAAATTGTCTTTATCGCACTTATGTAGCCTATAAGCCCTATCTCTACTCCTTATAATACCCCCTACTCTAGAAGTAAACCACAAGGGCTTGTTATTTACTTTCGCACGCTTAATCTTGTACGATACACATTCCTCATTTATAGTCCTAAATACTGTTTCAAACGATTCCCACATTATTTTTGCGTTGGAGATCTCAATTACGTTTTCCAAATTGACGTGTGACAATTCATTTCGAAATTTACAAAAGTCTGCGTACTGGAAGTTAGGAATTTTAGTCGAGTTAGCTGGTTTTGAGTAACTTACTGAGAGGGCAAACTCTACCATATTGTGATCGCTATTGCTTAACAGTCCGTACTTATTACTAAATCTAAAATACTGTCCAACCTCGTAGGTTCCTCAACCTTTTGAATAAGAAAGCTATCCTCGAGAAAATTAACTAAACGATTACCTTCCGCGTCCCCCTGCATTGAGTGAGGACCATGGTGTAGTGGTTATCATATCTGACCGGCAATCGGAAGATCCCGGGTTCGATTCCCGGGTGGTTACCTCATTTTTTCATTTGTTCGTTCTCTCTTCTCATCTTCCGCGGAATGTTCTCCTATACAAGCGTCGTTCTTTACGTTATTTATACTGCGTGTTCTTTGCAGTTGAAATGTATATATAGGTACGGCATGCGGGAGGTGCCCCCCTCGGGGCATTGGTTTCTGCGCGTATGTAGAGGAATTACGACTTCTGATTGAGTGAGGACCATGGTGTAGTGGTTATCATATCTGACCGGCAATCGGAAGATCCCGGGTTCGATTCCCGAGTGGTTACCTCATTTTTTCATTTGTTCGTTCTCTCCTCATCTTGTGCGGAATGTTCCCCTATACAAGCGTCGTTCTTTACGTTATTTATACTGCGTGTTCTTTGCAGTTGAAATGTGTATATATATAGGTACGGCATGCGGGAGGTGCCCCCCTCGGGGCATTGGTTTCTGCGCGTATGTAGAGGAATTACGACTTCTGTTTGAGTGAGGACCATGGTGTAGTGGTTATCATATCTGACCGGCAATCGGAAGATCCCGGGTTCGTTTCCAGGGTGGTTACCTCATTTTTTCATTTGTTCGTTCTCGCTTCTCATCTTGTGCGGAATGTTCTCCTATACAAGCGTCGTTCTTTACGTTATTTATACTGCGTGTTCTTTGCAGTTGAAATGTATATATATATATATATATATATATATATATATATATATATATATATATACCGTATGTGCCCATGTACTTTATGTTATACTCCTTACATCCTAATTGTCTATAAATATGAAACACTGTAAAAAACTATAGTTAACTGTTTAATTGTAAGTAACTGTAATATTTCAATATAATGTAAGTGATGTACCTTAATGAAACTATAATTAACGATAATAATTTAATATAATGTAATTAATGTACTTTAATGAAACGAAATTAACGATAATAAGCGAATGTGAATTAATTGGTAATTATAATCATAATTATAGTAAACCAAAATTACAATGTACTCCATGTCCAACCCGACATTATGTCGCCATTAGGAATGTATACGCGGCGATATTGTTATTATTATTTTTCGTTGGGCTAAATTATTGATGTGCTTTCGACTTTGCCAAATATTTGGTGATTTTTTCTTTTTAAAATTTCTTAATAATTTTCTTAGATTTAGCTTAATAATGAATCCTGATTAGAAGTTGCAGTGTTCATGTTTTGTATACATTCTCTCTTCTTTATAAAAGATGACGTCATGTCTTGCCTAAGCATTTAATTGTAAATCTTAAACCTTTAATTTTTGCTCATATGCATATCTCAGTATAAAGATGCATAGTTCAATTTCCACTTCTAATTAACTAGGTGGATCACGAAAACAGCAGATCTGAAAATATGCGTGGTAAGATGAAAATATTGCTTCCTCTTCCTATATCCTGTTTATCTGTTTAATCATTGTCACAACAAAAAATGTACTTTATTTTTAACTATTGTGCAAAAATAATACAGCCTTTTCAACATTTAATAATGATAATGTTAGTAGAATCTGGGTATATAAACCCACATAATTTCTTCCATGTTCATTCTGATTTACTTTACGAGGCTGAGCATTACCTGTAACTTTTCGGTAGTAAATTACGGTAAGAAAAAGTCTTTATCTTCCCCCTTCGATTTTTGCTCTCTTCAGAGAACTTAGTCATTAAAGTCTCCCGATACGTTACAAGAAGAATCGATGAAACATCAAAGAATTTAATAAGCCTCTCAGAATCCTCCGAGCCACTATAGAAGAACTCGGAGAGTAGTATAGAAGAAACTACTGCAAGTAAAAAATCCGTTGCTGCCTCCTAACCAGAACCCCCGTCGACTTCGAACCAACCCAGGCCATAATCGGTGGGGCTAACAAAAGTGGCGACCCTGCCAGGATAACAACTGGCGTCATCTGCATCCAGGATTCTTCCAGTCTTCCAGACCCTGGAAATAGAACCAGCATTCAGTTGACCGGCGTGTCACGACTTCCAATTCGTCACATCCACCCTTGAACCGGTGTGTCACGATTCCACGTTCTCCACGCCTAATTTTCATCCAAGAGCAAGTGGCCAGGAAGACACATCTTCAGGAAACATCTCTAAGGATTTCGCCGTAGGAATCTTGTTAAGTACATATATCTTTTTTAAAGTAATCTCTAAACATTTGAGAAGTCAGTATTATTAACAGTTAATAAAGAGTATGAAGCCAGAGTTAACAAGAAACACAGTGAACATTCACACACCAGTGATACATTTCTTTTTATTTTAACCGAATTATTTTCACTAGTATAGTAGTTAGTATAGAATAATTTTATTTTATGGACCAAACATAATATTACCGTACATTCGCGTACATTCGAGTGAAATGTTGTTTACAGTTTTTATTTTTATTTACAATTTTTTTCAAATTGTTGAATTAAATTGACTTATTGTGCATTTATTGTGCATTATTATAATAGAGAAAAAGAGAGTTTATAGTTTATTGAGACACTTGATAGCAGTTCGAGTGCAGTCAATTTCAGTCAGTTTCAGTTTCTCTCAGTTTTCAGTCAGTTTTCAGTCTTGAGTCAGTTTTCAGTCAGTCTCAAGACAGTTTTCAGTCATTTTGAAGTTTAAGTCAGTTTGAAGTCCAAGTCAGTTTTCAGTCAGTTCAAGTCAGTAGGTTGCATCCAGAGGGACAACCACCTCAGAGATTTATAGAAATACTTGATAGCAGTTCAAGTCAGTAGGTTGGATCGAGAGGGACAACCGCCCCAGAGATTTATAGAAATACTTGCTAGCATTTCAAGTCAGTAGGTTGCATCCAGAGGGACAACCACCCCAGAGATTTATAGAGACACTTCAAAGCAGTTCAAGTCAGTAGGTTGCATCCAGAGGGACAACCACCCCATAGATTTATAGAAATACTCGCTAGCAGTTCAAGTCAGTCGGTTTGCATCCAGAGGGACGACCGCTCCAGAGAATACTAGAATAGAGAGATACTTGATAGCAGTTCAAGTCAGTAAATCAGTTGTACTCATTCCCAAGTCAGGTGTAGTCAGTTCCAAGTCAGTTGTAGTCAGTTCCAAGTCACTTGTAGTCAGTTCCAAGTCACTTGTGGTCAATCCCAAGACAGTTGTATTCAGTCACAAGACAGTTGTAGTCAGTCCCAAGTCAGTTGTAGTCAGTCCCAAGTCAGTTCTACAGATCTACAGAAGCTAAGGCTAACAAAGACGAGAAGATCCACTCTAAGGTTAGCCCGAGAGAAAGGAAAGAGTAGGGGGTTAAGAGAAGAAAATAAGGGGTTAAGTAAGTAGCAACACCTATCACTCATGGGTTAACATTCATTCAGAAAAAGAGAAAAAAGTCTCACCATCATCATCCGCCGGCCACTGCCGACAAGTCAGAAAAATAGTCGGAGAGAATAGGAAAGCGGTGAAAGATGAAAAGAAGTAAAATAAGAACACTTACAAACCATGCAAACAGAGTCTTAACTCACAGTCATACCATGGAAACTACAGACGTGCAAGTAGAGAGTTACAGACATGCAAGTAAGGATAGGATAAGAAAAAAAAAGTAGGTAAAGTTAAACAAAAAGTGGGTTAGTTTACTCTACGAGCTACATCTACGTTCATGTTAGTCTAATTTTTTTTTTAATTTTATTGCTGGCATCACAAGCTGGCATGTCACAAGCTGGCATTAATCGTAATTTTTATTTTATTTTAAACAACGTTAATATTTTTAAAATGCCTATCTAAACGGTTCTTAAACATATTAACGCTGGTAGAGTGAACGACTGACGCGGGAAGATTATTCCATTTATCAATTACTTTAAACGTAAAGACGTTTTTAGCGATATTAGTAATGAAACGTCTGCCACGCAACTTAAATCCGTTATTACGAGTATTGCTATTATCGAAAGTGAACAGTTTGTCAAAATTTACGTTATCGATTTCATTAACGATTTTGAAAACTTCAATAAGCTCCCCCCTTAATCTCCTAGTTTCGAGTGAATACAAGTCTAACTCTTTTATCCTATCTTCATAAGGCTTGTTGCGCAATGACGGAATCAGTTTCGTGGCACGACGTTGAACCCTTTCTAACCTATCAATATCCTCGCACAAATACAGGCACCAAAATTGAACGGTATATTCTAAATGAGGCCTGAATAGGGACTTGTAAAAGGGCAACATAATATCCTTCGATTTAAATTCGAAATTACGCGCGATGAAGCGAAGCGAATTTTGACACGTTACTAGTCAATCCTACATCTATGTCGTTAATGTAAATTACGAATAGCAATGGGCCTAACACTGAACCCTGTAGGACACCGCTACCTACATCCAACCACCCCGATTCACTACCATTAACTACGACCCTCTGCCTCCTAGCACGAAGCCATTCTTCTAACCAGTTAGCCTCCTGACCGCGTATACCGTGCGCTTTGACCTTCCCAATTAATCTCCTATGCGGAACTGTATCGAACGCCTTTTTAAAATCTAAATAAATAACGTCAGCTGCTCTATGCCTATCGTATTCGCTCACTATTTCGTTATAAAATTCTAACAAATTAGTTAAACAAGACCTATGGCGTCGAAATCCATGCTGACTACTATTAATCAAATCTCTACTTTCTAAGTGATCTATGATAGGATCCTTAACTACGTATTCCAAAAGTTTACCGACAATTGACGTTAAGCTAATGGGCCTATAATTGCTAGCTACTGCGCGGTCGCCTTCTTTAAAAATGGGCGTGACGTTAGCTAATTTGAAGTCTTCAGGAATAATCCCCGTTTCGAGTGACTGATTAAAAATCTTCGGTAAGGGGCCTACGATAACGTCTTTGAAATCTTTCAAATGTCTGGGATAAAAAGCGTCAGGGCCTGAAGCCTTGCTAACTTTTAGCCTATCGATATAATGCGCAATCTCACCCTCGTAAACAGTTATTTCATCCAAAAGAGTCTCGCTACTAAACGGAACGATATCGTCCACGTTGGGGACATTAATTACGTCTTCTACGGTAAAAACTATCGCAAAAAAGTTATTGAAAATACCTGCCACCGCCTGTGCAAATACCCGCCATCGCCTGTAAAATACCCGCAATCGCCTGATGAAAATACCCGCAATCGCCTGATGAAAATACCCGCCATCGCCTGATGAAAATACCCGCCATCGCCTGTGAAAATACCCGCCATCGCCTGTGAAAATACCCGCCATCGCCTGTGAAAATACCCGCCAGTTCTAGGAAGTTTAAGTCAGTTTCAGTGCAGTCAATTTAATTGAACCTTTTTATTGTTGTAAAAGAGAATTTAATTCATCCTGAGTTGACAGGTTTCTGTCTTTAATTCAACCTTCTTTTTTTGTTGTAAGAAGGAAATTGACAGATTTGTCTCTTTTTGCATGCAGTAATTGCGTATACAAATATATAGCTAGAATTATATATTTTATTATTTGTAACCAAAACAATTTTTACAAGTGTTTGTAACGATTTTTATAATTATTGTGATGTATATGATGACAGTAATAGTGTAGTAACTAATCGATCATGTCCCAATGACTTTTTAAATTACTATGGGGAGGAACATGCCGTCTCTCCGTTTTGTTTGAACTCCTTTAATTTATGTTCTGAGCAGTGTGACAATCAGTTTTCCTAAAGAGCAAAGTGTTCACGAAAAGACATATTGTTAATTTCAGACATCATATCTCACCGATTGGTCACTCTCAATTCCCCCAAATGCAGTATTCCAAATTTTTTTTTTTTTTCAATACGCCCAACGCCAGTTGAACCCAGTGTCAACCAGGTAAATGGTTCAACCATGGTTGACGCTACTTTGACTCCAGTCAAACCACAGTTTAACTATCTGTTTTCTTTCACCCAGGTTGGTCCAGAAGCCAACCAAGAGCCTCTTTTGGTACTATGGAACATAACCTCAATTTATGTTGTTTTTTATTTTTAAGAGTATTATATGGAACCAATAACCCCATGTTCAGTTCATTATAGTTCATAAATGACTTCTATTTTCAATTTTTATTTTTTGTAATTTTTTTATTCAATTAATCTTGAGTAATTGTTGTTAAATTGTTATTATACCATCTTTTAAGGTACCGAACAAAATTATAGCCAGTTTTGACACTCTGAACCAGAACACCATTTTTCCCCTTCTAATAATTTTGTTACACCATTCTAATATTACTAATTACATAATTGTACTCTCCCCATGAATTTAACTAAACCCTGTTATCACCTATGCCCCATCAAATCGTCAAATAAAATTCAATTATCGTACTGATACTTCTAGTTAATATTAATGGTGATATACTGTTACTATATGGCTATGAATGTTATTGGCCGAATACATTGCCATTAATGCTACCTGTATTAGAATTTAATAATAATTCACTTAAACTTAAAGGATTTTATAATCCTACTCCCATTTTAAAATATTATTCATTAATTTTAAACTTTGTTAATTCGAAAACTTTCCGAATCCCTACACATACACACACATGTATGCACACTATATATATACTATATATAGTATATATACTGATATTTACTCTAGATTATTTAAATTTATTTAATCTTAATAATTGTTCCCTACTATATATAATCTTGCTCATGCATTTATTAAGTTATTTTAACCAACCACTTACTCCCTGTACCGAATACACATAAATACACACTTGACTACAGGTCTATACATCATTCATTACATAATTCGATTTTTACCTACACTAGTCCATCAAATTAGTTTATTAAATGTACGATCATGGTAACTTTGGATATTCCTGAACTTTAAAATTAAAATTTTTCCCTTTTACCTACTGTTCATGATGTATGTATTTTTTTTCCAGAGGAAAATTTTTTTCTCTTAAAAATTTAACAATATCATTGGTTGTCTAAATTAATTAGTTGTCTGAAAAACATTTGATTGCTGTACATTGTACTTAACCACTCCAATTCAGGTATTGTATATAAATTTGTAATTATAAAAACCATTAGTCATCATCTAGTTTGAATTAGTTTGGATATTATATTATTGTATTAATATCATTCTAGAGGGGAGAGCCTTGTAAAAATGAACAATGAATAATTCCTATATAATCAAATATTCATTTTTACATAAGAACCAAAATCACCTAACGCGATGGAGTCCTTATATATATAGGGTGGCGCAAAAGTCGCGCATCATAGGAATTTTCAATGTTGACTATAATATATTATTTTTTTTCATTTAGGATGGGTGCGAAATTAATAATAGAAAATAGGGTGAACTTCGTTTTAATGTGTGGAATACCAGGTACAACAAATCGATGAATCGGTACAGAATTTAAATTCTATTCTATTCTATCGATAGAGAATTTACATTCTGCTCCGATTCATCGACTTTTTGTACCTGGTATTTTATACATTAAAAGCAAGCTCATCCTATCGTCTATTGTTAATTTCGCACCCATCCTCAATTAAAAAAATAAAATATTATAGTCAACACTGAAAATTCCTATGATGCGCGACATTTGCGCGCCACCCTGTATTTATAGACAAAAGCCAAAGTTAAATTATTATAATTCTGTGAATAAATTAAACAGTAAGTTAATACTCGTATTATATATATATATATATATATATATAATATATATATATATATGTGTGTGTAAAAATGAACAATGAATAATTCCTATATAATAAAATATTCATTTTTACATAAGAACCAAAATCGCCTAACGCGAGTTTGGATAAAAAATTTATTTGTTGCTTTCTATTTTTGCAGTTTCACAACCATGCGACCTACCATTTCTATGGTTAAGTCGAATCCATGTTTGTGTCATTGAAGGTTCGTTGTGAGAAACTAATGTCCCGTAATTTCATTCCCTTAAAGTACAAACAAGACAATTGATGGTTTAGATCGTTTAACATTTCCATCACAGTATTACCCATATCTCCGTTTTCCATTTATTATAGAATTTATTAATTATTGATGTCTTGCATCTAACCCTCATCCCTAAATTTTATTAGATTATGCATACATATTGCATGTGGCATGATTTGAACCCTTGTTTGTACTTCTTTATTCATTAATGTATTTCTCTAATTCATCTCTTCTAAATTCTCCCAATAATGACGCACTGTACGTACAAATTAAATAACTATGGCGTATTAATTATGAATTGACGTATGGCATAATTTGAATAACTATGACATCATAAAGTAGCGTAATTCCGTTCACATTTTCCATACCTTGAATACCGATCATATCTTTAGTATTCAATGTATGTTAAATTCTTTAACATAATAATAAAAACGTTTACACTCTATACGTCATTATGTAAATGTTCATTCATACATTATTGTATAAATATATACCGTATGTGCTCATTTACTTGATGTTATGCTCCTAACATCCTAATTGTCTATAAATATGAAACACTGTAAAAAAACTATAGTTAACTGTTTAATTGTAATTAACTGTAATATTTTAATATAATGTAAATGATGCACTTTAATGAAAGTACAATTAACGATAATAATTTAATATAATGGAACTAATGTACTTTAATGAATCTATAATTAACGATAATGAGCGAATGTAAATTAATTGGTAATTATAATTATAGTTATAGTAAACCAAAATTACAATGTACTCAATGTCCTACTCGACATTATGTCGCCATTAGGAATGTATACGCGGCGATATTATTAGTTTTTTTCGTTGTGATAAATTTTTGATGTGCTTTCGACTTTGCCAAATATTTGGTGACTTGTTCTTTTTAAAATTTCTTAATAATTTTATTAGATTTAGCTTAATAATGAATCCTGATTAAAAGTTGCAGTATTCATATTTTGCATACATTCTCTCTTCGTTTTAAAAGATGAAGTCATGTCTTGCCTAAGCATTTAATTGTAAATCTTAAACCTTTAATTTTTGCTCATATGCATATCTTAGTATAAAGATGCATAGTTCAATTTCCACTTCTAATTAATTAGGCGGATCAGGAAAACAGCGGATCTGAAAATACCCGTGGTAAGATGAAAATATGGCTTCTTTCTATATCCTGTCTATCTGTTTAACCATTGTCACAACAAAAAAATTTACTTTATTTTTAACTATTGTGCAAAAATAATACAGCCTTTTCAACATTTAATAATGATAATGTCAGTAGAATCGGGGTATATAAACCCACATAATTTCTTCCATGTTCATTCTGATTTACTTTACGAGGCTGAGCATTACCTGTAACTTTTAGCAGTAAATTACAGTACGAAAAAGTCTTTATCTTCCCCCTTCGATTTTTGCTCTCTTCAGAGAACTTAGTCATTAAAATCTCCCGATACGTTACAAGAAGAATCGATGAAACATCAAAGAATTTAATAAGCCCCTCAGAATCCTCGGGGCCACTATAGAACTCGGAGCGTAGTATAGAAGAAACTACTGCAAGTAACAAATCCGTTGCTACCTCCTAACCAGAACTCCCGTCGACTTCGAACCAACCCAGGCCATAGCCGATGGGGTTAACAAAAGTGGCGACCCTGCCAGGGTAACAACTGGCGACATCTGCATCCGGGATTCTTCCAGTCTTCCAGACCCTGGAACTAGAACCAGCATTCAGTTGACCGGTGTGTCACGATTCCAAGTTCTCCATGCCTAGTTTTCATCCAAGAACAAGTCGCCAGGAAGACATCTTCAGGACACGTCTCCAATGATTTCGCCGTAGGATTCTTGTTAAGTATAGATATCTTTTTTAAAGTAATCTCTAAACATTTGAGAAGTCAGTATTATTAACAGTTAATAAAGAGTATGAAGACAGAGTTAACAAGAAACACAGTGAACATTCACTACACCAGTGATACATTTCTTTTTATTTTAACCGAATTATTTTCACTAGTATAGTTAGTATAGAATAATTTTATTTTATGTACCAAACATAATATTACCGTACCTTCCCGTACATTCGAGTGAAATGTCTACAGTTTTTATTTTTGTTTACAATTTTTTTCAAATTATTGAATTAAATTGACTTATTGTGCATTTATTGTGCATTATTATAATAGAGAAAGAGAGAGTTTATAGTTTATTGAGACACTTGATAGCAGTTCGAGTGCAGTCAATTTCAGTCAGTTTCAGTTTCTCTCAGTTTTCAGTCAGTTTTCAGTCAGTCTCAAGACAGTTTTCAGTCATTTTGAAGTTTAAGTCACTTTGAAGTCCAAGTCAGTTTTCAGTCAGTTCAAGTCAGTATGTTGCATCCAGAGGGACAACCACCCCAGAGATTTATAGAAATACTTGATAGCAGTTCAAGTCAGTACGTTGGATCGAGAGGGACAACCGCCGCAGAGATTTATAGAAATAATTGATAGCATTTCAAGTCAGAAGATTGCATCCAGCGGGACAACTAGCCCAGAGATTTATAGAAATACTCGGTAGCAGTTCAAGTCAGTCGGTTGCATCCAGAGGGACTACCGCCCCAGAGAATACTAGAATAGAGAGATACTTGATAACAGTTCAAGTCAGTAAATCAGTTGTAGTGATTCCCCAGTCAGTTGTAGTCAGTTCCAAGTCACTTGTAGTCAGTCCCAAGACAGTTGTAGTCAGTACCAAGACAGTTGTAGTCAGCCCCATGTCAGTTGTTGTCAGTCCCAAGTCAGTTGTAGGAAGTTTAAGTCAGTTTGAAGTTTAAATCAATTTCAGTGCACTCAATTTAATTCAACCTTTTTATTGTTGTAAAAGGGAATTTAATGCAACCTGAATTGACAGGTTTCTGTCTTTAATTCAACCTTCTTTTTTTGTTGTAAGAAGGAAATTGACAGATTTGTCTCTTTTTGCATGCAGTAATTGCGTATATAAATATATAGCTAACATGATATATTTTATTATTTGTAACCAAAACAGTTTTTACAAGTGTTTGTAACGCTTTTTATAATTATTGTGATGTATATGATGACAGTAATAGTGTAGTAACTAATCGATCATGTCCCAATGACTTTTTAAATTACTATGGGGAGGAACATGCCGTCTCTCCGTTTTGTTTGAACTCCTTTAATTTATGTACTGAGCAGTGTGACAATCAATGTTTTCCTAAAGAGCAAAATGTTCACGAAAAGACATATTGTTAATTTCAGTCATCATATCTCCCCGATTGGTCACTCTCAATTCCCCCAAATGCAGTCTTCCAAATTTTTTTTTTTTTCCAATACGCCCAACGCCAGTTGAACCCAGTGTCAACCACGGAAATGGTTCAACCATGGTTGACTCTAGTTTGACTCCAGTCAAACCACAGTTTAACTATCTGTTTCCTTTCACCCAGGTTGGTCCAGAAGCCAACCAGGAGCCTCTTTTGGTACTTTGGAACATAACCTCAATTTATGTAAAGTTGTGTTTTTTATTTTTAAGAGTATTATATGGAACCAATAACCCCATGTTCAGTTCATTATAGTTCATAAATGATTTCTATTTTCAATTTTTATTTTTTGTAATTTTTTTTCAATTAATCTTGAGTAATTGTTGTTAAATTGTTATTATACCATCTGTTAAGGTACCGAACAAAATTATAGCCAGTTTTGACACTATACCAGAATGCCATTTTTCCCCTTCTAATAATTTTGCTACACCATTCTAATATTACTAATTACATAATTGTACTCTCCCCATGAATTTAACTAAACCCTGCTATCACCTATGCCCCATCAAATCGTCAAATAAAATTCAATTATCGTACTGATACTTCTAGTTAATATTAATAGTAATATACTGTTACTATATGGCTATGAATGTTATTCGCCGAATACATTGCCATTAATGCTACCTGAATTAGAATTTAATAATAATTTACTTAAACTTAAAGGATTTTATAATCCTCCTCCCATTTTAATTTATTATACATTATTTTTAAACTTTGTTAATTTGAAAACTTTCCGAATCCCTACACATACGCACACATTTATGCACACTATATATATACTATATACACAAACCTTATTCTAAACTTTATTTAATTGCGTGTACGTGCTAACTATGATATCTACTCTAGAATATTTAAATTTATTTAATCTTAATAATTGTTCCCTACTATATATAATCTTGCTCATGCATTTATTAAGTTATTTTAACCAACCACTTACACCCTGTACCGAATACACATAAATACACACCTGACCACAGGTCTATACATCATCCATTACGTAATTCGATTTTTACCTACACTAGTTCATCAAATTAGTTTATTAAATGTACGATCATGGTAACTTTGGATATTCCTGAACTTTAAAATTTAAATTTTTCCCTTTTATCTACTATTCATTGTTTTTTTTTTACAGAGGAAAATTTTTTCTGTTAAAAATTTAACAATATCATTGGTTGTCTAAATTAATTAGTTGTCTAAAAAACATTTGATTGCTGTGCATTGTACGTAACCATCCCAATTCAGGTATTGTATATAAATTTGTAATTATAAAAACCATTAGTCATCATCTAGTTTGAATTGGTTTGGATATTATATTATTGTATTAATATCATTCTAGAGGGAAGAGCCCTGTATAAATGAACAATGAATAATTCCTATATAATCAAATATTCATTTTTATATAAGAACCAAAATCGCCTAACCCGATGGAGTCCTTATATAGCAATTTTCAATGTTGACTATAATATATTATTTTTTTTATTTAGGATGGGTGGGAAATTAATAACAGACGATAGGGTAAGCTTGGTTTTAATGTATGGAATACCAGTTACAACAAATCGATGAATCAGTACAGAATTCAAATTGTATTCTATTCTATTCTATTTAAATCGTATTATATATGTAGAGAATTTACATTCTGCTCCGATTCATCGCCTTTTTGTACCTGATATTTTATACACTAAAAGCAAGCTCATCCTATCGTCTATTGTTAATTTCGCACCCATCCTAAATTTAAAAAAATAAAATATTACAGTCAACACTGAAAATTCCTATGATGCGCGACTTTTGCGCCACCCTGTATTTATAGGCAAAAGCCAAAGTTAAATTATTATAATTCTGCGAATAAATTAAACAGTAAGTTAATACTCGTAATATATATAATATATATATATATATATATATATAATATATAATATATATATATATATATATGTGTGGTGTAAAACTGAACAATGAAAAATTCCTATATAATAATATATTCATTTTTACATAAGAACCAAAATCGCCTAACGCGAGTTTGGATAACAATTTTATTTGTTGCTTTCTATTTTTGCAGTTTCACAGCCATGCGACCTACCATTTCTATGGTTAAGTCGAATCCATGTTTGTGTCATTGAAGGTTCGTTGTGAGAAACGAATGTCCCGTAATTTCATTCCCTTAAAGTACAAACAAGACAATTGATGGTTTAGATCGTTTAACATTTCAATCACAGTATTACCCATATCTCTATTTTTCATTTATTATAGAATTTATTAATTAATGATGTCTTGCATCTAACCCTCATCTCTAAATTTTATTAGATTATGCATACATATTGCATGTGGCATGATTTGAACCCTTGTTTGTACTTCTTTATTCATTACTGTATTTTTCTAATTCATCTCTTCTACATTCTCCCAATAATGACTTGTACTGTACGTACAAATTAAATAACTATGGTGTATTAATTATGAATTGACGTATGGCATAATTTGAATAACTATGACGTCATAAAGTAGCGTAATTCCCTTCACATTTTCCATACCTTGAATACCGATCATATCTTTAGTATTCAATGTATGTTAAATTCTTTAACATAATAATAAAAACCTTTACACTCTATACGTCATTAAGTAAATGTTCATTCATACATTATTATTATTAATTATTCATTCATCGACCTACCTATTGTCTACCTATCGTCAAACTATTGTGCGACTACCTATTGTGCGACTTTGTGCATTCGTAAATGTTCCCTGATGATCATGATTACGTACAAAGTTACGTACATGTATATACGTTCACATGTATTCTTGTTATTTCTTTTTTTGAAATTAATTAATTAATTAATTTCTCGTTAATGAAACTGTAATTAACGATAATAATTTAATATAATGTAATTAATGTACTTTAATGAAACTATAATTAATGATAATAATTTAATACAATGTAATTAATGTACTTTAATGGAACTGTGATTAACGATAATAATTTAATATAATGTAATTAATGCATTTTAATGAAACTGTAATTGACGATAATAATTTAATATAATGTAATTAATGTACTTTAATGAATCTATAATTAACGATAATGAGCGAATGTAAATTAATTGGTAATTATAATCACAGTTATAGTAAACCAAAATTACAATGTACTCAATGTCCTACTCGACATTATGTCGCCATTAGGAATGTATACGCGGCGATATTATTAGTTTTTTCGTTGGGATAAATTTCTGATGTGCTTTCGACTTTGTCAAATAATTGGTGACTTGTTCTTTTTAAAATTTCTTAATAATTTTCTTAGATTTAGCTTAATAATGAATCCTGATTAAAAGTTGCAGTGTTCATGTTTTGTATACATTCTCTCTTCTTTATAAAAGATGAAGTCATGTCTTGCCTAAGCATTTAATTGTAAATCTTAAACCTTTAATTTTTGCTCATATGCATATCTTAGTATAAAGATGCATAGTTCAATTTCCACTTCTAATTAACTCGGCGGATCAGGAAAACAGCGGATCTGAAAAACCCGTGGTGATATGAAAATATGGCTTCTTCTTTCGATATCCTGTTTATCTGTTTAACCATTGTCACAACAAAAAAAATTCACTTTATTTTTAACTATTGTGCAAAAATAATACAGCCTTTTCAACATTTAATAATGATGATGTTAGTAGAATCGGGGTATTTAAACCCACATAATTTCTTCCATGTTCATTCTGACTTACATTACGAGGCTGAGCATTACCTGTAACATTTTAGAAGTAAATTACAGTACGAAAAAGTCTTTATCTTCCCCTTCGAGTTTTGCTCTCTTCAGAGAACTTAGTCATTAAAATCTCTCGATACTTTAGAAGAAGAATCGGTGAAACCTCAAATAATTTAATAAGCCTCTCAGAATCCTCCGAGTCACTATAGAAGAACTCGGAGAGTAGTATAGAAGAAACTACTGCAAGTAACAAATCCGTTGCTGCCTCCTAACCAGAACCCCCGTCGACTTCGAACCAACCCAGGCCATAGACGGAGGGGTTAACATGTATATATATATATATATATATATATATATATATATGATGCAAACCCACAAGGAAAAAGAAAAATGATTCCAAGGCCTTTCGTGTATTCAGAAGTACACCTCGTCATGGAATGGAGGGAGAAGGCGAGATGACAAAAATATATACATATGTACAACGGGACATTAAAACAAAAAGATTAGCACATAATTAACAAGAGTTAATTAGAGGCAAAAGTTATTTTAACAGGATATTGTCAATTTTATACATTCCTGCACTGTTATTGAAATTATTTTTAAAATGGATAAATGCAAATTCAATCTAGAATATTCCTTTCAATTATGTGTTTTTAACGTGCGCTTTAGAACTATCGCACTTCATACTATGATTACATCTATACATACGGTTAAACAATGCATTAGAATTATTTGCTTTCTACACGCATATGTATGCTGTTTTATCCTAATATCTAACGTCGAGTAGGTCATCAACAGGGATGACCTACTTTATTTTTTAAAAGATAAGATCTCTGAATATTCTTTCCCTGTTCAACACAACACTCTTATTGAGTTAATTAAGCTTTGCGTCAAAGATTGTAAATTTCAGTTTGAAAATAAGCTTCATGCTATGTCGTTTGGATTGGCGATGGGAAATCCCCTCTCACCGTATTAGTTAATTTCTATATGGAATTTTTCGAAAGCAGAATTTTGCCTACTATTTTTAATTTTAACCTTCTTTGGTACAGGTATACAGATGATATTTTATGCCTTTGGCCTAAAAATTTGGTCGGCTCAACAATTTAGTCCAATCTATTTAGTTCACGGTTGTAAAAGGAAATGATGGAAGCTTATCTTATCTGGATCTAAAAATTTGGACATGCTTTAATCAGTTCAAATTTGAAGTTTATCGTAAGCCTACTAATAATAACTCATATGTGCATTTTTATTCTGACCATCATCCCTCGATTAAATCTTTTATTTTCTCTGCTATGTTTCTTAGAGCAATGAGAGTTGTCAGTCCTGAATTTTTAGATTCCGAGTTATGCAATATCATGAACATTGGTATAAATTATGGGTACTTACGTATTAACAGGGGGCCACCACATATTGATGATTGGTTAGGTTAAGTTGTAATATTTTCGTTAGTTGAAAATTTATAATACCGGGTGTCCGAGAATTATCTGTACAATTTTTGGCTGTTATTAAAAGTCAACCATGAAGTGTAGAAATTCCAGTGTTGTCCCATTTTACAGAGAATCTCATTATGTTTTTTCTGATACTACGTTTTGACAAGTTTTCTAGAAATGTACGCGGGTGACAGACATTGATGATTTAAAAGCAAGAATCACAGCTGCTATTGAGCGAATTGATGTGGATATGCTGCAGCGTACATGGCAACATTTGGAGTATCGATTGGATGTTTTGCGAATCACTATTGGTGCACATATCGAATGTTTGTAACAACGTTACTTTAATAAAAGAAACTTTTGAAAATACTGATTCTAAATAATCTTGTTTAAGAATTTTACGTGTGTTATCAAGAATTTTATTAAAAGATGAAATTGTACAGATAATGTTCGGACACACTGAAATTTCTAAAAAACTTGTCAAAACTTGGTATCAGAAAAAACGTAATGAGATTCTCTGTAAAATGGGACAAACTGGAATTTCTACACTTCATGGTTGACTTTTAATAACAGCCAAAAATTGTACAGATAATTCTCGGACACCCTGTACATCATATTTTTAAAATAGCAATATTTTTTAAAATATTTTTTCTTCACTTTTTGGAAGATCCCAAATTTTCATCATGAATAAGCCTAAAAAAAATATTTTTTTTCAGAAAATTGTATAAAAAAATATTTAAAAAAATATTGCTATTTAAAAAATATGATGTATTAGAAATTTCCAACTAACGAAAATATTACAACTTAACCTAACCAATCATCAATATGTGGTGGCTCCCCGTTAATACGTAAGTACCAAATTATGTTATCCTATTTCATTTTTAGATAACTGCCTTAGGAAAGCAAGAATAGGTATTATAATAGTGTAACTGTAAAGGAATTTGAGTGTAAAAATATCCTTAGCCTACCTTATCATGTTAGTTTTCAATATCTTCCGACTTTACTTAAAGCAATTGGTATCAATATAGTCTTCAAGTATAATAATACTGTTAGCTCACGACTAATAAAGAATAGCCCGGATAATGTGGTTGGTTGTGTGTATTCGATCGGATGTACACAATGTAACTTAGTATACATAGGCCAAACGGGTAGAACCTTAGATATTAAGGTAAAACAACATAATTATGCGTGTAGAACAGGAAATAATTCTAATGCATTACACTAGGCAACAAAGATTTTGTTACAGAAGACCAAATAGGTGCTCCTAGCTAATTTCGGTATGCTGATTTCAAATCTATAATTAGATTTTTTCTATCATGTCTAGATTTTGTGTAAAATGCAAATCACTTTTAGTAAAATTTTCTACCACGTCCAGATTTTGGTTTTAATCGGCTTAATGCCAGTAATATGAAACTTGCTTTTCAAGGTTAAAGCAATTTTTTTTGCCAACTATATACAAATTCGAACAATTTTGATAAATAAAATTTATCCCGAGTTGGCACACTGAGTCAAGAGCATAGTAACGGGCAACGGCCCAACGGTCAGTCGCTACGTGACAGTCAAGCAGAACGGTTGTTGAAGCTCTCTGCTGATGAGCAAGTGACAGGTTGTGGTGACTTGTGTTTTTATAGCATTTGTTTTGTACTACGGTGTGTATTTCTTTTTATTTTGCACATCGTAATAATTACTTTCTACGTTTTTTCAGATATTGTATGGTAATTCAAAATGGCATCAAATAGACGTGCTTGTGCAAATCACCCAGACAACTTCTGCTTTGTCTGTGGACAATATACACCTAAGCCACAACGTAGAAACATAACAACAAAGATTAAACTTGCCTACAAGTGTTATTTTGACTGTAAGTTAGGAGACCAACAGAGGGACTGGGCACCACATATTTGCTGTGCACAGTGCAATGCAATGTTAATAGCTTGGATGAATGGTAAAAGAAAAGCTATGCCGTTCTCAGTCCCCATGGTTTGGCGTGAGCCGAAAAATCACTTCAATGATTGTTTTTTTGTTTGACAAAGATTGCTGGTTTCACAAAGAAAACAAATCAAAGATCACGTACCCAAACTGCGAATCAGCAATGAAACCAGTACCACATGATGAAACAAATCCACCACCAGTTCCACCAGCACGATAACAGACAGCAGTTCATCTGAAGATTCTGCTAGTGATATAGAAACAGGGAAAGATGGCATATATGTTCCAGATGCAAATATTTCCCCACATTTGTTAAGTCAAGCGGAGTTAAATGACTTAGTGCGCGATTTGGAATTACCAAAAGAAAAGGCAGAGTTGCTTGGTTCAAGACTTCAAGAATTTAATCTTCTCCAACCAAACACCAAAGTTTCCCATTTCCGCCATCGCCATTTGCAGTTTTCATCATTTTACTTACAGGAAGAAAACGTTTGTTTCTGCCACGATATCAGTGGTCTGATGCAAGGGATTGGCTGTCGCTATGATCCAAAAGAATGGAGACTGTTCATTGACTCTAGTAAAGCTAGCCTTAAAGCTGTATTACTGCACAACGGCAATGAAAAACCTTCAATACCTGTAGCACATGCCACTGGCCTTAATGAGACTTATGAATCGATGAAACTGCTGCTAAGACTCATCAAATATAAGGACCACACATGGAATATTTGTGGCGACCTTAAAGTTGTATCATTACTTCTTGGGTTACAGTTGGGCTACACAAAGCATATGTGCTTTTTGTGTCTATGGAACAGCAGAGATGACAAGAACCACTACAAAAAACATGATTGGCCATCTAGAACTGAACATGTTGTTGGTAAATACAATGTGAAACACCCAGCACTTATTGACCCTCAGAAAGTACATCTTCCACCACTTCACATTAAACTTGGCCTTATGAAAAATTTCGTGAAGGGTATGGATCATCAAGGTAGTGGTTTCCAATATTTAAAGGATAAATTCAAAGGAATATTGACAGATGCTAAGCTAGAAGCTGGAGTTTTCACTGGACCACAGATCCGCAGTGTCATCCACGACTCATCGTTTCCATCTAACCTAAATGAGAATGAACTAGGAGCATGGACATCTTTCGTTGAAGTTGTCAAAAATTTTCTTGGAAACCACAAAGCTGAAAACCACCGTAAACTCGTAGAAAACATGCTTAAATCTTATGAAATAATGGAATGCAGAATGTCTTTGAAAATTCATTTTTTACATTCTCATCTTGACTTCTTCCCGGCCAACCTTGAGGCTGTAAGTGACGAGCATGGTGAGCGCTTCCACCAACAGATCTCAGTTATGGAAAACAGATACCAAGGTAATTTCAACCCAAATATGATGGGAGATTATTGTTGGTTCCTGCAGAAGGAGAGCTCGTCATCCTACAAGCGACAAAGGAAGAGGACACACCAAAGTTTCACTTAAGAACAGGAATTTGCCTTTCAGTAGTAACAACAAAATACTAACGCGCTTTGGGTGGATGGTTGGGCGCAGGGGTGGTAACTCCGCCAGCGGAATTCCGCTGTCTTAAGCCAGAATAAAGGAGGAAAGACATCCCTGTTCACTAATTATTTAAGTATGCTTAACATAAAACGTGGCACGGAAAAGTAGCTTAGACGGCTTTCGTAATAGAAGCGGGTGAGAAAAAAAATGAAAAATAGGGGTTTTCGGTTACACAAAATCTGGACGTGATAGAGAAATTTTGATATCAGATCTGAAATCAGCATCAGCGCTTTAGTAGGAATCAGTAGTTCACGTGTCTGTAACAAAAAAAAGTTGAAATTTGTTGCCTAGTGTTATTTAACCATATGTATAGATGTAATGATAGTATGAAGTGGGATAGTTCTAAAGCGCTCGTTCAAAACACAGATGGCTGCAAAGAACTCAACTACTGGGAAAGACTACGTAAACTAAATCTGTACTCACTGGAAAGAAGAAGAGAGAGGTACATCATAATCTACATATGGAAAATGATCGAAAAACTGGTACCAAACCTAAAACTAAACCCAATTACCATTCAAACAACACTGGAAAATAGGAAAGGCAGAATGTGTAGTGTTCCCAAATTAAAACCACGACAAGGGACCTCCTGAACCCTGAAGGAAAATAGCTTGGTTGTCAGGGGGCCAAGACTTTTCAACCAGCTTCCTAAGGACCTCAGAAACGTAACGGGGGTCAAAGTTGAAGTCTTCAAGAAAAGACTGGATGCCTGGCTCAGGACAGTACCAGATGAGCCGGGCGTGCCTGGCTATGTACGGTGGAGAGCGCAAGAAAGTAACTCGCTCCTCCACCAGGCCAGACCTAGAGGCGGGGCCACCAGCTTGACCTCCGTGTGAAGAGAGACCAACACACGAAACAACATAAGGTTCATAAGGTAAGGTAATTGAAGGGAATATTCTAGATTGAATGTGCATTCGTCCATTTTAAAAATAATTTCAATAACATTGCAGGAATGTATAAAATTGATAATATCCTGTTAAAAGACCTTTTGCCTCTAATTAACTCTTGTTAATCATGTGCTAATCTTATTGTTTTTCTGTCCCCTTGTACATATGTATATATTTTTGTCATCTCGCCTTCTCCCTTCATTCCCTGACGAGGTGTACTTCTGAATACACTAAAGACCTTGGAATCATTTTTCTTTTTCTTTGTGGTTTGTATAATTCATTTATTTCACGTGTTTAATTGTGAAATTCAGCCCATATATATATATATATATACACTTCGCAAAACTTTATAAGATGAAATGTAATTATAATCACTATAATTCTTAGTTAGAAGTAGTTCGAATAAAGTTAAGTCTGACTTCTCAAACTTCAGAACAGGAAGTGGAGGGCGATGACAAATGAGCCAAATTAAATCGTGCAATCTTAAACAGCCTCTGTTTTAGGTGGATCTGAGTGAAATGACGATCCATCCCTAAATTCCTCGTGTCACGGCTGGGAAAGTGGTGCAAATTAGAAGGATCTGACTAATCAAATAACCAATGATAAGATATGAATGTTTTTGGAAAATGGATAATGATTTGGGTTTTTAAGTCTTAAAAGTAAAACATTCTGCATATTTAGCAGGAATTCTCTAACAAGATTTACTGGATATATGTTTTAAAATTCGATGATTTCGTCAACTCCACAGTAACTGGCCCTAAAAGTCAAATTAACTTCTTGTTTTTTCTTCTTTTGAGAGTATGGGGTTCGAGCTAAAGAGAGTTTATGCGACTGCACAGTTAAAGGAGGTGGTTTTACTTAATTTTTTCAGAGGTAGCTTCAGAGAAAAAACAGTTTAAATTATAAATCAATATAGAGGGTTCGCATTTATGAAAAATACAGTATAATTTTTATTAATATATGAAAAATAGATAGTGTATAGGAATTTAATTATGAACTTCGTACCAAAATGTGAATTTCTGTGCGAGTTTTTATTGAAAGATATGGTACGAGTATAATATGTTGAGTTACTCGAGAGACGATAACGTTGAATTTTTGAGGAAATCAGTTACAAAGTATTTGCTGATCTCGGCTCATCACGGCTACGATCTAAGCAAAAATTGGGGTTATGAAAGAATTTAAGAAGGGAGGTGGTTAAATAAACAAGAATCCCATCGCATAACATTCATAATATCACAAAATTTCTAAAATTTATTTTGGCTTTTGCATTAGCTGACGAATTAGGATAAAAATCAGGACCTTTTCCAGTTTGTGTACCGTTTTTCATATAATTTATTTTTGCTTCTTTTCAGATAAAAAATGAGTGATAATATCAATCTCTTTAGTTAGGCTTATAAGGCTAACTAACGAAAATATCACGACCTAACCTAACCAATCGTTAGGTTAACTGTACGCCCTTGACGATTGGTTAGGTTAGGTCATGATATTTTCTTTAGTTAGCCTTATAAAGCAAAAATAAATTATATGAAAAACGGTACACAAACTGGAAAAGGTCCAAAAATCACAAGCTTCTTTATATGTATCTAATATAAAAATGACTAAATATTTAAATAAAATTTTGGAATCACTTTAACATATTGCTTCCCAGGACCCTCTCTTTAACATATTGCTTCCCAGTGTATATCATTTTAACATATTGCATCCCAATGTTAATCACTTTAACATATTGCTTCCCAAAAATAGACATTACACAACCAATTACAGTTACATTACAATAGTTTATAATATTTAGAGATTAGCTAGTCGAGAAAATATAAATTTATGGACATTGGACAACTTAACTTATTATGCTTTGCCATTTTTTGTGAATGTAAAATATTTGGATCACCTGAAGATCAGGGCCCCCAGCCTTCTTTAGTTAGCTTTATAAGGCTAACTAACTAACGAAAATATCACGATCTAACCTAACCAATAGTTAGGTCAACTGTACGCCCTTGACGATTGGTTAGGTTAGGTCGTGATATTTTCGTTAGTTAGCCTAGATTACCAACCTCTTTCCAACCAACCAACCTTTCTCTTTTTAACATATTGCTTCCCGAATGCTTTGGGAAGCAATATGTTAAAGTGATCCAAATTTTGTTGCGCAGTTTAGTTTCCGATAAAAAGTAAAGGTACTTGTAGGTTATCTCCCCCCCCACCAATTTTGACAGAATTAATTATATTATGTATTATTTATTATTATGTATTATGTATTATTTGCATAATACGGTAAACCACAGCATTAACTTTGTATACCCAACTACTGGGGCACATATCCAAAATGTGGAAAGGATGTGGCGCTTCGCAAAGGAGCAAAACAAAAAGCAACACGGCACACACCGCCAAATGCTAGCTTCGTATTGGTGTTAATACCTGTGGCGATCCAGACTACATGATCAAGATCCCTTTGAAGCCATAATTGGTTCAATAGTTGCATTTTGGCCTCCAGCGTAATATAAAAAATTTATATTTTAATAAATATATATTTTTATACTTTGTACCTATGCGTCATAGTAAATGCTATTCCAGAAACAATGTTATAATTAATAATTTATCAACTGTACGTCCTTGATAATTGGTTAGGTTAAGCCGTGATATTTTCGTTAGTTTTAACGAAAATATTCTGTTAAAATTGGTGGGGGGGGGGGGGAGATAACCTACAAGTACCAAAGTAAAATTTAAAAGGAAAAAAAAGATTTTCTTCCAATTTTCCCGGTTTATTCTCGATGTGGACTTCATTTGAAGTCTTAATTATTCATCTCATTACAGTATCACAAATTCCTTTTCTTTCTTCAGGAAATGTGTTGAATGCCAAGATGCGTCCTTATTCTCACACTCTCTTGTCTGAGGATGGGGTTATATCGTTAGACTTTCCGTGGATGATTGGGGTAGCGCTGTGGAGCATGCATCGGCTTTCCGACCTTGGGCCTGTTCACATAGTGGTATGGCAAATTTGAGCCTAACAGCATACAGGGTATTACACCCTCGAGCCTATCAACATATGGTAAATTCGGGGTAAATCTTAAGGAAATGTCACTACCTGCAATAACTTTCTTATTTGCGTACTCTTGAAAAAAGTGTTATATTGCTATGTAGATTACGGCCATATAGTTATTTTTTCGAAATTCAGGTGATGACATCTTAAGATTAACCAATTTGGGCCTAACAACATACGCGGCATCACACCCTTGAGCTTACATGGTGTGGTAGATTGGGCCTATCAAACAAATGAGAGATAGAAACAATAAAGGAACCACGACCCTATTACGATACTGGTTACCACTTTTATTCGTTGGGCGGTGTTACTGGTTCTCGAGTCTTCAACTTACTGGGCACTCACTCCCCGGTTCGTGAATCGAAGTTAAACTCAATTAAGTAAATAAAGTATAATTTCGCAAACCGTCACATTAGTGGAAAGAAAAAAGAAAAACATATGCACAACAAAGAAAAAAAATTGAATGAATCGTTCCCTGGGTTTTGTGAATCCTAAACCGTTTGACGAGATTCCCCACCCTTTATCACTCATTTCAGGATTCCTAAAACGGAGAATTTTTTACTCTAATGGGGGCTTAGGAACACAGCGTCACTCCGTGCTCTCCCTCAGTTCTGCGCTTTTTGCACTTCCTCCACCCGCTTGACTTGACTCTCTCACTGCCTTCCGAGGGAAGCGCTCCTTTTTCCATCGAGCAGATTTTTCATTTCCAATCTCGCTTAGCATGTCATTTATTTCTTATTTATGTTTGGACCTAAAACTCAAAAGACAGGAATTAATACAGGATTTCGATAATTCTCATAATTCCCTACTTCTTTTAAAGTATTTAACTAACTTTATTGGCCTATTTTATAATCTTAAATCACTTACTTATAGAGATATAGTGTTATGGTAAAATAAAGAAGAAAGTGATTTTGAAATGGTTTTAATTTCACATGAAAATTAAATCTTTAAAATAAAGACATAGGAATAAGCGTAAAGCAAAGTAATTCGATACTTGAAAGGGGAAGAAAACAATGTGTTGTTTGACACCACAGGACGTGGTTTATATCGAAAGTGAAAGCGCAGCTGGCATGTACAATATGTAGATAAGAAAAAGAAACTTAGCTTTAAAAACTTTTTAATTTTTGAGCTTGTAAATGCTTTTTTTTCTTTTTTTCCTTTTGATTGGAGTTAGGTTCAATGTAAACATTTGAAACCTGTTTAATTTGTTATATGTCAAAATCTGATTTGGTATCGCGTAAGGGGAACCTTCATCTAAGGGGGAATTTTAGTGTCCTTGTCTTCCAGAGGTAAAGTGGTGTTAATTCGGTTCTGAAATTTGTGCCACCGCTCGATTCCATAAGCTGACTTTAACATGTCTCTGTTATTCGAATACAATACTTTCATTTCCATTGTTTCACTGGGATCACCTGAAGATCAGGGCCCCTAGCCTTCTTTAGTTAGCTTTATAAGGCTAACTAACGAAAATATCACGACCTAACCTAACCAATGGTCAAGGGCGTACAGTTGGCCTAACGATTGGTTAGGTTAGGTCGTGATAGTTCCGTTAGTTAGCCTTATTACGCTAACTAAAGAAGGCTGCGGGCCCTGATCTTCAGGTGATCCTTTCACTGTTCCCTACTGTATGTTCCAAGAGTTAAATGGCAGTCGGCAGCAAAGACCTTTTTGAAATTAGTGTCCGAAAGTGTTCGGCAATTTTTAGAATTTTATTTTGTTCGCATGTCCAAATTCTAAATTATGAGCATATTTAGTTTATTGTGCTTTTCTCTCTGCGAATAATTTTACAATTTTTATGTGGAGTATTTTTTTTAATTGTTGGGAGAGGGGGGGGGGGGTGATTTTGCAGATTTTTCGAAAAGTTTGTGTTAACATAACTTTGGCGAATTTTTTCCGAAAAATCTGCAGCTCCCGCAGAACTTTTGAGACCAAATTTCCATACTTTTTTTGTAAATAAACTTTTATTTTAAGGAATTTGAATTAAGCGCCGTTTCTTAAGTCACCTATAAAACTCCTCTGTATAATCCCTCGGAGAATTAATCCAAGTAATTGAAAATATCCTTTGGCATTCAAATTTATTGTTTGAACAAAAATTTGTAAATGTACACACACCTGTAAACTTATTTTGAATTAATGTCTCATTGTGAGTGAAATTTTCTAATTTTGTGAAATAAAATTTATACGAGGGATTGTGTTGTTTCTATGCTACCTTGCAATAGGCTTGAGGGTAAACTGACGTTAGAAGTTCAAGATTAAAATTGGGCGGCAAGTAAGCCGAGAAAATTGTGCCTATAAAATTGAAAGGTCATCCGAGTGTATGATAGGGCCATCTTGAACATGCGAACCCATCGTGCAATAAATGTAATCAAACAATAGGGGCACGAAAGAATACCGTTTCTTATTATATTTTCTCATTTAACCAAAGATAAAGCTTTAAGACTTCATCCGATGGTGCTTATTTTTCACTGCATGTTATATCCTTCATGTTCTTAGTAATTACTCATAAATTTAATCAGGTGTTTTTTCTTTATTTCTAATGAATCAAGTTTTTTGTATGGTGCTGAAAATAAAAATAATTTTTATTAATTTGATCACCCATTATATATTCAAGATTTATATTCCATTTGCTCCATACAAATGGGTTATATCATAACCAATGTCGTTACACCGCTTCCCGTAGCTCTGCGAAGTTAAAAGGCGGTCGGATAGTAGTTGGATGGGAGACCGGCCTCTACATCCAGACTATGTTCGACCCGTGGTTCGGATCCCACTAAAAGCTGTGGAGTCCCCTCCGTCATATAACCTTAGATGTTGCGAAGGAGGTTAAACAACCCCCATCTAAAAAACTGTTTCCCGCAATAAGAATATATCAAATTCTGTACTGAAGGCCGTGTAATTAATGCTGTACTGAAATAGCGCTTTCAATTACAAAGATAGTCTGATTTTCAACTTTAAAAGTTGAATAAAATTTAAAAATTGAAAAAGGATGAGTATAAATAAATATAAAATAGATAATAATATAATATAATATATAATAATTATCTCCGGGATAATGATAAGAATATTACCTTTTACGTTACTAACTTCCATAGAATACCGGTAATCTCTATGGGTGACGTAGACGTCTCGGTGCTCCTCAAACAGTAATGAGGTACAAAAGTCGATAGTTGAACTGAAACACCAACACGTGGTGTCAAATCAGGAAAACGCGATTTCGCTAGAACAATTCCGGTCAGAGTTAGATGCGTTGAAAGAGACGCTCCTCCCAAAGCCCAGTTACTCGGAAATAGTTCAGCAAGCCAGATCTCCAAGAAGCGCGTCGGGCAGCGAGAAAAACGAAATCCTCGCCTCCAACTCCCCCCTGAAGGTGGGGTGGAAACGCAGCCTGCAGGGGTAGCGGTCAACCCCCCTCCCGTTCAGGAAAGGACCCCTGCTCCCGATTTCACAAAGAGGAACAGGGACGGTCCAATGCCGAGAGACGAGGCATCATTTCCCTCTTCCCTGCCTCCCACTGCAGAGGAGAGGTGTTCGATTACGCCTCGCTCGGTGCACATTTCCCCCCCTCCCACCGAAGAAGGAGAGGCACGCGCGGCCGTCAGGTTATAAACACCGCTAACAGACCCTCACCAAGCCACAGAGTAAGGGAGGGGCCTCCTATCCCCTAAAGGTTGTGCCACCCATCCCCCAGGCAGGCGAACCCTGCCTCAGGGAGATCGAGGGAGCAGGACGGGTGGGTAACTGTTAATAGGCGCCCAGTCCCAAAGGTCTCCTCAACCGGTCTCCGCGGCGAGGCCACCGATGGAGAATCTCACCCTATTTGTGTCGCGAATTCAGCTCTCGAACGAGGCAAGCGATATTCGACACATGATAGAAGAAATCATTGGTGAACACAGTATAGTGATAGTTAATAAACTAAACACGAAATCTCCGTATTATAACTCTTTTAAAGTAATAATTAAAGGTGTAAATGCGCATTTCAACCCGTATAATATGAGTCAATGGCCAGACGGTATTATTGTTAAGGAGTTTATTCACTTTTCCAGGAGATTTGATAACAGGCAAAATAATAATAATAATAATAATAATAATAATAATAGGCGCCCTAACGGTAATGCCTGAAAGTTGTACTGTGTATAATAATAATAATCTTACTAATAATAAATTTCTATCAGTCATGGCGGATAACTTGTTGAAAATAGTCTCATATAATGTAAGGTCAGTGAGGAATTCAACTGTAGATGTTCATAAAATCTGCGACAGTGCAGATTTGATACTCCTGCAGGAGCACTGGCTACCTAAGCAAGAGCTAAAATTCCTCTCTACCATCCATGATGACTTTATGTACCATGCGTCATCAGCAGTAGACTTGTCAGATGAATTAATGTACGGTAGGCCTTTTGGTGGTGTTGCTTTCTTATTAAGGAAAAATTTGTCAAAACATATAAGATTTTTAACAAGCGATAACGTAAGGTTGTTAGGCATTGAATTACAAGTGAACAATGATTGCATATTAATTGTAAACTGCTATTTACCATACAACAATGGCAGTAATCTAGATGAATACATTGATTTGCTGTACAAAATTAAGTCATTATCAGATAACCCGAACTATTCTCACTGTATAATAATGGGGGACTTTAACGCCCATGTGAACTCGGCATTCTTTGTAGAATTGGGTAACATGTGCGAGTCGGCCAATTTAAGTACAAGTGATGTAGATGTATTAGGGGTAACCAGTGGTACCACCAGGTGGATTGATCATTGTCTCACAAGTAATAATCTAAAGGATCGAATTGTTAGAGTTCATATTCTGCATGATTTCCTTCTTTCTGATCATAGACCATTAAAAATATTAATTAACGTTACCAATTTATGCGCAACACGACTTAACAAGAACTCAATACGTAAGAATAATCGCGTCGATTGGTCCAATGTTAATATGCAGCAGAGAATAGAACACAAAGACAGAAAAAGTCGCCTCTTTAATAATTTAAAAATTTTGCACTTTGCCTGTAATAATCCTTGCTCAAATGATTCTCACTGTAAACTCATAGATAGGTATTATAGTAAAATAATATCCCTGTTAAGAGAAGCAGGAAGCCCCCTGATTAAATCTTACAACTATCATACTGAGATTATTCCTGGATGTAATGATTTTATTGCCCCCCTGAAGAGGGACTCGAAAGACGCCTATGATTTGTGGTGCTTTCATGGTAGACCCAGATTAGGACCAGTATACATGAATATGTGTAGAAGTAGGGGTCAGTATAAGGCGGCCATAAGGCGATGTAAACAGGAAGAAGAGAGTATTCGAGCATCAAAGCCTGTGAAGCTCGCATAAATAACGATAATAAAATTTTTTGGAAATTTGTTAAGAATCAAACGGGTGTCAAAAATGTCCTCCCTCCGACAATCGATGGGGTGTCAGGGGAGGATGAAATTGCAAAGCTGTGGAAAAACCACTATTCTAACATTCTTAACAGTGTGAGTTGTGAGTAGGGATAATCTTAAGATAGATTGCAGCGAAACGATTGTGGGACGAACAAGGGAAAATACTTTGATATCATTTTCTGAAGTAAAGAGGTTAATTAAAGAGTTAAAGACTTGTTCTGCGTCAGGGGTGGATGACTCATCGAATGAGCACTTAAAATATGCAAATGACGTAGAATGTCTGCATATATCATTGCTCCTATCAGCCATGCTTGCTCATAGCTATATCCCTGCAGAGTTCATGAGGGTATATATCTTGCCCCTGGTCAAAAATAAGTACGAAGACATTCTGTCCAGCAATAATTACAGGCCTATTGCTGTCGCTTCCTGCTTCTCGAAACTACTAGAAAAACTCTTGTTACTCCGGTTAAATGATTACCTATGGACATCTAATCAGTTTGGCTTTAAAAGGTCCCACTCAACTGACCTGTGTATCTGTGTACTTAAAGAAACAATATCTAAATACATTGACAGTAATTCAACTTTTTATAGCTGTTTCCTAGATATAAGTAAAGCATATGATAGGGTGAACCACAATATTTTATTTGCAAAACTAGAAGACAGGAAGGTTCCCATGTACATATTAAATTTATTGAAATTTTGGTATTTCCACCAATCTTTCACTGTTAGGTCGGGTAATGTACAATCCGAGTGTTTTGGCTCCTCTTGCGGGGTGAGACAAGGCTCCTTGCTCTCCCCTATGCTGTTTAATGTGTATATCGACGGATTAATTGCTTCACTTAATGAGGCAACACTGGGATGTTGTATAGATAACACAAGGATAAATAACTTAGTTTATGCCGATGATATGGTGTTAATAAGTCCCTCTGTTAAAGGTCTGGATCGGCTACTAAACGTCTGCGAAGTGTATTCGCAGAAACATGATATTCTTTTTAATGTTACAAAAACTAAGGTTATGCAATTTCATCCTAAGAGCCGTAATCAGCCAGCTGATATAAGGTTTAAAATGAATGGTGAAGTAATTGAGGAAGTACAAGAGTTTAAGTATTTGGGTCAAACTATCACCAGCTCCTTGAGTGATGTTTCGGATATAAGAAAACAATCTCGAAGCTTGTGTGCTAAAGCGAATATGACCATAAGGAACTTTCGATTCTGTACAAGTGAAGCTAAAGACACTCTCTTTCGTACTTTCTGCAGTAATATATACGGATAGCAACTGTGGGTGAATTATAAAAAAGGTTCTGGCAGAACCCTAAATTTGCTGTACAACAGGTCTTTTAGACTCTTACATAAACTACCCCCGAGATGCTCAGCTTCGCAAATGTTTGCTACTTGCAATGTCCCGAGCTTCCTGGAGGTAACAAGACGTGCTCAACACAGTCTAATGCAAAGAATTAAAAAATCAACCAACCCGATCATCCAAGCTATCCATGAGTCCTGCCATTTATCCTCTAAGCTATGGACTTCTTGGTACGAAAACGTCTGTCTGTAGCTCCACTTAACTTCGACATTGCAGTATTGTTTCTAATCAATTGTGTATATATTTCTATTCTTAGTATATGAACTGTCATTATATTAATAATATTTGTCATATGGACTATAGTCTGCCAATAAACCTCTCCATTTTCATTTTCATTTTCATAACGTAAGATACTGGGTGATGCAGATAAATGGGACCCATAAAAAAAAGCCAAATATTCTTAATATTTAATTCCTTTCATAAAAACTATATATCATTCGAAAGAGTAGAGTTACAAGTTTATTATGAAATATTTATTTTTTTAAAATGACTCCTTTCAAATGTGCTCCATTAGTTGCCAAGCATTCCAGTGTTCTCGCTTGTAAGTTCTGCATCACTTTTGCAAGAGTGTGCGGTGGTATGGCCTGTATCTCATTTGTGATGGCGGCCTTCAATTCTTGCAAGGTCGTTGGGTTATTTCTGTAGACCCTACTCTTTAAATATCCCCAGAGATAATAATCTAAGGGAGAAAAATCCGGAGACCTTGCGGGCCATTCAACGTCTCCAAATCTTGAGATTAACTCGCCTGGAAACGTTTGACGCAAAACTGCCATGCAGTTCCTCGTGGTATGGCAGGTAGCTCCGTCTTGTTGGAACCAGTGGTTTTCTAGACAAAGATCTCTTAATTTAGGAATAAGGAAATCGGTCAACATTTTTTCGTAGCGATCACCATTTACAGTGACCGTGTTTCCGGTGGAATCCTCGAAAAAGTATGGCCCTATGATCTGAGATGCAGTAAGACCACACCAAACAGTTACACGCTGACTATGCAACGGGACTTCGGTAATATTCAATGGATTTCCTGTTGCCCAGAAACGACAATTTTGTTTGTTTACAGTTCCATTCAAGTGAAAATGGGCTTCGTCTGACATAATCAAAGTTGCTAGAAAATTGGTGGTCATTTACCTTCTGTTGGATCCATTGGCAGAATTGTCGTCTTCGTGCGAAATCTCCATCGTTTAGTTGTTGCACTGTTTGAATTTTATATGGAAAGAGCATTAAATTTTGCTTGAATATACGGTGTGTTGTTGTTCCATATCCAACTCCTAACAGCTGAGAAGCACGTCTGATGCTTATGTTAGGATTATCCTGTACAATTTCATGAGTTCTGTTAATGATCTCGTCTATCCTTGCTGTGCGCACTCTTCCAGTTGGTTTTCTTTTTCCAATGCTGCCAGTTAGGGAAAAGTTTCTGACACACCGACGGATTACTTTCTTCGAAGGTGATTTTGACATCTGAAAATTTGTCTTGAAAGATCTTTGAGCTGAAACTACACTTCTTCCATGCTCATAATATTGCTGAGTTATGAAACGCAGCTGTTCCACAGTCCATGCAGTCATCTTGAAGGGTTAGTTTTAACTAACACTTTTATTTTGTTTTGTATCTTATCTTGTCTTGTATTGTCAAAACCTATAGAATCCTGTACAAACTTGTAACTATCCTCTTTCGAATGATGCGTATGATTTTATAAAAGGACTTATACTTTAAGAGTTACAGGGGTTTCTTTTGGGTCCCATTTCTCTGGATCACCCTTTACATAATATTAAAATATCGTATTTCATAAAACATAATTTACTTAATGAATAAGTATATTTTACTGGAGTTACCAACTCCAAGGTTCGCATTTGTGAGGAATACAGTATAATTTTTATTAACCCTTAAACCCTACCAGGAGTACTGGTATATCCCAGTACCCCTTGTACACCAATCGACCAGGGAATTACTCTGGGGAGGACATTAGGCAGGAGACAGGAGTAGTATGACCGCAAATGGTTAGAGTGCAATGCAATTGCAAATTTGATCAATGCTGCAAAGGGGAGGGGGAATGTTGCAAGAGGTTATGCAACAAGGGGTATGCAACAAGGGGGAGGGGTTATCCCCCAAGCTGCAAAGAAGGGGAACTCCCCCAGCAAGCTGGGGATGTCCACCTAACCTCTTTGGGGGAGAAGTTGGGACGGCCTCACCCCCCAAATGGGGATACCTAACCTAAGAGAGGGAGAGAAAGGAGGAGGGTCTTTGGGGGAGAAGTAGGGACGGCCTCACCCCAAAGAGAAACCTAATCTAAGCCCTAACCTGCCAGACGCATAATGAGAGAGCATCCGAGCGCCCGCTATCTTATAAGATCCTAATCAGCCAGTTGACTTAGAAGGCTTCTTAGAAAGCTTAAATGGCTTGTTCAGGTGTACATTATTAGGGTTGAGTTGCCTGCCAGATTACGCTATTTATTTAATTAAAGCATATATTCTTGAGAGTTGGCTTTCCGCCAGTTGGCTTAGCCCGCCAGGTGGCTTAATCCGCCAGTTGGCTCAACCCGCCAGTTGACGTAGAAGACCTGGAAGGCAGGTGTATATATTAATTAGCTTTTCAGCTGCCAGATTGCGTATTCAGATATTTTTTACAGTTGGCTTAGAAATCCGTCAGTCGGTTTAGAAGGCTTAACCAGCCATTTCTTATACATATAATTAAATAATAATATCGTTTATGTATACACCCAAAAGAATTAAATAAAACACCATTACATCATTCTGTTTATTTAGACGAATTATTGGAATCAATTCCAAGAAATATATAGAAAATAAATATACAATCCTATAAAAACGAGGAATATATGCAATAAAAATTATTAATAATATAAGAAATACGAACGAGGAATATATATATAATAAAAAATAGAAAATAATAATATACAAAATGACGAAGTATAATCATCAACATATTAGTACAGGAAATATATATTAGGGTGGCCCTTATTTTTCAACTTTTGAAATTACTTGCTCCCAACCCCTAATCTTCTTCCAATATATAAAAAAGTGCTCTGTGCAAATTTTCAGCTCAATTGGGCTATATTAAGGTGGCCCCCAAAGGCCCTAAAGTTTCAAAATTCACCGATAATTGGTATTTCTAATATAAAACCTTTATAATTCATTTGCAGATTTTGTTTGGGAAAATAATCAAAGCATAATCGAAAGTGAATTTTATTTACAACAAATAATTACGCCGCTTATATAGGCCGCAGGCGCAGAACTTTCTAGAACCTTCCAGAAGCAGTTTTTTTACGCACTTATGATACTTTTCAATTTCCGTGAATATCTCGTCCAATTTTGGTTTTAAGTAAATAATGGTCATAACTAAATTTATTGTAAATTGAATTCTCTTTCGAAATATTCTATATTTCTTTCGAATAAAACACTGTAAAGAAGATAAAAACGGTTTTATATGAAAAAATATCAATATTGTTAAAATCTGAAAATTTAGGGACTTTGGGGGCCATCTTAATATTGTCTGATTGAGCTGAAATTTTACACAGAGCATTTTTACATGGATTAGAACAACTTTTGAGGTTGGGAGATGAAAAATATTTCATTTCAGAAAATCACATACAACTAAGGGCCACCCTAATATATATATATATATATATATATATATATATATATATATATATATATATGCGCCTCGGTGGTGTAGTGGTTAGCGTCGCTGACTACGAATCCATCGGCCCAGGGCTCGAGACCCGACGGCAGCCGGCGCGCAGCAAAACCCATCTGTTCATCCTTCCACACAATAAAGAAAGTAGTTGGTGGATAAATGGGTACCCTAGGTGGCCTAGTGGTTAAGACGCTGGGCTGCTGATGGGGCGTGGTTCGGATTCCACGTTAAACTGTAGGTCTAAGGTGGAGTGAAAAGCTTGACCTTCGTCAGAATGAACAATTCGGGCGGAAGCTAACCAAAGGTTATACATACAGAATTATATTAAATAATTAAATATATTGAAAAAATATTAATAATGATATTAAATATATTGAAAATAAAAATATTATACAAAACGATGGATTATAATCATCAACATATTAATACAGGAAAAAAAATATATATGTACATACACACACACACACACAATTATATTAAATAATTTAACATATTGAAAATAAATATACATCAAAATACTTTATGTTCTACTGCGCTTAAATAAAACACTAAACTCGCACGTAATCGAGTCTACAGTCACACCATTATTACTTTGCACTACGCAGTAAATACGATTTAACATTATTTTCCCGCTCAAGGTGTGCGGGCTCCTATACTTGATGTAAATGGTCTTCATATCGTTCAATACTATTTTTGTGCCCACTTTACATTCGGTTCGCAAGTTATCTTTAAATACGGATAGAATACAATCAAAAGCACGCACAAAGAGGGTGTCGTCAGCCACCACATCATCATTAAATACAAGTTTATAAACACTCCTTTCCAATCGAGGGTTTTTTCTTACTGACCCGTGCTTTTCAATCGTGAACTCTTCTTCACACTGCATAGCGGCAATTAAAATAATCTTCCAAGTCGTAACGACAGCTGCTCATTATATAGAGATACAACTTTTCAGGGTGAACAGTGTAGGCGAGCTCTGCCCTGTACCGCTCAAGTCCTTTGTACCAAAGTTCGGGATATTTTGAAGAGTCTAAACCTTTTAAATAAGCATCCAGCTCTAGACCATTCTCGCCTTGTTCATTCCTACATTCGATAAATCCGTCGAGCAGAGCGGTGTGTGCGTTTTCAAGAACCGTGTCAAAATAAATCATATCCGTAACACGCGCGTCTAATATAGACTTCAGCTTGCGGAATCCGACGATTTCAAACATTCTTTCGAGGATGAATCGGTTTCGCGTGGAGACAAGAGCGTTATTATCAGATGCATTCTTCCACATCAGTCGTATATCAATGCATGGTTGATCGTTATTTATACACAACGTACAAACAACGGCATATGAGAGGGCATCACTAATCTGTTCTCTTCTTGTACCTACACCTGCAGATATTTTATAACAGTCCTCACCCCACTTCTCAACTATCATGAAGACTCTATTCATTTCCTCAACAGTCAACACTTAAATAAATAACATTCCGTTTACCAGAGTTTGCTTGCCTGCAAATCGGTTCCAGTACATAGTTAATGGTACCGGTTTCATGCCTGAACACGCGCAATGACTTCGTCACAAACACATCATCGTACGTGCCATTGAGAATGCTTCTCAAAGGACGTTCCATCGTATTCGAGGAGTGCACCTCCAGTCGGTTCAAGGTCTGAGATGACTATGAGCCACGTGTGGGCGGATCGGCTTGACGGGAGGAGCAAGTCACACCAAAAGCTGGTGAAACGTGTACGGCGTTGTTCCAACGTGAATACTTGTATCCCATTATACTGGGTAGGTGTTTTGAGAAATTTTCCGATACATGAAGCAATATCGGTTTTCATGTTTTATCACTCCCACTCCCCAGAATACGCACAAGACATTTTCGCTTAGGGGGAATTTCACGAACTAAACACATTTTCTTCACAATCCGGTGCACTATTTGAGAGAAACATGTGACCGTATTTATCCTTTTTGTTTAACAATCGATACTCGTCTCTAAATTCTATCAAAAACTCACACAGGCCTTTAGCCACAACCTCACTGCGAACCTCATGATATATATGAATGTAGTGGTAAAAGTACTTTAGATTGTCCATGATGAAAAGGTTTACATTCTCAGCCGCAGGGTACGCGTACTCGTTATGATGCAGCATGATATAATACCGCCTGTCACACCGCTCATCAACAAGACTCATTATCCATACCCGTTGCTTCTCTTCTGCACGCGTTGTTTCTCTCACCTCACGGTATATGTACGCTTTTATACAGTTTAGCCCTACAACGTAGTCCATTACATCGTTTGTGCCGCGAAATCTGGCAATACTCTCGCCAGAATATCCGTACAGTATTTGAACATCTTGTTTTCTCGTTCGATTCAATGTATCCTTAAAAGTCTCAAAGGAAGGGGGGGTGTAGGCAGTCTTTCAGTATTCAAAACATTTTCCGACTTTACCGAATACCACTTCATAAACGTCGAACACAAAATATCAAAAGTAGCCATCACTATTTTTCGTCTACGTGAGAAAATACGCGTCTGAGCTCCAATGTTTACAGCGGCCAACTGAGCACGCAGGGATAGAGATATACCCAAGTAGTGGCAGGAGTCACGTGACCGATCTTTCAGTGGGCGGATCTTAGGATTATACACACGCACGCACGCAAAGGAGAAAATGAAACCCTAATTGAAAAAATATACTTAATAAATAAACATATCGTTAACAATAAATATACAATTATACTATATATATATATATTATATATATATATATATATATATATACCTATATATAACTTGGTTGAGTGGTTTGTTCTTAGGGAAGCGTAGCTTAGTGAGGAATAGGAGGACGAAAAGATGGTGCATATTTATTTACAGACGTTTCAGAAAAGTTCAATTTCCATCATCAGTGCTAAAAAGTTTAAAAACAAATAGAAATAAATAAGTATAATAAACAAAAACGAACAATATATTAAAATGGCGCGATTATTAGCGAGAATTAATAGTATGGTTACAATATATATTAAATTAGAATGTTAAAAGTGAAATGATATAAAGTATAAAAATATGAACAATAAGTGAAATATAAAACGGTTAAAAGGTGAAACAGAATTGAGGGGGTTCTTACCAAATTGTTAACGTAATGAGAGACTAATTGTACAGAAGATTGGGAATCGTTGCTTGTAGAAAAAATTCCATAATAGAAAGATGGAGCTAAATAAGTATAATAAACAAAAAAGAACAATATATTAAAATGGCGCGATTATTAGCGAGAATTAATAGTATGGTTACAATATATATTAAATTAGAATGTTAAAAGTGAAATGATATAAAGTATAAAAATATGAACAATAAGTGAAATATAAAACGGTTAAAAGGTGAAACAGAATTGAGGGGGTTCTTACCAAATTGTTAACGTAATGAGAGACTAATTGTACAGAAGATTGGGAATCGTTGCTTGTAGAAAAAATTCCATATTAGAAAGATGGAGCCAGGCGGAGTGATGATGGATTTCTTTTGAGTTTGAGAGTTTATTTGGCGATGTTTAAATTGAAAGCGGAACTGTAGTCGTTGAGGGTTGGCTGGATACTGAGGATATAAAGGGACTCAATTATGCGGAGGTCGATTAGTTGGTTCGCTGGACTAACGATTTTGAAATTGGAGGGAAGTAATGGGTAGTTGTGAAGGTAGCAATGATTCCTTATTGCTGATTTGGAGGGTTTGTTCAAGGACTGTGAAGCTCTTGTTGAAATCCCACGATGCTCGTCCACTCTTGTTTGATATTGGCGGATGATACTGCCAATATAGTTCCCTTTGCAGCGATCACAAATAAAATCGTAGATAGTGGACGAAGCAAGTGGCTGGGGTGTTTTTTCTTTATGGTTGAGTAAGATTTGATACTATTGTTGTTGGTGAAGGCGAAATGGAATTTAATTTTGGGGTAAAGCAACAACAACAATAGTATCAAATCTTACCTCAACCATAAAGAAAAAACACCCCAGCCACTTACTTCGTCCACTATCTACGCTTTTAATTGTGTTCGCTGCAAAGGGAACTATATTGGCAGTACCATCCGCCAATATCAAACAAGAGTGGACGAGCATCGTGTGATTTCTACAAGAACTTCACAGCCCTTGAACAAACCCTCCAAATCAGCAATAAGGGATCATTGCCCCCTTCACAACCACCCATTACTTCCCTCCAATTTCAAAATCGTTAATTCAGCCAACCAACTAATCGACCTCCGCATACTTGAGTCCCTTTATATCCTCAGTATCCAGCCAACCCTCAACGACTACAGTTCCGCTTTCAATTTAAACATCGCCAAATAAACTCTCAAACTCAAAAGAAATCCATCATCACTCCGCCTGACTCCATCTTTCTAATATGGAATTTTTTTCAACAAACAACCATTCCCAATCTTCTGTGCAATTAGTCTCTCATTACGTTAACAATTTGGTAAGAACCCCCTCAAATCTGTTTCACCTTTTAACCATTTTATATTTCACTTATTGTCCATACTTTTATACTTTATATCATTTCATTTTTAACCTAATTTAATATATGATATATTGTAACCATACTATTAATTCTCGCTAATAATCGCGCCATTTTAATATATTGTTTGTTTTTGTTTATTATACTTATTTATTTCTGTTTGTTTTTAAACTTTTTAGCACTAATGATGGTGTAACAGGGTGCATGTTGTGATTTTTGGATGATCCGTTGGGTGGTTGGTTGTATGGTATGTGATACGTGACTGAATTTCATGCGTGCTTGGACTTTTGAATTTTGGTTGCTTGAAAGCGGACAGCTGGTCTTGAACTGGAAATTTTGGTAATTAAAGCGTGTAAAATTTAAAATAAACAAGTATTATCGAAGGTTTCCCTGTAAAGGAATTTTTTGTATTAGGAGACGGAGTTGGGAGCCAGATCTCGCAACTGCTTGTAAGCGCCCTGAATAAACCCCATTTTTTATAAGTGCCAGTGATTTAAGTATTAATATGTAGTTTAAGTTAAGTTAGTTTAGGTTGTTAAGTTTAGGTTAAGTTTAAGTTAAGTTTAGGTTAGGGTAATGATGACTTGTGTAGGCAGCCTGATTTGCTTTGTATATATTAATATATAGTTTTGTAATCTAATGTTTTACTGTTCCTGGCTGGGACGGCCTCGCGCTGTAAAGGGGACATATATATATTCGGTTGTGGAATCCTGGTCACGGTGACAGTTGGCATCCCCAGCTAAGTTTTTTTTTCCCATTTACTCAATTTGTTATACCGTTCGGTTTTGGTTTCATTGTATGTACTTTTCTTTTAATTTTTCATAATTTGATTTTGTTCTAGTTTTGAAAGCTTGATTTAATCATATTGTTTAGGATGGTTGAAGAAGGAGCATTAGGAGACATGACTGCGGATGAGAAGGGGCGGCAGTCGGTTAGATTGAAGGCAAGTGAGGGTTTAAATGAGTTTGATGGTGCGATGACTGCAATAGAGAGTTCTGTACAAGAATTGCTGAATGAAGAAGGAACTGAAGGTAAAGATGTGAAACTGAAAGCTTTCTTTGAGCGCATGCGTAAAATGGAGGAAGGGTATGTGAGTAAGAAATTGGTTGAAGTGGGACGGGTGCACTTGCCAAGGCGTTTGGAGAAGAAGGTTGCTTATTACTCTGAAAGCGACAAATCTGAGTATGATTGCGAAAGTCCTGGTGAATGGAAAGAGGTGCAAAGTAAAAGGAAAAGGAGACTGAGAAATAAGGCTAAGCGTGATTGTGAAAGTAAGTTTGGAAGAAGTGATAAAGGTGTTAAGTGTAGAAAGTACACAGTGGATGGAAGTTCTAGTTCAGATTTTTCGAATGAGGAGACTCCCTTGCCCAGAATGAACGTGTATTTGGAAGATTTTTATGCCATGAGAGATAAGGGTGTTTGTGCAGCGGATGCAGGGTGGATGGTGTTGATAGCAATTGAGAGTGAGAAACTATTAATGAAGAAAACTAAGTATGAACGTGAGCGTATTAAGGCTTCGAAGCCTTGGCCTTATGGTTTGGATCGTGTGCAAAAGGTAGAAGACTTTCTGGAAGACTTTGAGAGGTATGCAAGTGAGCAGTTTGGAAGTGATAAGAATAGATGGGCAGTGGAACTTAGAAATTTCTTGGATGGCCATGCGAGACGTGTGTATTTTAGTGTATATAAGCCGGGTGTTAAATATGAAACAGTTGTGTCTCGAATTAAAAGTTGGTGTAGTGAAGAACGACAGGATAGTAAAGTTGTAACTCAACGTGAATTTTGGACAGCAAGTATGAGAGAGAATGAAAAGCTGGGTGAATATGCGCTCCGGCTCCAAACACTGTATGAAGCAGCAGTGCCTGAGGGGGAGAGAGATAAACAGGCCTTGAAAGAACAATTCATGGCTACGATCCCTCCAGAGACGGCAAGGAGATTTAGAGCGCAAATGGGTCGAGATGTAGAAGGTAAAAAGCTAAGATGGAGAGATATAGTTTCATGGGCATTAGACGATGATGCTATAGGGGATATGATGTACAGGAAGCAGGAAGAGGTACTCCCGTTACCGGTATGGGCGTTTGCACAGGAAGGACAAGCTGGCGCTTCACGCTCGTATAGCCGTGTATTGCAACAGGATAGACTCCAACAAGGGATTACCAGTTCGGACAACCGCAGGTGGCTTACCAAGGCCAACCATCTGCTGCTAAGAATGTGCAAGCTAAGAGGGATTTGCAGTGCAAGTATTGTAAGAAAAGTGGACATGTTATGAAAGACTGCTGGAAAATGAAAGGTTTGTGTTTGTTGTGTGGTAGCCAGGGACACAGAGCTAGTATGTGTGATAAAAAGCGTGACGTAACGAGTGCTAGGGGTGAGAGTGGAGCTGAAAGAGTGGTCTTATGTTATGGGTGTAATGATCCAGGGCATCGTGCGATTAGTTGTCCGGTGATTGCTCAGATAAGACAAAGAAATCAGATTGGTAAGGGTAGAGAGACTATTGGTGAGCCTGGACAGATGGGAGCGAATAATGTGAGTGGAGCACAAGCAGAAAATTTAAATTAGGAAGCTCCGGTCTGGAGGGAACACGACCGGAGCGAGTGAATAATGAACGTGTGGGTGAAATGTACGAGTCGTGTGACGTTCCCCGCACGGAAATGTTAGAATGGGAACGAATTGTTAATAATTCTGACCTTGACCCAAATGCCAGTGAATGGACCGCGGATGTTCAGTGTGAGCAACGTAGTCCATTACCGCAGCGTGAAAAAAAGACGAAGGAGAGCGAATGGTGGAAAATACGATTGTGTACTTGGCTAATGAATGCGTAGGTTTGAAGAGTGGAAAACTGTGGAAGTACCAGTGGAACTGAATTGTACGGAAACTGAAGCGATGTTGGATTCAGGTGCGCAGTTTTGTCTCATTAGCAGGGATGTTGTTTCTCGTATGTCTAACTTTGAGATTGATGACAGTGTGCACATTAGGTTGAAAGGTATTGGAGAAGGAGATCGGTTGGTTGGGAAGGGTATGTTGACTGCGCAGGTGGTAATTCATGGTATTGATTTCGGTATGTGTGATTTTTATGTGGTAAATAACTCTCCATATGAGATCGTCCTGGGTAAAAACTTTTTGTTAGTAAGGGTTTAATAATTTATGCGAGGAAGAGATGTATAAAACGTACTGGCCCCAGTGGGGAAACAGACGAGTTGTATTTCAATAATGAACAGAACAGATGCGTTAGGGTAGTATCAAAGATACCAGTGTACGTTGCAGAGAGTGTAGTGTTAGATAAGAAAAATTGGAATTTGGTTAAAGTTAGGGTATCGTGCGATGTCGTTAAGGCTAGGAGGAAATGCGTGTCCTGTGTAAGGAATGAAGAAAATGTCTTGGTTTTAGATGAATTTGTAGATCCAGAGCTAAAGGTGAAAATTGAATTGTGGCCTGGGTTAATTGACTGGGATAGTGCGGAAAATAAAGTATTAGTTCAGTGTAATTCCTCGAAAGAAGTAAAACTAAAGGAGGGAATGAGACTAGGATTTGCATGTTCAATGGTATACGAGGATGAAGTTGTGGTGGTTGAGAATGATGAGACTAACGTGCATATAGGGACTTTGGTGCATAATGTAGTGTCTGGTGAAAATGAGGCGAGTGACTGGCGTAAAGAGGAAATGATGAAAGAGGTGCTATTGCCGGAGGGATTGAGTAAAGATGAGCGTGAAAAGTTGGAGCGAGTAATATGGAAGAACAAGGAGGTGTTGAGTAAGGGTGATAGTGATGTAAGACGTGCTGCTTTGACTTCACATAAGATAGAGTTGTACGATTATACGCCATTATGTCAACGTCCTAGAAGATTTGATCGGGAAACTAGTTTGGAGATAGAACGCCAGTGTAAAGAATTATGTATGCTTGATATAATTGAGCCTAGTAAGTCTGCATGGAGTTCACCTGTGGTGCCTGTGCGAAAGAAGGATGGGTCGGTTAGATTGTGTATTGATTATAGGAGAGTGAATGCGGTAACGAAAGATGATAAATTTCCTATGCCTAATTTGCAAGATTTGGTCTTTAGCATGCATGGTATGAAATATTTTACATCATTAGATCTCGTGCGTGGATATTATCAATGCCATTGGAGGAGAGCAGTCGGGATTTCACTGCATTTATAACTGAGCATGGGCAGTACCGGTTCAAGTCGGTTTCATTTGGGTTGAAAACAGCGCCTTCCGCCTTTCAAAGGGAAATGCAAAGAGTGTTAGATGGTTTTACATGGACGAAAGTTATTGTGTACCTTGATGACGTATTGATAATGGAGCGAAGTGTTGATGAGCATATAAAGTTACTAGAGCTGGTTTGCAAAGGTTTTGGATGCTGGTATGAAAATAAAGCCTGTTAAATGTAAGTGGATGAGTGAGGAAGTGCCCTTTTTAGGTCATATCGTGAGTAGTAAAGGACTGAGTAAAAAGCCTGAGTATGTACAGCAGGTGATTAATTTTGGAAGACCACTTGATGTGGGAGGGGTGAGAGAGTTTTTAGGGTTAGTAAATTTTCAACGAAAATTTATACCCCATTGTTCCGAAATAGCAGAACCTCTGTCTCGGTTAACTGCAGGTAAAAGGAAAGATAAAGTAGTTTGGACAGAAGAGCGTGTGAATGCGTTTGAGGTGAAAAAAGGCTATGTATGAGGATATTATGTTAACGTTTCCAGACTATTCTGAGAATGCTGATATGTTGGAGTTATTCGTGGATGCGTCAAGTGTCGGTGCGGGTGCGTGCTTGGTTCAAAAGCAGGAGGGTATAGACAGAGTTATCTCGTATGCATCTACTACATTTAATAGAGCGGAGCGAAGCTACTCAGTGATAGAACGTGAATTGGCGGCGATGAGGTGGGCAGCAAAATTCTTTAGACCATTCTTACTTCGGCGCAAATTTATATTGTATACTGATCATAGGCCGTTGATTTATTTGACTAGTATGAAAATGATTGACAGCAGGCTTGCACGTACGATGGATGATTTGAGCGAATATACTTTTGAAGTGCGATATATTGAAGGTAAGAGTAATGTATGTGCTGATGCGATGTCTCGACAGCAGAATCATTGGACTAGAGATGAATGGTGTGAGGTTGAATTGAGGAATGAGCTGCCAGAAGGTTTAGAAGTAATTAAGGAAGTGGCCGGTGGAACGCAGTCTATGTTTGAAAGTTTGAAGATAGTTTTGAACGAGCAACAGATTGAGGGAGTGCCTGAGAGTTTGCAAGAATTTAGAGAAAAAGTGGTGGATGAGCTGCTGAAGCATGCTAAATTGTACAAGTTGAATAAGGGTGGTAGGAGTTTGAAAGAATTGAAACACATGAAAGATGTCAGAGTAATGCCAGACATAAAAGTTTTACTTATGGTCAGTGATATGTTTAGAGTTAAGATTTGGGTGCATTTTATACCTGAATGTTCAGTTACGTACATTGGATTTCGTGTTAAAGGAGAGGAAGGGTTGAAAGAAGATGAGCGAGTTTAGGAAAGATGTAGAAATGGTAGGGCATGTAGATCAGAAGGAAGTAGAAATGAGTAAAAAGGATATGGAGAGAGGAGAATTGAAGGAAGATTTAATGCCATTAAATTTATTTATGAAAGAAGTTGGACATGAGCGAGAGAGAGAGTTGGAATTTTGTGACCATGAAGGTGGTCCAGTAGCATGGTCATGGATCACTGTAGATAGATACAAGTTTTGTGCGTTTCTGGACATGGGAGCTGTAGTATGTTTAGTGAGAGAGTGTGATTAAGTATTTGTGTGATAAAGGGGTAGAAGGAAAACTTGAAGAAGTGTGTGCCAGTTTACAAGGGCTTGGTGCGAAATTCAATGTGTCAAGACTGGTGAAACTTAAAGTTAAGAATGCGTGTGGCGAGTATGAGTTTCCTTTTGCGATTGTGAAGGATACTATTATACCAGTATGTTTTTTACTGGGTATCAACTACTTGGAGAGGGCTGATACAGTATTAGATTTCAGAAACGTTACAGTTAATTATGGAAATGAATCGGCAATTAACATCTGGAGTGTTCATTTGGAATATAATGAGAAGGAAACACTGCGTTGGTTATGGGAGAACTTTTTACCTTTGAATGAAGTTGATAATTTGCAAAGTAAGGTAAAAGTTTTAAATGAAATTCGAAAAAGGGTTCTGAGTGGAGAAGAAATGGACTGTAATAATAAAAAATTTAAAGAGTATGTGTCCCATAGACCACATCTGAGTGTAATTCAAAATGTTTTGGTGAGGTGGGATGAGAAAAAGAAAATGTGGGCTGCAGTAGTGGATTTTCAATTGCTAGTACATATAGTTGTGACTTTTCATGTGTGTCTCGCGCATGTTGGAAGGGACAAATTGTGTGATTTAGTGGGCAGGTGTATATATGGCATCCGAGGTTAAGTATGGTAGTTCGGGTTGTATGTAGGACATGTGAGCAATGCCAGAAGATGAAAGTGGGACATATGGTGACGTTTCCTCCAACTTTAAAAGTGATAACAAGAAGGTCAAATGAACTTGTGGCTGTGGATGTGGTTGCATTGCCGAAGACGTTTAGTGGGTATATTGGTTGTTTGGTTTGTGTTGACCATTTCAGCAAGTTCGTACATGTGCAACCAGTTCGGAATAAGGGTGCTCAGTCGGTGTCTGATTCTTTTGAACGAATGTTGAATTCAATGTTGAAGGTACCGGTGCGAGTCTTGAGTGATAATGGCCCTGAATTTCGGTCAAGTATGTTTGGAGATATGTTGAGTAAGTACGGAATACAGCATGTATACTCTAGTCCCTATAAACCTGCGTGTAATGGAGCGGTTGAGCGGGTGAATAGGACTATGACAGAGTTTTTGAGAAATTTGTGTGGGACGAGTGGTAAATGGGATGATGGGTTGACAAAGGCGGTAATGCTTTATAATCAGACTGTACATTCGCAGACTGGTAAGCCACCTGCACAGAAATTAGCAGAGGTCACCCTGGGACGAGGCGAGCTGTTACCTATTCCCTTTGATGAACAATTGACTTGGCGTGAAGGTCACCCTAACTTCATCCCCTATGGAATAGGCGTGAAGGTTCTTAGGAAGTTAATTATTACAGATAGAACTTTGAAAATAAAAATAAGTGAGAGATATGTGGGTCCATACTCGGTTAAAAAAGTTATGGAAGGGGGAGTTTCGTATGTTGTACAAAATGAAAGTGAATGTTTGAGGGTGCATCATACACACCTGAAACTATTCGGGGAACCGCCAAAGTATTTGGAAGAGTACTTCGAGCGACAACGTATGATAAAAGAGTTGGGAAATTGTGTAGATGAATATGAGGGAGTGATAGAAAGATGGTTGGTGGAACCCGTTAGTAATGTGGAGAGTATCAATGTGGAGAGAGCAAGATTAGAGGAGTCACGACCTGAATTGAAGGACAATGAAAATTCTCACTTTGTGAGGATTACACGTAGATGCAACTGGGAAGAGTCGTTTGAAAGCGAGACTCGAGTAAATAGAGTTAATAAAAGAAGGTATAAGAGAAGATTGTTGGGTAACACAAGTTGCAAGAAAGGTTTTGAAAGGAGTATGACAGGGCTGAATCGTGTGCTGAAGTGGAAAAGGGATGTGTCGGTACAAACGTAAGACACCTTAGAATGTTTCTGTAATGTGAGACGAGCTGAGTTGATCGATGCGGCTGTACAAACCGAAATAGTTTTAGATGAAGCTTGTAAGGAAGTGAATGGGTGCGAGAAAGATCCAGTAGAGGATGAGGATGTTGAAGAAATGACATAGGATAATTCGGTTATTGCGAGTAGCTCTTATTTGTGGCAAGGGACCATCATGAATGAAAAATGGAGTCAGAAAAGAGGGTAAGGCATTCCTCTATGAATAGTTTTAATGGCGAACAGTTTGGTAGCAATGAGGTGGATATGTACGAGTTAGAGGATTCGGTGTTTGAGGGAGATGATTTGGGTGACGAGTGCTGCAGAGGCAGGATAAATGTTTGAATATTAGGGGGGTTAGTTGTGTGGTTCCAATAAATAGATTGTCCATTAGCGGGAAAATACGCTTTGAGGAAATTGAAGGTTATGCGTGTACTGCCAGTTGAATGAGCATCAATGTGAGTCAGTCAGAGAGAGGAGTTAGCGAGAATGTGGGTCATGAATTAGAAAGGATCAAGTGTGTTAGAACAGAGCGTGAACAGACTGAAAGTGCAGTGTGTAGTGAAAAGCTGGAGCCGAAATCAGGCCCTAGAACTCGTTCTAAGGGTACTGTGCCGGAAATTTCAAATGTACAAGTCCATACAATTGAGTATAAGGTTAGACATAATATAAATGTCTAAGTTTTGTAGCATTTTTTTTTATATTATCGAAATTATATTTGGATTATTTTTACTCTCTAATTAAACTTGTATATAAACTTGTATATAAACTTGTATATAAACTTGTATATGAAAAATAGACTCCTGTATCTAAATTTGAATGTCAGAGACAATAAGAATTTGTAATTTATGGAGAAAATAGCATTAACTATTTGTTTTATAGGGTAATCTTATTTAGTATTGGCAGTAATTACTCGTAAATTAAGGTACGGCTGTTTCTTTTTAGAACCTTAAAATAGCTAATGACTAAGAATGTAATAAGGAATAGGTATGTTTTTTTCATTGAAATTAGGGCACTGGCACGGTTATACAGGGTGGGGCACGGGAACCAAGTGTTTTTGGAATAATCAGGAAAATGATATTTATTTTTGTAAAGAAAATATATTGGTAGAACAACATTCGTAAGAACATAGCATTTCATGTCATAATAATCATGTACCGAAAATTATATCTGGCATATGATGTTCTTGGCCGTCGACGCATTGTTGAAGGCGTTTACGAAAATTGGCCTCCACTCTTCCCAGCAGGTCTCTGTTGATTTGGATGATTTGTTGACGGATCGCTTCCTTCAATGCATCTAATGTACGGGGCTTGTCCTCGTAGACACGTGACTTGAGGTACCCCCATAGAAAGAAGTCACATGTGGACAAGTCAGGGGACCGAGGGGGCCATGCAATGTCACCAAATCTCGAAATGAGATGGTTGGGAAACAGGGGGCGAAGAACAGCCATTGACGCTCTGGCGGTGTGTGGCGTGGCCCCATCTTGCTGAAACCACAAATGTCGACGAGCAATACGCCTTCTTCGTAACTCAGGGATGAAAAAGGTGTTCACCATCTCAATGTAACGCCCAGATGTTATGGTAACGGTAACCCCATTTTGTTCGAAGAAATAGGGACCGATGACGCCAAACTTTCCCACCGCGCACCAAACTGTAACCTTAGGCTATGCAGCGGTTTTTCATGGAGTTGTCGCGGATTTTCAGCAGCCCAATACCGACAGTTTTGATTGTTGACGGCCCCATTAAGGTGGAAATGGGCTTCATCACTCATTACCACCATCATGTTTTCATTCTGCTCATAAAGTGCAAGCATTTCCTGTGCAAAATTCAGTCGTTGGGGGCAATCGTTTACATTCAATTCCTGCACCATCGCTAACTTGTATGGGTGAAAATGTAATTCTTCATGCAAAATCCGTCTAACAGTACGATTGCTGATTCCGAGTGCAGCTGAATGTCTCCGAGCAGAGCGGCCTGGGCTTTGCAACATCGCTTGTCTGACCCTTTCAACGTTCTCTGGAGTACGCACAGTGCGTTGCGGCCCCTTCGGTTTTGTTTTCATTATTGAGCCTCCTGTTCGAAGATTGTTAACCCAACGTAAGATTGTGTCACGAGCGGGAACAGAGTCATTTCGATGAATGTTGAATCTGCGGCGAAACGCACGCTGAACTGCTGTCACTGACTCGCCACTCCTAACAAAATGATCATACGCGAACATGCGGTGTTCTAACGTCCACTGCTCCATGATGGCACCTGAAAGATAAAGGTGAGTGTTAGTTAAAGTTAAATGCTATGAACCCAGCAATGGAATGCTACCTACCGCACGCCCCTCCCATTCCTAATGGCCGATTACTAGCTATTCAAAAAACACTTGATTCCCGTGCCCCACCCTGTATATGTGTTAGAAACGTCATAAAGGGGGGGGGGTATCCAGAGAGAGAATTATGAATCGATTAACGGACCCAGAGATAACTAACTACCACCCATACGCCTGCGCCATTTCTGGATGGACTGCTGGTGTACAGGATCAGTGTCAGTGAATGTTCATGCAGAACTAATTACCAGCTTACACGGTTACGCCGTTTCTGGATGAACTGCTGGTGAACAGGATCAATGCCAGTGAATGTTCATGCAGAACTACTTTACTTGCCAGTTTGCACGGTTGCGCCATTTCTGGATCTACAGAAGATCTACAGAAGCTAAGGCTAACAAAGACCCTAAGATCCACTCTAAGGTTAGCCCGAGAGAAAGGAAAGAGTAGGGGGTTAAGAGAAGAGAAGAGAATAAGGGGTTAAGTAAGGAGCAACACCTATCACTCGTGGGTTAACATTCATTCAGAAAAAGAGGAAAAAAAGTCTCACCATCATCATCCGCCGGCCACTGCCGACAAGTCAGAAAAGTAGTCGGAGAAAATAGGAGAGGGGTGAAAGATGAAAAGAAGTAAAATAAGAACGCTTACAAACCATGCAAACACAGTCTTAACTCACTGTCATACCATGCAAACTACAAACATGCAGGAAAGAGTTAGAGACATGCAAAGTAAGAAGAAAAAAAAAAAGTAGGTAAAGTTAAACAAAAAGTGGATTGCTTGGTGAACAGGATCAGCGGTAATGAATGTTCATGGACACAATTTCGTGTTTCTCATCGTATGAAGATGAAGAGCAGCTGCCTGGCAAAGAAACGGCTGGCTGCATGTAACTGCTTCGCTGTTTTTTCTGTTATCCTAAGTTTTATTAATTTAAAAAAAGGTGAATGGCTAAAAGTGTATAGAAAAGTTTTTTCTGAAAATGTTTGGGTCCTTGTTTTTGTTCAACAATTGAATTTATTTTATATTTGTCATTATAACTTTATTTGTTTGTATATACTGCGGGTTTGGGGTAGCATATTTGTATCGGTATTTACTACTCGTGTATCTCATTAATTAGGGCATAGGGAGAGTGTTTACTTGTAAATATGCATATAATTGGGTATGTTCTTCTGTATCAGTGTAATTACGCATATTGATGGTGTAGGTATAATATATGTACAGGCTTATTAATATTGGTAAGCTAATAGTTTTGTATAGGTAAATTGAGTATTCTGTATTAATTTTTCTCTTTTTGTATTTAAAGAACTTGCAATATTTTATTAGGGAAACCAGTCTGTCTGTCTCTCATGTGTGTGTGTGTGTGTGTGTGTGTGCATGTGTGTGTGTGTGTGTGTATGTGTGTGTGTGTGCTACAGAATGTATGGTTAGAATGAAATTTTATTTCATTCTTAGGGTGGGGAAGTGTAACAGGGTGCATGTTGTGATTTTTGGATGATCCTTTGGATGGTTGGTTGTATGGTATGTGATACGTGGCTGAATTTCGTGCGTGCTTGGACTTTTGAATTTTGGTTGCTTGAAAGCGGACAGCTGGTCTTGAACTGGGAATTTTGGTGATTAAAGCGTGTAAAATTTAAAATAAACAAGTATTTATCGAAGGTTTCCCTGTAAAGGAATTTTTTGTATTAGGAGACGGAGTTGGGAGCCAGATCTCGCAACTGCTTGTAAGCACCCTGAATAAACCCCATTCTTTATAAGTGCCACTGATTTAAGTATTAAATATCGTAGGTTTAAGTTAAGTTAGGTTTAGGTTAAGTTAAGTTTAGGTTAAGTTTAAGTTAAGTTTAGGTTAGGGTAATGATGACTTGTGTAGGCAGCCTGATTTGCTTTGTATATATTAATATATAGTTTTGTAATCTAATGTTTTACTGTTCCTGGCTGGGACTGCCTCGCGCTGTAAAGGGGACATATATATATTCGTTTGTGGAATCCTGGTCACGGTAACAATGGAAATTGAACTTTTCCGAAACGTCTGTAAATAAATATGTACCATCTTTTCATCCTCCTATTCCTCACTCTATATATATATATAAAGAATCAAGGATTAAGGTATCCAAAGGGTACGATATTATAGGTACCAGGCACCTGGTAACGTTTCCTATAGGTGTTACGGCATACCTTCGTGCCCCTAAGTTCCTTCACACACCCCAGTTTCTGCTCCCGAAAATTGTGGGTCTCCACAGTCAGTTGGGGTGGATGGTTGCCCTCATCCTCCAAGCAAACTAGATACTTCAACGAGTCAAAGTTAACAATCCGTCGGTTCGCATGGTTAAGCGTGATACCCTTAGCCTTCACGATATATTTCATATCCTCCCCCACCCTCACCCGAACCCAGTGGTGGGATTAAAAAATTTTAAGAACCGGTTCGCCCTCCCCTCACCTTACCCCCTTCTCCTCTCCCTTCCGTGACAGAAATGAAAACAAAAAAATATTTTTATAAAAATTCTTTATTTAATTCCCTTTTAAATATTTCCAAATCGCCACTTAATTATCATTGTAGTCTTTATTTCTTCCTTTTTTAATCCTATTTTCAGCGGCTGTGTGGTTATTTCTCAGCCACGTTTGAACTGATGGAGTGGGGTCCCAGGAATCGAATGGAAGGCCAATCAAATTAATTGCCATCAAATTTGACACATTTTGAACTGTAAGACGGTTTCTTTTATCTGAATATATAATATTCATAGTTGAAAACCCTCTTTTTGCCTCCGCAGAACTAACGGCAACAGTATTGAGGATATTTTTAGCCTTTTGTATAGTGGTAGGAATCTCATGATTATGGCGAATTTTTAAAACATTTTCCAAATAGTCGCGGAAATCATTGATGTTGATTTCATAATTAAAGATTTCATTGAATTCACACAATTTCTCTTCGGCGGCTTTCCAAGGGACAACAACTTCATCGATATTCTAAGAATCTGGCTCAAGTATGTTCACTAGTTCAAGAATTCTATTACCACTATTTTGTGCATTATTTCTTGTTTTTAAATGATCACAGTCCATCAACCTAGTTTTCATATGTTTGATGATTTCATCCAGTAGTTTCTCACGAGGAAGGTTTCTATAGATTTGATTTTCTATAAATCATTATTTTTAAAGGCGTCGGACTTTTTGGTTTCATTAATTTTCTTTTCGAAGGTTCCTTGATTTTCTTTAAGCATTTCAAAAGCCAAAATTGGTCTTTTTATTAGTTTTTCAGCTCTTGCGATGTTTATATTTCTGGTTTGAAGGGCGTTGGAAAGTAGTGATATTTCTTGTAGTATATCAATCATTAATGCTAAATCGTCTAAGAAGAATTTGTTGCGAAGACGGGTAGCCATTCCTGAATATTTTTCGTTTGAAGAAAAATATTTCTATAAAGTTGGATAAGCACGCTATACAGCAAGTGTTGATCTTAAGCTGCAAGCAGCCCATCTTGGCCCCAAAACTATACCAATCTTTATAATTTCTAGTCCAAGTGCTTCCGAAATGTTGAAAAGTTCCGTTTGATTTTTGTTTGATTCGTGAAAAATCGTGTAGATTTTATCTATGAACATTTTGAAATGATTCACTCGTTTTATTTCAGCGATAGAATCATCTAAAACTACAGAATCGACACGACCATTACACCCTTCAATACAGACCAGACCACCAAGATCAGCAAAAACATTAAGAATCTAACATACACCTTAAACACTTGGGCCCACAGGGAATACTAGCTCTCACAAACATCAGCACATATTCATACCAACACTGTATTATCCATGACATATGGAAATAAGGTACAATTATTACACTACTCAAACCAAACAAAAATTGAACAAAACCAGCTTCCTATAGACCCATTACTTTACTATGCACACCTTCCAAAGTAACAGAAAGACTAATCTTACAAATCAACAACCCACACATACCACTATCGCCTACTCAACATGGATTCAGACCTCACCACTCAACCACGACATTACTCACTAACCTCACGCAGCACATCATGGATGGCAGCAACTCCAGACAACCAGCTCAACGTACACTATTAACAACAACAGACATTAGTAAAGCATTTGATGCTATCCAACGCTTCCCTCTCATAAACAAAATACTCAACACAAACATGCACAATAACACCAAAAGGTGGCTGAGCAACTATCTTTCAGGAAGATACTCACATGTCACATTTAATGGCAAGTCATCCAAAAACAAGCTTTTTCCGAACGGGGTCCCTCAAGGATCTGTTCTCTCACAACACTGTTCAACTTATACATGCATGACATTCCAACCCCAATAGATAAGAAGTTTACCTTATGTAGTAATGCCAAGTTAAGAATATTAATTAATGTTTAATATAAATTTACTAAAAATTGTACGATAAAGCATGTTTGTTAGTTTTAAATTGTTTAAAATGGGTACAGTTGGCAGTACTGAAGGGAGCCCAAAGGAGCGGACTGTATACCCATAATACTCAGTCTTGAAGCAGCGCGTTACGTGATAGGTTGACGAAATGTAACGTAGAGTTAATTTAGTGAGTGTCCCTCTCCGACCTAAATTATTATATAGAAATGTCATACTCGCATACCCCTAATTAACTAAACCATTTTCGAAATTAATAAAACGTAATAAGTGTTAATAAAGAGTATCAATATACCTCCCCCTCCCCCCTTCGTTTTGTAACGGTTTCGGTCTAGGCGCGCTACCATGATATATATACGATACGGCAAAAAGAGTGTAGAGAAACAAAGTGATAAATGAAAGAAAGAGCCGATAGAGAATAAATAGAGAATTAATAAAGTAGAAAGAAGAGTAAATAATGAAGATAATAAATAATAAAACTTATTCACTACATCTGGTGGCGAGCGGTGATCTTACATCATATTTTGTGAAGCTTACCCACGTGTTAGTATTTCGATTAAAATTCTTAAAACCCGGTATAATAACCAATAGCGTTAATGAATATTTTATTTCGATTATTAAAATATCTAAATGCAAAGTTTACCCCGTTTGCAGGCAAATTTCGATTTTCATGCCTTAAATTTTAATTGTAAATATAAATACAAGATGGCGCGTCGCCTTCGCATCCTGATAGCGTCCCTGACAAACTTCGCGCCTAAGAATTTAATTTGTTTCGTCCAGTTCCGTTGCTTTTCGTTTGTCCGACTCAATATTGCGAGTCATTATTACGTTAAAATTTCGTTCATTTTGGTCGGAGAGGATATAGTTTGAAAATTATCGTGCTGCCTGGAGACTCAATTTTTTTTTCATCTCTGCCTCTTTCAGCTTACCTTTTTACTTTGTTTAAAATTTTTGAAATTAGTAGTAATTGTGATATAATAGCGATTAATATAGAAAAAATCTGTACGTAAGTAAATTGTTAGTTTAAATACAGTGATACACGTTTTATATGGTCTTTAAAAATGTTTTAGCGAAAATTTGTACCGATTCAAAAACATTTCATGAACATGAGAAATTTTCTGGGTTTCATTAGCAGATTTTTTATTATATTTCGATTGCCTGTATATAATAATAGGATTATTTTGTTTATATAGATTTACGGGCTTTTTGCTCCGCTCGCTTCGCGCTATATAGGTTAAGTTACAGTAATTGACAGTCGAAAGGTAATCTTAAACATATTAAATTTGTCAGATTATAAGTCGCCGTATAGGATTGTGTTAAATTTCAAAATAAGTAGAATTCGTTTAACTGAAATAGAGAAATTGTGTTGTGAAATTTTTTATAAGTTTTTTTGGATTTTTTATATACTCATTAATTATATACTTACTTATTAACTAATACGTATTTATTAGTTATATATATAATTACATATATTTATATACCCATAAACTTTGGTAGGTAAGCTGATTATTTTTTTTCTCCTCTCTCTTCCTTTCGGTCATTTCACGACAATTCCGACATATTTGGTAAAATGGCTATTGTATCGTACTTAAGAAGAATTTCTTGTAGGCCTATCGTAAAATATTGTTCGGAGATTAACCGTTATTACGGTATGTCTATTGAGTAGTAAATTTTTAGTTATTTAACAAAATTTTAATTGGTTTAACATAAATAAGCATAGGATTTTTCTTTAATAAGCACAAACGTTATGCGTAGAATTCTAAATTGTGCTTTTCACGCATAACATTGAATTTATTAAATATAGGCCTAAAAGTGCAGCAGTAAATTTTATTTTTATTTTGGCGGCCAATGTGAGTTACGGTACACATTTTACTAAATCTGGATATTATAATTTTTTTGAATTACAAAAATTTGTGTAGAAAAATCTTTTCATATATTGTTTACGTTTTGTAAATTCATTCAATAATCAATTTTATTGGTACAGGTAGGCCGATTTTTATTTTTCTTTCCAGTTCAATGACAATGGTAAAATTTTTAGTTCAAATTTAGATTGTATTCTAAAAAGGATGTTTTAATTTGATATTTTAATTTGGAATTAGAAATGAAAAATGTCCTTTTTTTTTTAGTTCGAGCGTTTGCATGGAAAATATTACGAAATTATGTTAGGATATAATGCAGTTTCATTCGGTTAGGGATATTTGTATAGAGGTTCGCTTACAAACAAAGCGACCGCTCTTAATTGTGTAATGTGTTGTTTTTGTTTACAGTGGGTGCGTGTATTTTTTTAGTACATATGATCTATTCTTATTTAGTATAACTATGCAAATTTGTAGTTTCACTTGGAAACGATAAATTACTGAGATTTTTGTGATTTGCAAACCATACTGGGGTTTCTGTTGAAGGAGAGAGTTGTATCTCAGATGTAATTTGCGAATTGCGAGTTCAATTCATATGAAATTTGACGTTTCAAGTTGGAATTACTGTATTAAAATAATTTTTGGTAGTAATATTTAAATTTTTTTACTTTTTAATAACTGTTTAGAAAATTATTATTGTTTAAACCTTCAGTCGGAGTTAACTAATGCATTTGAAACATTGACTCAAGTGTACACTCGGAAATGGAGCCTTATAGATAGCCAGTAACGTTTTTGTGGCGTCTTTGTGTGCTCCTCCTCAAAGCAAGAGGGTTCATGATTGTCAGAGAATGGATGACATGAAGTTTCTGGGGTTCATTTTTGTCTTTTGTATTTAGAGGTATTGAGGTGATTTCTGACGATAGTTTGAACAATAATAATTCTTAAATTATACTAACAGTTACTATGTATGGGCGCTTTTATATTTATACTGTACAATTTTGTTTAGCGTTTTATGACTTTTTTTTATCTTCTCTGCTGTAACTGCCATAAGTGACCTTATTGGTAGCTAGATTTGATTAAGTTTTTGCGAAATTTTTTATATATTTTTCCGTGAATTTGGCCAGAGCAAATGTGTAGTTATTGTTTCGAAGTGAACTGTCAAGAAAATTCGATAAATTAAAAATGAAATGATAAGCAGTACAGAAACGCTTCGAATAAACTTTTTTTTTTCAAAATTGCAAAGGCTCAGCTTGGGTCAACCAAGTTGAATCCGAGTTCCATCAAGTGAGTTTAGTCGACCGGATAGGTGATCGATCACCAATGAGAGAGAGAGAAGAGAAACCAGAATGCGCATGGACTTGGCGCAGGATGGTTTCGGAAGAGAAGAGACAGAAGAGAGGAACCGAATGCGCATGCAGTTGGCGCAGGACAGTTTCGGAAGAGAAGGGAAACTTCGTGTGCAGGGTCTTGGCACACGAAAGTTTCGATCGAAGATGGTCTACTGGTATTTTTCGGGCAGTAGCTGGTCACGTTGCTCGAATGCTTCGCTAAATATGTGTCACAGCGCGCGGTAGACAAGCCACGAGAGCTTGAACGAGTGCCTACGACTGTACTGTCCATACAGACATACAGTAGGTTCGTTGGGAAACGGCCTACGGCGGAGTCATCGTTTAATTGTTGCCAGTAGAAGAGTCTTTCAGCTGGACGTAGGAAGAGCAGCGTTCACCGACAAAAGTGGAGATGAGACAAGGCGAGTTTCTTCATCGACTTCTAGAATTGCAAATTCCGTCCAATTCCAGCGCGTGGTCCCGCTTTCAGATATCTCCCCCCCCGTGATCCTTTTAGAATTGGACGTCTCTTGGTTTTTTTTTCGCCATTGGAGAGAGAGCGGAACCATTATAGCGTGCTGCCCTGTTGCATATTGATTGATGCAATCCCTTGCATTCTAGCGAAGTGAGCAGGAGAGCTGCGATTGAAAATTGAAATCCGTTGTCAGCGTGCGGAGTGTCATCTCAACAACGTCCAGCAAATTGATGTACTGATTATGATGTAATGAATTTATAAGTGAAAAGGGTGCGATTATTGCCCATATTTGTTGTGTTTTCGTGAAATAGTATGTGCGCTCTTGGTCAGTATTTTATGTAAACTTTTTCTTATTTTTTCTATGTTGCCCTGATAGTAACTGTATAACTATACAAATAATTGTTTCGAATGTAAAGCGATCGTTGATGAGAAATCGCTGGAATAGATTGTGAACTTGAGATTTGTGTGGCCACTGTAAGAAAATTTTCCGTTATTTTTTTTGGCATGTATAGATTAGTTACAGGTTGTAATTTAATTATTAGAGTGAAATGTTATTTTATGCAAATGTGAAAAATTATAAAGTTTTCGGTTTTTATAATATGATACAATATATGTATGGGAATTGTCATTCTATTATTTCTTGTCTATTTCTATCTCTCTGAATTGTTAAAGAAAAAAAAAAAAAAAATTGCAAAATATGTAAGTTTGTTGAATAAATTTATTGAAATTTGTTAAACGATATTAATAAGTTTTCTAATGAAAAACTTATTTTCAAGGGGGTGATGCGAGTGTAGTAATGCCAAGTTAAGAATATTAATTAATGTTTAATATAAATTGACTAAAAATTGTACGATAAAGCATGTTTGTTAGTTTTAAATTGTTTAAAATGGGTACAGTTGGCAGTACTGAAGGGAGCCCAAAGGAGCGGACTGTATACCCATAATACTCAGTCTTGAAGCAGCGCGTTACGTGATAGGTTGACGAAATGTAACGTAGAGTTAATTTAGTGAGTGTCCCTCTCCGACCTAAATTATTATATAGAAATGTCATACTCGCATACCCCTAATTAACTAAACCATTTTCGAAATTAATAAAACGTAATAAGTGTTAATAAAGAGTATCAATATACCTCCCCCTCCCCCCTTCGTTTTGTAACGGTTTCGGTCTAGGCGCGCTACCATGATATATATACGATACGGCGAAAAGAGTGTAGAGAAACAAAGTGATAAATGAAAGAAAGAGCCGATAGAGAATAAATAGAGAAATAATAAAGTAGAAAGAAGCGTAAATAATGAAGAGAAAGTAAATAATAAAACCTAATCACTACACTTATTATCATATGCAGATGACATCACTCTAACATCCACCCACAACAACATCGACACCGCTACAAATAACCAACAAACATACATAAACAGTATACAAGACTGGCTCACACACAATAGAGTCAAAGTAGCGCCCACAAAAGCAACACAAAAGAACACCAGATAATTCCACAGCTTACACTAAACAACATCAACATTCCACACACTCACAGGACCAAAATACTTGGTCATTATCTTTTGCAAACCACATTCAGGACATTAAAAACAAATGCATGTCAAGACTTAACACTCTTAGGGTACTAACAGGCACAAACTTTGGACACCAGCAGGAAACAACATCACTCATATACAAACAATAAATTCGCTCAGTTATGGACTATGCTAGCCCATGCTGGGCACCCATTATCTCAAACACACACATAAACACCTTACAGACAATACAAAACAACGCACTTCGTATCATTACAGGATGCACTCAAACAACACCAATAGAACACCTGCACACAGAAACAAAAATACTGAAAGTTAGGGAACATTTAGACATGAGGGGGAACACACTTCATGGCAGCAGCGACAACTAACCCACAACACCCTTGCCACTACATGTAGAATCATGCACCGACACCTCGCACCATTAAGGTAACACCAGAGAGACATTATAACCAAATACTCCATTCCATACCACGCCCCACAGACATCACACAGTACAGAAAACACACACACACACACACACCTAAGCCACAAAGCAGTGACACGACTCGGTCCGAATGCGGTCCTAGGTGCGAAGCCGCCACCCATTAACAGGTCAGAGATCAGCCTGAGCAGATCGGATCGAGTTAACTCAGCACGATTCCGATGTGGACATCACCCCAACTTACAGACATATAAACACAGACTAGATAACTCCAGAGACGACACCTGCCACCTGTGCCAGGACACACCACAAACAATTGAACAGATTATGACAGACTGTACCGCTCTAGCACAACATAGAACACAACACATCACTAGTGCGCTGAACCTCTGGTCCACTCCGGAGAGGGCGATCGGTTACCTACGTGCCGCCGGCTTGCTCGATCAGAGTGGGCTGATTGGCTAAACAACAACAACACCACCTAAAACAAGTTGCAGGCGGTGATTCAAACAATGCCAGATGACGATGTCAGGAAAATCTTGCATAAGTCTAGCACTCATTCCTGATTTGCGACCAAGCATCACACTTGCATCATCAGAACAAAATGCGACCAAATTATTTTTCAAATATCCAATATTAAATCCAACTGCGTGTAAACTTGTTGACAAATTTGTGTGTATTGTTTCAGCATCCTGTGCTTTCAGCTCAACCAAATCGAGGAAAATTGTTGGCGAACTATCAGAATCTTCTACTTTTAAAAATTTACACTGAGTAACAAAATTTGAAAAATTTTCTGTTTATTGTGATTTTTCTGTCGTTTCTTAATGATTTCGGGGAGCTGATTCCAAAATTGATATTGGTTTTGCTCTATCATCAACTGTTTCGAAAATATAGGTTATCACACTTTTCATATGGCAAAGTATATAAAGAAGGCTAACATAAATATTTTCTGAAAATAAAAACACTATTGGAAATTAATGTTTATTGAGCCAAAATTGTTTGACAAACCCAAAATGGTGCAAAGGATATAATATATATCATGAGGAGAACCGATAAGAGAATAACAAGCCTCGTTATGCAGGGTGCGTTCCTTAAAAATGCACTGAAGAACGCGACTTCCGCGTATGAACATTCTTATCCTTTCTGATCAGCGACCATACGTAGTCTCCCATCATGGAAGCATCCCAATGGCCATGGTACCTTTTCTCCATCGTTTGAATATCTCGATGGAATCTTTCGCCATGTTCTTCACTCACATCGCCCAGGTTATCACGAAAAATGTCTAGATGTGAATGCAGATAGTGTAATTTTAAAGACATACGGCACCCCATTTTGCCATAGCACTTAATGAAGTTTGACACTAACCCCTTATAGTTTGGTGCTTTATGGTTGCCTAAAAACCCACGAACCACATCACGGAAAGCACACCAAGTCTCTTTTTCGATCGGAGTCATCTTGGTTTGAAGGTTCTTTGAATTCAACGGCGCCTTGACTTGTGGTCCTACAAAGATGCCAGCCTTGACTTTGGCCTCAGAGAGTTTAGGGAACATGACCCGAATCTGTTGGAAAACTTCCCCTCCAAAATCTAACGCAGTTACAAACTGCTTAATTAGACCCAACTTAATATGGAGATGTGGTAGCAGAACTCTGTCAGGCTTCACAAGAGGTTCCCTGAGTACATTGTACTTTCCTGGTTGCAGTCCTTCACGTGGAGGCCACTGAACTGTTTTATAGTGCTCAGTTGAAGCCCTGCTCTCCCACAGGCAAAGAAAACATGAATATTTAGTAAACCCTCCTTGTAAACCTAACAGAAAACCAATCATTTTGAAATCACCACACACGTCCCAGTTATATTGTTCATACCTAATTTGAGTGAGCAGTTGTTTGACATTTTCATAGTCCTCTTTCGTTTGAACAGAATGTGCAACTGGTATAGATGGATATTTGTTCTCATTGTGGAGTAGAACAGCTTTTAAACTCCGAGTTGAACTGTCAATAAACAGGCGCCACTCTGAGGGTATATGTGTTAACCCAATAGCTGTGAATAGACCATTAACCTCGCTGCAATAACAGAGAGAGCCATTGACATCGTAGAGCCTTGCAAACTCTTCATGCCGCTTTCGGTATACAGTGCTCTTGCAGTCTTCTCCAAGCAAATTCCACTCTTTGAGTCTGGAGGTCAGAAGCTCAGACCCTGATTTCGTCAGACCCAAATCTCTAATTAAGTCGTCTAATTCCCTCTGATTTGGAAAGTGAGGGTTTGTACTGAAAGTTACTGTATATTCTTCATCATGACTGTCCTCACCAGCCGACATCTCAGATGAGCTAGCTGCATCCTCATTTTCAACCTGCAAAGCAAAGAAACAAGATATAGGCATAGCTATATATGTAGAAGAGCATCAGCACTAAGAAAAATCGACACATAATGACCCACAGCCTGTAAATACAGAAGGTAAAGTAATGGATAGATACCTGTTCTGGTGGACGTGGTATTGGAAGACCTTCGCCATGTGGTACAGGAGCTATGGACGACGCTATGCTTGGATACTGAAGAGTCTGCCTTCCTTTAACTTTCCTGTACTTAGAAACATCTACCATGCAGTAGTAGCAATCGTCGTGGTGGCTCTTTGGTTCTCTCCTTTTTCTGGGTACCGCAAAGGGCATTGCCTTGCGTACTCCCCGCAGCCACCCTTCAAGTGTGGAGCGGCAGCTTCCACAGATCACATGGGGTGCCCAGGGCTTATCTTGGTCACCCATAGGCACACCAAAATAGAGCCCATACGCGATTCAGAACTTGGTGCCTTTCACAATCTTGTGCGATACTTGCTTGGGGCCTATGTAATACCCACAAACGTAACAGAATATATCCGGCGAGTGTTTACAAGCTCTAGTTGCCATTCTCTTTACCAAACTGTACTACATTAATCATAACATGCAGATATAGAGAGAAGAGTTATTAAATCTGCAACAGATTACAGATTCCAGAAAAAAGATGTATTCACAACACTGAAATAATGTTCACAATAAAAAAGGATCGATAACACTCAAATCGTCAGCACAGAGAAGCACAGAAACACAGTACCTCAGTGCTGGTAACCATCAGACAAACAACCTGCTTTCTTTGTGTGCTCACACTTACTGACTTCTCAGACTCTGCGCTCTTCTTTATATAGCACAGTGGAAGTTTCGGGCAATTTCTAGAGCAAGAAACTGTCAACGAACATCCGGATTGTTCTCAACAATTCCTGATTATTCTGATATTGCTGCGCCCATAATAACATTATACTGGTAAAACATGAAAAATGGATTATCTCTGAAACCATTGATGATACACACAAACCAAAGCCAGATTTGGACTCAGCGCCCACAAATGCATATAAAAACATAAAAAATTCTATATAAACAGAATCAGTGTTACACAGTGTTATGAGCCTGATTTGCTAGATATAGTTGAAGCTTCATCAATGATGATACAAAGTTTTAAATCTTTTTTGATTATTTTAGTAAATATTTCCATTTTAATTTCTCTTGCAATGTGATCAATTATTTTAACGGCAGTTTTCCAAGAATGAAGTCCCACTCCCATGTCCAACCCATTTTTTACTTGTAGTTCAATCTCATGTTCAATGTCAGCAAATGTCCCAGTTCTTTTTGCCATACTGTAAATGGTATTAAAAACTCTACATATAGAGCTGATATGTTTTTGGTTCATTTTATCCACGCATTTGGTAATTACATCATCCGCACGATGTTTCAATTGTTTTACGCATATTCGGTGTGCCTTCGATGAAAAGTGTTCATTCATTTTCTTTCTGAGAGATGCTTGCTGGACAGTTTTATCTTTTCCTGATGCTTCAATCCTGCAGTATCCCCATTCCAGCGATACATGAATCCCCTTCATGTTTATTGAATCAATTTTTGCGCAGTAATTATAATCCAGTTTCTTGTTATGAACAAACAAACCATCATATTTTTTTCTGGAATTCTTCGACCTGTTTCGTTCTCCAGCAATCAGGAAGAGCAGTTGCTGGAAATTCATCTCTGGTTTGCACAGTACTGGAAGTGGAAGTTTCATTGCCTGTTGGTGTTAGATGTTCGCTTGGATCTTCGTTTGAACTTTTAGATCTCGGTTTCTTTGTAAATAAATCAGACAAAACATGTTGTCGCTTCATTTTCGGGGCTGAAATAGATAAATTTTGAATTATAAGAACAATAGGGGTGACTGGCAATGGTTAAGAGGTCCTCTAAATTTCGGATCCTTATTATTATTTTAGTTTATTATTATTTTATTACGGTATTACGGTAATAAAATCTAAAAGTTACCAGATCTAATTACTCACGTTAAAAAATTGACGATATAGTGGTACTTATAGTAAGTAATTTATTGTATATTTGTACAAAGTATAATACTGATACCACGGCTAGACGGCTAGAAACACACCGACCACTGCTTTATCTAGACACGGACTGAAAAACGTACGCCTTCTCACACCCTCCCCACTCCCTATGTGCGCATGCGTCAGCTTCCGAAAGCAAGAGACGTGATCAACTTAGTGCCGTTCAGAAAAGCATTGTTTATGGTGGTTATGAGTATATGTACAAATTTTTATTGCGTAATTTTATAAAATACATATTCGGTATAAAGAAAAATCATGCACGGACTGAAAGGGTTAAGGACCGGTTCGGCGAACTCGGGAAATTTTAGGAACCGGTTCGCACGAACCGGTGCGAACCGGCTGAATCCCACCATTGCCTGTACCCCATAAGTTTTTGGCCCTGTTGATACAAATGAGTCAGCGTATGCACCATCACCATACTCATCCTTGATCTCGTCAGTTAACGCTCCAAGGAATTCCCCAATAGCAGGCATGTATTCACCCTACCTCGCTGTGAATATTACGCTATCTGTGTCAGCGTACAGCACCATCCGCCCAAGAGAATGCAGTAGTCCTCAAAGCTTGATGCGGGCGTAGCTGTTGTGAAGCTGGCTATAGGTAAGTTTGTAGCCCATGAGGTACCTGTGGCCATTTTGGTGATGTACTTTATTATGTAAGTATTACCTACATTCACGATCTCCATAACCTCTTTATCGGAAGCGTTGGCATAATCCCAGACTTCACTGTAACTTTGTGCCAAATGAACGTTCCTTTTACCAGTATTCTGTGCAAATTTTCCCCAAAGACTGTTTAGACACAACTTTGCACTAAAGAGCTTGCCAGGATTCTTAACAATTTGGGAACGGTCAAGCTGTATACCTTCACGGGCATGGTAACGCTGAATATAAGCCGTTTTTTCATCTTCGGTATGAACTCCTCGCGGATGCCCTGATGCTTCTACCTTATCCTTCAAAAAAGCGTTTATATATGGCGTGAAAAGGTTGGTTAGTTTCTGAAACCTCCACACCTCAGGTATCTTCAATATTTTGTATTCGTGGTGAACGGCTAGGTCCAGCTCAGGGTTACGCTGATTGGTTGTATGATTACAATCCCCATTTTTCTCCTCTGCGCACTTCACGCACAGGGGAAACATGAGCTTGTGATCTATAACGAAGGGTAAGATCAGCATCGATAAATAGCGAGGGGGAGCACATCTACGAAAGAGAGTCCAAAGTAGCGCTCACTCAAGTTAGCTGAGAATTCCTCGATGGTTGGCATGGCGGGACCCATTAGTTTTTCAAGTGCACCTATGGGGTACGGATTGTTCTTCATCACGTAGGGATATAAAGAACAGAAGTCGTAGTAATGAAGTTTCACACCATCCGTAGGTGGGAAGTATAGCTTGAATGGGTTTGTACGCCCTTCAAACAAGCTGTCACCGCATTTGAGGGGGTCCAACACCATTGAACGTTTGATGGCCATTATTTCTTCACGGTACTGGCCATCTGCTTCCATCCGTGCATCATACTCATGCTCCCACACGATCTTGTGAGTGAACTGGGAGCCTATAAGTTGATCGCGGTTATGGGTCCATGAGAAGCTGTCGGCGGGGTAACTTCTATGGAGGTCCCCTGTGACGGCACACTCATGGCGTGGGCATCCATGCTACCAGCAGCCGTTAAAGGAGTACGCAGTCTTTTCACCAGTGGTTGGATCCTCACTTAGACCAACAACCCAACAAACACGACCATTGACCTTAATGGGTACTTCCCCCGTGTTGCAGTCGTGTTTTATATATACACCCCGGTCTGTTGTTGTAGGTGCATGAGCCAGTAAATAGCCTTGTGCCTATAACTGCGGGGATTGTTTCTGTGAATGACGGCTAAGGTGTCTTTGGGCATGAAGTTATTCTTGAACACCGTAAAACAAAATTAGGGGATCGTGGTTGCGACATGCAGCGGTTCGCTTTTGAAACGGGCTATACCATCCTTCTAAAGGCCTGGAAACATACTCTAAGCACGCGCACATCATTTAACATTCACATTCATCAGCTATATTGTATGGACTAGCTTCATTAAAACTGTTGTAGTAGCGGTCAAATTCTTCACGCTCACTATCACTCATGTTGGTGTAGTTAAAGTAATGTTTGGGTGGAGGTAGTCCTACGTAATTTAAAGCTTCGCTAATGAGGAATGTGTAAGGGAAATACCTTTTTGAAACTTCAGCGGCTACACTCATCACCTTGGGAAGCTTGGCTAATTTACAAGATGTGTACAGCAGGGTGTCTTTAAACTGTACATTACCTCTTACCTACATCTGTATTACTTTGTTGCCTCTTTTCAAGGGATCACCTGTAAATATCGCAGACGAATCGTGTTCAAGCAACTCCTTATAAAGGAACTGTGTGTCAAATTTTGCTCCGTTATGGGCAAGAATATACAGTCATTTTTTTGAACTTCTCCGCTACCTTGACAATATAGGATGCAAAGAGTTTCACAGGGCTGTCATGTGCAAGCGTTTTAAAAACGTTTGTCCGTTTACAACATTTGTGACACTCATCACACTCGATATCCATGCACTCATCACAGATAGTTTGGCTTACGAGTAAATGTGGAATACCTCTTTGGTTTCAGTGTTCGTACGTATATGTTTCTATATCGTAGTACACGGTTATACAAGGGCTATTTTTCGGCTTAGCATCTTTCATATAACATAACTCTATTTGGCAAGCGGATTTAACAGACATGCAAAGATATTCAATGTATAATGATGGCCACCGCTACATCCTATTCATAATAGATGTATTCTCTAGATATCTGTGGCTAATTCTTCTGAAAAATAAATCGCCTGAAACAGTTGCTAAAGCTACCAAAACGCTGATGTTGAAAGAAAACAGAGTTCCAGGCTATTTTTGTACGGATATGGGGAAAGAATTTATAGGCCGTGCTTTTCAGAACATGCTGACAGAGTTTAATATCAGTTACTACACTAGCAATTCTATATATAAGGCCTCTTTAGCTGAAAGAGTTGAACGTACCATAAAGGAACGCATGCATCGCTATTTTACCCATAAAAACACATACATATTTATAAACATTCTGGGATCATTGGCCTCGTCATACAACCGTTCACACCACCGTACGATTGGCACAACACCTAACGAAGTTTTAGAAAGAGGTACGCGACCAAAGACTGATGTGAGAAGAGATGGAACACCGCCACCACACTCTACACTTTTCAAAATCAATGATTATGTAAGGCTATCACGTTCGGGAAACTAACCCTAATTATCAATCATATGAAACTAAGCCTAATTATTAATCATATTAAACATACCACATTCACAGATTCTCATTTTCCTGCAAGTGCCAATTGATTTATGGAGCTCAAAGCTTTTATTATTGAAAAATGTACGTCTACAAAGATATATTACCTCTTCTCAGCTTCAACTGCACGACTTTCACATTTGGGGCATTTATACTGCTCACATACCATGTAGCACTCCTTACAACGTTTCACTATATCATCCGCAAACTCGAGACATCCCTTGCACAAATCATGATGCCTTCTATATTTTCGACTTTTATCATAACTCGCGTAAAGGTCCCTTATATTGCGGATGGGAAGATACGTTGTTCATGTTTTTATCATAACTAGCGTAGAGAGTCCTTATATTACGGATGGAGAGATACGATGTCCCTGACAAACCTAAAATAAGAAGAGGTCTTGTACGACCTCTCACACAGCTTTTCAAAACATACACAATCCTACGATGTTCATCCATTCCAAATACAACTATACGAATATTTATTTCCTGCTCTACCCTTCTCAGCTCTTCAGGACCCATATTACACTCAAACTCAAGCTTACAATCTGAAGCCAGTTTATGGGCATGCTGTACAACCGTATGTAGCCAGATATTATAGCGATTGTATATAGTACAGTGAACATATGAGCTAAGACTATTGCTATAAAGCCGCAACCACGATCAACGTTTAAATGCTTTCTGTAAATAACCGGAGAATTGAAATTAAAAGTATAAGGTGTGGCACTATGACCCGCAACCCGGAATACTCTGTCAATATGTACCATGAAATTCTCCATATTGAAGGCTGTACTACTTTGAGAGGTCTGCATTATACGGCCCAAGGTAAGCACACCGGACAAAAAATTAGTCACCCCTCTCAGAATGTACCTAATAACGTGTGACGGCGCCTCTGGCCTTGATAACCGCACGAATCCGGCGGTGCAGAGACTCTACGAGGTTGTGCATGTACTGAACATCGATTTGCTGCCACTCGTTCATCAGCCGGTCCCGAAGTTCCGCCAGAGTCCGTGGGTGTCTATTCCTGCGCTTCACTTTCTGTTTCCAGCCTGAACAACACCTTCGACGCATTCAGGATTAAAGGCTTCATTGGACCTGCGATGTACTCGTCGCCTCCCATCATTGGAGAACAAACAAAAACGGGACTCATCGGACCAAATTACACGTTTCCAATCTGCCGCAGTCCGGTTTTTGTGCCTCTGAGCCCATTTATAACGTGCCAATTTGTGACTTGCTGTTAACAGCGGCCTCTTCCGTGGTACCCTGCTCCAGATGTCCATCGCATGCAGTTCTCGTCGCAATGTCCGTTCGGAAATTGGTCGCTGGAGAACCTCATTGGTTTCTTGGAGCAATTGTTCTCTGGTTTGAAAACGATTTGCAGTTACTAGACGAGAAACATGGCGGCGGCCCCTATTGTCGAGAATTGTTTTCCGGCCACAGTTACGCCGTCGATTGTCAGTTGATTGCGAACTACACCACTCTTTGTAAACTCGCTGGACAGTACGCGTTGACACACCAACAAATTGGGCTACTTCAGACATTTTGTGTCCGTGGGCTCTGCCAAACACGATGGCTCCTTTTTGTCACTGAGTAACGTCTGCCTCACGACCCATTTTCCATTTTGCAGACTATATCCAACACACACTTTGTTCTTCACCACCTCACGAAACAGATCTGATCCTGTGTGCTACGTCACCGCTACTTGTCACTTACCAATGCTACATCAGCGCCCTCTGTGTGACCTTGAACTTCCTACTATCGGTGCTATTAGGGGTGACTAATTTTTTGTCCGGTGTGCTTATATTCTATGTCTACAGCTGCCAAGCGTCTGAACGGTATTACTACCCCAAAATCATCTACATCCTCATCATCTGACCCGAACCTGAAGGACAACCTCGTCCGGACTTCACGTTCGTCGCGGTTCTGTAGGACAAACTCCACAATACGTTCAACTACGCTTCGCAGTCCAACACCGTTGCTATACAGGGACCCAGGGTCAAACCTGACCACGTACCGATTTCTAGTCAGGGCAGGGGTGGGGAATTGAACATGAATAAGGGGGTATATTTGAGGACGGTACTATTGTGGGGGTTGTGTCGTAAGACGTAGAGGGTTGGGGCTCTATTACTGGGGGCCTAACAACCGGCGCAATCCTGACACGCTTGACACCTGACGTGGAGGATTCTTTATCATGCTTCCGCTTTGAATTGTCGCGTGCTGCAGGTATCGCGGGTGAGGGTTCGTCAGCGGGGATGGAGTCTGTAGCTACACGGTCATCGGGGTCATCTGTAATATTGATGACGGGGGCGCCTGTGCATTGTCGTCATTCACGGTTCTGTGGAAGAAGAAAAACAAGAATATAAGGAGCAGCACTTAAATTTTGTTATATTTTGTAAATGACCCACTTAGGGGTGTAACTTAGGGTGAAGTGTTTTTGGGGTGTTTTTCACAAGCTTTTGAAACATGGTTCGTAATAGTGTAGAAAATGTGTTATGACCTGAAACAAAGTGTGTATTACATTTCTAGCCTCCTACATTAATATCTTTAGGTGCCAATCTCACTCCATATTTATGAATATATTGCGAAATTATAGTGATATTTAGAAAAAATAGACAACTGGAAATTTATTTGTAACTTTTGAATTATGGATTGTAATAGTGTGGAGAATAGACCAAAACCTTATAGTAAGTGCGTTCTAAAGTTATAGCACCTTAACTTAATTTCTTCAGGTGCCAATCTTACTCCAAATATGTAGATTTATGGAAAAAAAATAGCAATATTCAGTAAAAGGCATAAATGGAAAGTTCTATGTAAGTTTTGAATTAAGATTCCTAATAGTGCGCAAAATATGCTGTGACCTGATAGTGAGCACGTATAAAAGTTGTAGCCTCCTAAGGATACATCTCCAGGTACCAATGTTATTACCTAAATTTCTGAATTTATTCTGAAAAAATGGTATTTTACAGACAAGTGATATAAGGAAATTTAACTGATTTAAATATTGAGTTTTTCAATGAACGGAAATAGCTTTTATATTATTTGCATTGATTTTTAATTTCCAGATAATAATTGGTTCCATAAATACAGCTCTTCGTTCATTCTGACTGTCACGTACGTAAATTCGTATACAACCCGAATGATCCAGAACTCACCACGAGGAGGTGGCTGTATGTTGAGTTCCACCCATGCCCAACCCTACCACCCAACCATATGGACATGATTTATGTAATGAAAACTTTAGTCAATATCTAATTATATTCGAAATTCAGATTTGGTTTCAAATGAGGGCATCATTTTCCGTGCTACCATTCTCGATCGAATATATCCGTCTCTAGATCCTGCTCCACACACAGCAGACGATGTTTCTGTAACTAACTTGATGACTCGTTCAACAGCTTGAGTATGGCATGGCATCTTGTTGAAATCCTTCAGTTCTCTATTAGCAATCATTGTATCAATTTCATCGTCGGAAACACAATCACGCGTCATGGGAGGTTCAGTTACTGCGATGTCATGCCAATTAATGATGTTTGTGTAGTCTGTTGCTTCGAAATTTAACTTTTGGATTTTAAAGAGTCTAAGACTTTTTCCACGATATTGTTCTCTAGCTTTCTTTATTCTTCTCTATCCAAGTACTCTTACATGGCTACGCTCATCTTGTATCATGCCCAAAAGTATGTTTTCTGGATGACCGAAAAATGCATTTCTTTGGATCACTGGTTCAATAACTGCTCGAACAGAATCGTTCAACATTCGGGAATACTGAATGGTTTTGAAAACATTAGGAGCTCCATATGCAATTGATTTGCTTTGTTTGATTGTAAACCACATTGGGATATATACGTGCATAACATACTGTACGAAACCAAATTTTTGAAATCATCAGAAGGTTCAGGTGTAGCTACGTATAATCTCAGAATACGATTTGCAGTGGTTAACTACCTAAAGTGCACCATCTTGCCGGGATTTCGTATTGATAGGTCAGTACTACACTCGCCAATTGAAACGGCTTGATAAATATCAAACAAATATTTTTGATCTGTGCTCAAGTCGTCTTCGTCAATAGATGGAATTTCAACTTCGATTTTTTCGAAATGAACAACCGGAAGTGTTTCCCATTTCTGCAATTGCTGCACAATGATGCCAACAAATTTACGAGGTCCAGTGGTTTTTCCATTTAATTTCTCCATGAGGTGGCGTAAAGGAAGCTCATTTGCATGTAACTGACACACAATCCATTGCAAAAGTCTATTGAGATGCATTTCCATAAGCCTTATGGCTCCACCTTTCGCTCCTGTGTTCACAGCAGTTCCATCACATCCCATAGAAACTAAATTTGAAGAATGAACGTTATGTGTATTCAAAAAATCGCATATTCCTTTACATATACTTTTAGATGTCCCAGATTCAGAAGTAAAGTGCCCTAGATACACTTGGTCAGGTTCTGCTACCAAGGTTACATGCTCTTCCACAACAACTTTACGATAAAATTTAGAACCTTTCTGTTCTTGGACAATAGTTTTATCCTTGCGACCGTCAAAATAAATACTCATAATTGTTTTTCCTACGCTAGCATCCTGTTGAAGCTCATCACGTTGATGCTTCCTAGCTCTGCGCACTTTACTGCGATCTATTACCAGGGATGGATCAGGCTCAGATGTTTGTTTAATGTCGTGCAAAACAGAACTTGTTATTATGGCAGCTGCTCTATCTGAAATACTTATACGATCACAAGCTTTTGCAAGTGAAGGGAAGTGTAATCGCTTCAGAGATTTTATGTTTCGACTTTTTCCGCGTTCGCTTCTGATGCGTTTCCGTTTTACGGAGATTGGCTCATCAAATGTTTCGTCAGATTCTTTTTCTGTATCTGTTGAAGAAGATATATCTTCAAACTGAAAACTTTCTGAATATGAAGTCGATGACATTACTGGCAGTTGTTTTGAAAGATACAAATCTCTACTGCTTTTTCTAACTTGTGCTAATTGTATTTTTTTAGAAGCAGAAACATCAACTGATCCTATGGCCATTTTTCTTTTTGTTCTTTGGTCTTTTAGGAATTCTTGTTCATGTTTCGGTACTCGATTTGATTTTGGACATTTGCAGGATTGAAAGTCTTTACATTTACAAGCGGCAATATCAAAAAGATTTTGAGCATCATCTTTAAATTTTTAGCACTTATCTAAGTAAGACTCCGTTTGTTTCATACCTTTAGGCTGTTTTAATATAGATCTATATTTTGTATGATAATCTTTTATTTTCTTTACAACGCGGTTAAAGGATACAGTTGGAATTGATGCTTTATTGTATAATGAAATTAAGTTTTCTGCAACCACCGATGATATTTCATCAACAGAAGGATCTTTATTGTTTAACTCTTCTTTCAGTCGTCTTCTTTCATATATATAGCATTTCATAACACCCTCAAATGTTGGTAGAACACGATGACTCAGTTCTTCTCCATTGCCAAATATGTGACAGTCCGTTGTTCTTGACTGCCGAGGCATTCTTTTAGTTGCCATGTCTGACCTGATTATACTGTAAATCTTTTACTATACAAGATTTATAATATATAATCCAAATTTATAAAAACAAGATCACAAAAGTGTAAGAGAATGTGCTGAAATGCAACATCAAATATTAAATAGTGAAAGGATCTGATGTGATTGCGCAAGCGGACAGAGCGTAACACCTTACTGCGGCAACAGCTGGAATAACACTAACACACTGTGTTATGCTGGCCACACACGTAGGTGATTGACGTGATGATTTTATGGCGATTGGCGTCAATATGCCAATCGTCACCATGTGTGGGGTACTATTACATATAAATTTGTTTATTTACGGAGTCGCTGTATATAATTTTTTGTCAAAATAAAGAGGTTTTAAGTTTTTATTGGAAATTCATTGGCATATTGGCACCTGAATATATTGTCTCAGAGAAAAACGGATTTGTCACTTTGCATTCAACATACAATAGCACATTTTCCGTACTATTACTAATGTCATTTCAAAAATCAGGGAAATCGCTTCACCCTAGACTCACTGTGACTGTTAGAGATGGAATCTGTAGAAAAATTCAGGTTCACAAGCCCATCCACATGTATTATATCTGGCCCTACAGGATGTGGTAAAACTGTGTTTATGCTTAAAATCATTAAAGATAAGGGGATGTTCTCAAAATTTTTGCATAAAGTAAAAAAGTGCTATTCGACGTTTCAATCAGTGCTCAATGAGTACCAAGATGATATTTTGTTCCACAAAGGTGTATATGACGTTAATTCTTTAAAGGGAAATGAGCATACAGTCATTGTAATTGACGATCTCATGTTGGAAATGGATAAAACGTTTGCCGAGACATGTACAGTGTTCTCCCACCATCTTAACATAAGCGTATTCTTCATCAATCAGAATCTATTTTTCAAAAATAGATACATGCGCGATGTGTCGTTAAATACACAATAGCTAGTCTTATTCGCGCAAAGTAGAGATGTGACACAAATTGGGGTATTAACCAATCAAATTTTCCCGAATCAGCGTAAGGAGTTTTTGGAAGTTTATAAAGAAGCTACAAGTAAGCGTTACGGATATTTGCTTTGTGACCTTCACCTGCGAAACACGTTCAGGGTGCTTCAAAGAACGAATATATTCCCAAACGAGCCTGAAACGGTGTATATTCCTGAATGACATATAGGTTGAAGAAATATCGTGAATTAAAAAAAATCTATTAACGATTGCCCCGGGCATTGCAACAGATGTTTGTTAAAAATATCGACTCCGACTTTTTAAAATGCATCTGTGAAATCTGTCTTAATGTTATAAAATGTAATGCACCAATAAAATCCCCTCAGAAGGCTCGCCTACGTCGTTACAAGAACATAATACGTGCGATCGCTTGTAAAAGTCAAACTGTGGGGATGAAAAAGCGAATTATTGTACAAAGAGGGGGATCTTTTCTCCCCATCTTATTTTCAGTTTTGGGACCTTTACTGACTAGATTAATATAATGAAGAAAGTGGTAGTGATTCCGCACGAGGTGTATGTCTCACTGCAAAGTTCAAAGAATCCAGACACGGTTCTAGACTCCCTTAAAAGTAGGCTTAAAAGAATGGAAAGCGAATTGTTAGCCCTATTAAAGAGTGCAAAGTCACCTGATGAGAAAAGGATCTTGTACCAAGAGGGTCTGCAGAAATTTCTTCATGAGTATGAAGATCGTAAGAATCCGACAGAGATCCCCGTGGTTATTAGGCACAGTGCTAGCAACGCTGAGCATAGCGACGTAGGACCTGGGCCCGACGTTAAAGATGACCAACCAAAGAATAACGGAGCGCAACACATCGAGCATGTATTAGAAAGCAGTCTCCCACATACATTGAGGAATAAAGGCTTAAGTCTTTATAATCTATTGAGTGAGGACCCCATCATACAATGGACTGATACAGGTGAGGTCATTGTTGAAGGAACAAGGGTACAGGGATCGAATATCGTCGACATTGTCCATGATCTGGTGAAAAAGTGGGACAGGTCCTCACCAACGGGATGGAACCATATTTAAATAAGACTACAACAAATAAATGTCCCCTAAACATTGATAGGAAATCTGAATAGGTTAAAAGACTTGGAACAAGTCTCGCATGTGTCACAACTGAGTACGCCATCAACCCTAACAGTAGCATCTCTGAAGAAGAGAAAGAAGAGACCAAACGGCCAACCTTATCCACAGGTCTCTAAAATAGCAAATGGCTGACATATTAAGAAGACGCTATTATGACATTTCTAACCCCGCCTCCTATGGCGGTGTTAATAGACTGTACAAAGGTGTTTACAATGATGGAGTAGGGAAAAAAGATGAGAATTTTTTGCGGGAGCAGTATGCTTATATACTTCATAAGCCGGTGAGAAAAAGGTTTTAAACGGCCAGGACAACAGCGGCTTCGATTGACTCTATTTGGCAAGCGGATTTAACAGACATGCAAAGATATTCAATGTATAATGATGGCTACCGCTACATCCTATTTACAATAGATGTATTCTCTAGATATCTGTTGCTAATTCCTCTAAAAAATAAGTCGCCTGAAACAGTTGCTAAAGCCACCAAAACGCTGATGTTGAAAGAAAACAGGGTTCCAGGCTATTTTTGTACGGATATGGGGAAAGAATTTATAGGCCGTGCTTTTCAGAACATGCTGACAGAGTTTAATATCAGTTACTACACTAGCAATTCTATATATAAGGCCTCTTTAGCTGAAAGAGTTCAACTTACCATAAAGGAACGCATGCATCGCTATTTTACCTATAAAAACACGTACATATTTATAAACATTCTGGGATCATTGGCCTCGTCATACAACCGTTCACACCACCGAACGATTGGCACAACACCTAACGAAGTTTTAGAAAGAGGTACGCGACCAAAGACTGATGTGAAAAGAGATGGAACACCGCCACCACACTCCACACGTTTCAAAATTAATGATTATGTAAGGCTATCACGTTCGGGAAATAAATTCGCAAAGGGATTTGAGCAAGGATGGACACGTGAGTATTTTAAAGTTAGTGCTATGAGACCTAAAGGTGAGATAATGATGCATTACGTTGAAAATTTGAATGGGGAAGAGATCGCTAGAGGCTTTTACCGCGAGGAGTTGCAGAAATTGACATTTAATTTAGGAAAAAGTGTGTTTAAAATTTAAAAAATTGTAGGCAGCAAAGGTTCAGGAAAGAGAAAACTGTACCTGGTGAAATGGCTAGGGTACCCAGAAAGCTTCAACACCTATATAAAAGCTGCTGCGATAATGAAGCTTAAATAGTATGCAACATGGCCCCTAACCACGTCTATGTCACACTCCCGTCCTCTTCTTCTCTGTCTGTACATCCTAACAACACCCTGGCCAACTTTGTAACAGAACTGCATGGGCCCATTGAATTGGAACGTGATTCGTACGAAGTTGGTGTTTGTGAATTCCAGCTAGTCATCAAATTTTTAACTCTTGATAATGAGCTGATCATATTTCTGATCCTTAGAAGAGTCGATGAGTGTGAAAAATTAGGCATAAGCTTAGACAACACTATGCGATCAGTCCTGTTCGGTGAGGTACAGTACTATAGTACAAATGTAACACTAGGAATCGGTCATTATGACAGCCAGGGACATTGTGACGGGGTTAAACAAGAGTTTTGAAAAGTAGTATCTGACAAACGATTTACATTTTGAAGTCGTAAACATAGACACGCCTGCACGCACGTTGAAGTTAAAATCAACGCTTAGTAGAAATATTAAAGACAAAGCGTTGTTTACAATTGTGGCTGAGGGTCGATATGGTGCAACCCTCCAAAGAGATACCTTTCACGAGGCACAACATGAATTGTCCAGGTTAATGGTTCAGTTGAAATTGGAGAAATCGGGTGAAAGCTTCCCATCCCCAGACATGTGCTATATTTACAGCAATATCGTGGAGCATCAATTTGTTGGGGACACCCAGGCGCGCCTGCTTTGCATACACATTCCCAACCATAGAGGGAAGAGTTTGAGCATTACATATGACAAGCCCCATTATGTGAATGTTGCGACTAATCTATTAACCAATATCTCAATATATATACACGAACGATTGAGGGAAAAATTTTCCCATTCGGTGATGGGAGCTTAACAGTGAAGCTACACATTCGTCGCATTCAGTTATAATGACCCGAAGGCCTTTCACCGTCTATCGAGGGGTGAGATATTAGCGTGGGAGTGGGCTTGGATCCATTTTTTCAACCATACTACGGACGGCTGTCCCATTGTTGAAGAGGGGGTGTAGATATGTCTGGAGGAAGGCGTTACAATCAGGTTTTAACGCGGTAGAAGACATAATGGGTTGAGCTAAACCTAAAGAAGCTCTAAAAAACATTTAAAACGTACACGGGACGAACTCATCAAAGATGCAAAGAGAAAAATGCGTGGTGGTGGAAAGAAGAAGAGGGCTGTCCAGAAGAATGGGTTACTAACACGTGGCTCTAAACGTAAAAGGATATAAAAAAATAAGTGTTCTAAGCGCATGAAGCCAATGACTGATAATTTTTATAACTGATATAAACTGAGGACACTACTCTCACGAATCATAGGCTGATTACTACTTGTCGAGAGAGGTGGCACTATTTCTGAGTCGTCATGGCGCGTTTCATCCATCCATGTAGCTCACATTGTTGTAAATCGGAACTGTCCCTCTTTGATATGCCCCTACACAGGTTTCTATTGAGCATATCGACTTTATTACAATTAACCCATGAAACACAATTAGTTCACCGAGTGCCCCTATAGAAATCGTGATACCCAGCTCAGGTCCATACTTTTTTTATCCAAGCTGCATGCACATGTACGTTAAACTGCGTATAGCCCAGTCAGATGGAACGGCCTGCGATGATAGTTACTCAGCATACCCTGAAACCAACTTTCTACACTCCCTATTCAGCCAGTGTGAGGTGTATTTAAATCAGATTAACATCTCGGCAGAAACTGGTTATTATCATTTACGAGCCGATCTGGAAAATGTGCTCAACTCTTCAAAAGAAGCGAAGGATACCTTTTTAACTGCCGAAGGCTCTTAACAGACTAAAGACGAAAGTAGTGTAAAAGATAAATTTAAAAATTCTAAGAAAAAGATATACGAATGTTTTGAATATCTTCATACAGATTTCACGTTCCAGGAGAAACTGCTTATGAACGGCATCGACATGAAGCTAAAACTCAACCGCACGAATCCTGAGATCTGCATAAATCCGGGATCTGATCAAGAAGAGGGCGCAAAATCCGTTGTGATTCACATCATGGAAACATATCTGCGTGTACGGCGAGTGAAATTAAGTTCCCCGAAATATGTAGAAATTGAAAAAAATTTAATACACGCAACAGTAAAATACCCAATTAGCAGAGTACAGATGAAGCTATACACTGTGCCCGCCGGGTTAGCCACGAAGCAGCTAGAAAACGTGGCCCTGGATATTAATTGGAATGCAGGATGACGCTTCGACGAATGGAAAATATAAAAAGAGCGCCCTTAAATTTGAGAATTTCGGCCTTAAAATATAACTGTATACGTAAATGGCGTTGCATTGGGCGGGACTATGGTTACGGACTACTTATCAGACACAGTGTTCCAGCTCTGCGCGAGAGCCTATAGCAATCTGGCCCATATTGCCAGTGGCTGTGACGAACTTGGGATTGGCGTAATGCAGAAAGAATTTGCCGATTAATTTAACCTTTACTCATTTGATATTACCCCCGACTTATCTGCTAGTGTAAATACACACTTAAGTCCACAACAAAGTGGGAACATCTCAGTCAGATTGGAGTTCGTTGACTCTAAAGACGCGCCTATTAATGTACTAGTGTACCTCGATTCACAAGCTCTAATAGAGCTCGGCTGCCTCTGGAACGTTGTCACAGACTTTTAAAATGGACGCGAATACACTCCAGAGAGTAATGAACAGTGACCGAATCACACGCTCCAAATTTATCGGTGTTTGCGAAGAATGAAACATTGAAATTGTCAACTACGAGAGATTGGCATAGCCTTATCGTGAACACAGATGTTATTGGTAGCGAAGGGATTCATTGGTTTGCAATCTATTTTAAAAATAGGGAAAGAATGTACTATCAGGTCATCCCATAAGTAATGTCGTTTTTTACGATAGATTAAGTTTAAACTAGTCCTACTCCGTTTAAACATGAATTTTCCGAAGGTTATATCTAAGAGGAGATCTATCGTGTTTCGCTACATACTTTACAGACCTTGACCAGTGAAGACGTGTGTCTTGCTTGGTGTGAACCCCTCATAAACATGGCGGTATCAGAAGAGCATATCAGGCATATAATGCTTTACGAGTTCAAAAAAGCGAATAGTGCTACTGAAGCAACGCGAAACATTCAGGAAGTTTATAGCAACAATATTCTGCATGTGAGGAAATGTCAAAGATGGTTTCAAAAGTTTAGGAATGGTGACTGCTGTTTGACAGATGCAGCATGCTCTGGACGCCCTGCTGAGTTTGATGATGACCTGCTGTTAGCCGCACTTGAAGAAGACTGTTCAACAGCTGTCGAAGAATTGGCCAAGAAACTCAATTCATCCCCGTCCACCATCCATCGACATTTGCAACTCGGGAAAGTGCCTACGTTAGGAAAATGTGTGCCACATGAATTGTCGGTCGACAATCTGAGGGTGCGGGTAAACAGCGACACCACAGCCAAAACCAAATCTTCACACACAGAAGGTGTTGCTTAGTGTTTGGTGGGATAAACAATCACCGCTCAAGTCTACTGTCAACAACTAGATCGATTGAACACTGCACTAAAAGAAAAGAGACCTTCTTTGGTTAATCGGAAAGGAATCGTGTTCCACCACGACAACGCACGTCCTCATACCGTTCGGATCACTTCTGCAAAAATTGAGGAGTTTGGGTGGGAAAAACTTCCAGATCCTTTATATTCTCCAGACCTTGCGCCTTCAGCTTATCATCTCTTCAGGAGTCTGCAAAACTATCTTGACGAGAAGCAGTATACTTCTTTAGATGACCTGCACACCAGTCTTTGTACGTTTTATGCCTCAAAACCACCTGAATTTTATAAACATGGCATTGAAAAGCTTGTAGGACGTTGGCAGAGTGTCATTGATTCGGATGGAAAATATATACTAGATTAAAAAGTTTCAGTTGAGTTTTTTTTTGTCCTTCAAATTCCGATCTAAAAAACGACATTACTTATGGGATGACCTGATAGCTTGATTCACTCGGCACTCAGCTCTGGAGTGACCCTGTGGTTGTACAATTTATCGAAGAGCTACATGTCCCTGAAATTGTCTGGAATTCTTACCGTTTCCAAGGATATTTTAGTAATACTTGTGGCATGTACTGTCTTTCGTTTCTCCTGCACATGTCACGAGGGAGGGGATTTATAATTGTTTTAAAATTGTTCGATTTGTGCGACACCGAGATGAATGATGAGTTCGTATGCAGAGAGATAAAAACAATGTTCCCAATTGTACGCACTCGTTGTATTGTGTAGAGTTTTACGTGTATATATATAACTGTAATTATATTGAGTAAAGTTTTACATGTGTATATATATATAACTATAACTGTAAAATGTCTCCCGTAATGTTAGTCTTATTTAATGGATGCTAGTTCTGTAAGCCGAATTGTACTAAAACATGTTTTCTACCATTTAATAAATTGAATGAAAATACATTGTGTTTTGTTCTTAACCACAAAGAAAACTTATAGAATAGAATAGAATAACCTTTATTAATAATAAAATAAATACAGTAGTCTTTTTACAACTTACAATTTTTACAATGACATAAATAATTGTGAAGCTCGACTATTTATTTTTTTTGTTTTTAATTTGGCCCTTAAGCTTTAGGCTTTACTGGGCTCTCATTAAAAATAAGCAGCTAGCCGTTATAAATTAATAATAATAAAATAAATAAATAAGTAAATAAGTATTATTAATAGTTAAAGCCTGTATTTCAATATTAAACAATATTAATGGACAATATAAAACATTATTAGTGGACATTAATCCAAGATTTTTGTTAGTATCCCATTATTAATCGGGATTTTAACTTGGTTTTAAACAAATTTACATTCGCAATATTTTTTATATCGGCATGCAAGTCATTCCATAGTTTCAATCCAATGAAAATGGGTAGTTTTTGAGATGAAGACAATCTAAATTGAGGTATAACAATCTTTGATCTATTTCTGGTCTGATACGGGTGGATTTCTTGATGAGTTACAAAATATCTATTTACCATTGCAAATTAATGATTTTGCTCTTACACTTGTAAATAAAAATAAAATGTGCCAGTTTGGTTATATCATTGAGCTTTAGTAGGTTTAGCTCTTTAAATAATGCACTAGAGTGATCAAGGAAATCAGCATCAGATAATAACCTTATTGCTCGTTTTTGGATGACAAAGATACCATTTAATGCGTTGTTAGCGGAGTTTCCCCAAACAAGGGTGCAGTATGTTATATAAGGAAGAACAAGAGTATGATAAAGAGTCAATAAAACTTGTTTAGGGACTACATTTCTAAGTTTAAACATTATAGCAACGCTCCTTGAAATCTTTTTCGCGATATAATTTACATGATCACTCCATTGCAAATTCTTATCTAGCATTACACCAAGAAATTTTGTTACAGTACACTCCTTTATGGTGATTTCATTAACATTGAGTTCATCAAGATATACATTTCTTTTATTAGTAAAAATCATGAAATTTGTTTTACTGGTATTTAGGAAGAGTTTATTTGGTCAACCATTTCATTACACTGATGAATTCTGAATGAAATATATTCTTAGCTGTATTAACATCTTTGCAAGAAAAGGAGAGAGTTGTATCATCTGCAAACATTATGAAGTTCAGTATATCAGATGAACGTGGAAGGTCATTTATATATAATAAAAATAACAGTGGACCCAGCACTGAGCCCTGTGGCACACCATGTTTGACAAGCGCTTTAGTGGAGCAAACCTTATTTACTGATACAAAATTATATCTATCGGACAAATAACTTTTAAACCAATCACTGATTGCCCCTCTAAAGCCGTAACAATACAATTTATTAAGTAGAATATTATGGTCTATTACATCAAACGCCTTACTCAAATCCATAAATATTGACATCATTATTTCTTTGTTCTCCTTAGCTATATTTACATTTTCCATAAGATTTAAAATAGCCATTTCCGTTGTTCTATTATTACGGAAGCCATATTGATTTGGAGATAATAAATTGTAAGATTCTAAATATCGCTGCATTCTACTTTTTACAATTTTTTCGAAAACTTTGCTGAACACAGATAATGAACACACCGCCTGTAATTTGTTGCTAGTGTAGGATCACCCCCTTTAAAAAGGGGTGTTATACAACCAGTTTTTAGCATTGATGGGAATATTCCTTTGGAAATACTTGATTGATAATTTTAGCCAAAGTTACAGATATCTTATCTTTAACAAGTTTCAATATAGGTACAGGAATGTTATGAATGTTATTTTTTGTATTTTTTAATTTACCAATAATATTCTGGACCTCAGTAGAGGTAGCAGGAACAAAAGAAAATGAATTTAGTGGGCTGGGTGGCATATATTCTAGAGGTGAGTGATCATTATTTATTAATTGTGAGCGAAGCTTATCCGCTATTGAAGTAAAATGTGCATTTAAAGAGTCTGCAATAGCAGTATCATCAGTGATTTCTTTATTATCAACATTTAATTTCTCTATTGGATTTTTCTTAATTTGTTTTCCGAGAAGATTGTTTATGGTTGTCCAAGTGTTTTTCATGTCTCCTTTATGTTTGGAAAATTGATTGTTATAATAGTTATATTTTGCAATTTTGATTATTTTAGTTAATTTGTTTCTGTATTGAGTATATTGTATTTTAGGAATTTTGCTCTGCAATTGCAATTTGAATAATTTATCTCTATTCTTTATTGAAGTGATAATTCCTGGAGTGATCCATGGATTTGCGACCCTTTTGGGCGAAACTGTTTTTCTCCTTAAAGGAAAGCAAATATTAAAAATATGGAATAAGGTGTCATAGAAGAACTGAAACATATGATCTGGGTCATTTAAGGTTCGTCACAGTCAAGTCGAGTATTTTCTACTGCCCCAATAAATTTTCTTTTGTTAACCTCTGAGAATATTCTGTAATCAATAGTTGTTTTGTCCGCAACCTGAACAATGTTATTGAAAATAGCGTAAGTAGGAAAATGATCACTGATGTTAGTGGTTATAATTCCAGAGTTTACAAGGGCATTGCTATTTACAAATATATTATCAATCGTAGATTCTGTTATTCGATTGCCATAACTGCAGACTCGAGTGGGTTTGGTAATAGAATGACTAAGATAGAAAGAATTCATTAAGTTTAAAAATTTATGAGAGATTGTTTCAGATTGCAAATTGATGTTGAAGTCTCCCGCAACTATGGCATTCGATTTATGAAAGTTACATAACATGTTATCTAAGTGAATTAAAAAGCTATTGATATTAGTATTAGGTGGTCTCTATATTGCATGGACAGAATATACATTGCTTTTGTCTTTTATATTCACAATCAGGTTTTCATTGTCACTATTTCATAGAGAAAATACTTCGTTAGAGTCGTAAGTTTGATGCACATACACAGAGATACCCCCCCCAATCTGACCATCTCTTACAGTATGATAAGCAACGTAATTATCTATATTATATAGGTTTTTAATACTACTATTTAACCAAGTTTCCGTGAGAATTATAACACTAAATTTGACCGTAGAAGTTTTCAAAAGGGCCAATAAGTAGTTATAGTTCCTAGGTAAGCTTCGAATGTTTAGATTTAGTACTGAAAGATTTTTATAAATATCTTTTTGTAATACAAAGGCATTAAACTCGTCTATCGATGAGACCATGCAATTGCATATACCAGATTCCTGATCTAGATTCTCTAAACTGGATACAGAATTGTTTGGTAATGAATTGAAATGATTAATATCGGTACATATACTATGAAAGTCTTTATCGATGAAAGCCATTTAACAGTAGTTCTCAAACAATTTCACTAGATACAGAATACAGGAATAAGGTATTACCGCCCAGTTGAGCCGAGACTGGGAAAGTCGACTGTTGAGGTTGTATGCGGAGTTATTCGCAGGCCTCCTGTGTGCCGACTGTCGGCTGGCGTTTTCTTAGTTCTCATAGCTTCGAATACTCTTTCACAACAAGGTGAACTCCTTTGACCGAAGTATTCCGCGCTGGAGGAGTGAGTCTCTCTCTCTTTAATCATTAACTTCGCTCCAAGGAAGTAGGCAACTTTCCCGAGTCTCCTCGCTTCTATGAGTTCAGGGAGCTTTTCTTTACGAATTTTACGTGTTTCCTCACATACGTCGTCATTGACGAAGATTTTTGATCCTTTCAGCTTTCTTCTGTTTTTTAGTATTAAATCTCTGTGAGTTTCATCCTCGCATATTACTTTTATAGCTGAAGTGGGCGTCTTAGATTCAGTCGTGTCATTAACTCTAGAATTTGCTTTTTGTGGTGGAAATTGTTTTTTTAACCTAAAAGCATTTTTTATCTTAATATTCCCCAAATTCAGTCTATCTTTTATTATGTCCTCCACCTTTTTCTTCGTGTCGCCGTTTGTTTCTCTATTCATTTCAGATACCCCCATTATGATTAAATTATTGGCACGTGAATTATCGTCTAGGCTGTTTAATTTATTCTTAATTGAATCGTGCTAATTTTTTATTATCTCTATGTTACGATTATTTTTAGTAAGCGAGTTCAGACTAGAGTTAAGATCCTTTATCTGGTCGTGTGCATACTGAATGCTCTTTTCGAGCTCCATATTTCTATATTCCAGTTTTGCATTGTCCCTCTTTAACAACTTATATTAGTTCCTCGATGACCTGGCATTCGTTGGGCCGGATGTGAGCCAATTCCCCGACTTCGATATTCAGGTCACTGGGCTGGCTGCGCGGTAGAGCCTCCAAATCGACGTCAATGATTTGCCTTTCATCAAGGCTGTCGTGAAAAGTAGCTATAACACGATCAAGTTCTGCATCGGTCCTTTAAGGAGAAATTAACATGAGTAGTCCATACTGAATCTTTTTTAATTAAAACTAAATTAAATTAAAGTTTAATTAAAGAGTTACAATAAGAGAAAATGCCAATTAGGTGCCCGGCAAATTATAATCACAAAGCAGATATCCTGACAGTTTTCAAAAGTAAGATTAGCTGGATGTGCTACGCATCATCTCTCAGCACCGGGTAATCTTAAAAGTTTTTAATAATTCTAAAATCCTACCTGTCGAACTTTCTATAATTTTTACGTAACAAGCGTGTAAGAAAATTTAACTTTGAAATGATACATTCAATGTATAATAAAATTCAGCTGTCTAAATGAGGAAGGAAGATTAGATGGGTGTGCTACGCATCGTCTGCCGGTACCGGGTCTTGAGCCCGGGTTCGCAGGCAATTATTAAAAGCTTTAGTAATTCTAAAATCCTACCTGTAGAACTTTCTATAAATTTTTAAGTTATCAAGAAATGTATTATTATAATCACACCATATATATATATATATATATAATATATATATATATATATATATATATATATATATGCCGAAATAACCATGAAGGAAACACAGAATGGGCACTAATTAAAAACATTGTTTATCACCAAAATACACACAGAGGAACATATATATATATATATATATATATATATATATGAAAATTATTTCACGAAGGTAACACGTGAAAAATATTTATGATGAATAAAACCACGAAGGAAAGGAAACACAAAATGGTGCTCAAGCGCTTTCGTCTAATGACATCCTCAGGAACACTGAGTGTTCCTGAGGATGTCATTAGACGAAAGCGCTTGAGCACCATTTTGTGTTTCCTTTCCTTCGTGGTTTTATTCATCATATATATATATATATATATATATATATATGAATAGAGAGAGAGAGCTACAAGGCGTCACAAGTACACTAAATTACAGCTCAAAAGGAAGACTAGATGGGTGTGCTACGCTTCGTCTGCCGGCACCGGTTCTCGAGCCTTGGGCAGATATCCTTTCACTTCGTTTTATTACGAATTTTTATAAATTATTTAACACTGGCACTGAATGAAACGATGTATATAGCCCGAATCACAAATTAAATTAATTACATCGCCAAGGTAGAGACTTCTTTTGGTTCAAACGGAGGATCATTGCAGATATCATTAACGTTTTGTGTGAAGAGAAGATCATTCTGGTCAGTCGCAGCGAAAAGGTGTAGTGTAGACAGCGCTACAGCATCTCCATCTTCAAACATTTCCTTGGGAGCTGTAAAGCTGTTGTGACTGGCTCACGGCGATAGCTGTGCTCACTCTTTGATAAATACAACTGTTGTGGATTCCACATTAAAATGCTCCCTTTTATAGACGGGGGCCTAATTGTAAACACCTACAATACCCGAATCGTGAGTTTCCTATTGGCCGTCGTTGAAATTTGATGGAGCATAACGTGTAAGCGCGACTACTCGCCAACCAGAGGTCCTGGGTCGTTCTCATGCGCTGCCCATTGGAGTGTAATTGGATGAACCGGGAATTCTGGGGGCGTGACAAATATAACTTATTCATTCCATAGATGTTTTCACTCTATTCAGAGAGAACGCAAACGAATAAAATTAAAACTTATTTAACTTGGCGGATTTCACTGGATGGATTTCAACATAAAATTGAATATTATTTATCAAGTGTTTTGTTATTAATATTATTGTTATTCTTCAACATTTTATAGACTTAATTAAACGATGTTTAAATTTATATTAATGTAAATTAACAGGTTTTCAGAAATGAAACAGGGACAGTGAAAGAGAGAGAGAGAGAGAGAGAGAGAGAGAGAGAGAGAGAGAGAGATAGATAAGTTTTGTTTGGAAAATAAAAATTTGGAGTAACAGCTCGGTTAAGGAGCAGGATTATATGGGATTTACTTCAGCTTAGCCCAAACGAGTCGAGAATTATCTGTTGCCATCCGTCAAGCTGGCGCCACGTTAAAACCCCGCTGGTAGACCAGGTGTTTGAAATAGGTTTCTTAACGCAAATCATATTTAGTATATTTTTCGCTCTTATGTGAGCTTAACCATAAGGCAGGTGTGGAGATTAAGTTTTGTGGGATTCACAATGACCTTTTGGGGAATTATCCGCTATAAGCTCAAACAAAGGGATTTACATTTCCTTAACGAGGTTGTAAACGGTAGCATAAAATGGACCAGGACAGTGAGAGAGAGGGGGAGACAGAGATAAAAGTTTTGTTTTGGTTATTACTTGACTTTAGAAAAAAACAAAGGCGAAGCCATTATCAGAAAGGGATTAATATTTTTAAAAACTTGAATACAGAGAGAAGATCTGGGTTTATTTATTATTATTATTATTATTATTATTATTATTTAAAACAACGTTGATTTGTAATCTACTGTAAATGTAATTAAATCTATACATAATTATAAGAACGATTATGTTTGTGTTAATTAATGCATAGTTTTAAGTAAAAGAGAGAGAAGTTTTGGCTTATATACGTAAGACGTTCTTTCATAAAATCTGGTTTAAATTAATGTAGGCGCCCATATTTGGATGCGCGCAACCGCCCAGCTATCAATGTGTAAACGACGGTGGGAGTTGTTTCCGAGCTTCTATGAACGTTTATATAATTGGTATGTGCAATAATTGCATATGTGTATAATGTGTGTGCGCTTTTTGACTGTTCAAACGATGTACACACTGTGCCAACTGGCTCATAATGCCTGGAGCCACTGGCTTCTACGCCAACTGGCGGATTTCGAGTTCTAAGTCAGTTGTTGGAGTATAATCAGTAATTGAGCCTCTGTCTCTTGTGGAAGCTAGATGGTCTCTTCCTCTCTCTCCTCCTTCTCTCTCTCTCTTAGGTTAAGTATACCCCTTTGGAGGGTGAGGCTGTCCCACCTTCTCCCCCAAAGAGGTCAGGTGGACTCCCCCCAGCATGTCCCACCTTCTCCCCCAAAGAGGTCAGGTGGACTCCCCCCAGCATGCTGGGGGAGTTCCCCCCTTTGGGGGGCACCCTGGGGTTGGCACTGGTTGTCTTACAACAATGGGGGAGTGGGGTTGGCACTGGCACTCATTGCAACATTGCATCATTGCTCTGCACTCTAACCTTTTGCGGTCATACTACTGAGAGGGAATGCTGGAACTCCCGTTTCTTCTGTCACTATCGTCTTTAGCTGATCGTTTTTCGTGTCTTGTCTACCCTGTGAGCAGTCCAGCATGCTTTCAAACACATGTTTCTCCCTCTATTCTTCACTACATATACATGCATTTTACACACTACACAATCTTTTCAAAATTTATTTAAAAAAAAAAAAAAAATGACATTGTGGGCTCAGAGACCTTGATTTTGGCTCTCTCCCTCTTGCATAAGGGTGAGGGCACTTTTGCGGACGCTCGCCCTTGCCATTTCTTTACTACATAAAAAGAAAACAATATAAAAATTAAAATATAATTATTTATTCACCGAGACTAAGCTTAAGTCCGTTGCCATGACACTAAGTGCAACTTAAGTGTAGGTTTACTTAGAACTCGATATTTTATAATAGTACAGCTGGACAAGTACATTTAGAATCGTTGACATCAAGTGATTTATGCTAACAAATAGTGAAAATTTTGTATGTGTAATAATGCTTATTTTTTATTCTTATTATTATTAATATTATTATTACTGCATTTACTTTAAATATAATTTCAACATAAACTTATTTCAAGGTGCCTAGTTTACAAGAATTATAGCTTTTCTTCGACCACCTATTCCTTCTTAAATTTTTTTGAACACTCGGGCTATCGACATTTTGTTGAAGATATATTCCGTCAACAAGTTTTTTGGGGGTTTCGGCAAAGTTAGGCAAGGTTAAGTTAGGTTGTTAGGGTGGCGATAAAATTTTCTTTTTGTGAAATGCAGTCGGTCTGGAACACTTTCACAGCGCAACCATTTGTTTAGGAGTCAACAACAGTGGCGAACATAAGGTGGGGCATAGGGGGCATAGGCCCCCATTGTCAAATTTATTACTACTCTCATTAAAGATATTTGAAAAAGAAACTTTAAAAAATCCATAACATTGCAACATTCACCACAAATAAATCTTGCTGTCATATGGAATTTCAGTTATTTCATGGTTACCAGGACATGTTATTAACTCAAAACTTAAAATCAATTTTGGCTGGCTTAGGAACATTTATATATATATATTAGGCCGTTTCGAAAAATCGAAATTTATGATGGCTCACCGCACACATACTAAAAAAGTAATATGTCATGAATAAAGACTTCATGCAAAATATTAAGACAAGAGCTTATTGTTATCCCACCCCTCAATGCATATCTATTTTACCCCTCATGAGAAAATTTTCATTTTTCTGGCAAATATATTTATTTATTTTGTGATGTCCTCTTAAATTTGGTATATAAAATTCATAAATAAAATTGGAAGATAAGTAGGTCATTTTCAGGAATGGTCCAGTAACCCCCCTATATTCTTTAGAGAGAATTCTAGAAAATTCTTCCTTCAGGATAACTATTCTAGAATTTCCATGTTTTCCCTTTATGGATTATATGATGTTTTATTTGCTTTTTCATCTATAATTACTGATATTTTCACAAGTTTACTGTTCTAGAAAGGTTATTTCATGTTACTTTACAGCTTTCTTACAGTAATCAAGTCATAATATAATTTAGGTGAGTGATTAATGATTATATTATATTATTATTAAGACAAACAGGTGGTAACTTTTTCCCTCAGAATTATGGCAAAAACCAGAAACAAGTGTGAAGTCTGGTTGGTCGGACAAGTGCTGGAAGAGGGTTTTTCTGAGAAGCAGCTTTCAACTAACAGTGATGTCCTTAAACGTCTTTTTTATCACATTAAGGTGGGAAAGCAAAATGTCTCTGTAGCTTGCGCAACTGTAGACAACGAAGTTATTGCTATGTGGGAAAAAGCCTCCTTAATTACATCCCACAAGCCTTATATTGTCTCAAAGCTTAAAAGGCTTTACAATAAGCATGAAGGGCTGGTCAAGAACCGAACTCGACGAACTCCTACCCAAGAGAAGAATGAAGCAGAATTTGTCACCAGCTTAAAGAAGCTTTTCGATGTAGCTCATTCAGAAGTGGAAACAGAAATAAAATTGCAGGAGGATAAAGATTTTCTTAAGGATCAAAGGAACGATCGGAAAATGATTATGGGTCCAGAAGACAAGGAGTTTTCAAGAAAGGCAAAAGCACGACAGATAAGCATGGAAAGAATGGAAAAACTTCGCAGGAAATCAAAGGAAGAAATGAGGCAATTGACAAAGGTTGTGGATCTCAACCAATGTGAAAATTCCGGTTCAGGAGGAAGTGAAGAATCATCTGGTGATGAATTGTTCTACAGAGCACTCTCATCATCATCTTCAAAAAAGGAGAAGCTTGAACCAGGTGTAATTGTAGGGATAAAAAGTTCTTGGCTGCTCTGGACCGCACTGGAACATCTGCAAGAGCTGCTATGCACATTGTGGCGCCTGCCCTTTCAGCTGCTGGAGTGGAAATTGAAGAGATCACACTTTCATCATCCTCTATCTACAGGTCTCGGCGATCAACACGGATGCAGATGGGAGAAGACATTAAAGTCAGTTTCCAACCAAATACCCCTTTAATAATTCATTTTGATGGAAAGCTTCTTCCATCCATGCATGGGGGTAAGATTGATGTAATGCCCATTGTTGTGACTGGTGCAGGCGAATTAGAAAAATTACTGTCTATTCCAAAGCTTATTTCTGGAACGGGAGAAGAAATGGGGAGAGCAGTTTTAGATGTCTTGAAGCAATGGCCACAAGTAAATGAGTGGGTAGCAGGCCTTTGTTTTGATACTACTGCAAGCAATACAGGTATCCATGCTGGGGCTTGTACCATCATCCAAAAGGCCCTTCAGAGATCACTCCTTTTTCTGGCATGCCGCCACCATATCCACGAGCTTCTTATCACTGCAGTTTTTGACATGTTTTTCTCTTCTTCGGGTCCACAAATTCCCTTATTCAATCGATTCAGAGATTGTTGGGATAACATTGATCAGCAGAATTACAAGCCCTATGAACCCAATGATCTCACCTCAGAATCTTTAGATCATTGGATCTTGAAGCACAGAGACAAGCTTATTTCTTTCATCAACTCCAAACTTCAAGAGGGCCACACTCGAGGTGACTACAGGGAATACTTAGAACTTGCACTTATCTTCCTTGGTTGTCCAATGCCTAAAACAAATAAAGGCTCTGATAGCAGATTCCACTACCCAGGAGCTTACAGCAGAGCTAGATGGATGGGAAAGGGCATCTATTCCTTAAGAATTTACTTATTTAGGAACCAATTCCTTCTCACCCCTCATGAAAAACAAGCTCTGATACGAATAAACGCCTTTTCAGTGACAGTTTATCTTCAAGCTTGGTATACATCTCCAGTTGGAATTGATGCTTCAGCAAATGATTTGGCCCTCCTCAAGATGCTACATATCTACAAGATCCAGGTTGATAAGGAAGTGGGTGCTACAGCCCTCAAAAAACTTCAGAACCATGGTTGGTACTTGAGTGAGGATCTTGTAGGATTTGGCTTTTTCTCAAACCTCGTGACTGAAGATGATAAGGTTCTAATGCTCCACAACCTTCACCACGCGCCTCCTCGAAAAGTGAGGGCAAGAAAGGTGGACCCCCGAATGTTGCAAAACCCCAATGACTTAAAGATTACCAGTTTTGTCACAACTCAAACACAAGACTTCTTCAAGTGTTTGAAAATAGAAAATCCCAAGAAACTTGAAGACATTGAGGAGCACCGTAATCGGGTCATGGCAGTCAAAGTAATCAACGACTGTGCTGAACGAGGAGTCAAACTGGCTCCAGAGTTTAATGAGAAGCTCACAAAGAGTGAGGAAGAGAGACAACTGGCCTTTCAAATCATTGAAAATCAGAGAAAGGAGGTCCCTCAGCCACTGAAATCCTTATATTCTTAATCAATATATGTCTTAAATAGAATTTAAGTCGCTTTGTTTTAAAACATATTTTTCGTTCAGTCTTATATTTGCTCTAATTATCCATTAATGTAAAAGAAGTGCCATCTGAGGGGTGCCTTTTTATCATTCAAATAAAATGATATTTTGTCTATTTATTTTTCTTCCTTTATATAAAAAAATAAAAGTGTGTGCGTTTATCAAAATTCAATTTGAAAAATTACCATATAATCGTGAAACGGTCTAATATATATATATATATATATATATATATATATATATATGTCTTTATACATCCGATTAATTTGTGCAAATTTAATTCTTTGCCCATAAATTGGAAATAAAATACAACTGAAGCTTTCCAAGATGCAATTCATTTTGATTCCAAATCAATCATCAGCAATTTTGAGCTCACACACACACACACACACACACACACACACACACAACACACACACAAAATATATATACAGTATATATGCACACAGACCGTGCATGGAACAAGGAACTCTTCTGGGGAACTACATCCGCTATAGTTCGAATAGGTAATGATAAATGAAAATACTATAGTTTTTTCTTTTTCATGATGGAAAGCCCAACGTGGGCACCGGGTTACTCGCAAAGAGGCTTCAAAATATAGCTTCCCTCACCAGCTATAGATAGGATCCAAATAGATCCTGTACCAAAGATGGATCCTCTCTGCTTTGCAGATAGCTGGTGAGGGAAGCTATATTTTGGGGCCTCTTTGCGAGTAACCCGGTGCCACGTTGGGCTTTCCATTATGAGAAAGAAAAAACTATAGTATTTGTCATTTGTCATTACTTATTTGAACTATAGTGGATGTAATTTCCCAGAAGAGTTCCTTGTTTCATGTACGGTCTGTGTTTAACATATAAGTTTCTCAGGGGACCATTCTGAGTTGTTGTATACAGTATATACAGGGTGGGCCAAAAGTCTGGATCCATAGGAAAATATTTATTTTAATACATAAATTACAACAAATGGTAAATACTTAAAATGAATATCAACTTTAACTCGTAAATGCGTATCCGTGATACTGTACAGTAGTTCGTACTCCAGTATAAATACTCCAATACTTTTTTATTTCAGCCCAGAAATGGCTTTGAATCTAACAACAGAAGACCGGGTAGAACTTGTGCTCATGTACGCAAGACAGGGCGCTACACACAGAGAAGTTGCTACCGAATTCAATAGAAATCATCCTGATAAGCATCCAGTAACACATGCGACTGTTGGCAAGTTGTTTAAACGTTTCAAAGAAACAGGAAGTGTACATGATCGACGTCGTTCTGGTCGTCCAAAAACTGCAACTGATGAAAATACCTCTGCAATGGTATGTGAAACTTCAACGAATAGTCCAGTAAAGTCAACAAGAAGATTATCAAATGAAACACGCATCTCGAGAACTTCAATTCGAAGAATTATTAAAAATCATAAATTCCATCCCTAAGTGTCTCGATGTCAGAGGCCGCCAATTTGAGCATTTGTTATAACTTGTTGTTTATACTGGAGTACGAACCACTGTACAGTATCACGGATACGCATTTACGAGTTAAAGTTGATATTCATTTTAAGTATTTACCATTTGTTGTAATTTATGTATTAAAATAAATATTTTCCTATAGATCCAGACTTTTGGCCCACCCTGTATATTAGGGTGGTTCTTACAAATATAAAAAAAATTCGATATTAAATTTTACAGGCTCCCAACAAATAATTAGGTACTCTTGAATGAATGAACTTATCTCATTGAGTTTCTTCTATTTCAGAGAATATTTAGGGGTTGCGCAGTCTTAATAAAGTTTTGTATTTCATGGGTAATTTTTTAAAATTTTATCAAATGGAAACTAAAATAAAGGATGACTAATAAAACAATATAAATGATGAATACTTTAAGAAAATAACATAAATAATCTTCGCGGTATCTCAAATATGCTACCAAAATTTAAATAAAGCTCCATGTAAAGTAGGATCATAAAACTAAGTGTTCTTTCCAAAAAAACATAACATCCCAAAACATGATAAGCAAAAACAATATATTCTTCATATTACAAGAAATAAAAACAAAATATTTTTAATGTTACAAGAAACCAAAGCAACATATTTTTCATATTACAAAAAAAGTGTTATTGAATATTGGACTAAAGTGTGCATTTTCTGCTGTCAGGATATTTTCGACGATGACTAGCGACAACCTGCATCAGATACTGCAGTTGCTCCTCGTCGTGAGTTAATCGGCAATTAAACTGTTCAATGAGGGCCACTGCTCGTTCAGCATTATCATTAACAACTTTTATACATTTCACAATGCTACATGCATATTTGTAACTATCATAAACAGTCCAGAATACAGGATCTTCATTAAGGAATTCGTCTGAAATGTCCAATCTTCTGAAAAACTTAACTGACTTTTTCGATGTTAAGTCTACAAGGCTGACCTGAGCATTATGTGGAAGCTCGATCCACTTTGGACAATCATCACTTCCTTCTTTGGTCCTCATGGCCTGAACCATCTCACGCTTAACGCTTACAGGAACGTCTTCGTCGAATAATACAAGGGGCAGCATTTCCTCTGACAGATACCAGAGATGTGAGCTGAATTTTCTAATGGCAGCTTCTGCGATGATCTTATTTGGGTATCTTTGAAGTTTCTTAAGGAGAATAAGGTCTTCATGCGGAGCAGATACAGAAACAGAAGCATGAAACCATGCTCTCATGTAAATTCGGACAGCAAAGAAAGAAATTTTGTTTAGGGCCCTTTCTTCTTTGGTAGTTAGTTGAAATTGACTCTGAAACAACCATACCTTGATGGAGTAGAGAACCTTAGCCATCCATCGGGCGTGATGCATAGCTCTTGGAGTTTTAAAGCGAATTTCTTTTCCATCTCAAGAGTTATGGCCCAAGAAAAGAAGTGCCAGCTCCAGGAATTCTTTGTAATCATCTCGAACTGTTCCTTCCCGTAGCATCTTGCAAGCAAAAGAAGTTAATGACCTCTTCTCTTCGTTGTCGATGTCATCTGCAGCCGTCTTATATCTGGACTGATCAATATGAGCCAAAACTTCTTGAAGCGCATGAATAAAGGTACTTGAGGGCCAGAAGGTGCTCCAAAATAAGACCCGAAAACAGCTCCGAACACCAATTCCATATGATGACGGCATGGAAAATGCAGGAGGTTTTTCCATAGTTTTTGCTCCAGGAGAACGCAAGTTCCTGCGCGATGGCCAGTATTTGAAGCGATAGTGTCAAAACTCATCCCAACAACGGACTGCTCAAGCCCCCACTTTTGGAGCTGGTTCACAATAGCTTGAGATTGCTCTTCCCCTGTTCCGGAAGAGAGTTTTGGAACACCAAGGAGCTGACACGCGTCTTTGTTGGAGATTAAGACAGGGAGACGATGGACGTTGGCTTGACCAGTGAGGTCCGGGAGAATTTTTCCATCCCAATGAACAATGATAGGACAGTCAGTGTTGAACTCTTCCATTATGTATTGAGCCGTTAAAGAGCGATGCTGCTGTCTATACCGCCTCACACTAGAACGGTTAATAACTAGCTCCGATACGTCATGACCAAGTCCCTGTGCAGTAGCTGCCAACACGAAGGCTGCTGAGCGATCACTAACATTCGTGCGATCAAAGGTTGGTGCTAGATTAGGAGTCATGATAGCGTTCGTCGCACGTCGACGCTTTGGATGTGAAGAACCACCTGCTACTGCACCGAATTCTTCCTTCTCTGTACCCGATTCCTCGGCATCACTGGAAACACTACTGTTATTTTCACTGGAAGAGCTTTCCAAATGTGCAGTTGAGGTTTTTGCTTTGTCCCGGGAAGCCACAGCAGCCTGATATTCCGCATATTTGAGCCTCTGACCATATCAATTCCAGCCATAGATCCTTTGCGACCAGGTTCTCTTTGAGCCAACAAGAAAGCTCGATCTTCAGGAAGTTTTATCATGGCAAGTGCGTTTTCATGAGCGATATCAAAAAGGTTTTTTGATTCTCTCGTGAATTCCTCTTCGTTCTTGATCTGCGTTTCTGACCTCCTCTTCATGCTTTTCTTTAGTCTCTGTCACTTAACAAATAATTTATTTAACTTTTCCAATTGAGTGGTCTGTGCGTTTGATAGGAATTCGCGCTCGATTCCAAACTTTTCTACGTCCAGAAGTACCTCTTTCAAACTATCTTTTACAGTTCTTTTTTTCATTTTGGTGAAGATAAAGGAATATTGATAACACTTCACCATTCGAAGGCAATTTTGTCCCTATAAGTTACTTAATAACGCTGAAATGAATAAAAATTCCGATTAGATAACTCACAAAATAAAAGTCAATAACCAAATAATGATCTCCGACTCATAATTGTTGATATTAATACATCCACAACATAAACAAAACTCCCATGATAATCCAAAAATATTCACTTTACCATAAGAATGGAATGCTTACTGAATTTACACGTGACTTGTTAGTGATGTACTTTCGATTAAGTAAATATCATACATGCAGACTATGGTGCCATTATATAATTAATAAATTAATAAATGATGACTTAGGTTTACGAAATGTTCATCACTATTAATAAGTGGAAGAATGTATTTTAATTTTTTAAATGTTTATATATTTCTTGGTTAAAGTATGTTCATTGAACTAATTGTAATAAAAATAACTATAAATAATGACATTGATAAAATAAATAACATATTTAATGTTTTAACTTGAACACTTTCATTAACCGCTACATGAAAAAACAAGAATTCAGTTTCCGACAGAACCGAACACACCAACACACTAGGACAGACTGGGGCTCTTTTGTTGGGAAGTGCAACGGCTTTGCGCGAGTCCTTATAATAGAAGTAGGTTCACAAAAATTCTTCGTAAGTGTCTTTAGTAGGAGTACAATCTTTTCTCGGGTTGGGAGCGTGACAATTCAAAAGTTCATTTTTAAGGACCACCCTAATATATATATATATATATATATTATATATATATATATATCGTAAAGAACGACGCTTGTATAGGAGATATTCCGCGCAAGACGAGAAAGAGAAAACAACAAATGAAAAAATGAAGTACCACCTGGGATCGAACCCGGGATCTTCCGATTGCCGGTCAGACGCGATAACCACTACACCATGGACTTCACTCTTCCAAATGCCGTAATTCCTCTACATACTCGCAGAAACCAATGCCCCAAGGGGCACTCCCGCATGCCGTAACATTATATACATTCAACTGCAAAGAACACGCAGTATAAATAACGTAAAGAACGACGCTTGTATAGGAGATATTCCGCGCAAGACGAGAAAGAGAAAACAACAATGAAAAAATGAAGTACCACCTGGGAATCGAACCCGGGATCTTCCGATTGGGTCAGACGCGATAACCACTACACCATGGACTTCACTCTTCCAAATGCCGTAATTCCTCTACATACTCGCAGAAACCAATGCCCCAAGGGGCACCTCCCGCATGCCGTAACATTATATACATTCAACTGCAAAGAACACGCAGTATAAATAACGTAAAGAACGACGCTTGTATAGGAGATATTCCGCGCAAGACGAGAAAGAGAAAACAACAAATGAAAAAATGAAGTACCACCTGGGATCGAACCCGGGATCTTCCGATTGCCGGTCAGACGCGATAACCACTACACCATGGACTTCACTCTTCCAAATGCCGTAATTCCTCTACATACTCGCAGAAACCAATGCCCCAAGGGGGCACCTCCCGCATGCCGTAACATTATATACATTCAACTGCAAAGAACACGCAGTATAAATAACGTAAAGAACGACGCTTGTATAGGAGATATTCCGCGCAAGACGAGAAAGAGAAAACAACAAATGAAAAAATGAAGTACCACCTGGGAATCGAACCCGGGATCTTCCGATTGCCGGTCAGACGCGATAACCACTACACCATGGACTTCACTCTTCCAAATGCCGTAATTCCTCTACATACTCGCAGAAACCAATGCCCCAAGGGGGCACCTCCGCATGCCGTAACATTATATACATTCAACTGCAAAGAACACGCAGTATAAATAACGTAAAGAACGACGCTTGTATAGGAGATATTCCGCGCAAGACGAGAAAGAGAAAACAACAAATGAAAAAATGAAGTACCACCTGGGAATCGAACCCGGGATCTTCCGATTGCCGGTCAGACGCGATAACCACTACACCATGGACTTCACTCTTCCAAATGCCGTAATTCCTCTACATACTCGCAGAAACCAATGCCCCAAGGGGCACCTCCCGCATGCCGTAACATTATATACATTCAACTGCAAAGAACACGCAGTATAAATAACGTAAAGAACGACGCTTGTATAGGAGATATTCCGCGCAAGACGAGAAAGAGAAAACAACAAATGAAAAAATGAAGTACCACCTGGGAATCGAACCCGGGATCTTCCGATTGCCGGTCAGACGCGATAACCACTACACCATGGACTTCACTCTTCCAAATGCCGTAATTCCTCTACATACTCGCAGAAACCAATGCCCCAAGGGGGCACCTCCCGCATGCCGTAACATTATATACATTCAACTGCAAAGAACACGCAGTATAAATAACGTAAAGAACGACGCTTGTATAGGAGATATTCCGCGCAAGACGAGAAAGAGAAAACAACAAATGAAAAAATGAAGTACCACCTGGGAATCGAACCCGGGATCTTCCGATTGCCGGTCAGACGCGATAACCACTACACCATGGACTTCACTCTTCCAAATGCCGTAATTCCTCTACATACTCGCAGAAACCAATGCCCCAAGGGGGCACCTCCCGCATGCCGTAACATTATATACATTCAACTGCAAAGAACACGCAGTATAAATAACGTAAAGAACGACGCTTGTATAGGAGATATTCCGCGCAAGACGAGAAAGAGAAAACAACAAATGAAAAAATGAAGTACCACCTGGGAATCGAACCCGGATCTTCCGATTGCCGGTCAGACGCGATAACCACTACACCATGGACTTCACTCTTCCAAATGCCGTAATTCCTCTACATACTCGCAGAAACCAATGCCCCAAGGGGTTCTTTGCAGTTGAATGTATATAATGTTACGGCATGCGGGAGGTGCCCCCTTGGGGCATTGGTTTCTGCGAGTATGTAGAGGAATTACGGCATTTGGAAGAGTGAAGTCCATGGTGTAGTGGTTATCGCGTCTGACCGGCAATCGGAAGATCCCGGGTTCGATTCCCAGGTGGTACTTCATTTTTTCATTTGTTGTTTTCTCTTTCTCGTCTTGCGCGGAATATCTCCTATACAAGCGTCGTTCTTTACGTTATTTATACTGCGTGTTCTTTGCAGTTGAATGTATATAATGTTACGGCATGCGGGAGGTGCCCCCTTGGGGCATTGGTTTCTGCGAGTATGTAGAGGAATTACGGCATTTGGAAGAGTGAAGTCCATGGTGTAGTGGTTATCGCGTCTGACCGGCAATCGGAAGATCCCGGTTCGATTCCCAGGTGGTACTTCATTTTTTCATTGTTGTTTTCTCTTTCTCGTCTTGCGCGGAATATCTCCTATACAAGCGTCGTTCTTTACGTTATTTATACTGCGTGTTCTTTGCAGTTGAATGTATATAATGTTACGGCATGCGGGAGGTGCCCCCTTGGGCATTGGTTTCTGCGAGTATGTAGAGGAATTACGGCATTTGGAAGAGTGAAGTCCATGGTGTAGTGGTTATCGCGTCTGACCGGCAATCGGAAGATCCCGGGTTCGATTCCCAGGTGGTACTTCATTTTTTCATTTGTTGTTTTCTCTTTCTCGTCTTGCGCGGAATATCTCCTATACAAGCGTCGTTCTTTACGTTATTTATACTGCGTGTTCTTTGCAGTTGAATGTATATAATGTTACGGCATGCGGGAGGTGCCCCTTGGGGCATTGGTTTCTGCGAGTATGTAGAGGAATTACGGCATTTGGAAGAGTGAAGTCCATGGTGTAGTGGTTATCGCGTCTGACCGGCAATCGGAAGATCCCGGGTTCGATTCCCAGGTGGTACTTCATTTTTTTCATTTGTTGTTTTCTCTTTCTCGTCTTGCGCGGAATATCTCCTATACAAGCGTCGTTCTTTACGTTATTTATACTGCGTGTTCTTTGCAGTTGAATGTATATAATGTTACGGCATGCGGGAGGTGCCCCCTTGGGGCATTGGTTTCTGCGAGTATGTAGAGGAATTACGGCATTTGGAAGAGTGAAGTCCATGGTGTAGTGGTTATCGCGTCTGACCGGCAATCGGAAGATCCCGGGTTCGATTCCCAGGTGGTACTTCATTTTTTCATTTGTTGTTTTCTCTTTCTCGTCTTGCGCGGAATATCTCCTATACAAGCGTCGTTCTTTACGTTATTTATACTGCGTGTTCTTTGCAGTTGAATGTATATAATGTTACGGCATGCGGGAGGTGCCCCTTGGGGCATTGGTTTCTGCGAGTATGTAGAGGAATTACGGCATTTGGAAGAGTGAAGTCCATGGTGTAGTGGTTATCGCGTCTGACCGGCAATCGGAAGATCCCGGTTCGATTCCCAGGTGGTACTTCATTTTTTCATTTGTTGTTTTCTCTTTCTCGTCTTGCGCGGAATATCTCCTATACAAGCGTCGTTCTTTACGTTATTTATACTGCGTGTTCTTTGCAGTTGAATGTATATAATGTTACGGCATGCGGGAGGTGCCCCCTTGGGGCATTGGTTTCTGCGAGTATGTAGAGGAATTACGGCATTTGGAAGAGTGAAGTCCATGGTGTAGTGGTTATCGCGTCTGACCGGCAATCGGAAGATCCCGGGTTCGATTCCCAGGTGGTACTTCATTTTTTCATTTGTTGTTTTCTCTTTCTCGTCTTGCGCGGAATATCTCCTATACAAGCGTCGTTCTTTACGTTATTTATACTGCGTGTTCTTTGCAGTTGAATGTATATATATATATATATACATATATATATACATATACAGTGTGTGTGTGTGTGTGTGTGTGCTCCTCCCTTTCATAAATGCTGTATACGTCCCTGGTCAGCAAGGTTATAACGTATAAGTGCAATTACAACATTCTTGGCTCTCTCTCTTGGCGTATTTTTGTTAAACGAGGCTTTAGGTTTTTATAGTGTGTTTCGCGCGATTTTCGTATTACATACTCTTAAAATGATGAATTAACCTGTAAAACCTTAATCTATTTACAAATATTAATAGGTTGTTCTCTCAGAAAACAAAAGCACATGTGAGTATAATAACAATGTGACAAAAATCATAATCCAAATGTCTATTTTAAATATTAAATTGGTTCACGTATTGAAAGCAGATCTAATATGAGTAGCAAACATAAATTTCACTGGTTCATCCATTATTTTTAATAGTCAACTTTCTGCATTGCGTACAGAACTGGTTGTGATGCTTATGCTTTCATCAAGAACTGTAATCGAGAACCCGAAACCATCCTTTAGCTCCTCTAACATATGAAACTGATTACTGAGACCAATCGGACCTAAATAAACACAAGCGATTGGGCAGAAAGTGATTGAAAACATTATTATATCTTATGGCTGGTTAGAGGGAGCTGAATCAAAATATTCCATTGTAGTACAGGCATTTTATGAAAAATCTTTCGCCAACCTTGAACAAATTGCAACAAAACGTATCTCTGCTGTTTTATACTCCTGAATATGTCCTCTATCACATATAAAAAGTCTTAAGGGATCCTCGAAGGGAAATCCTGTGAAAATCACTGGAACATGACCACACCCAAAAATGTCATTTTTTCCGCATATCAGCCTTCATTAAACATGCTAAAGCCTATCTGAAGATTTCAGTGGACTGTTAGACACTGATTTTTAATGAAACTGTTAGCAAGCAGTTAGGGTTTGAAAGACTAAGAGGCAGTCTCTGCCGATAGCTAAAATTTTTAATGCTAAAATAATAAAATAAAAAGCAATGGTGAGAGGCTTTATATGTACTCAATATGTACTGAGTACATACTATTTTTGACACATAATAACAAAAGTCAAAGTTAGGATAATGCTTACATAATTACTGTATGTTGTAAATGATGAAATAAAATACTGAAGACCATTTGCAATTATTGCAGATTACCATTGCACAAACTAATTAAAAAATGAAAATACAAATATTGAGCAACATCAAGTGGCAGGACTAGTAATGGTAAAACATAATACCAAATTGCAAGCATAATACTGAGAACCTTCAAAATACTGGAGCCTCCAGAATACAACAAAGAGTCTGCGGAGAACTTGGCAGTGAACATGTACGAAGCGTGACTATAAAGTAATGAGATTGATTTTGTAGCAAACATACCTGAACTTATACATCCAAATGAATGTTGTTCCCTTCAAACTAGTCACCTCGGGAGGCTATACACTTATTCCAAAGATGCTGCCACTGCTCAAAACATTTCTGGAGCGCGTCTTTTAGAATTACCTTCGAAGCCTGCGTCACATTCTCTTGAATATCATCAATGGTTTCAAATCTTTGTCCTATGAGGATGGATTTGATTTTTGAAACAGCCAAAAGTCAATCGGAGCCAAGTCTGGCGAATAAGGTGGGTGATCAAGCTGGGTAACACCGTTTTTGGTCAAAAACCGTTTCACAGAAAGTGCGCTGTGAGCCGGAGCATTGTCATGGTGAAGAAGCCAATCGTTGAGCCACAGTTCACTCCTTTTGCGTCGCACAGAATCTCTCAAACGCTTCATAATTTCTATATAATAAGTCTGATTGACTGTTTGACCTTGTCGGATGAACTCTACATGAACAATATCATTGGTGTCAAAGAAGCAAATCAACATTTCCTTCACTTGTGATTTTGACATGCGTGCTTTCTTGGATCTCGGGGATGTTGGAGTTTTCGACTGCAGACTTTGACGCTTTGTTTCCGGGTTTGTTTTCCGGTTTAAACCTTTTGTGCCAGTCAAAAATTCTTGCTCTTGACATTATTTCAACCTCATAAGCTTCCTTTAACATGTCAAGTGCCTCACTTGCAGATTTGTTTAACTTCACACAAAATTTTATATTAATTCTATGCTCTAAATAACGGTCACTCATGTTTACGCCTACACAAAACAACATGTACTTCTATTCGCCACAGCTGCTAGCACAAGACTGACTTGGCGACCTTGAAAGTACTGCTGCTGCAAGTTTAAACAAGTTCCGACATGCCCCTGCTATGATCACTCCTCTACTTCCACAAGCCACATAAGAAAATCAGTCTCATTACTTTATAGTCACACCTCGTATATGTTATATTATGCAAGAGAAGTATAGATCTGCATAGAAGATGAGTAGTTGCCATATTGCCAGCATCTCCCCACCATGGATAACCTGTGTCAACGTACAAGATGCATTCAGAAGCCAACAATGTTATCATCCTCATCTTTACTACATGCCAGCTGTGTTGTTTGTACAACCAGATCCCCTGCAGTTTTCACAAGGAGGAGTACACTCAACGTCGTGCTCCTTGCATGTGCACCTTAGGCTGCTGCAGTCGGTATGGCAGTTGCACCTGATGATCCGCAGCAGCTCTTCAGGAGCAGGAGCTAGGTCTGTCTGGAGAGGGGACGAGCCCCTCGTCGCTCTCCCCCCATCCCCACTCTTTTGGAAGGAGTCCATCCCTAGATCCCTTCCACTCTTGAACCTGAAAGTACACACGGGGGCTGCGATTCTTTCCTGCTGCTGATGTAGGTGGTAAGCTCTGTGGTTGAACTTAAGACGTGCTGGAAGCTACCTTCTCACAGAACCGCTTGTGTCACAGAGAGTCTAGCTTTTGGACGGGTTACCCCTTGTAGAGGATCACCAAGGCTTTCTCTCCTGCAGCTACAACATCATCGGTAGAAGCTAAATGTGCATCAAACACCTTGGCTTCCTCATGGAAGTGACTGCTTGTCTTGAATTTATTGAGGGACGCTCCTTTCCCGATCCAGTAGAGGCGAGATGTTGTGTCACATCCAAGGGCAGCATGGAAGACGAAGATGTGTTTGCATATGTCCGGATCACGCTGTTCCTTGACGACCTTGATATTCCAGATGCAATGGTTTTTGTTCTTCTTAGGCTTTGGGCGGAAGAACAGGTCATAAGACTATAAGCTTGCATGGTAGCACAGCAGGACGAAAAGGTCTGTGTCGTCGCCGACCAGCACATTGTTGGTGACCGTAGCAGACTCCACAGCCTTCTGCACAACGAAGAGGTCGGCATCTCCTGAAACATGATGTGTCTGACAGTTCTTCTGCAGCTCTTACCTTAGCATATTGATGAATCATTGCTTGTTGGCCAGGAATTGATCCTTCTTCATGGTGACATGCATATCCTCCGTAAATGTCACGGTTGCGCCAGCATTTCCTTTGGATCGTGTCTGGTGTGTCATGTACTTCGTGGATGTGCCGTCGTAGCCATTAAACACGACAATGGCCTCTCCATACTTCTTTGTCACATGTTCAGTGTACTGATTAAAAATGTCTTTGTATGTAGCTCCACATGACCATGGGATGTGCTAAACTAGTGCCCCACCATCCATGACATATTGGGCATCACCCGTCATCACCGGAACATCAGGTGTCAGAAGACCTCAGATGGCATCAGCAAGGCTGGCTTCTGTGGTTCTCGAAGCAGAAGAGACGAATCGAAGAGGGATGGTGGGAGACTGCACAGCTCATACTTGAAAGCTGATTCGAGGTCATCTGATGTTTTTGCAGCAGTGATGAATTTCTGGAATAGGAGTTATGGGTCGACCTGGACTTCATCGCCGTCAATCTTGAACAATAATTTTGTGTTGAGTGTGACAGAGTATATTCTGCAGCAGTTTTCCCATCCATGGACTCCAGAATCGTGCTTCCAACTGCCTTTGCTGTGTCGACGTTGATGGTACGGTGTGCGTTGACCCTAATGACAAGAGTGACAACGTTCCACAGACTTGGGTCAGAGCAGAAAGGATTTCGCTCCTGGAGACAGTGGAGAACTGTTAGCGTGTCCTTCTAGTTGGGGCTTGTCTAGCTCTCGTCATGCCCTTGTTCTGTTCTCCTGTGTTGTAGTTCACCCCCGATGAGCTCTTGCATTGCCTTGTTAACGTCTGTACAGGCAGGCATGGATAGCAGCCACATCAGACGTTGTTGCTCTGTCATTTCTCGCCCTCTCGTGAGGGAAGATGTGGATGATCTGATTCATGTTTTAAATTTAATTTGAAAACAGTTAGATTTTTATTCATTTTCCTCAAAAAGGCTAACTTTACTGTGAAAAGATGATCTTACATTTAATTAGCAATTAGATTATATAAAAATGCAAAAAACTTCACTTTTTTACGTGAAGGTCAAAATATGAGAATAAAAACCCACTCTAATAGACAGAGTTTATTTCCACGACAGTTTCGACGCCCACTGGCATCCTCCTCGGGTGGATACAGAAACACAAATGAAACAAAACAAGAGGGAAAAATAGTTCAGGGATCGACCGTTAAGAAATTCGCACCTAGGTTGGATTCCATTCTCTCGAGACAGGAGGGGCATTTTCATTAAGTACATTCGCACAAATTTTAAAACTATCTTCCTGTTCTAAACATACAGATTCTATTATTTTTACATAATTATTACATTTATAATTAAATTTATTACATTTAATATTGCATAATTATTAATTACAGAAATTATAAATTTATTATTACATTGGTTATTACATTGTTGTTTATTATACAGAAATTATAAACCGAAAAACGAATGAAAAAAGGCGATTAGGAAATAATCCAGAGACCATTGAGAAATTCGCACCTAGGTTAGATATCGTTCTCCCGAAACCAGAAGGGCATTTTATTACAGGGTCAGCTTATAACTACATTTCCACAAATTAAAAATATCTTCTTGTTCTATACATACAGATCCTAATGTTTTGACATAATTACTGCATATATTTATTTCCACATTAATTACTTCCATTATTACATTTACTAAAAGCGAGTAACGTTGCAAAAGAGGAACAAGCCTGTGTCTACAGCATTCCCTGTAAAAGTTGTGATTTAGTATACGTGGGAGAAACTGGAAGAAATATTGAAACCCGTATCAAAGAACACAAATATGCCTTCAGAAGTTGTAATACTAATAATGCCATTTTTTATCACGCTAGCCAAAATAATCATGCTATAGATTGGGAATCAAGTAAGGTACTTTATAAATGTAATAATTATGTCAAAAGAAAAATAATAGAATCTGTGTGTATAGAAAAAGTAGATAATTTTAATTTGTGCGAAGGTACTTATAAGTTAGACCCTTTAATGAGATTCTTGGTCAATAAATCCCTTACGGAGTCGTGGGAACGTGTTCGAACCTAAGTGTGAATTTCTTAAATGTCTCTGGATTGGAATGTTTCCTTACTCGCTTTTAGTAAATGTAATAATGGAAGTAATTAATGTGGAAATAAATATATGCAGTAATTATGTCAAAACATTAGGATCTGTATGTATAGAACAAGAAGATATTTTTAATTTGTGGAAATGTAGTTATAAGCTGACCCTGTAATAAAATGCCCTTCTGGTTTCGGGAGAACGATATCTAACCTAGGTGCGAATTTCTCAATGGTCTCTGGATTATTTCCTAATCGCCTTTTTTCATTCGTTTTTCGGTTTATAATTTCTGTATAATAAACAACAATGTAATAACCAATGTAATAATAAATTTATAATTTCTGTAATTAATAATTATGCAATATTAAATGTAATAAATTTAATTATAAATGTAATAATTATGTAAAAATAATAGAATCTGTATGTTTAGAACAGGAAGATAGTTTTAAAATTTGTGCGAATGTACTTAATGAAAATGCCCCTCCTGTCTCGAGAGAATGGAATCCAACCTAGGTGCGAATTTCTTAACGGTCGATCCCTGAACTGTTTTTCCCTCTTGTTTTGTTTCATTTGTGTTTCTGTATCCACCCGAGGAGGATGCCAGTGGGCGTCGAAACTGTCGTGGAAATAAACTCTGTCTATTAGAGTGGGTTTTTATTCTCATAGATTATATAAAGTTTGATTACATTTTTAAGGGATAACTACAATTTCCTGTATGAGAAAGTCTTACTGAATGCAACTGAATTGCATATTTAATATACTAATTTAACTGATTCGGTTCGCTATTTCACGGATTTGCATTATCTTGTGATGTGTATCATTGAACATTAGCGTGTTGATTAGTGGTGATTCACAATACTTTCCCTAATGGAACTAAATCTATGTATGGATTATGGTAAAACTTATAAATGAGTAATTGAGTCTCTCTCGTCACGAAAAAATAGTTAGATAGAGGTTTTCTCTCTGCTTTTGCAGCGGAAATGGGGATTTCCCAAGAATTTTCATTCATCTCTCGGTTATTTAAATCATAGCAAATTAATCATAGAAAACGTAATTATGTACACTTATAGAAAATGTGGAATTTATAGCGTAACTTTCTTAAATCAATTATAATAATCTTAATTTTATAAAAGCATAACGTTCTTTAGGAAAGAGTAGAGGAATAAAAAAAGTACATAGGTGAAGGTTAACATAAGTGGGTTCTAGTTATAAGTAAAATTAGAATAAATGAAATACACAGCAGGAGGACATACAATAGTATACATATGCATGTGAAAGATTCTTAGATTGAAGAGAAATATACAGTTCTAAAGCAAATACTATTGGTTTACGTCGGTCAACCAATCATTCTTCGTCTGCCGTAGAATCATCTGAATCATTTAATTTGTCTAAAATGTCGACCTTTAAATGTACGTTACTAAAATGGACGTTAAGAACTTTATTACATTCTTTCAATTGGTAATGTTCCGTAAAGTAGTCTTCCTTCTTAATTGTTTTAAACTGAGCCTCCTTTTCTTCGCAATGAACTTTTAGGAAAGTTAATAAGTAGGGGCGTAGAGGGATGTCTTTTAAACTATATCGAACTAAGCTCGCATGACATGTTATAAGGGAGAGTAATTTCTTTGTTTTGTCAAACCCAACGAAATTTATATTTCTTAGTTTTAGGGACTGCAACTTTCTCATTTGTGACAAACTCGTTAACAGTTCGGTGACTACTGTGAGGGAGAGTCGCAGGGCGTGTAAGAAGGGAAAGGCCCAAAGGAATCGGACGTAACTTTCCGCTGTGGTGATAATAAAATTGATATCCAAATTCAGAATTTTTATTCGCCTTACAATTTGCAGGGATTCTAATTCCCAGATAGTGAAGAGGCGAGGTTGAAGGTAGCTGAAAACACCAAAACTACGTATACCTAGATTTAAGGGGATGTAATTATCTCGAATGAACATCGTATTCGGGGTAGTGATTTCTTTAAAGAGGAGGTCTTTATGGGACAATTCGTTATACGCGGTCTCGCCATTTTATCGAAGCGAACCTCAAAACATAAACATGTTCTCTTAAGAAATGGAAGATGTAACAAAGTACTTCGACGGGTAGGTGGTCGATGTTCATTTTATCGTCGCACAGTAAACGGTCTCCAATGTTCCGTTTTCTGAAAAACCAGGGACGATTAGTTTCTTTTTTACTTTTCCGGTTGCAATTATGCTTAATAATGGTTGACCATTAATTTACACTAAACGCTGATTTACACTTCACTCGACACAATAAATTACACTAATTTCACTAGAAATCATTAATCTTAAAATTAGGTTATTCAATAAACAAAATTTCCAGAGATTTAAATTGGTTCTAACGTTTCACTGGATTCTAAAGGTTCAATAAACTAGGGGCTTAAACTCGGGGATGTTCTTCTAGCTGTACATATGACATCTCGAGGTAGCCGGGGTTGAGCCCTTCTCGAGGGTGTCGAAGAAGTTTTACTACGGGGGGGGGGGTAGTCTTCTACATTGATGCAGGTTTAATGAGGGGAATCGGACTCGTTGTCGCGGGCTATCAGGAGGAGTGGGAAGCCTGTTGATTCCTTGAGACGGATTCATTGAAGTGACGCAGTACCTCAGCGGTGTGTGAGGAGTTCACGAAGTGCCTCATTTCCTCGTCCTCAATTAGCGTGGGGAGTTCTGTCTCTATGATGAAGTTCGTGAATCCTTGTAGAGGGAAATAGAAGGGATCCACCTATGGTCGTTCAGTGCTGAACACCCATCGGGCAAGCTGAAATAGCCTGTCCGTGATACTTCCAGATGGCCGGGTTCTTTTCCCTTACAGCGTCATCGGTGATTCTACTGTTTTCAAGGGAATGAAAATGAGGATTCTAAGTTCCTCCTCGGAAATTTTCCTTTACCTCGACGTGGCGACTTGGAAGTACAGAGGTATGGTAGCTTCAGTCAGACTGTAAGGAAGCAGTCTTCCCATTCTAGGCTCATCGCTTTACAGAACTTGAAGACAAAATGTCGGGTCGAATAAGAAGGAATCTTGTCGGCTGTGATTTGCATTTACCAACTCTGTTTTCAGACGATTTAATCGTAGGTGCAGCCCTTCCGTGTAGGTTAACAAACTGTGACCTAATATTGAGAGGAAGGTGATGTATTTTTCTTCTTTTAACACTTTCTCAAGGTTGGATAGGTACAGACCCACCGTATCTTGAAAAGAATGGATGTTGCTGGTTAAGAGTTTTACGTATTTCTTCAGGCCACTTAGGTCATAAATGATTGCATTTAAGACGGTGACGTAAGATTTGAGGGTTTCGGCCAGCTCTTCTTCGTTGGATTCTAGTACTTGAATGTGTCGTATGACTTCATCCACGGAGCTCTGTTGGGCGGTGCCAAACGCAAGATTTAGGAAACCACTAACAGCGTCTATTAATCCACTTTTCGGTCGGGTCGAAGGTCGATCTTCACATGAGGTCTCCTTATTTAGTACGGTAATGAAGGCTGTTATTTCTTGCTTGGTATCGAGTATCTGTTCTCCACCGCTTCGCGGAGTTTCTACGAGAACGCCGAGTTACTTTTCAGTATTTCCCTTTTTCGACTTGTAGAGTCGCTTAATCCTTTCCTGTTCGGTCCCACATTGGTGGATTAATTGATTTATCTTAAGGTCAGTCAAACGACTCGAACAGAATGCCGTTATTTAAAAGTTATTTAAAAGTTAATCAAGTGTAAAACTCCCAAGAAAAAGAGGGTGGGAAACATCTTCTGCAAAAGGAAACCACAAAGTAATCCATTCCCAGTTTAACTTAAGCATATGCAAGTACATTTAATGGCTTTGTTAAATTAAATTTTATTTAATTATTTCGTTTGAATTTACAATACACTTCTTGTTATATAGAATTTATATATGTTCCTTGGTATATTAAATTTATATATATACTTTACCATATTGAATTTTAAAGGGCAAACCCTCAATTCTCTCCTACATCAACTTCTTTAAAGTTTTCTTTTATTGAACTTATCAGGAAAAATTTTGCAAGCAAACTAAATGTTGTTTTGATCGTTATTATTGCTAATATTATTTTTTATTTTCTAATCAGTTCCACATCCTCTTTACTCTAAAAGACCCTTAAATCTTACATAATCGTTCTTGTTCTTCAAAATGAACTTATGCCTTTATATACATATATGCATAATAAGGAGGGATCTTTCAGGAATACATACCTGGACACTAAGGGGTGGAAAACTAGTTATATATTTTTTTTAAATTTTGTTAGAGAAGTAAGAGATAATAGAATGAAAAATTGGATTCGGGGTCGAAGGTTTATTACCTTCGTCTAGTTAAAAGTAGGAGAAAGAGGGAAAGCGGGTGACTTCGAAAGTCCGACAGCTGGGAGATTGCCTCACTTTTGGAACAAGTTGTTTTGTTTCTATTCTTAAATAGGAAAATTTATAATATGAGCAACAGCCTAGTGACTCAAGAATTCAGAAGAACCTATTCTGGGGGATTTCTATGTAACTTTATCTTCTTTTAATTTTGCTTATTTTTCTGACTTATTCTACGCGAGTAAATATAGATTAATTTAAGCATAAAAATCTTAGCTTTCAAATCCTTCTCACAACTAGATAAGCGAAGCATTCGCCATACATATATATTTTCCCCTATTTCGATTTCTCGAAAGTTTCCTCTCTGTTCTCCGAATCATTTCTTTTTTTTCTCCATCAGATTTTCCCTTAGTGTTTGGTACATCTCGTCCTTCATATGCGTTTGCCTCCATTTATATTCATCAAGATCGATGTTGGGAGCATATGAGGTACCGGATTCGAATGAACCCATCCCTTCGGACTCTCGACCAAACATTAAGTAGAATGTCCTTTCTTGGGTGGAATTGTGAATTTTGTTATTGTGAATACATTTTACCAGGACTAAATATTCGTCCCAGAATTTGACCGTTCGATCTTTTATTAACGTTCTTAAGACATTTTTAAAAAAATAGGTGTATCTTTCTACCTGGCCTTGACTCTCGGGGTGAGAGGGGGCTCCAAAGCTGTGTGATCTTATATTTCATGGTTAAATGGGACATAATCTCATTCTTAAATTCATTTCCGTTATCCGTCTTTAAGCTCTTAATTTTTCCGTAGGTTAGAATGTAGTGTCCGAAAATACATTTCGCTAGCGAAACTCCGGTCTCATCTTTCAACGGATATAATTCCACAAATTTAATAAATCCATCTATCAGGACTAGTACGTAGACAGAATGCCCCCGAGACCGGGTGAAAGGACTTACTAAATCAGCGTAACCATGTCCATGGGTTCATTAGAGTGGGGAGTTGGTCCTAAGGGGGCCCTTCTGGGGTTGATGTTTTTATATTTATTGCAAATGGCACATTTCCGTATATATTTCCTGATGGATTCCAACATAGTGGGCCAATAATAACTGCGGGACATTTCTTGGTATGTCTTCGATTCCGCCATGTGACCCTTATTGATGGAGTTGTGGAATTGTAGCAGGGCTTTCGCTTGTAGCTCGGGGTTGAGAGGGTAGAGCCTATTGGACTCCTTCCCTTCGATAGTGCTATTCAAATAAATTAATCCGTCCATGATCACAAACGGTCGTTTCTCATCCTTCTTCAGCATTTTCTTATATTTTTCGTCCTTTTCTTGGGCGTCTAGAATCTCGTCCCTAGGAATGTCGGGTACGGCCTTATCTTCATTTTCTCGATGATAGTGCAGGGTCGGGGGATGCCTTTTTCCACCGGAATCAGTCTCTTGCTCCGGGTGATCACGTTTATCGAGTGACCTTCGTCCCCAAATTCGGATGTTAATTCCTCGTCGCATTCTATGCAGCGACTCATTGAATCTGCAATGAAATTCTCTCTCCCTTTATATACTCTATCTTCAAGTCGAATTCCAACAAGGTCGAAAACCATTTAGTTAGTCACTTCGATGATTGATTCACTACCAGGCTTATTAATGGACGATGGTCAGTCCTTAGAATAATTTTAAATCCCAAGATTATTGACGTGAAATGATTTAAAGATAGGATTAGGCTTAGCCCTCCATTTTCGATCACTGAATATCTTCTCTGTGTCTCGTTAAAGCTTTTACTAAAATATTCTAAAGACACATTCGCTTCGTTCATTTTGCTGCATCAAGACCGCTCCACTTCCCTGTCAGACGCGTCCGTATACAGGTAAAACGCCTTATTCGGGTATGGGTATCTCAGCAAAGTTTTGATGGTAATAATTTCCTTAATTTGATTTAACGCCTCTTCGCGCTACTGCGTCCATTCGAATGTCTCCTTTTAACTAGTCAATGCATGTATGGGCCCCAATATTTGGCCGGCATTTGGTATGTAGCATCTATAATACCGTGTAACAAAAAAAATGTTTTTCTTTGTTTCTGGGCAATAACCTTTATTTTCTGATTCATTATGCTTCAAATCACTGGAAAAAAGCTGTCAGTGATTTTAAACTTCGGGTTTGTTGTCAGTACATCGATTTTGTTGAAATAAGAATATTATTATTTTTTAACCCTATATGGACATCTGCGACAGATCTGTAAACGCTTCAAAATTTACTATATATTTACCGAAACAAGTACATTTTAACTTAAATGACGATATCGTCAAATTTGTAACGGTTCAAGGAGTTTATATCACGAATTGGCAACTCCTACTGCAGAAAACCGAGATTTAATGAAAAAAATAAGTTAGTGCGTCAGTAGAAGTAAAAGTGTATGGTTACGCAGTTCGTTTTTTATTTTTTATCACTTTATTTGATTAAAGGTAAGTTGAATAATTTTTTATTGCTCAATATATGTTGTTAGAGTGGCTGAAGTAATATAAAACAATTCTGATAAACTGAGCACTAGAATATTTTATTGAAACGTAACAATATTGATGGCTCTGACATCCATGCCTTCTTTGCCATGTGGTATAAGGTTGTCCAATTTGTATTATATATATTACATTATATATATATTATATATATTATTATATATATTATATATATATTATTATATATATTATATATATATATTATTTATATATACACTATATTATTATATATATATATATTACATTAAAAATCACATATTTATGTTCAAAGTACTCTAAATGAATGTTTAATATAGGTAAAAAAAAATTTAAGACAAAATAAGAATTATGTCCATATAGGGTTAAATTAATCCATTATTTTTACTTTTTCAGACGTGTGACGTGTGACGAAGTTACTGTTATGGCTGCTCGTGGTTGCAAATACCCAGCGGATTCCTTCTGCTACGTGTGCGGCGAGTTCTTCGCAAAGACGACTAAAAAACACTGCTTGGACAGTTGCACCCGTGCAAAGGAAGCCTATCATGCCTACTTCGGAATGCCAGTCGGTGACTAAGACAAACGCTGGGCACCACATGTCATCTGTGACTACTGCCGCCGCACTCTTGAAGGTTGGTTTAGAGGAGAGAAGAGGGCAATGCGTTTCGCTATCCCCCGTGTCTGGCGTGAGCCATCAGACCATCTCACGGACTGCTATTTCTGTATGGTGGACCCAACAAAACGAAGAAAGGGGAAGAATGCGCCTCCCATTGAGTACCCTGACATTCCGTCATCTATTGCACCTGTTCCCCATAACGCGACGGACCTACCTGTGCCACAGCCTCCCTTGAGAGATCAATCTTGTCCAGCAGAAGAAGCAAGCTATGATGATTCCGAGGAGGAGCAAGGTGCGTCATCTGCTGCGCGCCGTCGACGCCGGGTGGCCGGTGAAAGGTGCCCCTACTACCCCAACCAAGAGGACATCAACGACCTCATCAGGGAAATGGCCTTGACAAAGTCCAACGCCGAACTGCTCATTTCCAGACTGAAGCAGTGGGACTTACTGGACGACAGCGTTCGAATTACTTCCCAGAGGAAGCGGCATCGCGGCTTTTCAGTGTTCTTCACTCTTAGAGATGGGTTGTGCTACTGCCATGACATCAGAGGACTCTTCGACGCTGTGGGCATTCCCTGCAACACCTCTGACTGGCGGCTCTTCATCGACAGTTCATCTAAAAGCCTCAAGGCTGTTTTACTGCACAACACAAATCAGTGGCCCTCGATTCCTCTGGCTCATTCAGTGCACATGAAAGAAGAGTACCAGAACGTCAAAATCCTGCTGAGTGCACTGAAGTACGACCAATTCAGCTGGGAGGTCATTGGCGATTTCAAGATGGTGGCCTTCTTGATGGGGCTTCAGGGAGGCTTCACCAAGTTCCCTTGCTATCTGTGCCTCTGGGATAGCCGAAATACAGCCCTTCACCACGAGAAGAGGAACTGGCCCCTCAGGACCGGCTATGAGGTTGGGGCCCATAACGTGAAGCAAGAGCCGCTGGTGGAGCCAACGAAAGTGCTGATGCCACCCCTGCACATCAAATTGGGCATCATTAAGCAGTTTGTTAAACAGCTGGATCCAGAGGGTGAGGCCTTGAAGCACATCCAGGAGCTGTTCCCGAAGTTGTCGGAGGCGAAGATCAAAGCAGGAGTATTTGTGGGCCCTCAGGTGAAGCGACTTATTGACTCCGACAGCTTTCGTGAGAAGCTGTCTGAGGTTGAGCGGGCAGCTTGGACAAGCTTCGTTTCTCTAGTCAAAGGTTTCCTCGGAAACCACAAGGCAGAGAACTACAGGGAAATCGTTGACGAACTTGTGGACACGTACCGGAGCATGGGCTGCCGGATGTCGCTGAAACTGCACGTACTACACGCCCACCTTGATGAGTTCAAAGAAAACATGGGAGACTACTCAGAAGAACAAGGTGAAAGATTTCACCAGGATGTCAGCTCTTTCGAGGAACGCTACAAGGGACAGTACAATGAAAGTATGATGGGGGACTATATCTGGAACCTTTTGCGTGAGAGTGAACTGAAATACAATCGCCAATCTCGTAGACAAACTTCTTTTTGATTAAACTATAACGCTAGAATTTTTGTATCAATTCTGTATCAATTCTCCGTAGCAATACTCTTTATCAACGCTCTGCATCACTGCACTGTATCACTGTCTGTGTATTAACATATTATAATACATAATTATTCCCTACTCGTTTCCTTCTTTTTATTTTCATTTCTAAAGACGGGGCCTGGAGAACTTCATTTTTCATCATTGATTTATCATAATAATCGTGTTAACATCAATTAAAATTATACTTAACAGGATTCATTTGATTTAAAAGCAGATAGTGTGAAAAACCCTTAAATTAATAAGCAAAAATGGCAAAAAATCAATAAATCGATCTCATGAACTCAGAACCGAAGTCTGAACTTGGTGACTGCTCATTTTTACTTATTTATGCCCTAAAAAATCAGAAAATAATAGTTTTAACTCATGGACAAATTTTGTGTTACACGGTGATATAATTAATTAATCCCAATAAGGACTGAACTTCCTTTACGGTCTTGGGGGATTTCAGTTCTCGAATCGATCTCATTTTATCTAAACTGGGAGACATGCCCTGATTGCCCTCCGTCGTGATGTCATGACCTAGAAATTTATCCTTTTCCTGGAAAAACTGGGATTTTATTAACTTAAACTTTAGGTTGTTTTCGCGTAGGCTTTCTGAAACTGCCCTTATATTATTCTCGTGTTCTTCCTCGGTTTTTCGAACGATTAATATATCGTCTATGAACACGGACACTCGGCCCGATTCAGTCATCCGAGAGATTACTCATTATTGAGCTAAAAATATTCGGGGCCATCTTTAAACCGAATGGTAGGACTTTATACACAAAACTCGAATTATTAAACGAAAATTTAGTCAAGTTCTGTGATTTCTGGTCCAGGGTGACTTAATAATAGCCTTGGGTGTGGTCTATAGTGGAAAAGTACTTATTTCCACCTAGACTTCTGAAAATGGTTCCTGTATCAGGCAGCTTAAACCTTGAAGTTTTCAAAATTTTGTTTAAGTTTTTGTAATCCACTACCAAGCGATTCTTATTCTTCTATTTGACTAACAAAAGGGCGCTATTGAAAGTATTATTTCGTCGTTCTACGAAGGGCGGTCAGAAAATAAGTTTACACGGCGTATAATTTCGTAACTAAAGAACCTACATTGATTATGTTTGTATCAGGTGAATTCGGTAATCATTGTTGGCAACACTGCACGTCGATTCGGCTGCCATCTACCGTACATTGGTTATAGGAGTCAGTTGAACATGGCGGCTCGACTGGAACAGGGCCCTGCCCTACGAAGCAGTCCAGAAGTTTACGATTAATGGCCGCTCGTAAACGTTCCAGTGTTGAATAATATGCAGCTGCATTGATTGTTGTGCCTTTTTGCATGAAGTCTGCTAGCAAAACGCCTTTGTAGTCCCAAAACATACGAGTGTGTAAAACGTTAGATATTAAGGTAAAACAGCATAAATATACGTGTAGAACAGCAAATAATTCTAATGCATTGTTTAACCATATGTATAGCTGTAATCATAGTATGAAGTGGGATAGATCTAAAGCGCTCGTTAAAAACACATATATAATTGAAAGAAATATTCTAGAATGTGCATTTATCCATTTTAAAAATAATTTCAATAACAGTGCGGGAATGTATAACATTGACAATATCCTGTTTAAATTCGTTCTGCCTCTCATTAAGTCTTGTTAATTATGTGCTAATCTTTTTGTTTCCGCCCCGCTGCATGTATATTTTGGGCTTCTCGCCTGCTCCCTTCATTCCTTGACGAGGTGTATTTCTGAATACACGAAAGGCCTTGGAATCACTTTTCTTTTTCCTTGTGGGTTTACATCATTTATTTATTTCACGTGTTAAATTGTGAAATTCATTCCACATATATATATATATATATAATATATATATATATTAGTGATGTAGGTCACATCCGCATCCGCATAACATCCGCACATTTTCTCGCATCCGCATCCGCGCCCGCATCCGCACTTTGGACTGCGGATGTCGTGCGGATGTGGACCGTTGAGATAAAATGTCATTAATAAGCGGAAATTATAAAATTCTACTATATTAATAGAACTAGTTCATTGTACGCAAAAGTGATACAAGCGACAAGACGAGAGGCTGTTCTTGTATGAAGTTACTCTCTTGCAACCTACTTAGATCCACGTTACAAAGCTAAGTTATTTTCACCTAGTACATTAGAACGAGTTAAATCATCACTTGGCAAAGCAGTTGAAGAGCTTCAATCTCTTGAATCTGTCGCTTCGCCACCCACCAAAAGAATAAAAGTTTCAGTGACAGAACCAACACCTTCAACAAGCAAATCTATCACAGAATCTCTCTCTCAGTTTCTTGAGTCAAGCAGCAATGACGAGACCTACGCGATGTCAAAAGATGTAGTAAAAATGATCGAGAGCTATCACTAAGAAAAACGCCTGGCTGCATGTGACAATCCTATTAGTTGGTGGAAAAATACGCAGAATATCTATCCATACTTGAGTAAACTTGCAAGGAAACATTTAGCCTGTCCTCCAACAAACGTACCAAGCGAGAGATTATTTAGCAGTGCTGGATTAATATATGATGAAAAGAGAAACAGACTGGCAGCAGAAAAGGCAGAAAAGTTAATGTTCCTTAAGCATAACCTTCCTGTAATTAAGTTTGAACATTAAACGATGAACATCTTAGTTTACTTTATTTTAATTACTCATTTATAAATATGCCTAATAAAACTTTAAACTTAATATAAATAGTTATCAAGCTAATTAAAGATCTCTTTCTATAAGGGTGGAGGTTGGGGAAAGAGGTCCGTGGGGTGCATTTGAGTTGGGTTCACGTCCCGCATCCTGGTAACACAATTATGGTTTCTAATTGTGGCTGAAACTCAACAAAATATAACGAATTTATTTGCAGACGAATTCACTAATTGATTTCTATATTAGTTAGATGCTTGATATTATTTTATATGTTCAGAGAAAAGTACAGCAATTATTGTACAATTAATCAATTATACTACATTATAGCTACAGCTCTCTCTATATAATAACTTATTATATACGTTAAACACAACAAATCTCGAATATATCCTAAAAAATAACGAAAATGTAGACATCCGCATCCGCATCCGCGGATGTTGAAATCAAACATCCTCATCCGCATCCGCGGATGTGAAAAAAATGACATCCGCTACATCACTAATATATATATATATAATATATTATATATATATATATATATATATATATATATATAAATAATAATTTTTAGGAAAAAGTGCTGAATGATAGAATTTTCTAATTAATCAATGATTAACTGATTAAAAATTATTAAAATTGAAATACTTCTGAAAAGAATAAGAAAGAGCTTTATGGTTTCTGTTGCGTGAGATAAGACCGAAGAAAACATTTTGCTCAAACATTTAGTTTGCTTTAGTTCAAGAAATCAGGCATGGGCGGACTAGAGAGTTTATACATGCAAAAAGGTGCCAAATTCAAATGATACATTACAAAATTTAAGGTAAAATGATTCTGACATTATGAGGAAAATGAATCATTTCCCATCATTTTTTAAAGTATATTTTGATTAATTAATGATTAAATCAGAAACAATGATTAACTGATTAATCAGAGCAATGCCGTAGTGTGTGTGTGTGTATATATATATATATATATATATATATATATATATATATATATATAATCAATAGGAATATGAAAACAAGAGATACGACTCAACATTTATTGGCCAAACGTTTCGGTCCACTCAGGGGCCATCTTCAGTGACTAAATAGAAGAATCTTTGCAAATTGTTAAGAAACGAGCGTCCAATTTTGCCTTCTCCAGCTTCTTTGAAACCCCTTCAAGGGCACGGAATCGTCGTACAGTGTCTTCATTATATCTTTTACGAAGAGTAGTTACGATAGAAGTGTTCTTCGGGAACCTTATCCTCAATAGGAATATGAAAACAAGAGATACGATTCTCAACATTTATTGGCCAAACGTTTCGGAAACGTTTGGCCAATAAATGTTGAGAGTCGTATCTCTTGTTTTCATATTCCTATTGAGGATAAGGTTCCCGAAGAACACTCTATCGTAACTATATATATATATATATATATATATATATATATATATATAGAGAGAGAGAGAGAGAGAGAGAGAGAAACAGATATATATATATATACACACACACACTGTATATATATATATATATATATATATATATATATAGTGGCCTACGGATCACCAATTTGATATGGCCAAGAAAGTAGGCTTACTATAATTTATGAATTAAATTAAAATGAACAATTAGGGGTCACCAGTTTGGGCCTATAGCCCAATCAAACAATATTTTATAAGAAGAGAGAAATTACTTTGTTGTTTTGTGTTTAATTAGGAAAATAAATACTTTATTTGTTCAGTGATTAACAATTCTATAACGGTATTTATAGTGATTAACAATTCTATAACGGTATTTATGCTAGGGTCGAGATTACTGATTAATAGCAATATGAAATGGTTATACAGTCTAATTGTTAAGTAAATACACTAATTCAGGTAGGCTACTGAGATATGCAGAGGTGAACACAGAATAAGTAATTAAATCAATAATAACTGAAATAATGAAAGTACGGAATGGTACAGTTGCAGTGATTCCCCTCATTTACAATTTATTATTTACTTTACTTTATTCAATTTCCCTTTATCATTGCTCTTTCTCTTTACACTCGTTTCCTCTGTGTCTTTGTACGGACGCAGGTAGACGGGTAGACGTGGCCGCCATTAAATTTTCTAACAACAAGCAAAGGGACCGGGGTAATTACACACTTTTATTTACTATTTACTGACTTTTTATTTATGCCGAAATACTTTAGACTAACGGGATAATGCGAGGGCGGAATTAGTGCTGACATTTAATCGCGGAGAGTAATAATTAATATTTTAAATAAACAATAACATTTAAATACGAAAACCATCTTATTGGGGCAAACCCCGTCCAAAGACTGAGTTGGGCATTTCACCATTTCTCTGGACCCATTTCAGGTGTTGTCAACTAGCACTTTGTATTCTTAATTTCAAACAAACCATTATTAATTTCTAATTAAACATTATTTTCTTCTTTATTAAACAAAACATTTAATTCTTATTAGAAATTATTATATTATCTTTAATAAAAATCAATACACTACACTCGCATCACCCCCTTGAAAATAAGTTTTCACTAGAAAAACTTATTTATTTCATTTAATTTCTTTGAACAAATTTATTTATTCAACAAATTTATTTATTTTTCTGTTTTTTTCTTTAACAATTCCAATGTTAGAACAGACAAGAACTCATTTCATTGACAAATTCCCCACATTAGAAATTTTGTATCATTTCATAAAAATTGAAAAAAAATTTAAATTTTCGTTTTCATAAAATAACATTTCACACTAGTAATCAAATTTACAACCTGTAACGAAGCTGTTACGTGAAAAATAAAGGATAATTTTCTTAACACTGGTGACAACAAATTTCAAGTTCACAATCTATTCCAGCGATTTCTCATCAAAGATCGCTTTACATACGAAACATATTCATATAGTTACATAGTTACTATCAGGGCAACATAGAAAGAGCAAGAACATGTTTACAAAAAATACTGACCAGAGCGCACATACTATTACACGAAACAATACAAATTTGGGCAATAAACTAAATACAAATTTTCGTCGTTATTATTAATAAGAAAAGATATGATGAACCAAAAAATACAGCGCAACCTACTACGTAAACAAAAATTAAAATAAATCACTGCATAATGAAGAGAGTGTTCACTTTTTGTTGTAAGCGAACCTCTATAAAAATATCCCTAACCAAATGAAACTGCATTACATCATGAAATAATTTTGTTATATTTTCTGTGCAAACGCGCAAACGTAAAAAAAAATAAATTTCTTTATTGATACCCAAATTAAAATGTTAAGCAAAAACACTCATCACAATAAAATCTAATTTCAGAATAAAAACAAAATTAATCAACCTATCCATACAAAATATCATTTGGAATTTTCATTAAAACTCCTGGAAGAATGAAAAATAGACAACAAAATTCAGCCCACTTATAAAATAAAAATGAATGAATATATAAAAAATTTAAAAAACCCGAAATTAATTTATCAAAAGAATTGGTACTTGTGGGTTATCTGTCACCGCTTTTTAATATACATATTGGTTATCTGTTTCCACTTTTTACTTGTGGGTCATTTATTTTTTAGTTAGGTTAGGTTAGGTTAGGTTAGTGTGTGGTTAGGTTAGGTTAGGTTAGTGTGAGGTTAGGTTAGATTAGGTTAGGTTAGGTTAGGTTAGGTTAGGTTAGAAGGAATAGTGGTTGAGATCGATGAGAGCCTGTTCACGAGGCGTAAAAACAATGCCGGACGCATTTTACCACAACAATGGATGTTCGGAGGAATTTGCCGTGAAACAAACGACTGCTTCATCGTTCAAGTTCCCAACCGCTCTGCTGCAACTCTCTTGGCTGCCATTGTGGAAAACATCGCCGAAGGTTCCATTATCTACTCCGACAGCTGGCGAGGATATAAGACCACCGACCTCCAGGAGGCTGGCTTCCAACATTTCAAGGTTAATCATCGATACAATTTCGTTGATGCAGATACCGGAGTCCACACTCAAAATATCGAACGCTTGTGGGGATCAGCAAAGTGGAGGAACAAGCGTCACCGAGGAACGGCCCGACACCATCTTAAGACCTACCTGGCCGAGTTCATGTGGAGGAGCAAGCTACCCGCTAGTGTCGACCCATTCGACGGCATCCTGGAGGCCATCGCCGCGTTCATGCCACCCGAATAATATGATTAATGTTTGTTATTTTGAGAAATAAAAATAATTTAAGAAAAAAATAGTATATTTTTGTAAAAATGGCAACATGGTAACACACATCTGTATTTGTGAAAAAGTTGGAAAATTAAATTAAAAAGTGGCGACAGATAACCCACAAGTACCAAAGAAGGTACCAAAATAATTCCTGTATTTCAAATAAACAAATTTTTATGTTTTTATAACAAATTTAACTTACTTTGAGGTCTCACACAATTTACATACGGCAAGCAAATAAACTCAAGCAGTCCAAATCGACCCAGTATAAATTAGTGTCTTTAACAATTATTTTTCGACTCTAAACCTTAAATTATAATTATCTACCTTAAAATTATAAAGTGACCTTAAAATTATACACATATGATGGTCATGTGTTGCTTGAAACCCTTAAATTATATACATCTGTCAAAGAACAATCTTAAATCTGGCCACTAGATACTGGAAAATTTTGTTACTTATTTAATCCTTTACAATTCGCTACTATATACATATATATACCTATAAATGCACATTTACGTTCCGAATTTTAGACCTAACGTATAAAAAATGCATGTCAATTTAATTACAACGCAAATAATTTAACTCCATATATGCTTTAGTTAATAATTATTATTATCACAATTATTATTAATGCCAAAAACATAAACACCACACAATTTTTAAACACAAAATAGGCAGGTTGTATAAAAAGCAATAAAAGTTGGAGAAAAAATTTTAAGTCTCTCTCTCCATGACTGAAGAAAACGAAATAATGAACCCCATGAGAAGAAAAACAACGACTCACGAATTTTGACTCAAACTGAGTCGAACGGCTGAAACAGTCTGACTCTATCAAAAATTTTGAAAATGACGCTATAAGAAGAAATTTTGAAAGTGACCCGCGTCATGTTGAATTACAGCTAAAATTAATTTTTACGGAATGGGGCACACCCAAAGGGTGCTTACTGGTTACAACCGAGGTACACAATGCATTTTTCTGTTTAATTTACCGAAACGAAACAGAATTTCTACTAAATTTAAAAAGACGAAAAAAAACGGGTAGCAATGTATTTGGCCGAAATATAAGCCGCGTACAGAGGACGTCGGAATGCTTTTCTTTTAATTCATTTAAAGGGACACCGCTCGCCACCAAAAATGTAGTGATTCCCCTCATTTACAATTTATTATTTACTTTACTTTATACAATTTCCCCATATCATTGTCTTTCTCTTTCCATTCGTTTCCTCTGTGTCTTTATACGGACGCGGGCAGACGAGTAGACGTGGCTGCCATTAAACTTTCTAACAACAAGCAAAGGGACCGGGGTAATTACCCACTTTTATTTACTATTTACTAACTTTTTATTTATGCCGAAATACTTTAGACTAACGGGGTAATACGAGGGCGGAATTAGCGTTAACATTTAATCGCGGAGAGAGACAATTAATATTTTAAATAAACAATAACATTCTAATACGAAAAACACCGGGACAAACCCCGTCCAAAGAATGAGTTGGGCATTTCACCGTTTCTCTAGACCCATTTCAGGTGTTGCCAACTAGCACTTTATATTCTTAATTTCAAACAAACCATTATTAATTTCTTATTAAACATTATTTTCTTCTTTATTAAACAAAACATAATTAAATTCTTATGAACAAAACATTTAATTCTTATTAGACATTATCTTATCTTATCTTCATTAAATCCAATACACTCCACAGTAAATGGATTAGGTCGCTAAAAATGAAATGCATAAAAGAGCACATAATTAATCGGATGCAAATTAAGCAAGTTATATGAATGAACACAATAACAAGGTGATTAGGTGGTTTGTGGACTTTAAAGCTATGAATCCTGTATAGTCTAGTACGACATAACAAAACACTGTAGGCCGAGTGAGGGCCGATAAGAGGCTTACCGACCTGCGATTTCGACGTGGGTAACTCTGAAGCCTGACGAGGGCCTACGTAAAGTTTGACCGTATTGCGTTTCGCCATAGATAACTATGAAGACGTGTTGGCCTACCGCCAGGAAGATGTGCTGAGGGCCTGTTGAGATACTTGTTGAACGGGCGCCGATCGAATTGTGGTGAAGGATGATTGAAACCAGGGCCAGAAGAGTGAAGAAATTTTAGGCCGCCTCAAGTGTTTATTCGCTTCGTGTATTGTTGAGGTGTTGCTTGGGAGACTGAGGCCGGCTGAGGTCGAATGGCGCTAAGTGAAAGAGGAGATTCACGAGGAGGCGTAACGAGCAAAGTGAGTGCGAGCTTAGTGAACTATGGCTTAGGCTTGTAGACTAATAGAAGGTTTACGGACCTGGGCTTTGAAGGATTGCTTTTTGCAGGCGGACTGGTCTTCCCGGTGAGAGGATAGGTGTTCAGGTAGAGACTTGTTGAAAAGGGGGCCACCGGAAATTCCTGCAGCAGTGATGTTGCTTCTTGCAGGATGAAATTGTAGAGGGCCTTACTTGATGATAGACTTCGTGTATGCTCGATCGAAGCCTTGAAGGAACAGCGGGCCGATCTCCGGCGAAGGCCGGAGAGCGGGTGACGTGAGGAAAGGAATTTCCGATCGGTCTCTCTCTCTCTCTCATATATATATATATATATATATATATATATATATATATATATACAGGGTGGGTAAAAAAAGTGACCCCTTAGAAGTAAACTGTCATATTAAAAAAAGTAAAGGGACTAGAGCTCCCAAACTTCATAGATGCTTACCTTAGCATGTTGTTCGTCTTGACTGAGAAGTTGCTCGATGTGTCCCCCTTCCTGCTCAATGTAGGCCTCCAAACGTGGACGCCACTGGTCAATACACCTGTTTACATATGGTTGAGACACCATCTCTCAGCCGAGCAGAATTATTTCGAGTAGTTCATCTATGTCTCTTATATTGGTACTGTACCAGGGATGTAAACGTTGGACTTCAGGGCTTCCCAAACACCATAATCTAGTGGTGAAAAATCGGGGCTACTAGTCGGCCACATATTGTGTTCGATAAAATCCAGTGTTTCGTTCTCAAGGCAGGTGACAGTTTGGCGTGCTCTGTGAGCAGGGGCTCCATCTTGTTGGAAAGTATATCTTTCACCACTAATTCGTCGAATATCAGTTAAATCAAGGGTCACCAACCTTTTTTTTGTTCACCACCCACTTTTACGATTTTTTGAAAATTAAAAAAGCTTATCGCCCACCTTAGATCAAAAAGAATAAATCAACATAATCGATAAAATAAATAATGAAATAAATGTTTAATTACCTTTAATGTGAGCCCACCAGTGGGCGCTACCGCCCAGGTTGGTGACCCCTGAGTTAGATAGAGTGAAAGATATACTTTCCAACAAGATGGAGCCCCTGCTCACAGAGCACGCCAAACTGTCACATTCCTTGAGAACGAAACACCGGATTTTATCGAACCCAATATGTGGCCGGCTAGTAGCCCCGATCTTTCACCACTAGATTATAGTGTTTGGGAAGCCCTGAAGTCCAACGTTTACATCCCTAGTACCAATATAAGAGACATAGATGAACTACTTGAAATAATTCTGCTCGCTGGGAGAAGGTGTCTCAACGATATGTAAACAGGTGTATTGATCAGTGGCGTCCACGTTTGGAGGCCTACGTTGAGCAGGAAGGGGGACACATCGAGCAAGTTCTCAATTAAGACGAACAACATGCTAAGGTAAGCAAGCATCTATGAAGTTTGGGAGCTCTAGTCCTCTTACTTTTTTTAATATGACAATTTAACTCTAAGGGGTCACTTTTTTTACCTACCCTGTATATATATCAGGTCATCCCATAAGTAATGTCGTTTTTTAGATCGGAATTTGAAGGACAAAAAAAAAACTCAACTGAAACTTTTTAATCTAGTATATATTTTCCATTGGAATCAATGACACTCTGCCAACGTCCTACAAGCTTTTCAATGCCATGTTTATAAAATTAAGGCGGTTTTGAGGCAAAAAACGTACAAAGACTGGTGTGCAGCTCATCTAAAGAAGTATACTGTTTCTCGTCAAGATAGTTTTGCAGACTCCTGAAGAGATGATAATCTGAAGGCGCAAGGTCTGGAGAATATGGAGGATGTGGAAGTTTTCCCGCCCAAGCTCCTCAATTTTTGCAGAAGTGATCCGAGTGGTATGAGGACGTGCGTTGTCGTGGTGGAACACGATTCCTTTCCGATTAACCAAAAAAGGTCTCTTTTCTTTTAGTGCAGTGTTCAATCGATCCAGTTGTTGACAGTAGACTTGAGCGGTAATTGTTTGGTTGTGTGGTAAGGTTTCAAAGTGTATTACACCACCTTTTTCCCACCAAACACTAAGCAACATCTTCCGAGGGTGAAGATTTGGTTTTGGCTGTGGTGTCGCTGGTTCTCCGACACAAACCCACTGTCGACGGCGCTTAACATTCTGATACAGTATCCACTTTTCATCACCAGTCACTAAACGGTGCAAAAATGGATCTTGGAGTTCACGGGAATGAAGAGCTGTGCTAATGTTTACCCGCACCCTCAGATTGTCGACCGACAATTCATGTGGCACACATTTTCCTAACGTAGGCACTTTCCCGAGTTGCAAATGTCGATGGATGGTGGACGGGGATGAATTGAGTTTCTGGGCCAATTCTTCGACAGTTGTTGAACAGTCTTCTTCAAGTGCGGCTAACAGCAGGTCATCATCAAACTCAGCAGGGCGTCCAGAGCGTGCTGCATCTGTAAACCAGCAGTCACCATTCCTAAGCTTTTGAAACCATTTTTGACATTTCCTCACATGCAGAATATCGTTGCTATAAACTTCCTGAATGTTTCGCGTTGCTTCAGTAGCACTATTCCCTTTTTTGAACTCGTAAAGCATTATATGCCTGATATGCTCCTCTGATACCGCCATGTTTATGAGGTGTTCACATAAAGCAAAACACACGTCTTCAGTGGTCAAGGTCTGTAAAGTATGTTGCGAAACACGATAGATCTCCTCTTAAATATAACCTTCGGAAAATTTATGCTTAAACCGAGTAGGACTAGTTTAAATTTAATCTATTGTAAAAAACGACATTACTTATGGGATGACCTGAGTAGTATGCCCGCAAAACCCATGAGTGCAATGTTGCATTGCATGTTGCATAATATTACGTAATGTTGCAAGAGTGCCACCCCCTTTGTTGTAAGAGTGCCACCCTCACCCCCACCCTTTAGTTGCTACACTCCACCCCCCTTTGTTGCTAACCCCCCACCCACTTTTGTTGCAAAAAAAAAAGAAAGAAAGAGAGAGTGCCGATCTTTGTTGCCAACCCCAAAATGGGATTGCAAGGGGTATGCAACTTGGAGGCGGAGTTCTCCGCCAAGCTGAACCCCCCAAAGTGGCATACCTATCCTAAGGGCGCCTCTTTGGGGAGGAAGGGGTTTCCTCACCCCCAAAGGGGCATATATATCCTAAGGGCGCATCTTTGGGGAGGAAGGGGTTTCCTCACCCCCCAAAGGAGCAGAAAGAGATAGCAAGAGAGGAAGAGGAGGGTCTTTGCTCGGCGGACTGCCGAGCTCATATGGATCCGCGGCGCAAATACCCTCCTCTTATAGTGCCCCTAAGCAGCTAGTTGACTTAGGCCGCCAGTTGACTTAGGCAGCCAGTGCCTCAAGCTAAGTGCCACAGTTTGTTAATTAGATCCGGGCACGCGACAGTGACAGCCACTGCATCAAGCTAAGTGCCACAGTACACTAATTGAATCCGGGCACACGCTAGTGACAGCCACTGCATCAAGCTAAGTGCCACCCCGCTGAACCATACAATCACCCAACCAAATAAAATATATTATTGTTTACAAGGAATCAATAAAGCGACGTTACGCAAAATCGCCCGTAATAGAGAAGAATTCATTACACCGTTTGTTTATAATATGAAATGAAATGTTAACCGGGGTCGCACCCAGCATATATATATATATATATATATATATATATATTATTATTATTAAATAAACAGTTAATGTGGATCAGCGGCCCAAAATAAATAATAATAGATTTGAAGTTATATAACACTGGGGAACAAATTTCAACTTTTTGTCTATTGAATTAGATTTGACAGTTAGTTCTAGGTAATTTGGGTGCGCTGAGCACGAATTTTTACTCGGTTTTGCTCTATCAGGTCCTGATTTTGCTCAACACCCCTCCTCTTTCGTCGTATTCATAAAAAGGTTTTTTTCTCAATACTCGCTAAGTCTTTTTGCAGTTACACATTATGCAACTAGGTTTTTATCTAGGTATTTGTACCTATTGTTATGGTATTGTTGTATTATGTATATTTTTATATGTAACACCCTAAAAATATTTTTAATTTTGTCATTTTTAAACCCATTTTAATATTAGTAAATTAAGCTAAAAATATCATAGAATTCTAAAATTTTCTCGAGCGTTCCTGTTCTCTGTAGAGTATTCTAGAGGGACAACTAAAATATATAAAAGCGACTCGTTTCCAGAGTTAATCAGTCAATTCAGTCAGTCAGTCAGTCAGTCAGTTGAGTTAGTTAATTAAGTTTGGGCATTAACATAATTTTGAATTGGCATATGATTTAGTGAGTAATTTTGTCATCGTGATTTAATATAGTTGATTTAATTAGACGTAATTTATATTGTACCTTCTCATCCGTGTTTCTAGTTTAATTTCATAGATTGTAAGTACCTATTTCATAATAAGTACCTATTTAAACTAATTTTTGTGTTTATATTTCAGATTTTCTTAAATTTATATGAATTAAGGGCTTTAAATACCTTTACAAATTGGCAGAACAATCAAGCAATATGTCATCAAGCACTAGAAAGTTCAAATGCAAAAACAACCCTGATTCCTTCTGTTATATATGTGGAAATTTTACACTTCCACATCAACGAGCAAATATAACTGACTTCGTAAAAAGAGCTTACTTAGCTTATTTTGGCATAAAACTGGGGGACCAAGATAAATCGTGGGCTCCACATAAAGCCTGCACTATATGCATTGAAAGACTGCGACATTGGACGAAGGGTTCGGATTCAAAATACCTTTTGGAGTTCCGATGGTAAGTTTATGATTTCATAAAACTACGTAATTTAATCACTAGTATACTGTAACTTACCTAAATGTAATTGTAACTTAGGTACATAAACAAAAATTTACAGAAAATGTTTATAAGAATCTCAAATATTGCATAAGGTTGAAACACATAGAAATGTTAAATGTTTGGGTGATAACTTTTGATAAAATTCATAAAAACAAGTCTCTCGTCGCTTTTGTTAACGCTTTACAATTTTTTTTCCATATCAGGTGTGGCGAGAGCCTACTAACCACGAGACCGATTGCTACCTTTGCTTTGTCAAGACTTCGGGCTTCACTAAGAAAAATAAACATTGGATCGAGTACCCAAATTTCGACACCGCGATACGACCTGTGCTACATTCAAATGAGATCCCCATTCCAAAATTTAAGGGTCTGCCAACTCAAGAATTAGTTGAAGATGTTCCTGAAAATATTGTTATGCACTTTGAGGAGTCAGACACCGATTTTGACCCCAGCGTATTTGAAAGTCAAAACGATCCGCAAAAGTTTAACCAGGCCGAGTTGAATGATCTTGTAAGGGATCTAAATTTGCCAAAAAAGGCTGCGGAAATTTTAGCTTCAAGACTTAAAGAGAAAAACTTGCTTACTTCAAACACATACATTTCATTTTACAGAAAAAGAGAAGAAGAACTTGTTAAATATTTTAGAACAGAGGATAGTTTAGAATATTGCTGCGACATAGTTGGTTTGTTAAAGAAGATGGGGGTTGAGTCTTACGATGCAAATGATTGGCGCTTGTTTTTAGACAGTTCGAAAAGAAGTCTTAAGTGTGTGTTGTTGCATAATGGCAATCTATACGGCTCGATACCGATTGGGCACTCAACAAAATTAAAAGAAAAGTATGAAAATATAGAAAAGGTTTTAAATCTTATCAAATATAGGGAGCACGAGTGGATCATATGTGTGACTTAAAAATGGTTAATTTTCTGCTAGGACAACAAGGAGGGTATACTAAATATCCCTGCTTCCTTTGCTTATGGGACAGCAGAGCCAAGGAAGAACATTATTTCAAACAAATCTGGCCAGCACGAACATCACTTACTGTCGGAGGAAAAAACGTAATTAATCCACCTTTAGTGAGCAGAGATAAAATCATATTTCCTCCTCTGCATATAAAACTAGGCCTCATTAAACAATATGTAAAAGCTTTAGATACGAACGGCGAGTGTTTCAAATACATAACTTCAAAATTTCCAAGTTTAAGTTATGAAAAAATCAAGGCGGGAATTTTCGACGGTCCACAAATAAGAACAATGATTAAAGACAGCAATTTTCCTAATGTCATGAATGAACGCGAAAAAAATGGCTGGTTCTCATTCGTGGACTTGATAGAAAACTTTTTAGGCAATTATAGGGCAGATAACTACGAAGAAATCGTAAAAAAACTTTTAAGGGACTACAAAGAGTTAGGTTGCAATATGAGCATAAAAATGCATTTTTTGAATAGCCATCTTGACCAATTTCCAAGTAATTTAGGTGATGTAAGTGACGAACAAGGGGAGAGATTCCACCAAGATATCAAAATTATGGAGGAACGGTACCAAGGCCGCTGGGATTCCCACATGATGGCTGATTACTGCTGGTGCTTGAAAAGAGACCTGCCATCAACAAGCAAATACGCTAGAAAGTCTTACAAAAGAAAATGTTTGCCACAGTGAAAGCTTCATATCTGTTTGTTTTTTTTATTTTAAGTCATTTCTATCGTTATAATGTAATTTTACTGTAGTTTGAACTGCTTGTATTCATGAAACTTGAAAAAAAATTTAACACATGACTTAATTTTTTAGTCCTAATTTGAAAAATCTGGAAAATGGCACATAGGCTGTCGACAAGAATCAGGACCTGATAGAGCCAAACCGAGTTGAAATTCGTATTCAGCGCACCCAAATTACCTAGAATCAAGTGTCAGATATCATTCAATAAAATACGTGTTGCCCAGTGTAATCATTCCAAACTGGTCAATAAAGAGAACTAATTATTTTAAAAGAAATACATTCAATCTGAATTAGATAAAACACCGTTGCTTCAATACGATACAAAGTATTAGCACAATATATATATATATATATATATATATATATATATATATATATATATATATACACTTGCTAAACAATTATTTATTTTAAAATTTATTTAATTTGTTATATATATATATATAACATATATATTATATATGTCTATATTTTCTACAAACTAAAATTAAGTATTTGTGCGAGATAATATATCTTATAAACAACGAAACTCACGTATTTGTACAAAAACCACTATAATTAAAAAAGAAAATAAATTGCACTCTTTTTGAGATTTATTTTCCGGGTTCTGATTCATTATATATATATATACTTAATCATATTAAGAAAATTTGTTTTAACTCTATCCTGCGGTATTCTTGCAATTAAAGAATAAATTTAAAAATTCTAAAAAAAAAAAAAGATAGGATGTTTTGGAAGGGGCAGGAAGTTAATATTATATTTGTGGTACATCTATAGATTAAATTAAGGGTCACTGATAAAAAAAGCTGCCTCTATCTGTCTAACAAAAGAATATTCCAGGTAAAGGGTTTCATTTTATGCACAAGCTTTCAGTATATATATATATATATATATATATATATATATATATATATATATATGAATGAACTCAAAATGGTTCCCTGAGTTTTTTATGATATATATATATAGGAGTTCTCAACAGAATATAATTTGTTATTTATGCTATTTTTAAAACCAATTTATCCTATCACACAATAAGTGGTATGTTTTCAGTTCAAAGATCACGAACCTTCAACCACAAATGAGCCGTATGGCTGATAGCGTTCGCGACACACACACAATACAACACAGAAAAATAGAGAAAAATATTCCAAATTGAATTATACCAGAAGGGCAGAGAACCATGAAAATTCTGGAAACTTGTAAACACATTTCCTTCCCGAAAATAAACCGAGATGAGGCACAATAGAACCGTATATCTCGACACTGTCCAAACAATACACACACACACACACACATATATATATACATATATATACACACACGGTTTAATTGTTAACATTTGTACAAATGCTTTTGCCAACTGGGAAAAGGCACGTTTTATATCGGCAAATGCGGACAAAGCGTTGTTCTGCCCGTCAAAAGGTATGATGCTCCACCCATCACAATACCCAGGTGTCTCTGAGAGCAAATCTAAAAAAAAAACTTTTCAAAATTCAGGAATACATGAATGAACTGGTAAATCCGACAAAAGGGTATGATACTCCACCCAGACCTGTTGGCCATCTGCCAATCACCGCGCGGTAAACCTGAATGTTCTCGTTTTTGAATATGCAAATGCCTAAACCACGCCCTACCGTTCGTGGCTCTTCCCATTCACTGCTCGTGAAAAGGGAGCGCTGCTCTCGGGTTGGTTGAAAATGCTTGACCAAGACCTAAACTCCGCCCCAATTCTCGCAGCGACCGAATAGGAAACTATGGACCCCGCTTGTGGGACGGTATCATATACCCCTTATAAATGGGGCACTCCGCCGCATAGTTCCAGCTTCTCCGGCTATCGAATCCCGCAACAATGGCGGATCTCCATAACTCTCCTGAGCTGTTTTTTGAAGGAGATCACGGCAGTCATGCAGCAGTGTATCTTTTTAGTGTCATAGATAACCGCGAACTTTTCTCGTCTCACAGCATCGTCGAAGCATGCGAAACTGTCAATGAACCAATCAACGAAGCCTTTACTGAAATGTGAGTAATGTTTCTCGTTTATAATATAACCTAACGTTTCAATCAGTGTTATCTTATAAAGAAGCCATAATTGCAAAGCATTTTCAGTTATTCTCTACATCTTTCATCACTATTTCCATATATATATATATAATATATATAATATATATATATATATATATATGATATGGTAGGTTTTTAGACCAATTTGATGTTAACCTAGTCGTTATATCTGTTTGTTTTTATAGGATGCTCTGCAGATAGTTTGTTTTTAAAAAAATACTCAAAACTTTTAAGATTTGCATACGTATTGAATAATGTGTTTAGTCATTGTCTATTGACTCGTGTGTATATATATATATATATATATATATATATACACACACACATCGTAGGCACATTCCTTCGTCGTTTTATCTGTTTACGCTTCAAATTTGCTGTTAACCTAACCTAGCTTTATTTTAATTTATAAAACACCGTGATACTGCGAAGTGAAATAACTTAGCCTAATCGCAGACAGTGTGTCTCAACGCAAACAAATCTCATTTATTGGCATTGAATAACACTATTTTTCCCCCGTTTAAATAACGCTGATGTTAGGGAACAAAACGAGTTACTGCATCCAAATCCATGACATTTATTTTAATTACAGGACCGTCACGGAGTTAGACCGTGTTATAAACACTTTCGGCGAATGGAGAGCGAGTGCTTCGCTAAGCACCCCATCCAGCGATCCCGAATTTGCAGAGGAACTAATGTGAGTGTTTTGACCCGTATAGTATTTTAAAAGTAGGTAGACATTTCTACAAGGTAAATTATGCTCATTGATTTAACCGGCTCTTTTCTCGTTTATAATATAACCTAACGTTTCAATCAGTGTTATCTTATAAAGAAGCCATAATTGCAAAGCATTTTCAGTTATTCTCTACATCCTTCATCACTATTTCCGTATATATATATATAAGGTATGGTAGGTTTTTAGAAACGAATGCACTTTTAAGAAGTGCATTCGTTTTTAAAAATAGTTTTCTCTTTATTTTACAGGAGCGAATCGGAGTTACAAGAGATTATAAAACTTTTGGAGAAAGGGTGGCGAACGAAATGGTATCCACAACACGCTGTGAATCAGATGTCATGGTGTTGTCGCACAACAGCTCATCCGAATGCGCCGTCATCGTAGAGATTATGTAAGTGCTTTTTAGGATATTAACAAAACACATTATTTTCATTTATTAAACATGTACAAAAAGGGGCAGCTTCCAATTCTTTATTGTTACAAATGTATATACAGATTTACACAATATAGAGCTTACAAATTACAGGGGGTTGCAACATGTGAGAATTTTTTTTTTATCTGTCTGCATACATATTTATCGTTCATATTTGTGTCACACATATCGAATAAATTTAAAAAATTTACAAATCCCTTCCCAGGCGACATGTGTAAGAGAAACAAGATACAATATAGCCCACATGTTTCACTGTAAAAGCTTTGAAACTGATATGGGGCCCAAATTATTTCAGGCACACGTAATTGCGAGATAAAATTTACGATTGTCGAGTCATGCCATGGGGGGAGCCCAAGTGAATCGAAGTAATATAGTCTTTCCTTAATTTTAAAATAAATCGCAAACCAGTGAATTCCATCGCCACCCGCAATGTCGGTGTTAACGATGGCACCGTGCCAGTTTCTCGTGCTAGGTGGCTTCATTATTTCATTCTTTGCAAAAACCCCGATAAATTTGGAACGCGCGAAAGTCACTTTTCATCACTCTCTTGAGTGTATTTGCACCAATTTTAAAAATCTGTGCTTATGTTACGGAAACGGTCCAGTTCTATTACGGCCTATGTTTCTAGATACATGAGTGCACTTAAAGGCGTGTCTATAGCTTTAGTGAACTCCAATCTCACTGACACGGTCCCAGTCTACTGGGCGTTTAAATGCGTATTTACGCCCGCGGTTCCACAAATTCTTTCCGCGTTATTCCGAAACCGAGCTCATCACATGCGCCTGTTTTATGGGCGAAACTGCTATAAGCTCTCGCACAGAGCGGGAATACGGCATCTGGTGAGTAATCCATATTCAAAGTCCCACCCAGTGCGACGCCATTGACATATAAAGTAATGTTTTTAAGCCCAAAATTCTCGAATTTCAATGCACTCGTTTTATAATTTCCATTTGTCGAGACATGGTCTTGCAGCCCTATTAATATCCTTTTAGGTAGACCGCCAAGAGAGATGTTCTCTAGATGCTTCGCTGCCAATCCTGTGGGAATCGTATACATTTTGATCTGTACCCTGTTAATTGGGTATTTCACTGTGGCGTGTACCAGCTCTTTCTCGATTTCTATATGTTCCGCGGAACTTAGTTTCACTCAGCGTATACGCAAATATGCTTCCATGATGTGGATCACAACAGGTTTCGGGCCTTCTTCTTGGTCAGCGCCCGGATTTATACAAATCTCAGGGCTCGTGCGGGTAAGTTTCAATTTCATATCTACCTCGTTCATAAGCAACTTCTCCTGGGATGTAAAGTCCGTGTGCAGGCGTCCAAAACATTCATATATCTTTTTTTTAGAATTTTTAAATTTATCCTTTATACTACCCTCATCTTTAGTGTGGTAATACCCCTCGGTGGATAAAAAGGTATCCTTCGCTTCCTTTGAAAAGTTGAGGACATTTTCCAGATATGCTCGGAGGTGGTAGTACCCCGTGCCTGCTGAGATATTAGTCTGATTTAAATATACGTCACACTGGCTGAATATGGTGTGCAGAAAGTTTGTTTCGGGATATGCAACATAATTATCATTGCAGTCCGTTCCATCAGAATGAGCTATGCGTAGTTTAGTATACATGTCCATACAGCCCGGATCAAAAAAGCAAGGGCCTGAACTGGGTATCACGAATTCTATAGGTGCACTGGGAGAACTAATTGTGTTTAAAGGGTTAATTGTAATAAAGTCACTGTGCTCAATAGAAACTTGAGTTGGAGGCATCTGAAAGAGGGATAGCTCCGATTTACAGCACTGTGAACTGCAAAGACGAATGAAACGTGCCATGGTGAGTTAGAAACAGTGCCACCTCCCTCGACGAGTATCAGTCAATCTATGAATCGTGAGAGTAGCATCCTCACTTTATATCAGTTAAAAAATGATCGGCCACAGGTTTCATACGCTTAGAACACTTCTTTTTTGGCACTCTTTTACGTTTAATACCACGTGACCCCTTCTTCTTCCTCTTCTTCCTATCAATTCTCTTCTTTCCTCCGCCACGCATTTTCCTCTTCGCATCTTTGATGATTTCATCCCGCGTACGTTTTAAATGTTTTTTAGAGTTTCTTTAGGCTTAGTTCCCACGAGCATTTCCTCTGCTGCGTTAAAACCTGTTTGTAAAGCCTTCCCCCCAAGGTACCTAGCCCCCTCTTCAGTAGTGGTACAGCTGTGCGCAGTATTGATGAAAAAATGGAACCAAGTCCACTACCACGCTGGTATCTCACCCCTCGGTATACCGTGAATGGTTTCCTGGACATTCTTACTCAGTGCGCCGAAAGTGTAGCTTCACTGTTAAGCTCCCGTCGCCGAATGGGACATTTTTACCCTCAATCGTTCTTATATATATATTGAGATATTAGTTATTAGATTAGTTGAGACAATCACATAATGGGGTCTGTCATATGTAATACTCAAGCTCCGTCCTCTATGGTTGGGAATGTGCGCTACGCGCAGCAGTCGTGCCTGAGTATCCCCAACAAATTGGTGTTCCGCTATATTGCTCTAAATATAGCACATGTCTGGAGGCTGAGAGCTTACATCCAATTTCTCCATCTTCAGCTGATACACTAAGTTGGACAAGTCATCCAGTGCCTCGTGAAAGGTGTCTCTTTCGAAAGCTGCTCGATAACGCCCCTCGGTTATAATTTTGAACACTCTTCCGTCTTTAAGATTTCTGTTAGCTTTTGATTTTAGCATTAGAGTATGTGCAGTGCCTCCTCTGTTTACGAATTCGTATATTAAATCATTCGTAAGGTGTGAGTTTTTTAAACATATGTTTAAGTCTCTCACAACATCCTCAACCGAACCATAACGCCCCGGTCCTAGTGTCACAGTTGTACTGAAAAACCGTGCGACCTTAGCCCGGGCTATACGTATAGTTTCATCCCGAGTTACCCCCCCGGCTTTTGCACACTCATCACAGTTTCTAAGAATTGTAAAAACGGCATCTTTATATTCAATATTTAAAAAGACGGTATCCAGCTGAATTTCACATATCCCCACCTCATACGAATCACGACCCAATTCAATGGGACCATGGAGTTCTGTTACAAAATTGGCTAGTGTATTGTTAGGGTGTACAGACAGGGATGATGAGGATGGGAGCGTGACGTAGAAATGGTTGGGGGCCATGCTGCATACTAATTAAGCTTCATGACTGCATCAGCTTTTATTTAGGTATTGAAGCTTTCCGGGTAACTTAGCCACTTCACCAGGTACATTTTTCTCTTTCCTGTACCTTTGGTTGCTAAAATTTTCTCAATTTTAAACACATTTTTTCCTAAATTAAATGCCACTTCCTGAAGTTCGTCGCGGTAAAAAAAAACCTGAGATTTCTTTCCCATTCAAATCTTCAACGTAATACATCATTATCTCACCTTTAGGCCTCATAGCCCTAACTTTAAAAATCTCGCGTGTCCATCCTTGCTCAAAACCCTTCGCGAATTTATTTCCCGAACGTGACAACCTTACATAATCATTGATTTTGAAACGCACAGATTGTGGTGGAGGTGGTGGTGGTGGTGGTGGTCCATCACTTCTCGGACGCCGCCTCTTTCTAAAACATCGTTAGGCGTTGTACCGATCGTACGGTGGTGTGAGTAGTTGTAGGATGAAGACAGTGAATCGAGAACGTTTATATATCTGAGCGTGCTTTTATGTGCATCATACAGTGAGCGGTGCTTTGATTTTTTTTGCACACACACACACACACACACAACACACACACACACACACACACACACACAAGAGAAAATGAAACGCTAGTTGAAACAACTTATTTAAAAACACGTAATATATAGAAAAATAAACTATAAAATATCGTCAACAAGTAAATAGACTAGTAACGTTTCCTGTATGTGTTACGGCACATCTTCGTAACCCTAAACTCTTTCACGCCTCCTAACTTCTGTGCCCGGAAGTTATGAGTCCCCACAATCAAGTGCGATGGCTGGTCACCATCATTTTTAGTATCTTCCAAGCTCACTAGTTCTATGAGCGAGGTGAAGTTAATGTTCTGCCGGTTTGCCTGCTTCAGGGTGATACTTTAGCCTTAACGATGTATTTGTACTCGTCACCTGTCCCCAGACGTACCCCGTAAGTTTTTGGCCCCCTGGAAACGAAAGAATCGGCGTAGGCGGTATCATCATACTCTTCCTTGATTTCGTCAGTCAGCTCGCCGAAGAATTCGCCAATAGGAGGCATATATTCACCTTCTCTCTCCGTGAATATCATGCTATCTGTATCTGCGTACAGAACCCACCAAGAGAATGCAACAGATGCCAAGGTTTGATGCGTGCGTAAGCTGTTGTGAAGTTTGCTACAGGGATGTTTGTGACACGTTACGCGTCCATAGACATCTCTGTTCTGTTGTATTTTATTATGTAGGTGTTGGCCACATTCACGATCTCCATGACTTCTTGATCGATGGCGTTTGCATAATCCTAAACCTCACTATAACTTTGAGCTAGATGAACGTTACCCCTGTCTGTATTCTGTACAAATTTCCCCCAAAGACTATTTAGACACAATTTTGCACTAAAGCGCTTGCTAGGGTTTCGGGCAACCAGAGCTTGATGAAGCTGAATACCTTCACGATCACGGTAGCGCTGAATATAGGCAGTTTTTTTCGTCTTCGGACTCATCGTCTCGTGGGTAACCTGATGCTTCAACTTCATCCTTCAAAAAAGTATTTATATACCGGTGAAGAGGTTGAGGAGTTTCTGAAACCTCCACACCTCATAAATCTTCAGTATTCTGTAGCCGTGATGAATAGCTAAGGCTAGCTCAGGACTTGTGTAAATGCCTCTGATCTTCCTCTCGTTGGGTGTGTGGCTACAATGCCCATTACTCTCCTCTCCGCATTTCACACACGGGGAACATGAGCTTGTGTCCTATAACAACGGGCAGGATCAGCATCCATAAATCGGTAGGAGGGAGTACATCGACAAAGGAGAACCCAAAACAGTTCTCATTCAAACCGGCTGAAAAGTCTTCGATGAAAGGTAGCGCAGAACCCACCAGCTTTTCAGGTGCTCCTACGTTATATCCCTTTATAAAGTAGGGATATAAAGAACAGAAATCGTAATAATGAAGTTTCATTCCCTCCGTAGGCGAGAAGTATAACTTGAAGGGGGGTTTGTACTACCTCCAAACAGACTATCTCCGCATTTTAGAGGGTCCACACCCATTGTGCGTTTGATGGCCCTTATTTCCTCGCGATACTAGGCATAACCATCCATCTTGGCATCATACTCATGTCCCACAACATCTTGTGAGTGAAATGGCAGCTTACAAGCTGATCACGAGCACGGGCCAGGCAATACTATCAGCTGACGATCTCCCATGGACATCCCCTGTAACTCCACACTCAGCACGTGAGCACCCATGCCACCAGCACCCGTGAAATGAGTACACTGTCTTTACACCCGTGTGTGGGTCCTCACTTAGGCTATCCACCCAAAAAACGTGCCCGTTACACTTAATGGGCTCTTACCCGTGTGGCGAGCATACTTTATAAGCACACCAGTCTGCTGTTGAAGATGTGTTAGCTAGTAAATAGCCTTATACCCATAACTATGGGTGGCATTACGGGGAATGACAGCCAAGATATCTTTAGGTATAAAGTTATTCTTGAACACCGTGAAGCACAATGATGCGATCGTGGTTGCGGCTTGTAACGGATCACAATTGAAACGGGTTATGTACATCCTTCTGAAGGTCTGGAAGCACACTCTAGGCACGCGTACATCGTTCACACAATAACGCTCACACTCATCTGCTATATTGTAAGGATTGGTATCGTTAAAGCTGTTGTAATACCTCTCAAAATCTTCCTGCTCACTAGCACTCATACTGTCATAGTTAAGGTAATGCTTGGGTAGTGGTAGTCCTCCGTAATTTAAAGTGCTTCAGTAAGGAATGTGTAAAGGAAATAGCCTTTTGAAACTTCAGCGTCCGCGCCCATTACTTTAGGCAACTTGGCTAGTTTACCTGTGGTGAATAACAGAGTGTCTTAAAACTGGACATTACTTCTTATCTGCATTTGAATAAATTTGTTGCCTCTTTTCAAGGAATCACCTGTAAATATTTCTGAGGTTTCGTGTTCAAGCAGTTCCTTATAAAGAAACTGTATACCAAACTTTGCTGCGTTATGCGCAAGAATATACAGGGTGTTTCATAACCCTTCTCAGCTCTTCAGGTGCCATATCACAATCAAATTCAAGCATGCAGTCTGTTACTAGTTTACGTGCACGCTGCACAACCATATTTTTTGGGAAGCTGTATTTAGCACAGTAAACATATGGAGCGAAGATTATTGATATAAAGCTGCAACCGCGATCGAGATTTGTGTGGTTTCTGAATATTTGATAACGGTTAAAGTTAAGAGTATAAGTCGTGGCGTCGTGACCTATAGCTCGGAAGAATTGGTCTATATCGATCGTGAAATTCTCCATGTTAAATTCTGTCCCGTTCTGGATGGCCTGAGCGATACGTGATAAAATGTAGGCCGTATCCTCGGCAGCCAGACGCCTGTATGGTAACACTACCCAAAAGTCGTCTCTATCTCCATCATTTGCCCCGAAACCAAGAGGCATTCTTACTCTGGACTCGCGACCCTCACCGCTCTAAAGGGCAAACTCTACGACACGTTCAATTATGCGCCGCAGTTCGTGTTCAAAACCGTTGTTATACACGACTCGCGGATTGATCCTAACTGAGTCGCGCCTTCTAAGCAGGGCCGGGGTGGAGGTGACGTTGCGCACCAGATCGAATGATATGCCGCCGTCTACAGGTTGAGACATTGCTTCCGAGATGGCGGATACAGTGAGAGGCGGTATTGAACAGGGATAAGTGGGGACAGTTTTATTTGAAGAAGGAGCTACTGTAGGGGATGTGCCGTAAGAAGTAGAGGGTTTCGGTTCTATTACATTTTCAGAACTTATTGAGGGTCTGACGGCCGACTCGTTCGTGGAGAGTTTTACATTTAACAGTAAGACTTAGGTGGGGACATAATAACTTGAATTGTTATAGAGTTATATTATCAAAGTTGTTTTGTCAAGCATTAAAACTTAAAAACAAAGAATTCCATTTATAGAAAAACAGTGATTTACATTTCCGAAATTTTAACTTGACTTTCATTTCCATATGACAATGAAAATAAAGTTAAAATTTTCGAATTTAAAATTAAAAAGTATTAATAAATTAATAAAGTATTAGAAGATTTTGAACGTAAAGTATTAAAAGGAATAGAAGACACACAAGTTTCGCGAAAGTACAGTTATTGAAGGCCGCTTATAAGGATCATGTCTGTCCAAATGATCCTGATATCCTAATATTTCAGACTGCGTTGTAAAATTGCGTGATCATGATAACATCAGATCCGTCAATATACAGTTTAAAATAAAAATATGGCTTCATCTTCAAATATTTTACTTATCTGTCTAGACGTTGTTACAGCAAAAATATTTACCTTATCTTCAAATATTTTGCAAAAAAATTCAGCCTAGTGAAAATTAAAAAACAAAACAGGTCAACATTAAATAATAATGATGTGACCAAAATTTGGGTATATAAACTTGTATAATTTCTCGACTGATAATTCTGATTGTCTGATCTGACTTATAGGCTGAACATTTACCTGTAACATTTTAGCAATAAACTAGAGTAAGAGAATATCTTTGTCTTCTCTTTCGAGCCTTGCTTTCTTCAGAGAACTTAGTCTTAGAATAGAAAAAAAAAATTTCCCTATACGTTACAAGAAGAATCGGGGAATCATTAGAGAATTTAGTAAGTTTCACAGAATCCTCCATTACAAGAAGAAATCGGAGAGTAGTATAAGAGATACTACTACGATTCCCTAAAAGGTATCAGCTACCCCAGAGGGAGAAAATCCGTTGCTGCCACTTAACCAGAACCTCCATCAACCTCGAACCGCCCAAGGCAATAGACGGAGGGGTTAATATATATATATATATATATATATATATATATATATATATATATATATATATCATTTGCGGACGATACAAAGATCAGCAGAAAAATCAGCGATGCAAACGAAGTAGAGGCCTTGCAAAGAGACACAAACAAAATATACAAAGAGTCAGAAGACAAAAATATGACATTTACCACCGAGAAATTTCAGCTCTTGAGATATGGTAGAAATGAAGAACTTAAAAAGACTGCATGTCATGCTCCAGATAGGCAAGAAATACAGAGAAGCACGAAAGCGGTCGACTTGGGGGTAATAATGACCGACGATGCCAAATTCGAGACACAAAATCAGATAGCAATAAACAAAGCAAAAAGAGTTGCGGGACAGGTACTAAGAACGGTCAAAAGGAAGGACAAGACAGTAATGATTCCCCTGCTGAGATCACTGATCATACCAAAACTTGAATACTGCTCAGTTCTGACGTCCCCATATAAAAAAGAAGGAATTAATAAACTAGAAGAAACGCAGAGACATTTCACAGCCAAGATTGATGGCTGCAAAGAACTCAACTACTGGGAAAGACTACGCAAACTAAATCTGTACTCCCTGGAAAGAAGAAGAGAGAGGTATACCATAATCTACATATGGAAAATTATCGAAAAACTGGCACCAAACCCCAAACAATACACATTCTGCCTTTCCTATTTTCAAGCGTTGTCTGGATGGTAATTGGGTTGTGTTCCCAAATTAAAGGCCCGACAAGGGACCTCCTCAACTCTGAAGGAAAATAGTTTGGTTGTCAGGGGGCCAAGAATTTTCAACCAGCATCCAAAGGGCCTCAGAAACATTACAGTGGTCAAAGTTGAAGTCTTCAAGGGAAGACTAGATGCCTGGCTCAGGACAGTACCAGATGAGCCGGGTGTACCTGGATATGTACGATGGACAGCGCAAGAGAGCAACTCGCTCCTCCACTAAGTCAGGACTAGAGGCGGGGCCATCAGCTTGACCTTCGTGTGAAGAAAGACCGATGCACGATACCCAAACAAGGTAACAAGGTGTATATATATATATATATGTATATATATATATATTAGCATATATATATATAATATATATATAATATATATATATATATATTAGCATATCCGATCAGCAATTGGATGATCCCGGGTTCGATTCCTGGGAGGTGTCTCATTTTTCATTTGCTTGTTCGCTCTCTCCATCCTGTGCGGACGTTCTTCTACACAAGTGTCATTCTTTACATTAATTATACTCTGTGTTGTTTGCAGTTAAAATGTATATATGTACGGCATGAGAAGTGCCCCCTCAGGGCATTCGATTCCGCTCGTATGTGGGAGAATTACGAGTTGTGACTGATTGGGAACCTTGGTGCAGTGGTTAGCATATCCGACCGGCAGTTGGATGATCCCGGGTTCGATTCCTGGGCGGTGCCTCATTTTTCATTTGCTTGTTCTCTCTCCCCATCTTGTGCGGACGCTCTTCTACATAAGCATCGTTGTTTACATATTACATATTTTATATATATATATATATATATATATATATATATATATATATAATATAAAATATATATATATATATATATATATATATATATATAATATAAAAAAAATATATATATATATATATATATATATATATATATATACAGTATATATATATATATAATATAAAATATATATATATATATATATATATATAATATAAAATTATATATACAGGGTTATTTAAAATAATTCATCCGATTTCAACTGAGAATACTTCCGTACTTATCAACCGTGCATCAACTGGGCATACACCACATGAAAGAGGAAATCTCCGAGTTTTACAAGATCACCGCGAGGGCTCCAAAGTCACGCCGTGGCCTAGCCTAGCAACAAACAGTCAGTGTGAAAATGGCGTCCGCACAGCAGAAGGCGTTTTGTGTGCTGCAGTTTTCGAGCTGTAAATCGGTAGTCAGAGTGCAGCGTGAGTTTCGTCGACGTTACAGAACAGATCCACCTTAAGGATAATGTGTACGTGCCACCGTTGCCCACATCTTTGGATGAGCTCCGAACTCGCATTGTTACTGCCGTAGAGTCAGTGACAACGGACATGCTGGAGCGAGTATGGGAGGAATTCGACTATCGTGTCGACGTTGCTCGTGTAACTAGGGGAAGTCACATAGAGCATTTATGAGGTGAGAGACAAACTTTGGACAGTTTTTCTTTTGGTTGATGTATCACAAATCACACTGTATTTGTAACATTAAAAAATATTCTCATTTGAAATCAGGTGAATCATTTTCAATAGCCCTGTATATATATAGGGACAAGGGAAAATACTTTCATATCAGTTCCTGAAGTAAAGAGGTTAATTAAAGAGCTAAAGACTGGTTCTGCGTCAGGGGTAGATGACCTATCGAATGAGCACTTAAAATATGCCAATGATGAAGTATGCCTGCATATATCATTGCTCTTATCAGCCATGCTTGCTCATAGCCATATCCCAGCAGAGTTCATGAGGGTATATATCTTGCACCTGGTCAAAAATAAGTATGGAGACATTCTGTCCAGCAATAATTACAGGCCTATTGCTGTCGCTTCCTGCTTCTCGAAACTACTAGAAAAACTCTTGTTACTCCGATTAAATGATTTCCTATGGACATCTCCTAATCAGTTTGGCTTTAAAAGGTCCCACTCAACTGACCTGTGTATATATGTACTTAAAGAAACAATATCTAAATACATTGAGAGTAATTCAACTATTTTTAGCTGTTTCCTAGATATAAGTAAGGCATATGATAGTGAACCAAAATATTTTATTTAAAAAACTAGAAAACAGGAAGGTTCCCATGTACATATTAAATTTATTGAAATTTTGGTATTCCCACCAATCTTTTACCGTTAGGTGGGGCAATGTACTATCCGAATGTTTTGGCTCCTCTTACGAGGTGAGACAAGGCTCCTTGCTCTCCCCTATGCTGTTTAATGTGTATATTGATGGATTAAGTGCTTCACTTAATGAGGCAACAGTGGGATGTTCTATAGAAAACACAAGGATAAATAACTTAGTTTATGTCGATGATATGGTTTTAATAAGTCCGTGAGTTAAAACTCTGGATCGGCTACTAAAAGTCTGCGAAGTGTATTCGCAGAAACATGATATTCTTTTTAATGTTACAAAAACTAAGGTTATGCAATTTCATCCTAAAACCTATAATCAGCCAGCTGACATTAGGTTTAAAATGAAAGGTGAAGTAATTGAGGAAGTACAAGAGTTTAAGTATTTGGGTCAAACTATCACCAACTCCTTGAGTGATGACTCAGATATAAAAAAAACAATCTCGAAGCCTTTGTGCTAAAGTGAATATGACTATAAGGAACTTTCAGGTCTGTACAAGTGAGGCTAAAGACACTCTTTCGTACTTTCTGCAGTAATATATACGGAGAGCAACTCTGGGTGAATTATAAAAAAGTTCTGGCAGAACTCTAAATTTGCTGAAAAACAGGTCTTTTAGACTCATACATAAATTACCCCCGAGATGCTCAGCTTCGCAAATGTTTGCTACCCGCAATGTCCCCGAGCTTCCCGGAGGTAACAAGACGTGCTCAATACAGTCTAATGCAAAGAATTAAAAAATCAACCAACCCGATTATCCAAGCTATCCATGAGTCCTGCCGTTTATCCCGTTTATCCTCTAAGCTATGGACTTCTTGGTACGAAAACGTCTGTCTGTAGCTCCACTTAACCTCAACATTACTGTATTATTTCTAATCAATTGTATATATTTTTATCCTTTGTATGTGAACTGTCATTGTATTAATAATATTTGTCATATGGACTATAGTCTGCCAATAAACCTTTTCATTTTCATTTTCATTATATATATATATATATATATATATATATATATATATTAGGGTGGTCCAAGGAATAAAAGTTTTATTTTTGTACTTCCTCAAGGCTGCCCTTCTTTGAAATCATAAAAGGATAATTGCTACAAAAAATGAGCTCATTCATTCCGACTATATTTAGAGGTCGCTACAAAATGAATAATTTTCTCTTAAATGAAAACAATAATGAAATTTGACAAAAGAATATATCCCCTCTAAAGACGCTTTAGAAGGGGTAGGAAATGTTCGTCGATGGTCTCAACAATGCGGAGAAGGAATTGTTTTTGCTGCTCATCTTTGGTAAGCGTTGTATTATCCCGTTAAATAAGAGCAATCACTCGCTCTGCAGAGTCATTGACAACTTTCATCCTCAATGTTCTTTCTTTCAACAACTCGTAGTTGTCGTTACTTGTCCAATCACTTGGTGGTTTCGAAAGAAACCCTTGAGCAATCTTCTTTCCATTTTTTATCCAGTACATCGAAGAGTTGAGCCGTCTTCTAGCTGACGTAAGTTTCCAATGGGTTTGCTGTTTTGAACAGCTTTGAATTGAGGCGCTTCAGACCTTTCGCTTTTGCAGGGTGAGATAATTTTTTAATCATATTTTCTTTTACTTTGCTGTCCAACCCATCGTCAAAAAGTGACAGTCCAATCAGCTCTTTTGAGAAGTAACAGAAATGTCTCTCAAATGCCTTGAGTGCAATTTCAGCCAAAACACTGTTTGGATAAGTCTCCATAATTGTTAGAAAAGCTTGATCGTTTTTAGGGGCCCTCACCGCTAAGGGTGCTTCATGCTAATATTTACTATAAACAAGTGCCACAAAGCAACAAAAATCTTTTAGATCCTTTTATTCATGAGCAGTAAGTTTCATTTGCTCCTGGAAGAGAACGATCTTCAAAGCATATTTAGCTTTTGCCATCCAGCGAGCCTGATGAAGTGCTCCTGGAGCTCTGATGTTGTGCTTCTTAGGCAAACTTCCTCCCATGAAAATTAGAGAATGTAGGAATTCACTATAGTCATCTCTTGAGAAGCTGCTGTTCTGAAGAGCTTCGGAGAGGTACTGTATCATTTCTTGACAAAGTTCCCACAAGTTTCCTTCAAAAAGTTCCATTCCTGCCGATATAAAGTTTTCTTTATTGATAACTGGCCATTGTGCCATGAATCGCTTAAACAATGAGACTTGTGGTCTTTTCGAAGGTTCAAGAATACTAGAAAATACGTTATCCAAAACGACTTCATACACATGATGACGCCATGCTATCCACGTCAGAGAACGCTCTCTCTATCAGGGTACAAGCTCCAGATCAGCCCAGTATTTGATGCTGTGGTATCAAATACAAGCCCCTGCAACTGGTTTCTCAAGCCCCACTCATCCAACATCCTGAGACAGACATCAGCTTGTGCTTGTCCAGTTCCGTGAGGATGAGTGGAACACCAAGTAGTTTATCTTCTCCTCCTCCTGAAACAACGATTACGATGCGGTCCACATTTTCATGTCCTCCTGTTATATCAGGAAACATTTTCCCATCCCAGTGAAGCAGAAGCGGAGTGTCAGGAGAAAAGCTTGATTTTTCAGCAGTTGCGATAGTTTCACGAGCTTTAATTGGAGATCGACGAATTGTACTTCGAGAAAATGACATTGAGCCAAGACTTAGTTGATGCTGCATTAAAAAGGTTGCATTGCGATCGCTTAGATTAACACGGTCGAGTGCCTGGGCTACTTCATCTGAGATGACTGTTTTCTTGCATTTGGAAGGAGGGTTCGATGATGATGTAGATCAGAGCTTTCCAAACTTTTCACGTTGGCGACACACTATTTAAGCATAAAAATTTTCACGACACATTAATTAATTTTTTTTATCAAATATCAAATATCAGATAATTTTTCAGTAGGTGGTTTATCTTGTAGCCGATTTTGTTGATAGAAAAATCAAAATTTTCAAAATACAAAAAACACTAATGTGTCGCGACACACAGTTTGGAAAGCTCTGATGTAGATGGACGACACGATGCATCAGAATATGTGGACGAGGAGGAAGAATCCACATCAGTTATCACTTTGTCAGAAGCCATAAGTTGATATTTCTTTTGTTTTTCATCGTCGCTTCATTTTTTCTATTATATTCAGATTCTTCTCCTTGTCTCTTCCGATCCTCCATTTTAGCCAAGGCTCGATCAATGACTCCAAAACTGGCGCAGGAACTATCTTCTCTCTGCTTGATAGGGAATTCTTTGTCCTCTTCGTTAGTCATTATCTTTAAGGCATTTGCTCTGGCGACATCGAAAATGTCTTCAAGATAAGCATTGAATACTGCCACATTCATTTGTATGCTTTCTGAGGATGACTTCCTATTTTTCCTTAGAGCGCAACATTGTTCGAATAGTTTTCTCCGTTTCTTTTCAGAATTGTCCGATCTTTCAGTTGGAATCCTTGCTTTATCCCAGATATAAAGAACAGCAGAGACAGTCTCTTTCAAACTTGCAGTGACTGTTCGTTTTTCCTCGATGTGATGAAATAAGAACTTGCTTAACACTTCACGCTTTCAAGGTAATCGCGAAGTTAGAAAATCTTTTGTAGGTTTTCCAATGAGCTAGGTACTGGTAGAACTTCGGGTCGGCTGTTTGGCGTCCACCATGGCGATGAGTGACTGTAACAAACAGAAAACAAATCAATATTTTAATAACTTACACTTATAACTATATAATAAATAACTTATAATTTATCAATCTCTTTCCTACAATGAGGTATGTATATGAAAAGAAAAGAACCTCATCTAAAATAGCATATTTTAAACGTGGCTCTGTCCATTCATATGTATATTTACCGTATAATGTACATAATAAGACTATATTATATATGGATATGCTACATATATTTTATACATATGTAATTATATGCAAAGAATATTTAATATATACACTAATTTATAATTTATATACACTGCATTATATATGCACGTAGCAGCTTTGTAGCTCCTAAATATGCTAAAATAATTCATAATATGAATAGTCAACATTTATATATACATATTTAATGAGATTTTTTACTTACCAAAAATATACGAAGTCTATTTCTGCTTTATCACAAAATCAATGTTTCACCCACATCATACAGCTGCCTACTACACACTGCATTAAGAGGCACCACATTTCCAGCCTTTGCTTGTAAAATCTGCAAACTCAGAGTGAATCAAGTTACTGCTTGATTCAAGCTCACACAACCCAAGACGAATTAAATGTGGGTTTTGTACATGTATAATTTTATATATTCTGTATTTTTATATATATATATATATATATATATATATATATATATATAGTATACACAGTATGTCCCACAAAAAAGTACACCCAACTTTAGATTGTACTAACTCCTCCAAAAATTTAGATATTTTGGATCTGTTTGTTTGATTTAATATAGCAAATTATTCTTTGTTAACATTCAAATTTATTCATGTTTAAACGAATTAGTGTTTAAGCATCTGCTTTTAACTGAAGGGTACACCAAAATGGATTGTGCAAAATTGGTCAATGAAAAAATAATGTGTGTGCTATCGATGTAATGAAAAGACAAATACATAATAATAGATACTTTAACATAATTTTAATAAGATACAAAGCAGATTTTTTTTTATTCCTTATTACAAAAGTTATGCTTAGTTTCGTTTTATTTCAACATGACCGCCATTCCTATCGATACAAATCTGGAGTCGAGCTCTCATCTTCCCCATTACTCTTTTGATAAGATCTGGATTGTCTTTTAACAAGTTGATTTCAGCTGTGATGCGAGTCCTCAAATCATCTAAATTGATAGGTTGTGATGCAAATACTCTATTTTTCAAGTGACCCCATAAAAAGTAATCACACGGGATCAAGTCAGGGCTTCTGGGAGGCCATTCAATGTCATGGCCTGTAGCAATTACTCTTTGGTGGAAGACTTCCTGCAAGCGTTCCTTCACAATAACTCTCCTGTGAGCAGGAGCTCCGTCTTGCACCCACCAAATACGATTAAATCAGTTTCCATAAGCAATACGTAATTGTGGATGGATTTGTCGGTCTATCATTTCTAGGTAAGCTTCACCATTTAGATTACCATCGTAAAAGACCGGGCCAATTAACGAAACTAACTCCAATTTAATTATCGAAATTATCGAAATTAACTAATTCGTTTAAACATGAATAAATTTGAAAGTTAACAAAGAATAATGTGCCATATTAAATCAAACAAACAGATCCGAAATATCTCAATTTTTGGAGGAGTTAGTACAATCTAAAGTTGGGTGTACTTTTTTGTGGGACATACTGTATATATATATATATATATATATATATATATATTTTTTTTTTTATATATATATATATATATATATATATATATTCAGGGCATTCGATTCCGCTCGTAGGTGGGAGAATTACGAGTTGTGAGTGATTGTGGACCTTGGTGCAGTGGTTAGCATATCCGACCGGCAATTGGATGATCCCGGGTTCGATTCCTGGGAGGTGCCTCATTTTTCATTTGCTTGTTCTCTCTCCCCATCTTGTGCGGACGCTCTTCTACACAAGCGTCGTTCTTTACATATATATATATATATTACTCACACATACTCGCACATATGTACACATACTTACACACATACACAAGGAATTACCCAAACCAATATATCATAATTCTAGTATGAAAAATGTTAAATTTGTAGCGACCTCTAAATCTGTTCTAATTTGCTCACAATTTTGTGTGTGTGTGTTACTATTGCATAATGTAACAAGAGCAGCCTTGAGGAGATTGACATTTTAAAGTTTGAAGTTTTACCATACTATCTAGGACCACCCTAATATACCTTTCAATTTTCAGCTGTTCCGCGCGATGATTCCTCATTTCACGAAGGTCAAGCTTGTCGCACCTCCTCTCGAGTTGGCCTGGTGAAGTAGTGAGTTGGTTTCTTGTACTCTCCACCTCACATAGCCAGGTACGCCAGGCTCATCGGGGATTGTTCTAAGCCAGGAGTCTAGTCTTCTTTTGAAGATGGGTGGGCGGAAAGTAGCTCCCTATTTTGGATTGGTAAAAAAATACGTATATTTTCCATTTATTTCAGAAGAAATAATATGAAAAGGTAGGCATACATGGTAGGTTTTCTCTAAAATTCAATGTGGGCTCCAACTCTTTCCACCAGCTTCTGGAGCCGCCCAGGAATGGCGTCCACTGACTTTAGCAGGAACTCCGGCGGGATGGAGGACATGACTTCCCGAATTCGGTCCTCCAGTTCTTCCAATGTCCTCGGTTTGGTGCGGTAGACTTCTTCCTTTACCCACCCCCAAAGAAAGAAGTCGCACGGTGTCAAGTCGGGGCTCCTGGCTGGCCATTGATGTGGACCACGACGACCCATCCAACGCCCAGGGAAGTGGGCATCCAGCCACTCACGGACAACAAGAGCGAAGTGCGGAGGGGCGCCATCTTGCATAAATATCAGATCGTCGATGTTCTCCCATGTGCTGACAACCGGCCAGACCTCGTTTCGCAACATAGGAAGGTACCGCTCAGCATTCATGGTGTTGCGCAGAAGGAACGGGCCCACAACCTGATCTGAGGTCATACCACACCACACCGTTACACTGAACCGATTCTGCCGTTTTTCAGCGGTAACCATGGGATCCTCTCCTGCCCAGTAGTGGCAATTGTGGCGGTTGACAAAGCCTCCGACGTGGAACACCGCCTCGTCGCTCCAGAGGATGTTGCGGAAGAGATGGGGCCAGTCTTCATGCCAAGCCAGCATGATTTCCCCGAACTCCATGCGAATGTCGCAGTCCTCGTCCGAGAGAGATTGGCAGTAATGCGTCTTCCACGCACGCCAGTTCAGCTCCTTCTTCAGCACAGTTCGCACTGAGTAGCGGGAGAGTCCAATTTCCCGAGCTGCCTGGCGAGTTGACTTTCGTGGACTCCGTGCGAACATTTCCTGAACTGCCTGCACCGTCTCCTGGGCCCTGGATGTCGAAGGGCGACCACATCTTCGAACATCTGCCACAGACCCCGTGGTCATGAGCTTCGAGTGGCAGTTCTTGATTGTTTTCGGGTCCACTTGGGCACGTGGTCCGTGAATGGCCCGCCACCATCTTTGAACTCGAACGACAGATTGCCAAACTTCGTACCGTGCCGCCAACTGGGCACGCTCCTGCAGTGTTAAACGCTCAGCCATGTTACCCTTCAATCTGAAATGAAAAAAAAAATGAACGTTACAATTGTACCACTTTAGAGAACACAAAGAGAACACTTTAGAGAAAAAAAGATTACCGTTACAATTGTACCACTTTAGAGAACACACCATAACAATATAACAATACAATCACAATTTATACATAATTTATATGTAATTTAAATTAGGGAGCTACTTTCCGCCCACCCTGTATATATATATACTGTATATATTTTTTTTAATAGGGGTTGTTTAACCCCCTTCGCAACATCTAAGGTCATATGACGGAGGGGATCTACAGTTTTACGTGGGATCCGAACCAAGGGTCGGTACATAATCTGGGCGCAGTGGACGGTCTTCCATCCAATACGACCCAGACCCATTGTCGCTTAACTTCGCTGATCTCCCGGAAGCGGTGTTACGACATTGGCCACGACGTAGCGCATATATATATATATATATATATAGTGTATATATATGTATATATTATATATATATATATATATATATATATATATATATATATATATATATATATATATACACACACACACACACATATCTATATTATATATATATATATATATATATATATATATACACTCCAGAACAAATACTAGGTATAATGGAGACTGAAACCAAACCTATATTACTGAAGCATGTTCCAGAGAGACAAAAATGCAAGCGTAGCAAACTCGAGAGAAAAATCAGGACACAATTTAGACAACGGAAGCAAACTGTGAAACATCTCCACAGATGCAGAACTGCTGCAAGGAGACTCAAACTAGAGAGGAAACTTGGCGAAATAGAACTGGAACTAAAGCAAACATTCATACATAAGACAAACGAGGAGGAGAAGGTAGCAGAAAATATAAAAAAAAATAACCCAAAATACTTCTACACGTTTGCGAAAAGGAAAATGCAGTTTAAAGAGAGTATTGGTCCGTTGATAGACGGGGAGGCCAAACACACAAATGACTCCCAAAAAATGAACGAACTGCTTAAGGAACAATTTAACTCTGTGTTTAGCACCCGTAAGTCCGAGATGAAAGTAGAAAACCCAGACGAATTTTTCGACATTGATACAAACCAGCCAAGGACAAATTCAGGAAAAAACCTATTAACAGACTTAGAGTTCTCGGAAAGAGATGTAATTAAGGCTCTATCACAGATGCGAGACGATTCAGCACCAGGGCCAGACACATGAAATGCCACGTTTCTGAAGAAATGTAAAGAGAGTACTGCCAAACCGCTATTCTTACTATGGAGGAAATCACTTGACACAGGACAAACTCCACTTCCATTAAAGAACGCGAACATTGCCACCTTATTCAAAGGTGGTAACAGAGCAATGCCCAAGAATTATTGGCTGTTAGCTCCCACCTCACACCTTATAAAGTGCTTTGAACGTATAATTAGAGGCAAAAACTACCTACTCCCTACAAGAAAAGAACTTATACAACCCAAATCGACATCGTTTCAGGGCTGAAAGATGATTCCGATCATAGCTATTTGACCATCAGGAGAAAATATTGGAAACACTGTGTCGAGAACAAAACATAGATGTAATATATACTGACTTTGCTAAAGCCTTCGATAAATGTGACCATGGTATTATAGCACACAAACGTAAGAATACAGGAATTACTGGAAAGCTTGGGAGATGGATATTTAATTTCTTGATGCAAAGAACACAAAGAGTAGTGGTAAATAGAGTCAAATCGGAAGTCTCGGAAGTAGAGAGCTCTATCCCACAAGGGACAGTATTAGCTCCCTTACTGTTGATAATAATGATTATAGATATTGATGCAGATATCAATGACAGTATTGTATCATGTTTCACAGATGACACAAAGATATGCAGAGGAAATATTGAACGAAGGTGACATAGAAATTTACAAAACGACATTGAAACATTATTCCAGTGGGCAGAAGACAACAATATGAAGTTTAACGAAGAAGAATTGCAACTTCTAAGATGTGTTAAAGAGCTACAGAAGAAAAGGTACAAAACTCTGCAAGCCAAACAGATAACACCAAATCCACAAGTCAGTGATCTTGGAATAATAATGTCGTCGGATGCAGAATTGAAAGAGCAATATAACATTAAAATTACAACGGCTAGAAAAAAATGGGAATCATCTGGAGGAGCTTCCGCAGCAGAAAAGCAAAAATCATGCTCAATTTATGGAAGAGTCTAGTCCTACCAATAATTGAGTATTGCTCAGTACTCACAAGCCCATACAGAAAACGAGACATTGAGAACATTGAAGTTATACAAAAGACTTTTACGTCTAATATAGAGGAAACAGAAGGTGAAGACTACTGGTCTTGACTACAATCCCTGAAACTCTACTCTCTCGAATGAAGGCGGGAGCAGTGCACAATAATATACATATGGAAAATACTTGAGGACTCTGTCCCTAACGTTAGAAATGAAATAGAAACCAACTGGAATGAGAGAAGAGGCAAATTTTGTACTGTCCCAGCTGCGGTGGGAAAATACCCTCAGAATACGAGGCCCAAAACTTTTCAATGCCCTGCCAAAAGAAGTGAGGAATCTCCAGCACATCGACCTGAATAACTTCAAGAAACAGCTGGACAGATTCCTGTTCAAATTCTCTGGCCAGCCATGCGTGGCTGGCTTCGAGAGCAGGAGGAGATCAGACAGCAATTCCATCCTTCAACAAACCCCACAAATGAGGCGGCATGCTGCAAAGGGGTCGACCGCAAGTCGATCCTGGACCGTCGTTCGAACTCACATAAAGTAACAAAATAATATACTGTATATATGTTGTAATTTTATAATGTTTCAGACGAACAAAGACCCTAGGATCCACTCATGGGTGGTTTACCTAACTGTGTTTGTAATTGTGCATGTCCTCCGTGATGGCAGAGGGGACCTACAATTTTGTGAGTTCCGAACCACAAAAACCTTAATTTTACTACCCTAAACTATACCTAATCTTTCAACATGCATCTAATCGATTTTTAAACATATTTATGGACGTGTTACCAATTACTACTACCGGTAAACTATTCCAGTTATTTACTATTCTATGCGTAAAAACGTTTTTGGCAACTGCTGTCTCGAACCTTCTACTTGTCGACATACACCCGTTATTTCTAGTTCTACTATATTGTGCTATTTCGGAAAAGCTCTCTATTTACGTTATCGAACCCATTCATAATTTTAAAAACCTGGATTAGATCACCCTTTAATCTCCTTGTCCCGAGTGTAGTCAGTTTTAACTCCATAAACCTATCCTCGTACGACTTTGACCTAAGCAACGGAATCATCTTAGTTGTTCGTCTTTGAACTCTTTCGATTTTATCTATATCGTTGCGCATATATGGATTTCAAAATTGGATCGCGTACTCCAAATGGGGTCTAACTAATGAGTTATAAAGAGGAATAATAATATCGTGCGATTTGTACTTCAAATTCCTAGCTATAAAACCTAGCACTTTGTTCGCCTTATTGACCGCTGCTATAATTTGTTTCGCTACTTTCGAATCACCAGTGACTATAACTCCTAAATCCTTTTCCTGATCTACGATTGCCAACTCCTTCCCTGACATACTATACGCAAAATTACCGTTACGCGAACCTATAAGCAAAATTTTGCACTTATCGATGTTAAATCTCATTTTCCATGTGACCGACCAATCAACGATTTCATTCAGATCTTCCTGGATTTTACCTCTATCTTCGTCATTTATCGCCCTACCAACCAACTTCGTGTCATCCGCAAACTTTGAAACTGTATTGACTAGGCCGACATCTAAATCGTTAATACCATATGTCCCACAAAAAAGTACACCCAACTTTAGATTGTACTAACTCCTCCAAATATTGAGATATTTTGGATCTGTTTGTTTGATTTAATATAGCAAATTATTCTTTGTTAACTTTCAAAATTTATTCATGTTTAAACGATTTAGTGTTTAAGCATCTGCTTTTAACTGAAGGGTACAACAAAATGGATTGCGCAAAATTGGTCAATGAAAAAATAATGTGTGTGCTATCGATGTAATGAAAAGACAAATACATAATAATAGATACTTTAACATAATTTTAATAAGATACAAAGCAGATTTTTCTTTATTCCTTATTGCAAAAGTTATGCTTAGTTTCGTTTTCTTTCAACATGACCGCCATTCCTATCGATACAAATCTGGAGTCGAGCTCTCATCTTCCCCATCACTTTTTTGATAAGATCTGGATTGTCTTTTAACAAGTTGATTTCAGCTGTGATGCGAGTCCTCAAATCATCTAAATTGATAGGTTGTGATGCAAATACTCTATTTTTCAAATGACCCCATAAAAAGTAATCACACGGGGTCAAGTCAGGGCTGAATGCTGAATGTTCTCCTCTGTTCTTGCCGTCTTCGAATGGCCTGAACGTCCTTTGTTCAAATTGAGGACCGTTCCTTCTTCTTTGTATTTCCGAACATTCTTCAAAATTGTATGTTTAGTTGGAGAAGCTCTATCGGGAAATTGCAGTTCGAAGGTATTCTGAACTTGTTTTAAGCTTTTAGTTTGCAGATAAGTTGTGACCATGAGAACGCGCTGCCTTCGTGTAAACTGCATGATAAGGGTTTCAAAGTTATTTATAAATTTAGTAATTCAGATTCTTCATTTATATGTATGACTCGTATCTTAGATACAGAAGTTCGAATTATTTAAAAAAAATATTTGCAATATCCTTCGACGTAAAAAGTAGCACATTGGTTAAAGCAAGAGGAGCTATCTGGCTGGGAGAAATGATCATTCCGCGCAACCCATTTTGCTGTACCCTTCAGTTAAAAGCAGATGCTTAAACACTAAATCGTTTAAACATGAATAAATTTTGAACGTTAACAAAGAATAATTTGCTGTATTAAATCAAACAAACAGATCCAAAATATCTCAATTTTTGGAGGAGTTAGTACAATCTAAAGTTGGGTGTACTTTTTTGTGGGACATATGGTATATATAAGAAAAAGGAAGGGGCCTAATACAGAACCTTGAGGAACTCCCCTCGCTATATTAGACTCCGCTCCATCAACGACCACCTTCTGTTTCCTCCCTCACAACCACTCTCCTATCCAATTTATTACCACATCCTGATTCCATGAGCCTTAGTTTTTTTCAATGAGTCTTTTGTGCGATACCGTGTCAAACGCTTTTTGAAAATCTAAATACACTACACGTACCGCCCGATGACTATCGTAAACTTCAACCACGCTTTGTAAAATTTTTAAAAGATTAGTTAAGCAAGATTTGTTTCGCCTAAAACCGTGCTGCGTATTTCTAATCAAGTTATGCAATTTTAAGTGTTAGACCATACGATCCCTAATTATTGATTCCAGTAGCTTACCTACAACAGACGTTAAACTGATTGGCCTATAATTTCCCGCCGCACCTTTATTGCCTTTCTTAAAAATAGGTGTTATATTTGCTAACTTGAAATTATCTGCTCAGCCCCCCCCCCCTCAGAAATAGACGTATTAAAAATCTTTGTTAGGGGCACAAAAATGCCTTCCTTTAATTTTTTAAGTTGTATGGGATATATGGAATCCGGCCCCGGTGATTTAAGCATTTCCATTTTGCAAATATAGTGCAGTACCTCCAGGGGCGTGTTTAGCTACCTCGGGGCCCAGGGTACCAGATGAGTTGCGGGGCCCATTGGTTCCATGAACACACATGGAAACCATAACAGTATATGAATATAAATGCATAGTAAAAGTTACAGTGTTAATCATGGCATACAGTGTAGTGGCCTCATCTGTTTTAAATATCTCCTCCCTTCAAAAAATAAGGTCGACAATATAAAAAATATGTGAAATTTTTTTTAAAAATTATGCTACTAATATATATATATATTATAGTTACAATAACTTGGCAGAATATAAGAAATAGTTGGTAATATCAATAAATGCAAAGTTTCTTGAGCCAAATAATTGAAATAATCAACGATTTATTGCAAAATAATTTTACATTTGAGAGTTTGACGACAATAATGTCCTGAAAATTGTAACACTTACAGTTAAGTAAAAAAAAAATCAACCTTTTTTTTAACAAACATATCAGCAAAACATAGACGAAAGGCGATCTTGCCATCTTAAAAGCACCCAGCGTATGTAGATGTACCATATGTATCAAGTTTTTTATGTTGTCATTCAATAGAAAAACACACACATACAAAAACATTATACGTACGACGTACCTTCCCCTCACCGTGACAAATCATCAAAAACTGAACGCTGCAGCTGGAAGCATTCGGCATCTTTAGGCCTACCTCTCTTTGGCGCTACGAGCGAGACTCGGAGTTGCCGCCAAATGGCAGTTAACTTTTTAAGAAAATTCTGCGCCAATGTATATATACAAAAGGCAATAATACTGTACGTTATACGCAGGGTCGCCGAGAGAGCGGGAAATCCGGGATAAATCCCGGGGGCCCGGACCTCTAGGGGACCCGGAAAGAGGGGGGATAAAATCTAAAAATGTAATTGAAAGCCAGTTAGCCCGTACTTTAAATTTCATCAGAATCATTTACCACTTTGCTAGAGAGAAGGCAAAGAAAGTACACTTCTAATTATGAAAATCTTGCAGTAAACAATTGTCTTGCCTGCATGGACTGGTCCTGCATTTGTAAATTGTATGGTGATAGAATTAATATAATTGATTCGAAAAATAAAATGGTAATTTTCCTCTGAGTTGTTTATTCATACTGTATGTTTTGAATCGTGACTTGGACATATAATCAGTTTGCTTGTTATGTACACAAAAAACATTCATAATAAAATACTGAGTAAAGAGGGGGGGCCCATATACCAATCCTTCGCCCGGGGCCCGGGGCATCTCTCGGCGGCCCTGGATATATGTAAAAAAATAGTGTTGAAACTTGAAAGGATAATCAAGCAAGGAAAATAAAAAAAAAAACGTGGAGGAAATCAGTGTAAAGTGTAAAACCAGCAATTCATCAGCAGGAACAGCTATTACCTATACGTGAAAATAAAAGTGCAATAATAATGTTCTTTTCCAACCATTTTCAGTTTTTTCTTGTGTTTCCACTTTCCAAAAACCTATATCTAATGACACAAAATCTAATATATTTTTATATAATAAGCAGTCTCTTCTCGAGAGTGTGGTGTCTATTAAAGCGCTGGCCTAAGTGCCCTGCCCTTAACATGCCCCTGAGTACCCCCCTTTCACTCACCACAATATTATCTAAAGTATTACCTTTATCGAAAGATATTATGTCTATGACCGTAGGGATATTCGTTAAATCTTCTATTGTAAAAACTAACGCAAAAAATTCGTTTAGCAGAGTAGCCATTTGCTTGTTCTCGGAAAATAGATCACCGTCAGAATTTCTCAACGGTCTTTACCGGATTCCTGTTGTTAACGTATTGAAAAAATTGCTTGGGGTTTTCTTTGCCGTCACGAGCTATGGAAATTTCAAAATCGCGCTTGGACTTTTTATTACTCTTTTCGCTTCACGCCTTGTAGTTCTTCTTCAAAGAACGCGTTTCTATCGCATATCATTTTGTCAGATTTTGGGACACTGAAAAATGATTCGTACTGAGCTCTTAATATTTCGGATACTTCTGTTAGATCATCAGATAAAGCACTGTCTTCGTTTTTCAAAGGTACAGTAGCCGCATGGTTTTTCGACTTCCTTTTTGCAAAATTATAGAAGTACTTTGAATTAACCTTTATCGCCTCAATAGCGTCACCTTCTTCTTTTTCCGTATGCTTCTCAATTAGTTCCTGTATGACGCAATGTATACTCTGCAGTTTATCATTTAATATTTTTCTGTTGTTATCTTTACAGTTACTTAATTTTGAGGTCAATCTTTTTCTTTCGGAACAGTGACCTCTTTTGTCTCTCGAACCTGCTTCTCTTTCTTTCCCCTTTGTTGTATTTTTGGGACATGTCTTTCCACAATTTCCAGCGTCTTCTCCTCGAAGGTCGTTAGCATCTCTTCCGTTGTCTTGGCCTCGAAGATAAATTTCCAATCTATTTCTTTCATTCTGGATGCAACATCTTGCCATATATATATATATTAGACTGGCCCCCCAAAAACTTATTTTTGAAAAGTGAAAGTCTCACCCCCTAAAATTGTTACCACCATCATAACATACTCGCACACTAAATTTCAACAATATCTATGCACTTTCGGTGGTGCCGACAGCCTCTTGTATTTTTCATTTATTGCGAAAATATCAATTGCTGGTAAAATTACTTTACGAAATCCCGTAATTCGTAGTACAAATATTATGTGCGAACCATGCCTATTCACAATCTTGTGGATTGTGCTCCACATGTTACACTGTTGAGTAGAAACTCGTCTTCACGTCAGTATTGCTTAAGACGCAGTGAGAGATTGATGTGCAAGTGTTTTCTCTTAATATTTGCAGATTTTATCCTTCACCATGTCCGATTCAATTGTAACAAGAAGAAAAACTGAAACATGGCTGATTGGACAGCCAATTGACACAATTGGCAGTAAGAAGCTTCCATCCAATGGAGATGTAATACTTCGGCTTTTCTGTCTCACAAACAGTAAGAAAACATTGAAAGAAGCATCCAACATAGTTTATGCTGAAATATTTGAGATTTGGGCCAAGGCGAAAATGCTTACCAGAGCCAAACAGCATGTACTAACGAAAATTCAGAAAATGTATGAGAACTTCAGATCACTTCAAAAATCAAAATCAAACCGTAATCAAAATCAAATTAAAAAAGAAACTGAATTCCAAGATAGTTTAGATGACCTTTTTGATATAGCTCACGCAAATGCTTTGCAAATGATGTCAAATGAGGAAGATAGATCATTCCTACATGCTCAAAGAGAAAAAGGGAGGCGAGGGTTACATGACTGATATTGATAACAAACTGGTCGCTAAGCAAATGCGAAAACGGAAAAGAGATGAAAGAAATGCTGCACTAAAGGAAGCCGAGGCATTGCGAAAGAAACTGTCTTCAGCTGCAGTTCAGTTCAGTAATAGCAGTTCAAGCAGTAGTAGTGATGAGCAACCAGAGCCAGGCACATCGTACACTCCTGAAATGACATCCAAACCTTCAAGCAGCTCAATATCAAATAAGTGTAAGCGCATCGTAACACCTGATCTGGCAATGGCATTAGATCGAACAAAAACAAGCGATCGTAGTGCTATTATGGTGCTTTCAGCTGCTGCAACTTCTCTTGGACATGACATTTACAATGTTGTTTTGAGCAGAAGTACTCTACAGAGGGCAAGGAGTGCCGTACGCCAAAAAGTTGCAGATGACATTAAGCAAACCTTTACCGCTGACGTTCCGCTTACCATTCATTGGGATGGTAAAGTAATGCAAGATATAACAGGTGATGAAAAAATAGATAGGCTAGCTATTATTGTATCCGGTGGCGGAAAGTCTAAGCTTCTAGTAGTACCCAAACTTGTTTCTGGAGAAGGCGGAAAAATTGCAGAAGCAGTTCTAGAATGCAGAGACGATTGGAATTTGCGAGAATGTATTCAAGCAATGTGTTTTGATACTACCGCTAGCAATACTGGCAAAAAAGAGGTGGTGTTCTATCAGGAGGAGTACATTTTCGTCAACCTGGGGCTTTAAATCGCGCTAGGTGGATGTCGCGAGTGATTTATGCCATCAAAATTGTATTGTTTCGCTCACAGTTCAACCTAACAAAACAGGAACTGAGTGCAATGGAACGCTTCTCTCGTTATGCTGTCCGCTTTTATGTGCCAAAATAGTTTCCGGCTCCTATCGCATCTTTTGCACCAAGAACCGATTTGGAGTATCTAAAAGAGCTTCGGCAATATGATGATAAGGAACTTTCAGCAATAGCTAGGAAAGCACTATGCCGTCACCTCTGGCAAGTGAAACGGCAGATGGTTCAGGCATTGGAAAGACCTGGTTCAGAAATACCAGAAAAACGAATTGCTTTTCACCACACTCATGATGACCCACTAGAGAAAAGTCTGGCGGACTTTGTCACAAGCTCTTTGAGAAATTGTCCCTTCAATCGACGTTTCTCGAAGTAGATCCTGCAGAATGGGATAACAGGGACGACTATAAATTAGCTAAGGAATATGTTAAAACAATGAATGTTGTAAACGATAATGCAGAGAGAGCGGTCTCATTAATTCAGAGTTTCAGCAGTCATCTCACAGAAAACGAAGAACAACTGCAGTACCTTCTTCAAATCGTGGAAAAACACCGAGAGCAGTTTCCAGAGGCAAAGAAATCAATGATAAAGACAGGAAGCACAACAACCTCATGAGTTAACATTAAAAATGTGAATTAGGCCTATTGGGGATACCACTTAAAAAAAACGCGCCTGTTGTAGTTACCTTCTAGGTGGTGCGGAAAAACTACACATTTCAGAGTCTGTCGGCACCACTAAATATTAGGGAATCCGGCTGAAACTTCACTCAAAACTTCCAATCGACACGCATAGCAAATTCCAGGGGTGAGACTTAAGAAAAGGAAAAATGCATTTTTCATCCTTATGAGCCTGGGCCGGTATAATATATATATATATATAATATATATATATATATATATATATATATTAGGGTGGGTCGAAACACAAAAAATAATTTATCCAAAAGCCACGCAATGCATGGATTTCCACTTAATGTCCTTATCATTACATAACAAAACAAGCACTGAGATACCCCCCTTAGGGGTCGCACAAAGTACACCCTTTACCCATTTGAGGAGCCCTTGTTATCATTTTCCTTTGCCTTACTTTTATGCTATATATTGTGCGATCAGCTTTCTAATCATGTGTTTTTTCTTTTCAGATGATATAGATTTATGATTTAAGTATTTGTCTCTTAAAAAATGGCCACACGTAGCAAGACGGCTAATTCTGCTTTTAGCCAGCCAACTAGATTTCCACCTGCCATGATACCTTCAAAAGCTGATGTAATGAGGCACTGTTTTTTTGTTCGGCAAATAAAAGATGCTGAGGGCAAAGGTTCATGTAGTGCCAACGAATGTACATGATTGTCACTACTGATATTGAAGTCATCTGGAACCGATTTTCATTTCCTACCATTGGTACAGAAGGTATCTTCATGAAAGTATGTCGACTAATGATGTCAGCATCTATGATAAATTAAATAAAATACCCCAAAACAGAAGAAAGGAGGAATTCTTCACAAAGTTGTCAACATTTGATGATACGTTTGACGTATGCAGTTGCGATTGCTATGACAAACAAAGAGAAAGGCCACAGTGCAGGTGTATTGAAAGAATTCCAGTCCAAGAATGGGAATTTTTCATGGGACAAAAAAAACGCAGAAATCAACTGGGACCAATTGATCGAGCTACAACATCTGCATTAAGAAGTTAAATGAGAAGCGGAAGAACGAACTCAACAAAGAGCTTAAGAGAAAATGGAGGCTTCTTTCAATGACATTTCTGGAAGTTTAGACTTCTCAGATGATATGAAAGTGGATGCAAGTACTGAAGAAAATGATGATTTCAAACCTGAACTGGAGTTAGCAGATCATGAACAAAACAGATACTGTTATGATGAGCTGGCTATTACTGCAGATCGCTATCGCGTCAGCTGTAGAGCAGCAGCCGCCATTGTAAACGCAGCTTTAAAAGTCGTGGGAATTTTGAATGAATCTAACATGCTTGATAGGAAAAAAGTGGAAAGAGAAGGAGTGCGAGTTGGTAAAAGATATATTGTTAGGGCAAAATCGGAGAACTTACATCTAGAATGCATACGATTTGATGGTAGAATGGATGATACATTAACGCGGGGAGGTAAAAGAAAAGAAAAGCACTACACCATTGTCAAAGAGCCTGGAGGTTTATATGTAGATCATCTCATGCCAGATAAAAGGACATCTCGATCCACAGCAGAATAAATTTTGACTTTGATTTTGGATACAGACAGAATGACACTTTGAAAGCCTTACTATGTGATGGAACAGCATTAAATACAGGAAAAATTGGTGGTATGATTAAATTGATTGAGATTCAGCTAGATAGATCTTTGCAATGGTTAGTATGCCAGCTCCACATGAATGAATTGCCTTTCAGGCATGTATCTGAAGCAATTGATGGGCAGACTAGTGGACCAGACAGCTTCAAAGGTGATATTGGCAAAGCGATTAAAAGTGATTTGCTAAAATTAAAAATAGTTAATTTCACTCCAGTAACTGGAAGAATAAAACAAATTCCTGCTGATGTTGTAAAAGAGCTTAGCACGGATCAGAAGTACTTGTACGACATCTGCTTATCAGTTCAATCGGGCAGAGTTCCCGAAAACCTGAGTTCGAAATCTCCTGGAAATATTCATCATGCGCGATGGCTCACTCGGGCTAATCGTGTTCTAAGATTGTATGTATCAACATTGAAACCAGAACAGGGTTTCAAAGACATTGTGAAGATTATAATGCAGTGCTATTCCCGGGTGGTTCCAAATTAAATCACATCCAAAAGCGATCGATGGAGCCACAAATTTTTGGTACCTTACATAACTGGTAAGAAATGTTGAAGAAAAGTTCCAAAACATTATGGAACCAGTCTTAAAACGTAACTCCTATTTTGCCACACAGGAAAATATTCTTTTAGCAATGATAACGGATCAAAGACAACAAGTGAGAGAAATTGCGATCCAGCGAATAAGTGAGGCCAGAAAGTCTTCCCCCAAACTGAGAAACTTTGAACTTCCTGAAACACTCACTTTGAAGGCAGAAGATTACACCGAATTGGTTGATTGGGAGAGAGAAACCACATATCCACCACCTTTGCTAAATGAATTCAGCGACAGTGACATTATCAAAGCTCATGCCGAGTCACTGATGATTCCACCATACCCGTGTCATGGTCAGAAACTGGAGAGCGCTGTCAGTTTCGTGACAAAAGCATCAGAAGAACGATTTGGCTATGAAAATCGTCAAAAATTTATTCTAAATCTTTTAGAATCTAGGAAAAAATGCCTAATTTTAACACGAAAGGGCAATGGAAGTAAGAATTTACAGGAACAATGAAGGAAGATCACTTTAGAAAAACGTCTGGTATGTAACATTGTTTCATTTTTTAAATTTTAACCTTTTCTATACATTCTTCAATATGTCTATAATTTAAAATCTTAATATAATGCTGCTAAATGGCTATTGTCAATAAATAACAACACGTTTTGTTTCACTTATATATCATATTTCAATTAGCATTTAATTTTGCATCATTGCATTAGGATTTAAAACACCAGGAAAAATGTTATTATATGTCAGAGTACAAGACATGAGAGGCAAAAAACCGCAAAATTGTGCTACCCCTACAGCACTTCGCACCGTAAAAAAGTTATCAGAAGGCTTTTCGGAGCCAGAGAAACCCCCTGCAATGCGTGTTTATTCAGTATAAAATTTCGACCCGCCCTAATATATATATATATATATATATATATATATATATATGATGAATAAAACCACGAAGTAAAGGAAACACAGAATGGTGCTCAAGCGCTTTCGTCTGTGTTTCCTTCCTTCGTGGTTTTATTCATCATAAATATTTTTCACTTGTTACTTTCGTGAAATAATTTTCATATATATCTATATATATTATATATATGTAGCGGATCGACAAGAAATAGACCAAACAAATAGACAGACAAATCCTTCCTTCCACGCTATCATCAAACAGTCTTGGAAACACCGTGGGCAAAGAATTAAAACAATGGAAAGTCTTTCTTCCCAAAGGCGCGAACGCAGCTCTTCAACAAAAGGACGCGCGACAAGGCGTCTTAAGATTTGGCGCGAAGTCCTACGCACAGGAACTACGTATAAAAGCGAGCTTCCACTCGCATTCATTCTCACTCACACTCACACAGACTCTCGCTTTCTACTTCGTCGAGCAGATCTCATCACGTCAACCGCCCTCCGGTTTCCCGCCGGAGGCGCGGCCTGCTACTTCCTTCAAGGCCTACGATTTATCATCAAGTAAGACCTTCTACAGACTGCCTGCAGAAGCAATCCTTCGAAGCCCAACCAGAATCACTTCGGGTCTACGGTTTACAAGGTCAGCCTTCAAGTTTCTCTACATTCCTCGAGATATATTCAGCACCTCAGGCCTACGTACGAAGCCTACATCAAGCATCTCCATCATCTCGAGAGGCTTAACGGACAACGACAACTCGAGTCTACGGTAATAGGTTCCTCTTCAACCCGCCTTCAGCAGAGTTTACATCGTCCGGGTAAAATAAGTACATCCTATTCTAAGTACTCTTATGAAGCCTATATTAACCTACCGCCGAACGGTAGACTACACCCCAAGTGTAATTAAGCGTTCCAACTGACTCCCGTGAAAGAACGCAGTAGGCCTATTATCCAATTCAGTACCATTTCAATACGTAATTCCGCGTATCATTGTGTATTGTGTTCATTTATATGTTTATGTGATAACTTAATTCTCTTACTGCAGCCTAAATTCATTTACAGTGTATATTCCCTCAAACTATCATTAGGCCTATCCAATAATGCACGTCATTAACTTCCATTTATTATGGGGCCGCATCATTTATTCTGTGTCACTAAGGCCCATTCATCATCTAGCCTACTTAATCAAATAACCACTTATCCATTCAATGTACCAAACGCACGTGCATTCTTTATATCATTTACTAGGCCCATTCATGTTCCAGTTGCATGCCATTACATACATCAATGAATATATTACTATTACGTGTCAATTAAGCTATTAACATTTCATCTATTTAGCTAAGTCTATGTCATAAAGCATAAACGTAAAACTATCAATAATTACTGTCAATTCTTTGTTATATCACAGTGAATAAATTAACGGCTTTATTTTCATAATAAAATACAACTATAAGGTGTATTTTATAACCTTAATATTAATTTGCTTGGGTGTAATCAGCTGGTGACCCTCGCTGCTATTCCTGTTCACTTCCAATAGTATGGTGGGCCATAATCAAATAACCACTTATTCCAATCGGTGATACTGTATGACATCATAATTTATTAAACCCAACCTTTCATTAATAAGCAATCAGTCATTGCATCAATTAATCACTAGCATACAATTAAATCATTATCACCTTAAACTAGGTCCACTATTATATATATATATATATATATATATATATATATATATATCTATATATATAATTTAGTGGGACCGGATGTCAGTTTTCAACATCTGCGGATGCGGATCTTTTAATTTCAATATCCGCGGATACGGATGCGGATATTTAGTTAATCTATCAATATAATATAGAATTATGAATATATGACATAATTTTTCAAATTTCGTGATATTACTATTGTGGCAGGCAATGCGTAAGAATTAAAATTAATATTAATGTTTTCATTATCATAAAAATAATAACTTTCTCAAGAGTTAAGCATACTTAAATAATTAGTGAACAGGGATGTCTTTCCTCCTTTATTCTGGCTTAAGACAGACAGCGGAATTCCGCTGGCGGAGTTACCACCCCTGCGCCCAACCATCCACCCAAAGCGCGTTAGTATTTTGTTGTTACTACTGAAAGGCAAATTCCTGTTCTTAAGTGAAACTTTGGTGTGTCCTCTTCCTTTGTCGCTTGTAGGATGACGAGCTCTCCTTCTGCAGGAACCAACAATAATCTCCATCAATTTGGGTTGAAATTACCTTGTATCTGTTTTCCATAACTGAGATCTGTTGGTGGAAGCGCTCACCATGCTCGTCACTTACAGCCCCAAGGTTGGCCGGGAAGAAGTCAAGATGAGAATGTAAAAAATGAATTTTCAAAGACATTCTGCATCCCATTATTTCATAAGATTTAAGCATGTTTCTACGAGTTTACGGTGGTTTTCAGCTTTGTGGTTTCCAAGAAAATTTTTGACAACTTCAACGAAAGATGTCCATGCTCCTAGTTCATTCAGTCTCATTTAGGTTAGATGGAAACGATGAGTCGTGGATGACACTGCGGTCTGTGGTCCAGTGAAAACTCAGCTTCTAGCTTAGCATCTGTCAATATTCCTTTGAATTTATCCTTTAAAATATTGGAAACCACTACCTGATGATCCATACCCTTCACGAAATTTTTTCATAAGGCCAAGTTTAATGTGAAGTGGTGGGAAGATGTACTTTCTGAGGGTCAATAAGTGCTGGGTGTTTCACATTGTATTTACCAACAACATGTTCAGTTCTAGATGGCCAATCATGTTTTTGGTAGTGGTTCTTGTCATCTCTGCTGTTCCATAGACACAAAAAGCACATAGCTTTGTGTAGCCCAACTGTAACCCAAGAAGTAATGATACAACTTTAAGGTCGCCACAAATATTCCATGTGTGGTCCTTATATTTGAGAGTCTTAGCAGCAGTTTCATCGATTCATAAGTCTCATTAAGGCCAGTGGCATGTGCTACAGGTATTGAAGGTTTTTCATTGCCGTTGTGCAGTAATACAGCTTTAAGGCTAGCTTTACTAGAGTCAATGAACAGTCCTCCATTCTTTTGGATCATAGCGACAGCCAATCCCTTGCATCAGACCACTGATATCGTGGCAGAAACAAACGTTTTCTTCCTGTAAGTAAAATGATGAAAACTGCAAATGGCGATGGCGGAAATGGGAAACTTTGGTGTTTGGTTGGAGAAGATTAAATTCTTGAAGTCTTGAACCAAGCAACTCTGCCTTTTCTTTTGGTAATTCCAAATCGCGCACTAAGTCATTTAACTCCGCTTGACTTAACAAATGTGGGGAAATATTTGCATCTGGAAACATATATGCCATCTTTCCTGTTCTATATCACTAGCAAATCTTCAGATGAACTGCTGTCTGTTATCGTTGCTGGTGGAACTGGTGGTGGATTTGTTTCATCATGTGGTACTGGTTTCATTGCTGATTCGCAGTTTGGGTACGTGATCTTTGATTTGTTTTTCTTTGTGAAACCAGCAATCTTTGTCAAACAAAAATAACAATCATTGAAGTGATTTTTCGGCTCACGCCAAACCATGGGGACTGAGACGGCATAGCTTTTCTTTTACCATTCATCCAAGCTATTAACATGCATTGCACTGTGCACAGCAAATATGTGGTGCCCAGTCCCTCTGTTAGTCTCCTAACTTACAGTCAAAAGAACACTTGTAGGCAAGTTTAATCTTTGTTGTTATGTTTCTCCGTTGTGGCTTAGGTGTATATTGTCCACAGACAAAGCAGAAGTTGTCTGGGTGATTTACCCAAGCACGTCTATTTGATGCCATTTTGAATTACCATACAATATCTGAAAAAACGTAGAAAGTAATTATTACGATGTGCAAATAAAAAGAAATACACACCGTAGTACAAAACAAATGCTATAAAAACACACAAGTCACCACAACCTGTCACTTGATCATCAGCAGAGAGCTTCAACAACCGTTCTGCTTGACTGTCACGTAGCGACTGACCGTTGGGCCGTTGCCCGTTACTATGCTCTTGACTCAGTGTTGCCAACTCGGGATAAATTTTATTTATCAAAATTGTTCGAATTTGTATATAGTTGGCAAAAAAAATTGCTTTAACCTTGAAAAGCAAGTTTCATATTACTGGCATTAAGCCGATTAAAACCAAAATCTGGACGTGGTAGAAAATTGTACTAAAAGTGATTTGCATTTTACACAAAATCTAGACGTGATAGAAAAAATCTAATTATAGATTTGAAATCAGCATACCGAAATTAGCTAGGAGCACCTATTTGGTCTTCTGTATCAAAATCTTTGTTGCCTAGTGTAATTAATACTTTACATGAAATGTGCATGACTGGGCCTTATAAGCTACTTTATAAGCTAATTTAATTGTAAATTGCATAATTTATTAGAGGTAATATCCGCATAACATCCGCAGTCAGAAGTGTGGATGCGGATGTAAAAAATGATGCGGATATCCGGTCCACCACTAATATATATATATATATATATATATATATATATATATATATATATATATATATATATATATATAATTTAGGGTGATGCAAAAAAGGGGTCAAATTTGTTTTTTTTTCAATTTTCAGGGAGACACCCTCCTATTTTATTCATATTCCTAAGAAAGCATTGTATGCGAAATTTGGGGTTGAAAAAGAGAAAATTAGAGGTTGCTACCAAGCTTTAAAAATAAATGTATATCAGTTTGTGCTCAAAAATATTGTTTTGTTGATATTTTCGCCGGAGCCGGTTTGATATGTACCTAGTTAACCTAGTTTGAAAAAAAACGATGACATTCTAGACTATAGTACGTAGTGAGCTCATAAAATAGTAAATAATAGGCACGCTGATTTCCGCACCACCCTCTGAGGTACAGCGTATAGCGCGTTAACTTTTTTTTATGTGGAAGTTTCCCCAGTAGGCATATCATAACCACTTATGTATGTTTATTTTCGTTTTTTGTGAAGCAAGAGTAATGTTTTCTTGTTTTTGTTTGAGAGTGACGACCTGTAACTTTTAACAATTTGAAGAAGGTATTGTTTCTGCTCTTCATCATTGGTTATCAGTTTGTTGTATTCCTCCATCAGTCGTACACCTCTTTCCGCAATGTCGTTTACCACTTTGAGTCCATATGCGATATCTCTTGCATTCGCATAACTTTCATCATCATTCCATTCTTCAGCATCTTTTTCAAGAAAAGTGCAAGGCACCTCTAGGATTTCAGAGAATCTTTTTGTGTTCGCAGTAACGAATCCTGCAGTTGTTTCTGCCCAGCTGATTCAGGATTTATTGATGCTCGTTTGCTCGGTTTTGAGTCAACTGGTTTCTGCAGAGCATGCTTCATTTGTTTTTTGTCTCATGCGAAACAGCTGAATCAAAAAATGCAAGCGCCACAAGCTCCTCAGAGAGGTACCACAAATGTCTCAAAAACTTATTGAGTGCAGCACTTGCAATTTTGTCATCCTTTTGCTTGTAGAGCTGCAGACTTTGCACAAAATGCAAATCTGAACGGGGGGCGCATGAGGGTATGGGTGCCAGGTACCACGATCTGATGTATATCGCAGCTGAAAAGCAGCAAACATCTCTCAGTCCTTTTTCCTCTCTCTCAGTTAGTTTAAACTGAGATTTAAACATCCAAATTTTAATGCAGTAAATTAGCTTGCCCATCCATCGTGCTCTGTGATAAGCTCCGGGTGCTTTAAAGCTGATTCCTGACTTGGGGGCACTACCGATGAAAATGAGCGTTAGCTCGAGCAATTCCTTGTAGTCATCACGAGGCTGCTGTTCATCAAGCTGAGCTTGAGCAAATTGAATGAGTTCTTCAGCATCTGAGATTTTCTCTGCAATGTTAGGGGTCATCTGTTGCTGTTTGGTAATTGTTCTTGTCAATTTCCACCCACTTTGCTTTGAATCTCTTAAACAGTTGTATGTCAGGGCCACTAGAAGATGGCAAGGAGACAGAAACTGCAGCTTCTAACACTATTTCGAAAATATGATGTCGGCAAGCCAGCCACAGCATATCTTTATCCAATCTTTGCTCTAGTAACATACAAGCACCACTCTTAGAACCTGTGTTGGAGGCAGTGGTGTCAAAACACATGCCCTTCACTTGGTCAGATATATTCCACTCCAATACTAACTGATGGACAGCATCTGCAATGTTTTGACCAGTTCCTCTGGCAAGTTTGGGAATACCAAGAAGCTGATCAACTCCTTGGCCGGAAATTAGAACTGGCAGTCGATCAACATTTTCATGACCAGTAATATCTTCCAGTAGTTTGCCGTCCCAATGTATTTGGAGAGGGCAATTTGTTTCGAAATCCTGCTTCAAATTTTCTGCCATTGTCTTGCGGTTCCTTTGTCTTGCTCTCCGTATCGATGAATAGCTAACACTGTATTCTTCAGGGTTTTGCCCAAGAGCATTGATTGTTGGGATCAAGATTTCCGAAGCAGCTCTATCACTTACTTTTGCAGCATCAAGAGATACAAGCATTGAAGAATCCATAAGCTTTGCACTCTTAGACTTTGATCTACTTTGTCTCGAAGTTGATGGCTGCTGAGGGTCAGCAACAAATTCTTCTTCTGATTTTGAACTATCTTCATTCAAACTTGAAGGACTTGAACTTGAGAGCACTGCTGCTTCGAAAACGGCTGTTTCCCTCTTTCTTTTCTTTTCAAGCAATGTTTCCTTTTCTCTAGCAATCTCTTCCATTTGTGAAAAAACTTTATCCACTCCAGACATTTTGCCTTTTCTTCCTTTTTGTCGTTGCAGCATCAAAAACTCACGATCTTCATCTATCTTTATCATGTCAAGAGCACTTGCATGTGCAATGTCAAACAGATCTTGCAAGTCATTTTGCCAGCTCTCTTGTTTTTGAAGTAGTGCAGGTGATTGCTTCTCTTATTATTTCTGTTCTTCTTTAGTTTCTCCCACTCGTTGAAAAGTTTCTTTACTCTCTCCACGACATGACATTTCAACACTGTTGGGATGCGTGCCTTTTCCCACACATCCATAACATCTCTAGCAGTCAACAAAGCCGCTGTTTTCACCTGTTGCTTTTTATTGATCTTGTAGTTCATAAACAATGCTAATGTTTCCCTTTTAGATGGAAGCTGGGTTTCTTTGAAGGACTCTATAGGATGTCCTATGAGCCAAACAACTGTTTTGTGACGCGTATGCCGCTCCATGAGTGCAACTCAGCAACTGCTATACAACCACTCTCAGCGAAGGCAGCAAAGATACTGAGTCAGTGACGCCGCACTTACACTGACGCGGCCGCCACAGTGACGTCACAGCAAAGAAATGATTCTAGAATGTTCGGCCACGGCGTCTATAGCAATGAAAGGGATGAGAAGGTTTACGGAAAGAGGTTCAGAGTCTGTTATGACTGCTATATGTTGCTGACTACCATTTTTTATGAAATCTGCAAAATAAATAAATGTACAATAAATACAAACTGAAAAATAACAATATACAAAATGTTCAATGGATGGTAGCAACCTCTAAAATGTCTTCAATTGTGCTGAAATTTTGCAGGTTCAGTTTTTACACTAAATTAAATAAAATTAGAGGGTGTCTTCAAGTTTTTGAAATGATAAGTTATTTTGCATCACCCTAAATATATATATATATATATATATATATATATATATATATATAAGCAAACAACCACAGGGAAAAGGAAAAAAGAAACACGAAATCCGAGCGCTTTCGTGATATATTCACATCTTCATGGAAAAACAAATAATAGGCAGATTTTACAAAGTAAATGAGTTAAATACACAAGCGAAAAATTCCCAAACGACAACTCAATTTAAAAACCATAAAACACTAAAGAATTTTTTCCAATAGATAACTTAATCTGAAGGAAGCTAAATTATTGAATATAAAAGAACTATATAGATGAAATTAGACAATTAACATGTACAGAGAACAAAAATTATTATAACAATTAGAAATAGTATTTAATTAAGGCAGGCAAGTAAGTGGCAAGAATTTAATGAAAACAAAAGGAATGGTGCCAACATCTTACAGAATATTCCAAACTTCTACAAACAATCTGAAAAAACTCTCCCAATAGCCAACCTGATCAAAAGTCTAATAAACCACCAAGCACACAAAGATTATATACGAAAGAAATATTACAATGCACACATAAGAATGTTAACAGTTCTTAAAATAATATTTAACCAAAGCAAACCATTAAGGGGAAAGAATGCGGTCAAGAAACCAATAGGCCCTACGCCAACTTTCTAATTATGTACGGGTCTAATTTATACAGCCCAGGGCTTATATTAAGGACCAAATCCACATTATTCTTGATCACACTAGATTCAGTTATATTTCTGCTAACAATAGATTTACTAAACCTTAATTTGGAGGCATTTTTCCAATCAATGCGATGATTAGTATCTCTTACGTGAATGAAAATGGCGTTAGATTCTTGGCCAATTCTTATACTGTATTGATGTTGCCTAATACGTAACTCAATGGACTTACCAGTTTGGCCTATGTAAAATTTATTGCATATTGTGAATGGAATTTTATACACACAACCCTGTTCACTTAAAGGGGAGTTCTTAATCTATGAATTCTTAATTACATCTAAATTTCTGAACGCAATATTTACTTTAAAATTCCTCAGCAGATTCGGCAGATCAAGGAAATTTTTCCTGAATGGTAACACTAACAAATTTTTTGTATTATAAGGAATCTTGTCCTTTACTTCGTAGAAGGTTTTCTTTGCCATTTTTAATGATTTATCTATGCAGTTCTTTGGATATTTTAAATCAAACGCAATTTTGTATATTTTACTAATTTCGTCATCAATGAACTCTGGGTTACAAACTCAACTCGTAAGCCTCTTATGAACAAAGCAGAAAGAAGGGATCGTTTTACGTTAATGTGGTGAGCAGAATAATAATGTATATAGGAGCAATTATTAGTGGGTTTTCTGTAAATATTGTACTTAAACTTTTTTCCAGACCTATATATTAAAACATCTAAAAAAGGGATCGAAAAATCTGTTTCTATTTCAGCTGTAAAATTGATAGAGTGAATTAAATTATTAAGTTTGGGTAAGAATTCATTGAGATTTAAAGATACTGGCCAAAGACAAAGAACATCATCTACATATCCTTAAGTTATTAAGGAAGATTCTGCCAAATTATGCTCCATGGTTTATATATGTTGATGATGTTCTTTGTCTTTGGCCAGTATCTTCAAATCTCAATGAATTCTTACCCAAATTTAATAATTTAATTCACTCTATCAATTTTACAGCTGAAATAGAAACAGATTTTTCGATCCCTTTTTTAGATGTTTTAATATATAGGTCTGGAAAAAAGTTTAAGTACAATATTTACAGAAAACCCACTAATAATTGCTCCTATATACATTATTATTCTGCTCACCACATTAACGTAAAACGATCCCTTCTTTCTGCTTTGTTCCTAAGAGGCTTACGAGTTTGTAGCCCAGAGTTCATTGATGACGAAATTAGTAAAATATACAAAATTGCGTTTGATTTAAAATATCCAAAGAACTGCATAGATAAATCCTTAAAAATGGCAAAGAAAACCTTCTACGAAGTAAAGGACAAGATTCCTTATAATACAAAAAATTTGTTAGTGTTACCATTCAGGGAAAATTTCCTTGATCTGCCGAATCTGCTGAGGAATTTTAACGTAAATATTGCGTTCAGAAATTTAGATATAATTAAGAATTCATTGATTAAGAACTCCCCTTTAAGTGAATAGGGTTGTGTATATAAAATTCCATGCACAATATGCAATAAATTTTACATAGGCCAAACTGGTAAGTCCATTGAGTTACGTATTAAGCAACATCAATACAGTATAAGAATTGGCCAAGAATCTAACGCCATTTTCATTCACGTAAGAGATACTAATCATCGCATTGATTGGAAAAATGCCTCCAAATTAAGGTTTAGTAAATCTATTGTTAGCAGAAATATAACTGAATCTAGTGTGATCAAGAATAATGTGGATTTGGTCCTTAATATAAGCCCTGGGCTGTATAAATTAGACCCGTACATAATTAGAAAGTTGGCGTAGGGCCTATTGGTTTCTTGACCGCATTCTTTCCCCTTAATGGTTTGCTTTGGTTAAATATTATTTTAAGAACTGTTAACATTCTTATGTGTGCATTGTAATATTTCTTTCGTATATAATCTTTGTGTGCTTGGTGGTTTATTAGACTTTTGATCAGGTTGGCTATTGGGAGAGTTTTTTCAGATTGTTTGTAGAAGTTTGGAATATTCTGTAAGATGTTGGCACCATTCCTTTTGTTTTCATTAAATTCTTGCCACTTAATTGCCTGCCTTAATTAAATACTATTTCTAATAACTGTTATAATAATTTTTGTTCTCTGTACATGTTAATTGTCTAATTTCATCTATATAGTTCTTTTATATTCAATAATTTAGTTTCCTTCAGATTAAGTTATCTATTGAAAAAATCTTTAGAGTGTTTTATGGTTTTTAAATTGAGTTGCCGTTTGGGAATTTTTTGCTTGTGTATTTAACTCATTTACTTTGTAAAATCTGCCTATTATTTGTTTTTCCATGAAGATGTGAATATATCACGAAAGCGCTCGGATTTCGTGTTTTTTCCTTTTCCCTGTGGTTGTTTGCTTATTAATAAGATCACGTGTTATTCTGTGATTTTACTGCATATATATATATATATATATATATATATATATTTGTATATATGATACACACAGACCGTGCATGGAACAAGGAACTCTTCTCGGAAAATTAAATCCACTATAGTCCGAATAAGTAATGGTAAATGACAAATACTATGTTTTTTTCTTTTTCATGATGCTAGCCCAACGTGGGCAACGGGTCACTCGCAAAGAGGTCCCAAAAATATAGCTTCCCTCACCAGCTATCTGCAAAGCAGATAGGATCCAGCTTTGGGACAGGATCTAGGTTTAAAGCAGTCTAGCCCAGCTACATTTAGAACCTCAATATAAGCAAAAGACTCGCTGCCTTCACGTCAGATTGAATACATCAAACAAAAAGGGGTAACTATTATATTTTTAGCCAAAAACCAAAACTTAAACCTCAACTGGCAGAATTGAGTGTCCACTTTTCAAGGCACATAACATGTCCGTTTCATGATAGGAATGAACTCAGAATGGTTCCCTGAGGCTTTTTTTATGATATACACAGACGTGCATGGAACAAGGAACTCTTCTAGGAAAATTAAATCCACTATAGTCCGAATAAGTAATGGTAATTGACAAATACTATAGTTTTTTCTTTTTCATGATGCTAGCCCGACGTGGGCAACGGGTCACTCGCAAAGAGGTCCCAAAAATATAGCTTCCCTCACCAGCTATCTGAAAAGCAGATAGGATCCAGCTTTGGGAGAAGATCTAGGGTTTAAAGCAGCCTAGCCCAGCTACATTTAGAACCTCAATATAAGCAAAAGATTCGCTGCCTTCACGTCAGATTGAATACATCAAAGAAAAAGAGGTAACTATTATATTTTTAGCCAAAAACCAAAACTTCAACCTCAACTAGCAGAATTGAGCGTCCACTTTTCAAGGCACATAACATGTCCGTTTCATGATGGGAATGAACTCCAGTTGCCAGTTGAGGTTTAAGTTTTGGTTTTAGGCTAAAAATATAATAGTTACCCCTTTTTGTTTGATGTATTCAATTTGATGTGAAGGCAGCGAGTCTTTTGCTTATATTGAGGTTCTAAATGTAGCTGGGCTATGCTGCTTTAAACCTAGATCCTGTCCCAAATCTGGATCCTATCTGCTTTGCAGATAGCTGGTGAGGGAATCTATATTTTTGGGACCTCTTTGCGAGTGACCCGTTGCCCACGTCGGGCTAGCATCGTGAAAAAGAAAAAACGATAGTATTTGTCATTTACCATTACTTATTCGGACTATAGTGGATTTAATTTTCCTAGAAGAGTTCCTTGTTCCATGCACGGTCCATGTCCCAAAGCTGGATCCTGTCTGCTTTGCAAATAGCTGGTGAGGGAAGCTATATTTATGGGACCTCTTTGTGAGAGACCCGTTGCCCACGTCGGGCTAGCATCATGAAAAAGAAAAACTATGGTATTTGTCATTTACCATTACTTATTCGGACTATAGTGGATTTAATTTTCTCAGAAGAGTTCCTTGTTCCATGCACGGTCTGTGTTTAACATATAAGTTTCTCAGGGGACCATTCTGAGTTTGTGTATATTAAACGGACGTGTTACGTGCCTTGAAAAGTGGACGCTCAATGTCCCGGTTGAGGTTTAAGTTTTGTTTTTTTGGCTAAAATACAATAGTTACCCCTTTTTCTTTGATTTATTCAATCCGACGTGAATGCAACGAGTCTTTTACTTATATAGAGGTTCTGAATGTAGTGGGACTAGGCTTGCTTTAAACCCTAGATCCATGTCCCAAAGCTGGATCCTGTCTGCTTTGCAAATAGCTGGTGAGGGAAGCTATATTTATGGGACCTCTTTGTGAGAGACCCGTTGCCCACGTCGGGCTAGCATCATGAAAAAGAAAACTATGGTATTTGTCATTTACCATTACTTATTCGGACTATAGTGGATTTAATTTTCCCAGAAGAGTTCCTTGTTCCATGCACTGTCTGTGTTTAACATATATATATATATATATATATATATATAGATAGATATATAGTCTATATATATATATTATATATATATATATATATATATTTATATATATATAGTATTATAATTTACATATTGTATATTTAATATATATATATATATATAATTATTTTTGTATATTGGGGCAAAAAATGGGCCGAGCCCAACCAGTTTAATCGCCAAAGGCAAAATCTGAAAACTCCCCGCATTTCCATAAACTTCTAAACGCTATATAAAATAATTGATTATGATACACCAGTGGCTCATGTGCCAACCCATGGGAACCACATGTGATCCACCCGTGGTACATGTGGAAGTAAACGTGTTAAAAAAAAATCCTAAATGTGACCGACTACATTTTATGTTTTAAGATGTACTTTATTCTTTCACAAACCTAAGTAAGCCTCATGTAAATAAACCTAACGACCGCTACTAGAGGGAGAGGAATGAAAACTGTTTGAGAGATGTGTAAATAGAGAGGTTAGTCTCGTGTGGAATACCAATAGAGGTATGCTCACAACCTTCTCATGAAAGGTAGTTGATTTTAATGTTTTTGTTACAAGTTCAACCGTCGTGCCCTCCACATGGAAAATGGGTATTATAATAACGTATGTATGTATGTATATATTAAAACCAGAGAGAGCATAAACATCATTATTCATTATCCAACGGCTGAACGTTTCGAAATTCTCCGATCTCATCTTAAGTGGGCCCTTTGTAGCGTAATAAGATAATTATATATTAAGTTTTCTATTTAATTTAACATTAAGACTCAGGGGGGACATAATAAGATGAATTATTATAGTTATATTATGAAAGTTATTTTGTCAAGCATTAAAACTTAAAAACAAAGAATTCCATTTAGAGAAAAACAGTGATTTACATTTCCGAAATTTTAACTCCACTTTCATTTCCATATGACAATGAAAGTAAATTTAAAATTTTCGAATTTAAAATTAAAAAGTATTAATAAATTAATAAAGTATTAAAAGATTTTGAACGTAAAATATTAAAAGGAATAGAAGACTCACAAGTTTCGTGAAAGTACAGTTATTAAAGGCCGCTTATAAGGACCATGTCTGTCCAAAAAATCCTATTATCCTAATATTTAATAATTAAAGCCGAATTATATTTAGCAAAACGACATGTGTTGTAAAATTGTTTTTATACATTTGAAACGCTAAAATGAACATTTTACGTCGCTTATTTTGCGTAAATAATGAACCGAGGAGTACTTTTAATTAAAGTTATGTTTTAATAAAAATGAAGGATTTGACTGGTTTATACTTAAATTTCTAATATTTGTATAGTGCTGCTCAAAATAACTGTCAGATGGTGCATTCGGAGCACTGCCCTAAAATTGTAAAAATTTTCTCTAACTGTTAGAACCTAGTTCTGACGGAAGAATTCGAGATTTTCGCGAAAGGAAAGTCTTACTTTGGCCATATATTTGGAAGGGAAGATAATAACCAGTGTTTTACAATGCGAACGCGGAAGTACAGCAAGAGATTTAACGAGTAAACTTGTGGCGTTTTGAAAGCAAAGAAGGCAAATAAGAGAAAAAGTTCCCTCAACCGACCGAGGGAGTGCAGTTATTTAGTTTTTGCAGTTTATAACACGAGTGCTATTTTCGAGTTTTAATTATCTTTTATGAGTATACTGTCGCTACAATATCTTTGGTATATACACACTGATTTGTAATATAGTTTGCAATAAAGAGCTGAACACTGAAAACTTAACTTTTTATGATTTATAATACCAATAAAATGGGCTGAGAATTATTAGCGCAACTGAAGATAAACAATGCACAACTGTATTCCCTATTTTCATAAAAATATATATTAGAGCGCTTTATGCACTGATTTGTGTTGATGCACACACGCATACATGTAGCTGCAGTGGCATGATATACTGTACTGTATACACACACTATATATATATATATATATATATCCAGTGGTGTAGTGCTAAATAAAGAAGTGAGGGAACGCATTTTGAAAGTGTTACTCAGATGCGGGGGGGGGACAATGGCGAGCGCGGCGAGCCCATACAGCTGGGGGTCCGGGGGCACTGTAAGCCCCCGGGAAATCTTTTGAAATCTGACCAATTTCAGGGATATTTTGAGGTCATATGCACTGGATATTAGGATATATTCCAAGGTTGAAGATGCAGTATTTCCAGTGTCATTAGATATACAACATCCAGTACGATCAATAAAAATAGCTAACAACTGGAATGATTAACTAAAAAAAAGTTAACAACTGGTACGCCGTGGTGACTGTTTCACCAGATCTTTATAGGCTAGCATTGCCTCAGTCGAAGCTAAAAGAAATGAAACAGTTAATGATTCTTTCTCATATTTCTTCTAGGGGTGGGAATTAAAATTTCATGACGTTAGAGATTTGTAAGTTCGGATTTATTTGAAATAGTGAGGGAACGCCGTTCCGTCTACCAAAAAAAGTAAGGGAACGCCGTTCCCACGCGTTCCCACAGCACTACACCACTGTATATATCACTAAAATATTTGAAAAAATAGTGAGAAAACATCTGACTTTTGGAAACTCAGAAAAAATTAAATGATAACACTGGGGAACAAATTTCAACTTTTTGTCTATTGAATTAGATTTGACAGTTAGTTCTAGGTAATTTGGGTGCGCTGAGCACGAATTTTTACTCGGTTTTGCTCTATCAGGTCCTGATTTTGCTCAACACCCCTCCTCTTTCGTCGTATTCATAAAAAGGTTTTTTTCTCAATACTCGCTGTCTTTTTGCAGTTACACATTATGCAACTAGGTTTTTATCTAGGTATTTGTACCTATTGTTATGGTATTGTTGTATTATGTATATTTTTATATGTAACACCCTAAAAATATTTTTAATTTTGTCATTTTTAACCCATTTTAATATTAGTAAATTAAGCTAAAAATATCATAGAATTCTAAAATTTTCTCGAGCGTTCCTGTTCTCTGTAGAGTATTCTAGAGGGACAACTAAAATATATAAAAGCGACTCGTTTCCAGAGTTAATCAGTCAATTCAGTCAGTCAGTCAGTCAGTCAGTTGAGTTAGTTAATTAAGTTTGGGCATTAACATAATTTTGAATTGGCATATGATTTAGTGAGTAATTTTGTCATCGTGATTTAATATAGTTGATTTAATTAGACGTAATTTATATTGTACCTTCTCATCCGTGTTTCTAGTTTAATTTCATAGATTGTAAGTACCTATTTCATAATAAGTACCTATTTAAACTAATTTTTGTGTTTATATTTCAGATTTTCTTAAATTTATATGAATTAAGGGCTTTAAATACCTTTACAAATTGGCAGAACAATCAAGCAATATGTCATCAAGCACTAGAAAGTTCAAATGCAAAAACAACCCTGATTCCTTCTGTTATATATGTGGAAATTTTACACTTCCACATCAACGAGCAAATATAACTGACTTCGTAAAAAGAGCTTACTTAGCTTATTTTGGCATAAAACTGGGGGACCAAGATAAATCGTGGGCTCCACATAAAGCCTGCACTATATGCATTGAAAGACTGCGACATTGGACGAAGGGTTCGGATTCAAAAATACCTTTTGGAGTTCCGATGGTAAGTTTATGATTTCATAAAACTACGTAATTTAATCACTAGTATACTGTAACTTAACTAAATGTAATTGTAACTTAGGTACATAAACAAAAATTTACAGAAAATGTTTATAAGAATCTCAAATATTGCATAAGGTTGAAACACATAGAAATGTTAAATGTTTGGGTGATAACTTTTGATAAAATTCATAAAAACAAGTCTCTCGTCGCTTTTGTTAACGCTTTACAATTTTTTTTCCATATCAGGTGTGGCGAGAGCCTACTAACCACGAGACCGATTGCTACCTTTGCTTTGTCAAGACTTCGGGCTTCACTAAGAAAAATAAACATTGTATCGAGTACCCAAATTTCGACACCGCGATACGACCTGTGCTACATTCAAATGAGATCCCCATTCCAAAATTTAAGGGTCTGCCAACTCAAGAATTAGTTGAAGATGTTCCTGAAATATTGTTATGCACTTTGAGGAGTCAGACACCGATTTTGACCCCAGCGTATTTGAAAGTCAAAACGATCCGCAAAAGTTTAACCAGGCCGAGTTGAATGATCTTGTGAGGGATCTAAATTTGCCAAAAAAGGCTGCGGAAATTTTAGCTTCAAGACTTAAAGAGAAAAACTTGCTTACTTCAAACACATACATTTCATTTTACAGAAAAAGAGAAGAAGAACTTGTTAAATATTTTAGAACAGAGGATAGTTTAGTATATTGCTGCGACATAGTTGGTTTGTTAAAGAAGATGGGGGTTGAGTCTTACGATGCAAATGATTGGCGCTTGTTTTTAGACAGTTCGAAAAGAAGTCTTAAGTGTGTGTTGTTGCATAATGGCAATCTATACGGCTCGATACCGATTGGGCACTCAACAAAATTAAAAGAAAAGTATGAACATATAGAAAAGGTTTTAAATCTTATCAAATATAGGGAGCACGAGTGGATCATATGTGTTGACTTAAAAATGGTTAATTTTCTGCTAGGACAACAAGGAGGGTATACTAAATATCCCTGCTTCCTTTGCTTATGGGACAGCAGAGCCAAGGAAGAACATTATTTCAAACAAATCTGGCCAGCACGAACATCACTTACTGTCGGAGAAAAAAACGTAATTAATCCACCTTTAGTGAGCAGAGATAAAATCATATTTCCTCCTCTGCATATAAAACTAGGCCTCATTAAACAATATGTAAAAGCTTTAGATACGAACGGCGAGTGTTTCAAATACATAACTTCAAAATTTCCAAGTTTAAGTTATGAAAAAATCAAGGCGGGAATTTTCGACGGTCCACAAATAAGAACAATGATTAAAGACAGCAATTTTCCTAATGTCATGAATGAACGCGAAAGAAATGGCTGGTTCTCATTCGTGGACTTGATAGAAAACTTTTTAGGCAATTATAGGGCAGATAACTACGAAGAAATCGTGAAAAAACTTTTAAGGGACTACAAAGAGTTAGGTTGCAATATGAGCATAAAAATGCATTTTTTGAATAGCCATCTTGACCAATTTCCAAGTAATTTAGGTGATGTAAGTGACGAACAAGGGGAGAGATTCCACCAAGATATCAAAATTATGGAGGAACGGTACCAAGGCCGCTGGGATTCCCACATGATGGCTGATTACTGCTGGTGCTTGAAAAGAGACCTGCCATCAACAAGCAAATACGCTAGAAAGACTTACAAAAGAAAATGTTTGCCACAGTGAAAGCTTCATATCTGTTTGTTTTTTTATTTTAAGTCATTTCTATCGTTATAATGTAATTTTACTGTTGTTTGAACTGCTTGTATTCATGAAACTTGAAAAAAAAATTTAACACATGACTTAATTTTTTAGTCCTAATTTAAAAAATCTGGAAAATGGCACATAGGCTGTCGACAAGAATCAGGACCTGATAGAGCCAAACCGAGTTGAAATTCGTATTCAGCGCACCCAAATTACCTAGAATCAAGTGTCAGATATCATTCAATAAAATACGTGTTGCCCAGTGTAATTAATCAACATGGATATCGGTCAAGCAGATCATGCCTATCATATCTAATGGAACACTACAATAACATTATTGATGCACTTGAAAGTAACGAAAACAATTATGTAATATACACAGACTTTGCCAAAGCGTTTGACAAGTGTGACCATGGAATTATAATACATAAACTAAAACATATATAGGAATAACAGGAAAAGTAGGCAAATGGATATATAATTTCCTTAGTGAGCGGTGGCAAGTCGATACAGTTCAAAGGATATCTTCCTCAGAATTAGAGGTCCTCAGCTTAGTACCACAAGAACAGTATTAGCTCCACTACTCTTCATAATCATACTAACTGACATAGATGAGGATATTACCAGAGACAGCACACTAACATCCTTTGCCGATGACACAAAGATCAGTAGAAAAATAATAAACCCACAGTATATAGGGTCTCTACAAACAGACATGAACAGAATCTACGAGTGGACGGAAGACAACAATATGAAGTTTAACACTAAGAAATTTCAACTGTTACGATACGGAAAAAGGGAGGACCTAAAATCCATGGAATACTATACCCCAAATGGGCACGAAATTCAGAGAAATTCTAAAGCAAAAGATTTAGGAGTTATAATGACTGATGATGCGAAATTTGAAACAAAATAAGATAGCAGCAAACAGAGCAAATAGAATAACTGAGCAGATACTGAGAACCTTTAAACGAATGGATAGGAATATAATGATTCCTCTATTGAAAACACTAATCACACCCAAGTTGGAATACTGCTCGGTCCTAACATCCCCATATAAAAAAAGAAGACATTAGTCAGCTAGAAGGGATTCAGAGAAGCTTTAAAGCCAAGATCAATTTGTGCGAAGAACTAAATTACTGGGAAAGGTTACGCGAATTAAACCTATATTCACTGGAAAGAAGAAGAGAGAGCTACACCATTATTTACACTTGGAAAATAATGGAGAAACTAGCCCCTAATCTTACTCTGAACTCTATAATCCCCCAAACAACGGTGAAAAGTAGAAAAGGAAGACTGTGTCGTGTTCCCAACTTAAAGACTAGACAGGGAACATCCTTAACCCTGAAAGAAAATAGTTTTGTTGTGAGAGGCCCAAGACTGGCCCATCTCGAGTGGTGTTGCGGTGGATATCTTCAAAAGAAGATTAGACGCCTGGCTTAGAGCAATACCCGATGGGTCGGGCGTACCTGGCTATGTGGGGTGGAGAGTACAAGAAACCAACTCTCTCCCTCACCAGGCCAACTTGAGAGGAAGGGCGACAAGCTTGACCTTCGTGAAATGAGGAATCATCGCACAGAATATTTGAAAGGTTGAAAGGAAAGGAAAAAGTATAATATATATGTAGAACGAGTTCGTGGTATTACAGAATATTTGGTGAGTGATGAGCAACGAAGGTTCCCAGGTGGAAGAGGTTGTGCAGGTTAAATGTTTGTAGAGAGACAAGTAAGTGGGAAAGCAGGTGAAAGGGATTGCAAGGTATACATGGCTTTTAAGGATCTGGAGAAAGCGTATGATAGAGTGAATAGGGAAGCACGGCAGGTCTTGACTATATATGAAGTTGGCGGTAGAATCATGAATGTGGTGGAGTGTGTCCATGATGGAAGTAGTCCAGGTGTGAGAGTAAATAAAGAAATAAGTGGTTGATTTGTTATAAGTGTTGGTGTGTGCGAAGGATGTGTGACGTCTCCATGGTTATTCAATCTGTTTGTGAGAGAGGTAAAAGTGCGACTGTTTGAAAGAGGAGTGAATCTGGTGTGTGATGTGAATAGGTAGGGCCTATCGAATCTATTGTGCTGTTTTCCCAGAATGAGTAGGATATGCGAGAGGTTGTTAAGAGTTTTGCGGCGGTATGCGAGAGAAAATTGTTGAAAATGAATGTGGGTAAGAGCAAGTGACTGATTGTGGAGAGTGAGGGAAATTTCGACTGTCATGTGGTGGTGAATGGTGAAACGAGACGTGTTAGAGACTTTTAAGTATCTGGGATGTGTATTGAAGAACAGAGGTACGAATGCCGATGATACTAGTAGTATGGGTGCAAAATGGACGAGTGCAATAGTGTTGCAATGTTGCAAGATTTTATGCACCAAGGAGGGGAGTGGGTTATGCAATGAAGTGGGAGGGGTTATGCAACAAGGGGAGGGAGTTATGCAATGAAGTGGGAGGAGTTATGCAACAAATCAATGCTGTAAAGGGGGGAAGGGTTATGCAACAAGTCAATGCTGCAAAGGGGGGATGAGGAGGGAGCTTTGTGGGGAGAAGGGAGGATAACCTCTCACAAAGGGGTAGTCTTAACCCAAAAGAGGGAGAGAAAGAAGAAGGAGGAGGGTCTTTTTTGGGGGAAGGTGGGATGTCCTCACCCCCTAAAGGGAAACCTAACCTAAGCCTTAACCTAAGAAGGAGAGAGGAGAGAGCTCTTTATCCCACCGGAGTCCGTCGTATAATGAGCGTCCAGGGGCCCAGCAGTTGTTATATAGAGGGTTGTGAGTTGCTAGATACCCATATATATTTTAATTATGTTCAGATGTACCTTATTAGGGTGAGTTGCCAACTTGCACCATTTAATTTAATTTTTATTTAGATTAGTTGTCAATTAGGTCTATTGTTTTTATTTTAATTATGTTCAGGTGTACCTTATTAGGGTCAGTTGCCAGATTGCCCCATTCATTTTAATTTTTATTTAGATGAATTACCAGTTATTGTTTTTATTTATATAAGGAGAGTTGGCAGATACCACCATTTATTTAAATTTATTTAATTGAGTTGCCACTTATTTATTTATTTATTAAAGGCAAGAGTGACTTTCTCCTTAAATCTGTTCAGCAAGAGAACTAATTATTTAAACGAATCCCAATATTAACAATAAAGGAAATACAACCAAAAGAATTAACTAAGACACCATTACATCATTCTGTTTATTTAGACGAATTATTGGAATCAATTTCACGAAATATATAGAAAATAAATATACAATTCTATACAAACGATGGAATAAAATAAAAATAAAATAAAAAATAATAATAGTGTAAGAAATATGAACGAGGAAAATATAAATAATAAAAAAAAAAAATAATAGAAATACCAAACGATGGAGTATAACCATCAACATAACAGTACAGGAGAAATATATATATATATATATATATATATATATATAAGCAAACAACCACAGGGGAAAGGAAAAAGAAACACGAAATCCGAGCGCTTTCGTGTTATATTCACATCTTCAGGGAAAAGAGAGAAATTTCTCTCATTTCTCTCTTTTCCCTGAAGATGTGAATATATCACGAAAGCGCTCGGATTTCGTGTTTCTTTTTCCTTTTCTCTGTGGTTGTTTGCTTATTAATAAGATCACGTGTTATTCTGTGATTTTACTGCATATATATCATATATATATATATTAATTAATTAAATATATTGAAAATATATGTACACCAAAATACTTTACGTTCTGCGCTTAACTAAAACACTAAACTCACACGTGATCGAGTCTAAAGTCACAGCATTATTGCTTTGCACTACGTACTAAATACGATTTAACATTAATTCACCGCTCGAGTAATAGGGATACATAAACTTGATGTAAATGGCCTTCATCGTTCACTACTATTTTTGTGCCCACTTTACATTCGGTTGGCAAGTTATCTTTATACACGGATAGAATACATTCAAAATCACGCACAAAGAGGTCATCGTTATCCACAACATCATTATTAAATACAAATTTATAAACAATCCTTTCCAATTGAGGGTTTATTCTTACCGACCCGAGCTTTTCTATCATGAACTCTTCACACTGCTTAGCGGCAGTTGAAATAATCTTCTAAGACGTAACGACAGCTGCTTATTATGTAAAGAAACAATTCTTCATGGTGAACGATGTAGGTGAGCTCTGCCCTGTTCCGCTCAAGTCCTTTGTACCAAAGTTCATGATATTTCAAAGTCTAAACCTTTTAAATAAGCATCCAGCTCTACACCATTTTTTCCTTGTTCAGTCCTACACTGGGTAAACCCGTCGAGCAGAGCGGTGTATGCGTATTCAAGAACCGTATCAAAATAAAGCATATCCATAATACGCGCGTCTAATACAGGCTTCAGCTTGCGGAAACCGACGATTTCAAACATTCTGTCGAGGATAAAGCGGTTTCGCATAGGGAAAAGAACGTTATTATCAGAAGCATTCTTCCACATCAGTCGTATATCAATGCATGGCTGATCGTTATTTATACACAACGTACAAACAGTGGCATATGAGGGGGTATCACTAATCTGCTCTCGTCTTGTACCTACACCTGCATGAATTTTATAACAATCCTCACTCGAATTCTCAACTACCACGAAGATTCTATTCATCTCCTCAACATTTAAATAAATAACATTCCGTTTACCAGAGTTTGTTTGTCTACAAGTCGTTTCCAGTACATAGTTAATGGCACCAGTTTCACGCCTGAACACGCGCAATGACTTCGTCACGGACACGTTGTATACGGCATTGAGAATGCTTCTCAAAGGAAGTTCTATCGTATTCGAGGAGTGCACGTCCAGTCGGTTGAAGCTCTGAGATGACTATGAGCTACAGGGGACGGATCGGCTCGACGGGAGGAGTCACACCATAAGCTGATGAAACGTGTACAGCGTTGTTCGAACGTGAATACTTGTAACCCATTATACTGGGTAGGTGTTTTGAGAATTTTTCCGATAAATGAAGCAATACCGGTTTTAATGTTTTATCACTCCCACTCCCCAGAATACGCACCAAACATTTTCGCTTAGGGCGATTTTCACGAACTAAACACATTTTATTTACATTTCGGCGCACTATTTGAGAGAAACATATGACCATATTTTTCCTTTTTGCTTAGCAGGCGATACTCCTCTCTAAATTCTGTTAAAAACTCACGCAGACATTTAACCATAACCTCACTACAAACCTCGTCATGATATATATTAACGTAGTAGTAAAAATACTTAAAATTCTCCATGACGACAAGATTTACATTCTCAGTCGCAGGGTACGAGTACTCGGTATGATACAACATGACATAATATCGCTTGTCGCATCACCAATCAACAAGACTCACTAACCATAACCGTTGCTTCTCTTCTGCACGTGTTGTTTCTTCTACTTCACGGAATATGTAAGCTTTTATAAAGTTTATTCCTACAACATAGTTCAATACATCACTTGTACCACGAAATCCTGCAATGCTCTCGCCAGAATAGCCGTAGAGTATTTGTACCTCTTGTTCCTTCACACGATTCAATGTAGCCTTAAAAGTATCAAATGAGGGTGGAAAAGGGGGCCATTCAGTAACCATATCTTCACACTTTGCCGAATACCACTTCATAAACGTCGAACACGCAATATTAAAGGTAGCCATTACTATTTTCCGTCTACGTGGGGAAATGCAAGTCTGAGACCCAGGGCTTGCAACGGTCAACTGAGCACGCAGGGAAGAGATATTCCCAGATAGAAGCAGGAGTCACGTGACCGATCATACAGGTGGGCGGAGGTTAGAAATTTCTCCTGTACACACGGTGGGCGGAGCTTAGAATTTTCTCCTGTACACACACACACACACACACACACACACACACACACACACACACACACACAAAGGAGAAAGTGAAACGCTAATTGAAACACGATTTATTTAATAAACGAATTATTCAAGGTGTATATATTTAAAAATGTGTAATAAATAAACATATCGTTAACAATAGACATATATAACAATTAAAGATTATGATATCTAAAGGGTACGGTATTATAGGTACCAGGCACTTCGTAACGTTTCCTATAGGTGTTACGGCACACCTTTGTACCCCTAAGTTCCTTCACGACCCTTATTTTCTGCGCCCGAAAATTGTGGGGCCCTACAGTTAGTTGGGATGGCTGGCCGCCCTCATCATCATCCAAGCACACTAGATCCTTCAATGAATCAAAATTAACGACCAGCCGATTCGCCTGGTTGAGCGTGATACCCTTAGCCTTCACGATATATTTCATATCCTCCCCACCCACACCCGTACCCCATACGTTTTTGGTCCTGTTCAGACAAAAGAGTCGGCGTATGTGATGTCTCCATACTCAGCCTTGATCTCATTAGTCAACTCCCCGAGGAATTCACCAAGAGGAGGCATGTATTCACCCTCCCTCGCTGTGAATTTCACACTATCTGTATCGGCGTACAGAACCCTCCGACCAAGAGAATGGAATAGGCCCCAAGGTTTGATGCGTGCGTAGGCCGTTGTGAAGCTGGCTACAGGTATGTTTGTAATCCGTGAGGTATCTGTGGCCAATTTGGTATGTTATACTTTATTATGTAAATTTTACCTACATTCACGATCTCCATGACCTCTTTCTCGGGAGCGTTGGCATAATCCCAGACTTCACTATAACTTTGTGCCAAACGAACGTTCGCTTTGCCAGTATTCTGTGCAAATTTTCCCTAAAGACTGTTTAGACACAACTTTGCACTAAACCCCTTGCCTGGGTTCTTTACAATTTGAGAACGGTCGAGCTGTATACTTTCACGGGCACGGTAACGTTGAATATAAGCCGATTTTTCATCTTCGGTATTAACTCCTCGCCGGTACCCTGATGCTTCTACCTTATCCTTCAAAAAAGCGTTTATATATGGCGTGAAAAAGTTGGGTAGCTTTTGAAACCTCCACACCTCATGTATCTTCAATATTCTGTAACCAAGGCGAACGGCTAGGTCCAGCTCAGGACTTGTGTATACACCTCTGATCTTACGCTGGTTGGTTGTATGATTACAATCCCCATTCTGCTCTGCGCACTTCACGCACAGGGGAAACATGAGCTTGTGACCTATAAGGACGGGTAAGATCGGCATCCTTAAATCGCGTGTTGGGAGCACATCTACGAAAGAAAGGCCGAAATAGTACTCGTTCAAATTTGTAGAGAGCACCTCGATGGTGGGCAGATCAGGTCCCACCAGTTTTTCAGGTGCACCTACGGGGTACGGATTGTTCTTCATCACGTAGGGATATAAAGAACAGAAGTCGTAGTAATGGAGTTTCACACCCTCCGTATGGATTTGTACGCCCTCCGAAGAAGCTATCACCGCATTTGAGAGGATCTAGCACCATTGAACGCTTGATAGTGTTTATTTCTTCACGGTACTTACCATCTGTCTCCATCCGTGTCGCGGGTACGGGTCCATGCAAGACTGTGGCAAGAGATCTACCGTGGATATCTCCTACGATTCCACATTCAGGACGGGGGCATCCGTGCTACCAGCAACCGTTAAAGGAGTACACAGTCTTCTCACCAGTGGCAGGGTTTTTGCTTAGATCATCAACCCAAAACACACGACAATTAACCTTAATGGGTACTTCCCCTGTGTTGCGGGCATGCTTTATGTATACACCTGTCTGCGGGGATTGTTTCTGTGAATGACGGCTAAGGTGTCTTTAGGCATGAAGTTATTCTTGAACACCGTAAAACATAATGATGCGATTGTGGTTGCGACTTGTAACGGATCGCATTTGAAACGGTGTATGTACTTCCTTCTAAAGGCCTGGAAACATACAGTACTCTACGCACGCGCATTACATTCATGCAATAACGCTCAAATTCATCAGCTATATTATAAGGATTAGATTCATTAAAACTGTTGTAGTAGCGGTCAAAATCTTCACGTTCATCTGTACTCATACATTCATAGTTAAAGTAAAGTTTGGGTGGAGGTCGCTACGTAATTTAAAATTTCGCTAGTGAGGAATGTGTAAGAGAAATAGCCTTTTGAAACTTCATCGGCTACGCCCATCACCTTGGGTAGCTTGGTTAATTTATAAGGTGTGAATAATAAAGTGTCTTTAAACTGTATCTCTTATTTGCATCTGTATAAGTTTGTTTCCTCTTTTCAAGGGATCACCTGTAAATATCTCAGATGACTCGTGCTCAAGCAACTCCTTAGAAAGGAACTGTGTGTCAAATTTTGCCCCGTTATGGGCAATAATATACAGTCAATTTTTTGAACTTCTTCGCTAACTTGTAAATATAGGATACAAAGAGTCTCACAGGGCTACCGTGGGCAATCGTTTTAAAAATGTTTGTCCGTTTACCACATTTGTGACACTCATCACACTCGATCTCCATGCACTCATCCACAGATAGTCTGGCTTACAAGTAAATGTGGAATAACCTCTTTGGTTTCGGCGTTCGTGTATGTTTCTATGTCGTAGTACACAGTTATACAAGGGCTATTTTTAGGCTTAGCGTCTTTCATATAACATTAGGGTGTGTCGAATTTTTCAACTTTCAAATTCCAAATATGAGGGGTGCTAAAAAGTTGCAGCATGACTTAGGAATTCTAAAGATATTTTTGTTAATTTAATATAATTTAGTTTTGCTTGGTAAGAAGCTACATAAAAATAGTGACTTTTTTGACTTTTTTGTGGAATTATATAATAATTATTATATTAATAATTATATATGCTGTATATATAATGCACTGCTGTTTTTGCTTATTTCACAGGTTGAAACATATTCATCAGTGTGCTGAAGATTACTTGTCCGTCAGTGCTACCATCCTAACCAGTGGGAATTGACCTACAATGGCTTCTAAAAGGAGGACAAGACTGGGACATTCACACATATGAGCAACCTAATTGGAACTGGTAGAGAGTTGTTGCCCTCTGAACTCCCAACTCTGCGAGACGTTCTGAAATATGGGCTACTGCTAAGAGAACAAAGTGGTGAGGATGTGAGAAACTACCCAGCAGCCAGTCTTGCAAAGGACATTTACCCTAAAGTGCTTGAAAAGTGGGAACGAGCAAAACAGTTCTTTTGTAGCCCCCGTTGTAAATTCACGAGTCACAATCTTAAACAAGATCCAAGAGAGCTGGGAGCAGGCCAGAAACATATCTCTTGGGAGAGGAAAGCTACATGTCAAAGAGGCTTTCATTGCAAAACTTGACAAGCTTTTTGACATCCTCAGTTGCAAATGTAAAATTGTTCTCTGCTCTGAATTGGCTGCCTTGCAGATGCTGGTTGCAAAAACGAAACTCACATTAACTGTACATGCCCTAGGGAGATGGAGATCCCTGTGAAGGAACTTGCTTTCATTAAAGGTCAGAGAGACAAGTCTGGTTCTATTGGACCACATCAGATTGGCTTGCCAGATCAACCTGAGCACAACAGACAAGTCAAAAAGCAGAAGCGGCAAGAAGACGAAAGAAGAAGGCTTGCTGAATATAAGCAGACAAGTAAGCAGGATGTTTCAATGCCATCAAATGAAATAATTTTCTCTGATGATGAAAATGAAGAACAAATAGCTGATGCTCAAGATGGAAAGGATGGAAGTTATGAAGTGACATTAGAAATACCAAGCACGTCTTCAACTTCCAATAAAAAGCCAGAGTACAACACATTAGAAATACCTAATGTTGCTATGCATAGCATCAGATATGGTGTTGGCCTGCGTGCCACAGCTGCCATCACCACTGCTGCCTTTATGGATGCTGGCTTGATCACTGAAGAAGACAAGAGACTTGTAGTTGATCACAATAAAGTCAAGAGGGCCCAAGAAAAAGTTATGAGATCCCTGGATCAGGAATTTGATGATCTTTGTAAGAAGGGTGAAATTGACTGCATCTTCTTTGACGGCCGTCAAGATACAACTAAAGTTATGCTGAAAGCAGACAATTCAGATCGTCAGTTCCCCAGCATCATCAAAGAAGAGCATTATTCTGTGTGCAGTGAGCCAGGTGGAAGATATCTCTACCACTTCACTCCTGAGAAAGGCTCAACGAGAAAAAAACCTGCTGAAGTTATTGCTGATAATCTTGTAGATTTCATGAAGAAGAAGGGCATTGATAAAAGCCTGCAGGCAATTGGAGGTGATTCTACAAATGTTAACACTGGCTGGGAGGGTGGTTCCATGCATTGGGTAGAGGTCAAGCTTTGCCGTAAGCTGATCTGGTTGGTTTGTGCCCTCCACACTAACGAGTTACCCCTGCGACACTTGATCACAGCACTGGATGGGAAGACCTTGTCTAACAACAAGTAGACAGGTAACATTGGCAAGATGCTAGACACTGCAACCGAACTTGAAATTGATCCTTCATTCACCAAACTCTCAATTGGAGAGCCTCTTACTTTACTGAGTGACACTGTCGTAAAGGATCTCTCTACTGATCAAGCGTACGGGTATAGGATCACACAGGCCATAAGGACAGGAGAACTTCCCACAGATTTGGCCCTTCTTGAAATTGGTCCAGTGAGCCATTCAAGGTGGTTGACAACAGCAAACAGGCTTTGTCGCATATGGGTTTCAAAACATGGCCTTAAAGGCAAAACCCTCAACAACTTAAGACTGATAGTGGAATACATTGTTGGTGTGTACTACCCCTGTTGGTTCAACATCAAAGTAAAACACTCTTGGGTGGAAGGCCCACGCCACATCTTGTTTCAGCTGCAGCTAGTTAGGCTGCAAAAGAAGGCTGTAGTGGATGCTATTTTGCCAACCATCAAGCGCTCAGCATGGTATGCATTCAGCGAAATGATAATCCAGACACTCTTGTGCTCAGATGACAGTGAGGAGAGGAGAGCTGGTGTCCAAAAGATTGTTGACATGAGGGGTGGAGATGATGACACACTTGGAGATCTTTCTGTGCGTCCCAGGAAGACACCTTCCATCAACCCCAGTGCTTCTTCCGTGTTGGAGCTGACAGACTGGTCTGACGGGGTATTTGAACCTCCTTTGACATGTAAACTGACTACAGCGGAGGTAAAGAAGTTCTTTGACAAGCCTATGCAAGTTCCACAGTGGCCCTGTCATGCTCAGTCAATAGAGAGGTGTGTGAAACAAGTCACAGAGGCAGCAGGCAGGGTGTATACACATGAGAAACGTGAGGGCTATATCAGAGGCCAAGAAGCAAGTCGGCGGCTGATGTCCAAGAACGAATCAAAGCAAGACTTGATGAAACTTGTTTAAATATTTTTTTTTACGGATGTCATTACTTTCTAATGTTGTTTTATGATTACAAGGATATGTTTTATGATTACTAGGATATGTTTTATGCAGAGAAACTAAAATTTTTATAGCATTACCTGACATTTTGAGAAGCTAAAATTAATAAATGTTGTTTTCCGAGAGCAATTTATGTGCTTTTTAATCAAACGTAGATTTACCAAGCTAAGTGTTGAGCAATCACAAAAATAATAGCAAATTTGAATTCTTCACATCCAAAAACATATTTTTAAAACCCCTCAGTGAAGGAATTGGCAAAAATTAATTTTCACCTCCCAAATTGACACACCCTAATATAACATGCTTTACTCCAACCGCCTTATATTTCTCATGGCATGTAGAACAGTGAATTTCATCACATTTATGCTTGAAATTCCCCAAATTATCCATCATATGAAACATACCATACATACGACGATCATCCATTCCAAATACAACTATACGAACATTCATTTCTTGTTCTACCGTTCTCAGCTCTTCAGGACCCATATTACGGGCACGCTCCACTACCGTAGGCAACCAATTTTTTTGGGTCCGTGTATGTAGTACAGTAAACATACGACCTAAGACTACTGCTATAAAGCCGCAACCACGATCGGCTTTTATATGCCGTCTATAAATAGCCTGCGAATTGAAGTTAAGAGTATGAGGTATGGCACTATGACCCGCAACACGGAATACACGGTCAATATTTACCGTGAAGTTGTCCATATTGAAGGCTATACTACTTTGAGAGGCCTGCATTATACGGCCTAATATATACTCTATATCTATAGCTTCCAAGCGTCTGAATGGTATTACTACCCAAAAATCATCTACATCCCCGTCATCTGACCCGAACCCGAAGGACAGCCGCGTTCTGACTTCACGTTCGTCGCGGTTCTGAAGGGCAAACTCCACAATACGTTCAACTACGTGCCGTAGTCCGTGTTCAACACCATTGCTATACATGGATCTAGGATCAACCCTGATTACGTACCGATTTCTAGTCAAGGCTAGGGTGGGGGTAGCGGTGCGCACCAACTCGAATGTTATGCCATCCTCTACAGAACGAGAAGCTGCTGCTGCTGATGTGGAGGATGTACCCGGAATTGAACAGGAATAAGGGGTATATTTGAGGAAGGTACTATTGTGGAGGTTGTGCTGTAAGACGTAGAGAGTTGGGGCTCTATTACTGGGATCTAACAACCGGCGCAATCCTGGCACGCTTTATACCTGACGTGAAGGGTTCTTCATCATGCTTCCGGTTTTAATTTTCGCGTGCTACAGGTATCGTTGGTGAGGACTTGGCAGTGAGGATGGAGTCTGTGACAATAACTACACTCTCGTCGGGGTCATCTGTAATATCGATGATGGGGTGCTGTACCTCATCGTCATTCACGGTTCTGTGGTAGAAGAGAAAAACAAGACTGTGGAATATAAAGATCATCACTTAAATATTTATTATATTTTGTAAATGACCCACTTAGGAGGGTGACGTGCTAGAAATGGATTCTGTAGAAAAATTCAGGTTCACAAGCCCATCCACGTGTATTATATCTGGCCTTACAGGATGTGGTAAAACTGTGTTTATGCTTAAAATCATTAAAGAAAAGGGAGAGATGTTCTCAAAATTTGTGCATAAAGTTATATGGTGCTATTCGACGTATCAATCAGTGTTCAACGAGTACCAAGATGATATTTTGCTCCACAGCTTTGTATGTGACGTTAATTCGTTAAAGGGAAATGAACATACAGTCATTGTAATTGACGATCTCATGTTGGAGATGGATAAAACGTTTGCCGAGACATTTACAGTATTCTCCCACAATCTTAACATAAGCGTGTTCTTCATCAATCAGAATCTATTTTCCAAAAATAGATACATGCGCGATGTGTCGTTAAATACACAATATCTAGTCTTATTCGCGGAACGAAGAGATGTATCACAAATTGGGGTATTAGCCAACCAAATGTTCCCGAATCAGCGTAAGGAGTTTTTGAAAGTTTATAAAGAAGCTATAAGCCCACGTTACGGATATTTGCTTTGCGACCTTCATCCGCGAAACACGTTTAGGGTGTTTCTAAGAACGAATATATTTCTAAACGAGCATGAAACGGTGTATATTCCAGAATAACAAAGAGGCTAAAGAAATACCATGAATTAATAAAAATCTATCATCGACTGCACCAGGCAATGCAACAGATGTTTGTTAAAAATATCGACTCAGACTTTTTAAAATGCATCTGTGAAATCTGTCTTAACGTTATAAATTGCAATGTATCAATGAAACCATCTCAGAAGGCTCGCCTACGCCGTTACAAGAACATAATACGTGCACTCGCTGGTAAAAGTCAAACTGTGCGGAAGAAAAAACGAATTATTGTACAAAGAGGAGGGTCATTCCTCCCCATCTTATTTTCAGTTTTGGGTCCTTTACTGGCTAGATTAATATAATGAAGAAAGTGGTAGTGATTCCACACGAAGTGTATGCGTCACTATAAAGTTCAAAGAATCCAGACACGGTTCTAGAACCCCGTAAAAGCAGTCTTAAAAGAATGGAAAGCGAATTGTTAGCTCTATTAAAGAGTGAAAAAACACCTGATGAGAAAAGAATCTTATACCAAGAAGCTCTGCAGAAATTTCTGCACAAGTACGAAAATTATAAGAATCCGCCAGAGATCCCCGTGGTTATTAGACACAACACGGACAACGATGAGCATGACGATATAGGCCTGTGCCCGACGATAGAGCTGGCCAACCAAAGAATAACGGGTCGCCCCCACAACATATCGGGCATGGATTAAAAAGCACCCTCCCATATACATTGAGGAATAAAGGTTTAAGTCTTTATAATCTATTGAATGAGGATCCCAACATACAGTGGACCGATACAGGTGAGATCATTGTGGAAGGAGCAAAGGTACAGCGATCGAATGGAAGCATATTAAAGCAAGACTACAACAAATAAATATCCCCAAAGCAATGGTAGGATATCTGAATAGGTTAAAAGACTTGGAACATGCATCGCACATTCCAGAATTGAAAACGCCATCACTCCCGGCGGTAACACCTCTGAAGAGGAGAAATGGCATATTAAGAAGACGTTATTATGACATTTCTAGCCCAGCTTCCTACGGAGGCGTAGATAGAATGTACAGAAATGTTAACAATGATGGAGTAGGGAAAAAAGATGTTGAGAGGTTTTTGCCGGTGCAGGACGCTTATACACTTCATAAGCCTGTGAGAAAAAGGTTTAAAGCAAATTTAACAGACATGCAAAGATATTCACTGTATAACGATGGTTACCGCTACATCCTATTCATAATAGATGTATTCTCTAGATATCTGTGGCTAATTCCTCTGAAAAATAAATCACCTGAAACAGTTGCTAAAGCCACCAAAACGCTGATGTTGAAAGAAAAGAGGGTTCCAGGATATTTTTGTACGGATATGGGGAAAGAGAAAAATGTATCTGGCAAAATGGCTAGAGTGCCCAGAAGGCTTCAACACCTATATAAAAGCTGATGCAATAATGAAGCTTAAATATTATTCAACATGGCGCGTAACTATTTCTACGTCACACTACCGTCCTCCTCGTCCCTCTCTGTACATCCTAACAACACCCTAGCCAGCTTTGTATCAGAACTCCATAGACCCACTGAATTGGGTCGCGATTCGTATGAGGTGCAGATATGCGAAATTCAGCTGGACACCCTCTTTTTAAATATTTATTACAAAGATCCCGTTTTTACAATTCTTAGAGACCTTGATGAGTGTGAAAAAGCCGAAGTAACTCGGGATGAAACTATACGTATCGCCCGGACTGGGGATGCACGGTATTGCTGTACAGTAGTAACACTAGGTCCGGGCCATTATGGTGCGGCTGAGGATGTTGTGAGAGACTTAAACATAAGTTTAAGAAACTCAAATCTTACAGCTGATTTACTATACGAAATCCTAAACAAAGAAAACCTTGCAAATACTCTAATCGTAAAATCAAATGCTAACAGAAATATTAAAACAAAGGGCTGTTCAAAATTATAACTGAGGGGCGATATCGATCAGCCTTCCAAAGAGATACCTTCCAGCCTAATGTATCAGATGAAATTGGAGAAATTGGTTGCTGGCTATACACTCCCAGACATGTGCTATATTTACAGCAATATAGTGGAGCACCAGTTTGTTAGGAATACCCAGGTACGCCTGCTACGCATTGCTCACATTCCCAACCACAGAGGGAAGAGTTTGAGTATTACATATGACATACCCCATTATGTGAAAGTCGCAACTAATCTAATAACTAATATCTCAATATATATAAGAACGATTGAGGAGAAAAATTTCCTATTCGGTGATGGGAGTTTAACAGTGAAGCTGCACTTTCGACGCACTGAGTTATAATGGACAAAAAGCCTTTCACAGTCTATCGAGGTGTGAGATACCAGCCTGGTAGTGGACTTGGATCCATTTTTTTAACCATACTACGTACGGCTGTCCCTTTGCTGAATAGAGGTGCCAGATACCTCGGGAGGAAAGCGCTACAATCAGGTCTTAACACGGCAAAAGACATATTGGCTGGGGCTAAACCTAAATAAGCTCTAAAAAATCACTTAAAGCGCACACGGGATGAAATCATCAAAGATGCAAAGAGAATAATGCGTGGTGGTGGGAAGAAGAAGAGGGCTGTCTGGAAGAAGGGATTACCCTCACGTGGCATTAAACGTAAAAGGATATCAAAAAAGAAGTGTTCTAAGCGAATGAAACCTATGGTTGACCATTTTTTTGACTGATATAAGCTAAGGACATTGATCTCATGAATCATAGTTTGTTTACTACTTGTCGAGAGAGGAGGCACTATTTCTAACTCGTCATGGCACGCTTCATCCATCCGTGTAGTTCACAATGTTGTAAATCGGAGCTGTCCCTCTTTGACATGCCCCAACTCAAGTTTCTATTGAACACAGTGACTTTATTACAATTAACCCTTTAAACACAATTAGTTCCCCGAGTGCCCCTATAGAATTCGTGATACCCAGCTCAGGCCCTTACTTTTTTGACCCAAGCTGTGTGCACATGTACGCTAAACTACGTATAGCCCATTCTGATGGAACGGACTGCGATGACAAATATGCTGTATACCCTGAAACAAACTTTCTGCACTCCATATTCAACCAGTGTGACGTATATTTAAATCAGGTCAACATATCGGCAGGAACGGGGTACTCACCTACGAGCCTATCTGGAAAATGCTGAACTTTTCCAAAGAAGCGAAGGATACCTTTTTAAGTGCCGAGGGCTATTATCAAGCTAAAGACGAAAGTAGTATAAAGGACAAATTTAAAAATTCTAAAAAGAAGATATGAGTGTTTTGGACGCCTGCATACAGACTTCACATTCCAGAAGTTGCTTGTGAATGGGGTGGATATGAAAATAAAGCTCACCGCACGAATCCTGAGATCTGTTTAAATCTGGATGCTGATCAAGAAGAGGGAGCAAAACCCGTTGTGATTCACATTATGGAGACATACCTCCGCGTACGGCGAGTGAAATTAAGTTCACCAAAACAAATAGAAATTGAGAAAAATTTACTACACGCCACAGTAAAATACCCAATTAACAGAGTACAGATCAAACTATACACGGTGCCAGCAGGGTTGGCATCGAAACAGATAGAAAACATCGCCCTGGGAAATCTACCTAAAAGGATATTAATTGGAATGCAGGAACACAATTCGGTGAATGGAAAATATAAAAAGAATGCCTTTAAATTCGAGAATTTCGGCCTTAAAAATATAACTCTATACGTTAATGGCGTTGCGTTGGGAGGAACATTGGATACGGACTTCATCAGACGCTGTGTTCCCGCTTTGCGCGAGAGCATATAGTAATCTGGCCCATATTGCAGGTGATTGTGATGAGCTCGGGATTGGGGTAACGCAGAAAGAATTCATCGATCAATTTAACCTTTATCCGTTTGACATCACACCTGACTTATCTGCTAGTGTAAATACACACTTAAGTCCACAACAGAGTGGAAACATCTCAGTCAGATTGGAATTCGCCAAGCCGATAGACGCGCCTATTAGTGTACTAGTATACCTCGAGTCACAAGCCCTAATAGAAGTAGACAGATTTAGGGGCGTTGTCACTGACTTTTAAAATGGATGCGAATACACTTCAGAGAGTAATGAATAGTGAACGAATCACACGTTCCAAATTTATCGGTGTGTTTGCGAAGAATGAAACATTGAAATTGCCAACTACGAGAGATTGCGGTAGTCTTATTGTGAACACAGATGTTGTTGGTAGTGAAGGGATTCATTGGTTTGCAATCTATTTTAAAAATAGGGACCGCATGTACTATTTTGATTCACTCGGCACTCAACCCTGGAGTGACCCTGTTATTGTAAAATTTCTCGAGCAGATGCATATCCCCGAAATTGTATGGAATCCCTTCCGTCTACAAGGATATTTTAGTAATACTTGTGGGATGTACTGCCTTTCATTTCTCATGCATATGTCACGTGGTAAGGAATTTATAAATTTTTAAAAATTATTCGACCCGTGTCACACTCAACGAAACGACGAAATGATATGCAGACAGATAAAAAGCCGTTTTCCGATTGTGCGTACTCGTTGTATAGTATGATGATTTGTCTGTGTGTGTGTATATATTTGATCCACTAATGTTAGTTTGTATATTCTGTAGCTTATTTAAGATGGTTATTGTATTGAAAACATGATTTCTTTCAATTAATAAATTGATGAAAATACATTGTCTTCTTCCCCCGAAAAAAAATATCGAAACATAAAAAAAAACTTACATTATTTCGTTAATGATGTAACAATCGCTGGGTCGACTGCTCGGTAAAACTTCTACCTCTGTATTCAAGTCCACAACACGCGTTTCTTCAAAACGAAAAGATGGTATAACACATGTCAAATCCTCATCAGACCTTTAAAGAGAAAGGATAAATAATTAGTTCATACTGATTCTTTTTTAATTAAAACCCAATTGCTTAAAACATATGCAGAGTATACATATAGTATGAGTATTACAATGTGAAGATATTTTCGAACCGTTCAGAGAAGTTCCTTTAAGAGAAAATGCCGAATAACATTTATTATGGAAATTATAAAATTATTTAAAACTTGCAATGGATTGCTATAAAAAATTCAACGAGTAAAAACAGGACTTTGGCATAATATTAATTGCAAACTAATCTATAACTGCGGATACCTAATATTTAAATGAAGCATTTTTAATGTGATGAGATGAATTACTACAACCCTCCATATATATGATGAAATAATCCAGAACAGTGCTCTTTCTCCTAATGACAGGCACACTAAATAAATAACCAGTTCGCGAATAATTGGCTACAAAAAATAAAATTACAGGCACATAATTACTCACATTTCTACGGCAGTCCCTTGCGTCGGATCGTAAGGAGCGTCATTGCAAATATTATCAACGGTTAGCGTTGGAAATAATTCGTCCCGGTCGCTGCGTTAAAAAGATTAATTTCAGACACCGCTGCAGTGTTTCCAACTTGATATAAATCCGATAAACTGTAAAGTTCTTGATTCATGACGGAGGGAATGTTTATTCACTGGTGAAAATAACTACTGTGAATCCCAGGTGAAAATATTTCCTTTTATATGCATGATCCCCAAGCACCACCCCAAAAAGACTAATAGGCGGTCCGTAAGTTTGATGATTGGTTGTCAATGTAACTGGGCGGTACTATGTTAAATTTGTGTACCAATCGTAACACCTATATTACGGGTCCATGCTTTGGACGTCCTGATTGGTCGACTAATGGTGTCTTTATCTTCTCTCCGTAGATTTAATGCTCACATGTCAAGGCGTATGAGCTCACTTGCACGCTCTGTCACGACAATATTTTGCATTAATATTTGCGTCCATACTATTCTCGGTTTTCCCATTTTGAAATCCACCCCTTCATGCAATATCCCTCACCCCTTTGCAACATTGATCAACATTTGCCACTTACAATCTCTACCACGACAATATTTTGCATTATTATTATTTTGTGGTCATACTATTCGATCCTCAATTTCTCCCATTTTGGATAGGGAGATGGACAATTTGAGCAGCGGCAAGTCGTTACAAGAATATCTTCATCAGAGTCCCTCAGCTCAGTACCACAGGAAACAGAATTAGCGCCACTACTCTTCATAATCCTGACATAGATCATTACCAGAGACAGCACAATAACATCCGATGACACAAAGATCATTAGAAATCTAGAAGATCTCTACAAGCAGAATGTTTTTGAATAGATACAACAAGATTTATCATTTTTGTACAAAATGAAGTATAATAAAAAGATTAGTTTCAGCGTTCATCCGGGCTCGAGACCCGATGACGGCCGCCGGCGCGCGGTAAACGACCATCCTTCCACACACTTGGTTGGTAGATAAATGGGTACCCTGGGTGACCTAGTGGTTAAGACGCTGTGTTGCTGGTATTTTGGATTCCACGTTAAACTGAAGGTCTAAGGCGGAGTAAAAAGCTTGACCTTCGTCAGAATGAACAATTCGGGAGGGAGTGCTAATCAAAGGTTACCAATAAAGTAGAACTTTTTCAATTCATGAAGGATGGGACAAGTATAATAATGTAGTAAATTTTAGGAGAAGTCGCTTGGTTTTTATATGAAGTTTAACACTGAGAAACTTCAACTGCTATGGTACGGAAAAAAAGTAGGAACTAAAATCCATGGCGTGTAAAAGAATATTAGACGCATGGTACAGAACAAGTCACGATGAGTCGGGTATACCTATGTGAAGTGGGGAGTAAAAGAAGTCAACTCGCTACTTCACCAGGCCAACTGTAGAGGAGGGAGGATAAGCTTGACCTTCGTGAAATCACCGCACATAATAATAATAATCATAATAATAATAATACAAGAGTTAGGACAATTGTATGCATCATTTGAGTTGAGCGCTGCGTCTGACCGGTTGTCTGATGCAAACCCTTTAAGTTGATTTCTGATAATTATCATTTTTAACAGTGATTTAAAATCAATAATGTGTGTGTGTGTGCCGTCCTCACTTTCTCTGACAAAACTCTCTCTCTCTCTCTCTCTCTCTCTCTCTCTCTCTCTCTCTCTCTATATATATATATATATATATATATATATATTTGATTCATTTCCAATTGTTGAGTACTCCCGATGTGTGTGTGTGTGAATTGCCACTTGCATTCTCTACCACAACAACATTTTTCATTATTATTATTTGCGGTCATACTATTCACAACTTTCGAAATTTGGATACATCTATTCGACTTGACTTTCTACTGGGCATATGTTTCTCTTGCGTAGGAGTGTGATTAAAATGTGTTTAGTTCGTGAAAATGAATGTCTGGTTGGGCTGTTAGATAAATGGGAACCCTAGGTATCTTTGTGGTAAAGACGCTGGGTTGCTCATCAGAGGTGAAGAGATCGAGTCCGGACGATGACATTGTAATTTCTGCCCGACCGTGCTGGAATGTAGTTCGGATTCAACGTTAAACTGTAGGTCTAAGGCGTGTGACTAGCTTGATCATAGTCAAAATGAACAATTCGGCGAGAAGGAAAACCGATTTAGCTTATTATTACTACTGTAATTTGCAGAACCCTATATATATATATATATATATATATATATATATATGTATATTGTTGCATATGGGAATATGATAAGGAAATTCATTACTTAATCAAAGGCTAATTTAGCCTATAAATAATTTGTTCATGGAAAATAATCACATGATGCTTATATAGATATATTTAAGTTGTTTTTAACTTCAATAATAATGAAAATAATCAATACAATATTTGAAGTGAAGTGAGACTGAAACCGGTTTTAAAACAAGATTTAGGTCACGGGAACCTTTGCGGTTAACCATTTTGGCCGACGCTTCACCTGTGTTTCGTGTTATACCGCTATCTTCTTTCTAGGAATAAAAAAAAGTTGTTTTCAAATAAAGGATCGCGGACAAGTTTACAGATTTAAGAATGTTGTATGAATTAAAATTTTTAGTTTTTAAATAATTATTCAGTATGTTTGTAAGATTTTTCTTTTAAATGTACAAGTTCATTACAGCATGAATAAGATATATATATATATATATATATATATATACAGCGTTTAAAGGATGTATTGTTATTTTGTGTGCATTTTTCTTTTATTGTTAATTAAATATACTAGCGTGAAGGTACGAATTAATTTTAATTCAAAATAAATGAATAAAGGAATCCTCTTCTTGATTTCGTGGACTTTTGTTTGTAAAAAAACATAGAAGATATATAGAAAGGATTGTCCAAAGTAAATAGACACTTTCGGTTTGGCTTTAGAGTAATTTCTCTGATTATATATATATTCCTCGATCGTATTTCTTAAACTGTTATTATTTTGTATTTTATTTTTTGATCATATATATTCCATCGTTTATACAGAATTAACTATTGTATATTTATTTTCTATATATTTCGTGAAATTCATTCCAATAATTCGTCTAAATAAACAGAATGATGTAATGGTGTTTTATTTAATTCTTTTGTTGTATTTCTTTTATTGTTAATATTGGGATTCGTTTAAATAATTAGTTCTCTTGCTGAACAAATTTAAGGAGAAAGTCACTCTTGCCTTTAGTAAATAAATAAATAAGCGGCAACTCAATCAAATAATTTAAAATAAATGGTGGTATCTGCCAATACTCCTTATATAAATAAAAACAATAACTGGTAATTCATCTAAATAAAAATTTAAATAAATGGGGTAATCTGGCAACTCACCCTAATAAGGTACACCTTAACATAATTAAAATAAAAAACAATTTTCAACTCAGCTAATAAAAATTAAATTAAATGGTGCAAGCTGGCAACTCACCCTAATAAGGCACACCTGAACATAATTAAAATATATATGGATATCTAGCAACTCACAACCCTCTATATAACAACCGCTGGGCCCCTGTACGCTCATTATGCGACGGACTCCGGTGGAATAAAGAACTCTCTCCTCTCTCCTTCTTAGGTTAAGGTTTAGGTTAGGTTTCCCTTTGGGGGGGTGAGGACATCCCACTTTCTTCCCCAAAGACCCTCCTCCTTCTCCTTTCTCTCCCTCTCTTAGGTTGATGTTACCTACCCCTTTGGGGAGAGGTCATCCTCCCTTCTCCCCCAAAGCTCCCTCCCCCCTCTTTGCAGCATTGACTTGTTGCATAACCCCTCCCCCCTTTACAGCATTGATTTGTTTCATAACCTCCTCCCATTCATTGCATACCCCCCCCTTGGTGCATAACCCCCTCCCCTTTTTGCATAGCATCTTGCAACATTGATCAACATTGCAACATTCTTGCACTCGTCCATTTTTCTCCATACTACTATACTAACAGTAAGGTGAATCAAGGGAGAAAGGTGGCGGGTGCGTTAAAAGCGGTTGCGAAGAAGCGGGGACACTTTTATATGTTTGTGAAACATTGACATGACATGAAAAGGAGACGTTAAGGGTTAGAACAGTTGAGATGGATAACTTGAGGAGTATGTGTGGCGTGCGTTGGATTAATAGTGTAAGAAATCGTGTGGTCTTGGAAAGATGTGGGTTTCAGAAGTCAGTGGAAGTGAAAACTGAGGAAAGTGTGTTAAAGTGGTTTAGATATGTTCAAAGAATAGAAGATGACAGAGTTGTGAAAAGAGTGTGTAAGAGCGTTTGCGAAAGTAGAAGGAGGGAAAGGCTAAGAAGAAGATGGATGGACATGATGAATGAGTGCGTGAGTAAGCATGAACTTGATCTGGGTGATGCACATGGAGGTTTGTTAGAAGTATGCAAGTTTTTGACAAGGCCTGGGGACGCTACCACGCATGGCGTATGAGTTGCCGCAGGTGTGGTAATTTGCTCTGTGGTGGGCGCTGAAGAAATTTTTCCCCAAATTAATTTAAAATTTGTTTTTGTAACTTCTTCTATGGGATCTTATTTTCTTTTTAACCCTAGATAGGTAATCTGGGATATAAACGACCCACGCTTCCAGATTGCCTTCAGTGAAACTTTTTTTGATGATTAGCTATTTTTGGTTAAGGATAGATTCCTTTCCATTTTATGCTCGTCTTGCGTTTATAAATTTGATTCCTCGCACTGCAAGAGGGAGTCTTACATTGGCAGTACCAAGTGGTTACTTCATTTCCGCACTAACCACAATTTGAGTAGGTCGTCTCGCATCGGAAGTCCTATTTGTAGCCCAATGGAATCTATCATAAGTGAACATTGAATTAGATGTGACACGCCTTTTTCACCAGATAATTTTTTAAGATTTTAAGCGTAAGTAATAAAACTAATGATCTCAGATTACTGGAATCTATTTATATTTTTAAACTTAAACCTTCTTTTAATCATAACTCTCCTGTTTCTCTGAATATTTTAATGTAAGTTTTATCTTGTAATTGTTTGAACTTTTACTTATCTTTTATATTTTATAATTTTAGAACTTACCTGATGATAAGGGCTGTATCCATCGAAACGTTGTATTTTTATTGAAGTCATGCTGTATGTTGCTTTTATGGTCTTCCTGTTTCATTATATGTTTGAGGTTTCCTAGAAACAAGCGTCTCTCTCTCTCTCTCTCTCTCTCTCTCTTTCGCGCCGCGCGCGACATTCAAAGAGTTGGCAGAGACATACACATGACAGACTTTCAATTACAGACAACACGCTCAGACATTCGCCTACCTTGTTAATAGAGTAGATCAATGTTTCATAGAAATGCATAATATTATTTGGGTAATCGGACACAATATACAGGGTGATCCGTTTGGGTATGGATAAAATAAAAACGCTGTGAGAATCTACCGAGAAGTGATACAGCACTCATCTGTTGCACGTGTGGTCGTAAAATGTGGGAGTTTGTAATAGGCTATGCCATCCGCTGCCAGACTACGAGCGCCATCTGCTGTCAGACTTATGAGACGTATGCCAGTTTCGAAGATGGCGGGGAATGCACAAAAACGTGCGAAGTGTATGTTTTCAGTTCGGTGGCTTTGGCAGACTATGGAGAAATGATGCAACGACGAAATGACAGCATTTTTTGCATAATAAATAAATAAAATTTCTTTAGAAAAATGGATGGCGTAGATCAGATTAGTTTTCATTCTATCTGTGGTTCGGATCCAACGTAAAGCTGTAGGTCCCCTCCGCCATATGACCTTAGATGTTGCGAAGGAGGTTGAACAAACCCAATCATTATTATTATTATTATTCATTCTATCCTGTATTTTTCGCCATCTTCTGATGCGTAACTAAGTACACGAGATAATTGTACGCATGGTGTGAATGAATTCGGAAGGTATGTTTTTCATTATACTTTTTCCTACTTTCCTATAAATCATCTTTCATCACTATTTTTTTGTCAGTAGTGGCTGGCGGAGGAGGGAGAAAGCCTTGTCTGTTCTATACTTTACTACTACTACTATTTCTGTGTGAAAGCTTTACACGTTTATAAGTGGAACCATGGTGTGAGTTTTCAGTGTTTTCTTTTTTTCATCGTTATTTTTAATTTTTCTACTTCCTTCTTGGGCTAGCCTAGAGTGGATATTAGGGTCTTTGTTAGCCTGCAACCATGTAACTCTGTAACTGTAACTCTCTCTCTCTCTCTCTCACACACACACACACACACACACACATATACACACACACGCGCGCACGCACGCACGCACTCTGGTGACAGCCACCTCCCTCACTATTAAGACGTGTGCTATAGCTCCTCTTGAAAGAATTTCGTGGTCTGTTTATTGAGATCGTGCATTTCTCTCTCTCTCTCTTTGTATATATATATATATATATAATATATATTATATATATATATATTTCCATCTATTGATGTTTAATATTATTAAGTAATTAAGTAGTGAAATAGTGTGCAATAAGTATTTTTTTCTTAGTTGATGATAAAAATGCGTGCGTGGTGTGCTTATTTTAGTATACTAGGTATTATTTATGCCGATGTTTCTAAAGTCGAGAATAATTCTGTAACTTAAAGTCATATATTGATGAAAATATTCAAGAGTTAAAGAATGAAATTTCTGAGAATTTTACGAAAGAATTCAATTTCAATTTTGAAGCTAGTTTAATTTAGAAAATTAATGTTGATGTGCAAAAAAGTCTTTGTCTACTTAATAAAAAAGTTTCAAACGTTGAGGATCACTTAAAGGGATCTGAATTTAATAATTCTTCGAATTCCGTCGAAAAATTAAACGATCGGCTTAAACAAGTTGAAGATAATGTACAGAAAAGTGACGCGAAGATTGATAGAATTGTCACAGACAATCAGTCGAATACGAGTAGTTCAACTGTTGATAATTTTACACTAATTAGAAATGGTACTAAGCATAAAGCATCGTCAAGTTTTCAACTGGATTGTCAAGATCCATTTAGTTTACTAGAATCTATAGAAAATGAAAATATGTTGTCATGTTCATCCATTGTAAGAAATATGGATAAGGAAGAAGTTTGTTTAAGAAATAAAGCAAAATGAAAGAGAATTTGTGTGGCAAGCGCAAAAATAGGTAGAACTGAACAGGAAGTAAAGAATTCAAAGTTAGAAACTGCAAATTCGCTGTTAATTTTACACGTTGGGTTGAACGATTTGTATAATTTCACTGGTTGGTCAGAAGAGTTGTTAGTTAAATATCGAAGTTTGATTAAATATTTGAAAGATATTGTAGGTCGAATAATGTATTGATTTCTGGGGTTCTTCCGAGAATTTATGAAAGTAATACTGTTAAGTAAAGCAATTTACTTTAATACTAAATCAGAAGCGATGTGTGTTTTTAAAGGAGCAGAGTTCATTAACTTTCGATCAGATTTTAACTCGGCGGATTTGTTCAGTGAAGATGGCGTTTACTTGAACGAAATAGTTATTCGCGACTTGGGAGATTGATTGTTGAAAAAGTGAGAAAGATTTACTTAAAACGTAAGCAAGATGAAATAGTCGTTTCTCTTTTAAGAAATGTGACTCGTCGGTTTCAGGGAAACTACGTTTTTTAATGAGAGTTGCGTAAGTAATAATTTTTACGAATTTAAAGCTTTAGTTCACGTTGAAAATTACGACATTATGGCAATAACTGAATCGATGATTGAAAGTGCAGATAGGGATTTTATAGGTGAATACCATATTAAAGGTTATAAAATTTTAACAAGGACAGATGTGGTGAAATGAGAAGGGTGTACAATAGGTTAGATCAGGGCACCTCCGGACGATTAAAAAAAAAAAATCCTCAAAATAGAGAAATTAAGATAAATTAAATTTGATGCTTCCATCTTATGAAGAAAACTCTGCTAAAAACAAAATGCTCTTGGCGACCTTTATGTTAGTGGTTGAATCATTAAAAGGCAAAAAATGTGAGTGTGTCCTTTGTTCCGGAGGTGCCCCACTTGCGGGGTGCCTCCGGACAAGCCGTGTCCACCAGGGCATGGTTAATTAATAATTTTTAGGAAAAAGTGATGAATGATGACATTTTCTTATTAATCAATGATTAATTAAAAATTATTAAAATTAAATACTTCTGAAAAGAGTAAGAAAGAGCTTTATTGTTTCTGTTGCGTGAGTTAAGACCGAAGAAAACATTTTGCTCAAACATTTAGTTTGCTTTAGTTCAAGAAATCAGGCATGGGCATTTCAAAATGCTTGGGGTCGGGAAAGTTGCGTATTTATGTGAAACGTACTGTGTGAACTTTTTGTAATCGTATGGCTATAATTAAATTGTGCACACTGAACTCAAAGTTTTTAAAAATTGGCAAAATTACTAAAATTTCGCCATTTTTATTTTCAGTTTTTTAAATTAAATTACAAAATTTATATAAATTTATAAATTTATATAAAAATGGCGAAATTTTAGTGATTTTGCCAATTTTTAAAAACTTTGAGTTCAGTGTGCACAATTAAATTATAGCCGTACGATTGCAAAAATTTCACACAGTACGTTTCACATAAATAGGCAACTTTCCCGACTCCAAGCATTTTGAAATTCAAAAAAAATATTTTTCACTCCATCCTATTATACATGCAAAAAGGTGCCAAATTGAAATGATACATTACAAAATTTAAGGTAAAATGATACTGAAATTATGAGGAAAATTAATCATTTCCCATCATTTTCTAATTTATTTGATTAATTAATGATTACATTCGAAACAATGATTAACTGATTAATCAGAACCATACCCTAGTTTCCACCTCCGGACAACTAATACTGGAGCCAAAAATTTACAAAGTGAGCTTGCCTAAACAAAATTTGGAAGAGTTATCTAAACATTATTTTACTGTATTTAAGAAATGTATAATTTGTTACATTAACACATTTACATTTACTAAATGTAAAAATAGATAAAATAATTGTTACAAATAAACACTTTCGAGTACTTCAAAATTTTCAACCCATAGTGTAGTCTTGAAAGCCAAACTCACATTTGAGAAGACCATCTAACCATTTACAATGCTGCCCAATCGGTAGTGGTAGAATCCCAATGATGTCTTCAAGATCTACAGAAAACATCTCTAAAATTTTAGGGAATGTGAAAGCGCCAGACTTATTCGTCATCCGTAAGTAAGAGTGTGTAACTATTGGAATCCCCTGGGGAGGGGACCATAAATGTCCCCACTTCTGGCTCCCCTACTACCAGTACCAGGAATGCAGACCCGGGCAACGTGGCTGGATCTGCTACTGCCCATTCGAGGTGTTCTGGGCCTCTACCTGATTCACTTTCTATAAAGTTCTGCAACATTCGTGCCTTTTCTCAAAATTTCAATCTGTTGAACACCACCTCTCCTCCTCTAAACCTCTTCATCCTTTCCTCACTGAAACTCAGGTTTCTGGGACGACTAACCGCAACCCTTTTTCTGTACCCTCTTACTTTCTCCGTACTAAGTTTCACTCTAAAGGTGGATGTTGCGTATATGTACCCAATGACCTAACTTGTCTTCTTATTCCAGAACTCGAATCCTCCGAATTCTATACCCTCTGGCTACGGCTTACATGCCACTCTCAAACTAAATACATCTGCGCTGTTTACCTTTCTCCTAATTCTACTGACTATCCAAAATTCTTTGGCTACCTCACTTCCAAAGTGGAATATATTCTGTCCCACTCTCCCTTTGCTGAAATTACCACTTCAGATTTCAATTTTGACCACTACCTTTGGCTTTCTTCTCATTTCACTAACATCCCTGGTGAACTAGCTTACAACTTTTCTATCCTAAATAACCTACAACAGATTGTACAGCACCCGACTCGTATCCCCAATTGCCTTGGAGATAGGCCCAACATTCTGAATTTATTTATCTCTCATCCTTCTTATTCTGTGAAACTTTTTTCTCCGTTGGGCTCCTCCGACTACAACCTTATATCTATTTCTTGTTCTATCACTCCAATTCGTCCTTTGGATCTTCAAGAGGAAGCGCCTTGGCACTATGGTGCTGCTGATTGGGAGGCCGTTAGGCAGTACTTCTGTGATTTACCATGGAATGAGTACTGCTTCCGTAGCAGAGGCCCTTCCGAGTGTGCTGAGCGCATCACGGTGATTCTCTCGGGCATTGAGGGGGGGGGGGTACATTCCATATTCTATTCCTACTTCCTGTCCTATCCACTCCTATGCCGATGATTCCACTCTTCATTTCACCCGCTTCCCAAAGCGTCCCTCTCAACAGTCACTCCATGCTTCGCGTCGGACGGCTATGGTACACCTGATCTCTGATCTTTCTACTATCTTTGATTGGAGCAGAGAAAACCTTGTGGATTTCAATGCCTCACAATCTCAGTTCCTCCATATGTCTACTCGTCACAATCTTCCACACGACTACCCTCTTACCTTCAACAGTACACAACTCAATCCTTCATCTTCTCTTAACATTTTTGGCATTTCCTTTTCTCTTTATCTTTCCTGGAAAGAATATACAGTATATACGCTCTTTCCTAAACATCTTGTAAGAGGTTAGGTGTGTTGTACCGATTCCGCAGTTTTGTTCACCCCCGTTCAGTTGCTCTCTCTTTAGCCGGGTCTTCTCCGCCTCTATATGGAGTGCGCTTGTCATGGGTGATGTGGCTCAACCCACACAGTAGGTGGGGAAGACGTTTTTGCGGGTATTCGCCCTTTGCCCCTCCTTCCTGCATAAAAAAATGGAGAAATTAGGAGGGCACAGAAAGGGGGTTTTTGTCAGTCGCCCCAGACACCTGCGTTTTAGTGAGGAAGAGAAGGTGAGGTTTAGAGAAGGAGAGTTAGTTTACAACAAATTGAAAATTCGAGAAAAGGCCACAAATATTGCAGAAGTTTATGAAAAGTGAATCAGGCAGGGATCCAGAGCATCCCGAATGGGCTGTAGCAGATTCAGCCCCACTGCCTGTGTCTGCATTCCCAGTATTGGCAGCGGGTAAGCCAGAAGTGAAGCCATTTATGGTCCCCTCTCCATGGGACTGCGAGGCTATTGGGGTCGATGCCATTTTTTTTTCTTTAATTTTGAATTTAATCATGTGCATGGTTTATAGTACAATGTAACAACACGATTGCAAAGTAAGGGGGTTCCAAAAAACCTTAGCCCCCCCCATTTGCAGCTTACATGTATATTTATATCGAAATAGTTTTTAGTGATTATAAAAATATATAAAATTCTTTATTTATTGCAGGTATTAAAATTACTCTAGCTGATAAAGTGATGATATAATGGCTTCTCAATTAATTGGTGATTCGGAGAGGCAACGTGTGATAGATCGCATACGAGCAATAACATTTCGGGAAGCTCGTGATGCTGGAGCCACCTTTATAACACGTTCATGGGTTGCCAAAAAGTTGCGAAGAAGTGAGGACTTCGTCAAAAGAAATTGGAATAAAACTTTGGATGAATGTGAAATGGATACAACGAAATCTGGGCGGCGTCCAAATTTGCCACCCTCTCAGGAAACAAAGGACATTATTGAAAGCGGTACGCGTAAGCGGAAAAACAGCTGTGCTAAACTTTCTAGAGAGATCGAAGTGTTGAGAGGAAAGATCGTTAGTGGTGAGATCGTTCGACTGTACCGTCATAGGCAAAGTTTAAAGCCTTGGCATGAACTTCCAAAGCCAAGAAAAACTCAACTTAACATCGATGACAGAATGTGGTTTACCCATTATCTTGAAGATTGGGATGTGGATGATTTCATGCATTTAGCTGTCTCCGATGAATTTTTTGTTTACGTAACACGTCGGCCTAACTACCAAAATGATCGAGTCTGGACCACAACACCAGATGAAATCGATGACAATGAACATTATCGCGAATTATTAAAAAGTCCAGACTGTGTTGGTGTGTTTATTTTGTTCACTGCAAAGAAGCTCATGTGGGTGCTGAAGCCAAATGGTCAGAGTTGGGATGGACAGTATTTTCGTGATATTATTCTATCCCAGCATGTCATTCCTTTTCTAAGAAACCCAAACAATGTTATGGATGTCGATTAGGTCACACTTCTGCACGATAAGGCCCCCTGCTTTAAGGCATTAGCCACTCAACAGTTGTTGCGGAGCCATGAGATCGATTTCTTTGGAAATGAAGAATGGCCAGGAAATTCTCCTGACCTGAACGTATGTGAACACATTGGATCAGTTATAAAGGACAAGGTTGAATGTCTCTTGTTTCAAGAACCTGCAGCAAATCGATTTTCGAAGGATACAATGACGCAACACATTGAAACTGTTTTAGCAAATTTGCGTAACGATCAAGATCTATTCACGTCACTTTTGGCAAGCTACCCAAAGCGAATTCAGGCTGTCTTGGAAGCCAATGGCGGGAACACCAAGTTTTAATTGTTTCTCATTAAATGCAGGATTAAATTATCTTTTGTGAGGTATGATTAGTTTTACTGTACCTCTAATGGTTTAGGCCATGGGAGGGGGGGGTAAGGTTTATTGGAGCCCCGTATATAGTTAGCTTGAGAATATATAACGCATCCGTCCATAATATAAGACATTAAACATAAATGTAACCAAGGTTCTCTTGCAGGTAATTAAGTCATGTACAGTAATTAAGTACAGATCTGGAAAGAAATTCGCCGAAAAAAATGAAATTTCACAAAAGCTCCCTAAATTGCTAATTGAGAGGAGGGGTTACAAGCTTGACTTTCGTGAAATGAGGAATCGTCGCACTGAACATTTGAAAGCTTGAAAGTATCAGGTTGTAACAAATTCTGCTCGATCAAAAAATGGACGATAGATAATAGAATAACTTCAAGATAATGTGAAATAGTTTTAGAAATGTTGCAAAATACACGCGGCGACAGGTTCGCACATGTTTTATCACGATACAGAGTGATACAGAATGACTTAGGTTAGTGTAGGATTAGGCTAATGAATAATTCTCCGCATGATTTGTCACAAGCGAATCTTCAACATCGAATCGATATTTGCACATCACTGCATTCTCGGCAACTGCAGGCACCGTTTTTGAATCGGATAGTCACTGGGGATGAAAAATGGGTCATCTATAACAATATTAAGCGTCGACATCAGTGGCTGAGCCATGAAACAAAGCCTGAACATCAGCCAAGGAAAGGACCCCATCCAAAGAAAATTTTGCTATGCGTTTGGTGGGATATGCAAGGAATTATTCATTTTGAGCTTCTGCCAGATAACCAAACAATCACAGCTGAAGTCTACTGCCAACAACTCCAATGATTGAAGATGGCATTACAAGAAAAACGTCCTGCATTAATTAATCGCAGAGGTGTTCTATTCCACCAGGATAACGCGCACCGTCACACTGCTCGAATCACCACTGCCCAATTGGAGGCATTTGGTTGGGAAAAAATGCCTCATCCACCTTATTCTCCCGACATCGCACCTTCAGACTACCATTTATTCAGAAGTCTGCAACATCACCTAGATGGACAAAAGTTGCAATCCAGGGAAGCTATCGAAAACGAAGTGATCGCTTTTTTTAACTCGAAACCAAGGGATTTCTTCGAACGTGGCATAAAAAAACTTTTCTACAGGTGGGAAGAGGTTATAGAAAAAGAAGGGAATTATATTGCTGATTAATTTGTCATTATGCCATTTAATTTTTGTTGTGAATAAACGAAAAATTCGAGCAAATTTGTCCTTATAAGTCCTTTAATTTTTGTTCCGAATGAACTAAAAAATCGAGCAGAATATGTTACAACCTTATAGTTTCATTTAAGCAAACACTAAAATTATAAATATAAAAAGAAGCAAAAGTTACTGATCATATTTTTCTAAAAAATAAATTCGACCGGAAACAAATTTATAAACAAAAAACTGCTAATAAATAAACCGAATCTCATTAAGCTTTGCCTAAACAGCTTCCATGCTTCTAACGACATATTTAGCTTATAGTATTGAGAATATAATGCCATATCAGATATCTAAACTGTACGAAAAAAAATAGAAAAATATTGAAAAATATTGCAAAACTTTGTAAATTGTATTCTTTTCCTCAATAAAGGTTCAGTTTGTTTGCTTGTTTTGCAATATTTGCGGGTTATGAAAATTTAATTGGCTTTAATAACTCTTGGCACATGTACATCATTGCCATATATCACAGTAATTAAGTGATTAAATCCAACGTTATAATTTACATGGAATTTTCAATTAATAACTTCAAATTTATGCACCGTTAAGGTCTATCTCAGCAATCTTCCAAATCTTAAATACTGTAGTCAACAGCCGTATACTTTGGTATGTTCTTGCATTGTGAGATTACATACACGCTTATTTTCAAGGTCTGTTAAAGTTAAATTGTGGTTCTGGCCGCTTGCCAATTTTTAGAGTCTGCAAAATTGTGCATATGAAGAGAGTGTTCTTGGGTTAGTGAGGTGCTGAAATATTTAACCTGAAATGCAGGGTAGGCCGTTTGAAAGTAGTCTGGCAATTCATTCTGTACTGTTGCCTGTTGGATGTTGTCTTTTGCCATAGTTGCGACATTTTATAACATGGCACAAAAAGCAAAAAGACTGGTATATCTAGGTCAACGGCAGCCATTTACAACATTTGATGTAACATGTGACTTCTTGTTCAATTTTATACAAAAATATAAAAACTTTGCAGGATATTTTCAAGCGGCCAACCCTGTATTTTAGCACCAACAAACCGGTAACGTCATCTTCACAATTTCTCAGAACACTCTAAAAACTCACTTGAAATTTTTATGAACATTAATCGGAATTATAATGATGTCAACAGTTACCGTAAGTAGTATGCCAGCAAAATGGTAGAGTGCAAATTGCAATGCAATGTTGATCAATTGTTGCAAAGGGGGAGGGAGATTGGCACCCATGGGGGAGAGGGGTATGCAAGCAAGGGGGAGGGTGTTCAACCCCCAAGCTGAAAGAAGCGGGAGTTGGGATTTACTCCCCCGAAGCTTAACCTGACCCAAGAAGGTAGACTAAGTGAGTGAGAGGAGAGAGGAGAGGAGACGTTGAGACCTTTTCACAGGCATATCTCATCTGATACTGACACTCTTGGCAGCATCAGTTGGCCTAGAAGTCTTAATTAGCCAGTTGGCTTAATCTGGCTTAGAAGGCTTAATCAGAGAGTATATATATGTATATATATATATATATATATATATATTAAGGGAATAGATGCTCTTCTCGCAAAGAAAAAAGGAAAAAATAAAAAATTATTGAATTAAAAGCACACACACACACACACACACACACACACACACACACACACACACTTCATATAAACAAATGCATGTAAGAAGAATTGTTCTATCCCAATAGCAAAATGTATACACATTCCTTAGAATAACTACCGCACAATCACTAAAATACATCCTCAGACTACCTCGCAATCCAGCAAAGCGCCGGCAGCACAGCACCACCAATAATAGACCGACAAGGTCTCTAAAAACGACCCAATTAATAGACAAAGCTATTAAGTATAAAGAAATACATTTATGGGGCCAGGGTAGACCGACAAGGTCTCAAGAAAAGGCGACGCCAATAAATTATCCTATTGAGCTTCTCGTACCAGAAAACTACCAAGAGGCCAATGTGATGTTGGGTAGGCGCTCTTTTAAACCAAAAATCGAATATGATAAACCAAATTTAACACAAAAACAAATTTTCCCCTTAATACAGAAATTTATCTTTAAACTATAACAAAAAACATTAAGATAATTTTTAAACAAAATAGAATTTAAATTAGAGCTAACTACTAGGGGCACTCAATATATTTTGCGTCGTAAACAGAAAGCTGTTATGGAGTTCTTAAATACAGAGAAGGAAACAGTTGGAAATATTCACAAACGACTACAAAACGTTTACGGAGACGCTGTTGTTGATTGAAGTACAGTCGGACGCTGGTCTAAACGTGTGAGATCATCGGAGAGAGGGAGAGCCAGCTTCGATGATGAGCCACGCAGCGGTCGCCCGGCATCGACTGTGACATCTAAGACTGTGCAACGTGCTAACAGCATCATTCGATCAAATCGGCGCGACTTATACAAGGAGCTATCACTGGAACCAAGAATTAGTGAAGGAAGTGTGAATGCGATAATTCAGCAACTGGGATACTCAAAAGTGTGTTCACAGTTTGCTCTTCGCCAACTGACTTAAGATCACAAAGCCAAAAGAAAAGAAATTCCTTCTGAGTTGTTGGTTTGATACAAGACAGAAGGGGATGCCTTCCTTTCACGAATTGTGAATGGGGATGAGCCTTGGGTACACCACTTTGAACCTGAAACAAAACGCCAATCCATGGAGTGGCATCACGCAGACTCCCCACGCAAGAAGAAGTTCAAAATGGCTCCCTTTACAGGAAAGGTTATGACCACTATCTTCTGAGACATCAAAGGGGTGATTCTGGTAGACTTTATGAAGAAAGGACAAACAATCAACTCAGAGGCATATATTGCTACCCTACAGAGACTCGAGGAGACGTATAAAGCGAGTTCGACCGGAGAGAAAACTGGAAGATGTCCTTCTTTTGCGCAATAACGCAACACCACACAACAGTTTGCAAACAAGAGAGGCCATCACCAAAATGCGCTTCACTCTGTTACCCCACCCTCCATACAGCCTGGATCTGGCACCTTCAGACTTCCATTTGTTTGGGCCAATGAAGGATGCTATTTGTGGAAGAAAGTTTCAGAGAGACGATGAGGTTGCTGAGGAGGTTGAGAGGTGGCTCTAGCGGAACCCAGCTGACTTTTATCAGCAAGGAATAAAGGCCCTCGTTTCGAGGTGGAGAAAAGCCGTAGAAAAGGATGGAGACTATGTGGGAAAAAAACTTGTAAAAAAGGTATATAACTACTTGGGTACAAAATTTCTGGAATTTAATGGAAAGTTAGAAGGAAAAAAAAGGAGGGGCAAAATATATTGAGTGGCCCTCGTATTTAATTTCTCGTCTTTTACAATTAAGGAATGATCCAAACAGTGTGTTATTTAAGACAAATTTTCACATTAATATACAAATTTATCTTTTAATCATATCATAAAAAAATAACTTAAAACAGCACATATCGTTAAAATATCTTATTTTCCAGAGAAATATTTAGAAGGCCGTGTATATATATAATATATATATATATATATATATATATATATATATATAATATATTTA